>CM022672.1:12940494-13212994 GCA_012295275.1 Chrysomallon squamiferum | reverse complement strand
TTTGAATCAGAAATTAAAAAAATATAATTTAATTAAAAACGGTATTTTCATTTCGATATTCATCATATTGGCACAACCAGCTTATTGTCTGAATTTTAATAATAAATAATTTATGATTAGACAGTTTATTCTTAATGTAAATTTTCTATAAAAGTGCATTAAATAAAATAAATTTTAATATATATATGGTTTAGTGAAATAAATTAATAATTTAAAAGAGGTTCCTAGTATTGTAAAGTAATGCCATCAGCGAATTTAGGTATCACTATTTGTTTTGTTTTGTGTGTCTTACATGTAATCATTTTCTAAAATTTGTTTTGTTTATTAAAATCATATTGTGTAGTGAATATTAATTATTTTTCAGGGTCTTCTAGCTCTGTTACGGAAACTAAAGGGTAGTAATGAAAGGGAACTTAGGATATTACTTCTTGGTCTTGATAACGCAGGCAAAACAACTCTACTGAAATGTTTGGCATCTGAAGATATAAGTCACATAACACCAACACAGGTACTGTCAAATACAAGAATATTTTTCTATAAAGTTTAATTTTTTTTTAAATATAATTTTTATCTTCAAAGCAGCTGTACTCAATTAAGATATAGAAATTTTCATTTTCCCAGAACGTAATTTTTAATTATTATTATTGTTATTTATCTCCTAGGAAATGTTTTCTTTAGTGAAAATCCTTTAAAAAGTTTCTTGTATTACAAAAGAATACAAAATAATATCATCTGTAATATTAAAGAGATTTTTGAAGGACTTAACATGTTATTTCAAATATTGTTGTTATTATTATGATATTCTAAATTTTAATTTATTAATTAAATTATTTTATTTAATTTTTCAGTTTCACACTTTTATAATGATATTTTTATTTGCAGGGTTTCAACATCAAAACAGTGCAATCAAATAATTTCAAATTAAATGTTTGGGATATAGGAGGACAGAGAAAAATCAGACCATACTGGAAAAATTACTTTGAAAACACAGATATTTTGGTAACTTATAAAGATAATGTAATATTATGTAACTTTATTTGTGTATTGTTTAGCTCAGATTCATACTCCAGTATTTGAACAAGATGCAAAAATGTTAACAGATTCTTACAGATGTTGAAAAATGAAATTTAATAAAATATTAGATATTTATTTAACTTTTCAATTTACTTTTAATTATTCTAGTTAAAAAAATCTTGTTTTAAAAAAAAAAAATAATAATACTAGTTTATGTCAAAAGACTGAAGTAAATAATTTTTTAATTTTTTTTTAATAGATTTATGTAATTGACAGCTCTGACAGCAAAAGGTTAGAAGAAACGGGAATGGTGAGTATTGTATACAATTTGTTTTTCTGTTCAGTTAATGACATACCAGTTCCTGTGTTATTATATTTAAAACAAAAAAGTAATAATATTAATTTTTTAACTAAGGAAAAAAGAAAGAAATTTAAAACTAAAATTATGATTATAATTTTTTTTTTTATGGTTAAGATTTATATTTCAAGACAACAAGTATTTGTTAAAGCCTTTTCAAATATAACTGTTTGGTTGTAATTTGATGAGGTTATAGAAATTATAAGAGTGTATAAATAACTTATTTGTATTAAATGTCCTAGTTTAATCTAATGAGAGAGAAAATATATAACCAACATGTTAAATCATAACATTAAGGTATATTATTGGTTTTAATAAGATTAATGTATGTATGTATATGTATATGTTTGTATGTTGTGTGTGTGTGTGTATTTTTGTGTGTGTGTGTGTGTGTGTGTGTGTGTGTGTGTGTGTGTGTTTTGAGTGAGTGAGTGAAAAGAAAGGAATATAAATAGATATTTAATATTATAATAGGAACTGAATGACTTACTGGAAGAGGAGAAACTGAGTGGTGTCCCAGTGTTAGTGTTTGCCAACAAACAAGATCTGATGAGTGCTGCTTCAGCAGCTGAAATTGCTGACAGTCTGAGTCTGACGTCTATAAGAGGCAGAGAGTGGCAGATACAGGCTTGCTCAGCACTCACAGGAGAAGGAGTTCAGGTTAGCTTGAAAATCTGCTTTGTTGGAATTTGTTACACTGCATGTGTTTATTGTAGTGTATGAATTTTAGTGATTTCACTTAAATATATATTATTGTGTTTGTATGTATGTATGTGTTAAGAGTGACAGTGAGAGTGTGAGTAAATGCAAAAGGCATGTTATTCAAAATACAAATGTAGAGCCAGCTGTAAAAAAAAGTTCACAGTACCCGACTTTAACACTTTAAATGAGTTAATTATTCTGTTTTTCTATTTTGTTTTTATTAAGTACATGTTTATATAATATCATTTTTTTTTTAAATTTATCTTCCAATTAAACAATGGCTTAACATCTTTATTGATAGACAGAAGTTACTTAGCAGCACTCTAGTTAATTTAATCTTTTGACATAGTCAAATTGTTTCCACAGTATATATTTCTAATTGATTAATAACTTGTATGTTGACATTCTCTTTTCCAGCAAGGTCTAGACTGGATGATTAAAGTGTGTTCAGGATCTAAGAAGAAATAGATGTTTTATTATCACTCTGACTACATCATTTTTATTCTAATCATTGTATTCACAACGTACTGTGTAATCCTTGTGTTTTCAGTGCACTGGATCTTAGATTCTTTTAAAATAATAATAAGTAAAAACAGGTACAGATTTATGACTTACTATGAAGACATGTTTATTAACAGAAGGGGATTACATTACTGAATCGTTTTAAAATTTAAAAAAAATTTGCTGTTTAGAAATGTTTTTCAAGAGAGTGGATGTTTATGATTAAAAAGGGCATCAGCTATTCAGATGCTATTAATTATATTAAATTTTGTATTAGATAAAAAAACAAACAACAGGTGTTTCAGCTTCATTTCAGACGAGACCAAAGCATTTTGGAATGGTAATCGTTTCTTAATATTTAATATAGATTATACTTGCTGCATACCAAGGATTGCACAGTATCATGACCTATATGCCCTTGCTGTCATAATAGCATCTGGCTGTGATCACTGTTGACACAAGACTACACAGATAATTGAGATTTTTTTTTATTTTTTTATTTTCACTTGTAAAATCTGACCTCAGCGTCATGTGGTATCACCTTGATGTTGCTGATCATCATGTTTGTGTATGAAGCTGGTTCTTGTTTTGATGTTTGGTGTAACACTGGACTCATTTGTCAAATAGGAAATTTTAGAGGAAAACGTGTATTTAGTTCTTGGTGTGCCATTTTGTCTTAATTCCATGGATGTAAATCGGTTAAAATGTTTTACCAAAGCATAAATAAACTGATGTATTTTTCATTAAGATTGTCCAGTCATTGTCATTCAAGTGATAGCCAAGGTTTTGGTGCATTTTATGTTAATAGTTTGTATATGAGAATTTTATCTAAGTGGTTTCTTGTTTTCCTTTTTTTAAAACTATTTAGTTAATTCAGCTATTATATAGATTTCAGGGTTGTTTGTTTTTTCCCATTTTCTTATTGGTAATAATTAACTAATCATGCATTGGTCACAACTTACAATAATTTGAAACAATGATTTTTTTTTTTTTTTATCATACTTCAAGTTTCTTGAATGCAGCTGTGAATTTTGTTTGTGTTTAAAAAAAAATATTTTATTTTAATTTAAACATATTCCGTCCATATAATGATATTAAAAAATATTATATTTTCTCCATACTAATGCTGTATTTAATAAGAAGAAAGAACATTTTATTTTTTTTATTTTTTTAATTTTTAAATATTTTTTAATGAAGATAAATAAAAAAGTAATTTTTATCCAGTTTGACTGAGTAACCTCATACTAGTCTTTTTTGTTTTTCTTCTCTTTTTTAGTGACATTTTCTTGAGTTTGATTTGACAGTTAATACATCTCCTTATTATAAAGACATGAATATATTATAACAGGCTTTAGTTTTGTCCTTAGTCTTCTGATTCCTTGATGTTTGACTTATTGATATATATATAAAACAAAATATAAATATATGCTTTAATTTTTTAAAATTCATTTCAAAATGTATGATTTTAAAAAACCCTGTTATGATGGTATTTGTTATTTGATTATTACAGTACGTGTAACTGGTTTTATTCTGTATTGTTAATAAAATTCCTGTGTTGTTTGTTCTCCATCATGTCTGCTTCAGGCTTTAATATTACATAACTACTTCAGTTTGTTTTTAACATCTGAATGTTATGGATATGAACGTCTAATTCATTTTTACTTCAAGTTTGTATCATATATTTAAAAAAAATAAAAATCCTTTTCTGTTGGTTTTTTTCCATTATCACAGCAATGCCTACAATCAAATAATTTGCAGGGACATGAACAATGTATTAATCTGTTTTGGATTCAGTGAAATGTTTTGTGAGATTTTTTTTTTATAAAACAATTGCCTGGATGATTAGTAACATATAATATTTTTTTACATAAGTGTGTATTTTGTGTTTACAAATCACTTTTAGCTTGTCAAGGTTTGATTTATATCTCATGATTTGTACACTTCTGCTGATAGTATATGCTGCAGAATAACTTGTTTCAGACTTAAAATAATTTGGAGAAGCCACAATAAAATCATTAAAAACACAATGTATTATGGTTTAAAATATTTATACATTAACCCTTATGTCTGAGAATTTACTTTTTTTTTTTTTTTTTTTTTTTCATTTTCTTGATCATCAGTGAATTATAACATGAACCTAGCCATGTATATGGGTGTCATTTTAGAAATATTTTTATATATAAACAACTGGTCGCCACCACCTGATATGAATGAAAAAAAAAAGTACACTAGTCCACTAAACATTGTTTCAAAATTTGATGTTGTAAAAATAATGTGTATATATTACGTAGAATATATTGTTTCATTTTAAGTAACAGATCTGATAATTTGCTATTTTAAAAAAAAAAATTTCCCCTTAATGTTATAATTGCTCCAAAAACCATCTATATTACAAAAATTAAATATGGGACTCATGACCTTAACTGCACCTTAATCTCTTGACATTTAAAAAAAAAAAAAGAAGAAACAAAAACCGCCCAAAATCAACTTGTTAAATGAGAAACATTAAATATAATTCTTATGTTGTTAAAACAAGATCTATAACTCTTCAACTTCATATGTTTTTATTTGTTCTGTCATTGTGTCAATTTTTAAACCATATTAATATCACTATAACAGGTTAAATGTTATTTTTATGCAATGTTTTGTGATTGTGAAATAATAAAAACTTCTTTATTTAATATTCACATCTGTTGTTTTCAAGCTGATTATTATTAAGGTCAAACAGTAAACCAAAAGAACATGAAACAGATAAAATGTCTAAATAATAATTTATTTTTATGATTAATGATACTGATATGTTGAAACACAGTCATTAATATTGTTTTGTGGGGTTTTCTTCAGTGTGTTTGGCTGATCTTCATAATTTATTATATTAATAGAATGAGGCCATTTGATTCATCTTCAGATAATATCCCTTTATCTAGTTTTGTTCTTTCAAAACATTGTTTTAAATGGTACATTATTTATAAGAAAATAATATTTTAAACCCATTTTATCTTTGTGAATTGTGAAAAAATTTAGTGCCACAAACAAAAACTGTGTGTGTATACATATTTATATAATGTATTTTGTCATAATACTTTATCTTGAAAATAAAATGAGATTTACAATAACATTTCTAAGGAATTATGAAAAATGCACAACTAAAGCTTTCAAGCTACAAATTATTTTTTTATAATAATTTGAAATGTATTCATTTCAAATAACTTTTATTGGCTCCATTAACTCTTCATTTCATAAGTTTATTGGTGGATAGTTACAATGATAAAGAATAAATAATAATAAAAACAAATAAACATATAGGACATTTTTTTTATTATGTACAATTCTCACATGTATATTCATGATGAGATAACAAATATACAACATTCATATAAAATGTAACAGGTACAAACAAATAATAAAAAAGAAACAAGTTTAATTCATGATTTGTGCGTTAACAATTAAGCATCCAAAACTAGTGAGATTTCACAAAAACTCAAAATATACATTATAATAGCAATTCAGCACTTAATATTAAGCACTTTACTTACAGCACAAAACAGTAAAGGGGCACAATGTTAATTATGTTTCTCTGATGTTTATTTTCTGTTACGTTCCATTTATGAAAGGTATTTGAAAACTACTGACATAAAAGCACAGTTTACTTGGTAAAATTGGTTAACATAAAAACTAATCTCTCATGAGCATTAATCAAACGTGTGGTTTATTTACTTCTTTTTTTTTTTCTTTTTTTTTTTAAATTTATCACTGCCTAACAGCTATGTATCACTGTAGGTTTTCAATCACTGCTCGAGTCATATCTGTAGTCGAAGCATAACCTCCCATGTCATGAGTGCAAACCTACAACAGAGAGAGAAAATATATAATTTATATTTTCAATTTGAATGTTTATATATGCTTTGAAAAACCTAGGCTGTCTACCTGCAAAAAGCTTCCTTATGTCCTGTCTTAACAGTTATGATTTCTATTTAAAAAAAAAGACTGTACAATGCCTTTTTATAACAAACAGATTTACATTTAAATGGTTAGGAGTGGGTCATAGTGTTTTTATATTTAATATTAATTGTGTGTTTAAAAAGAAGAATTATTTTTTCTTTTTTTTTTCTTTTCTTTTGTTGTTTATAAGTTAAAAACATTTTCTCCCTACACAAGTTACTTCTACCAATTAATAATAATATTTTTTTTATATACATTTACATAAAATACATGTCATGGCCTCTGATATACTATTCCTTGTTCACTAAACTCATGGAATACCACTGCAATGGCTGTAGTCAAGTTGGTGTAATGAGGAAAACTGATCCTATATAAACTATATAACTTGCCTTTCCATCTTTAATAACTTTGTAAATAGCATCTTGTATGAGTTGAGAATGGTACTCAAGGTGAAGGTGATTCAGCAAGTTGCATGCACTCAGTAAAACAGCAGTAGGATTGGCAATGTTTTTACCAACAGCCTCGGCAAAGGAGTGGCGAGCACCCTAAACAAACAAAAAGTTTTTAATTTTTATTTTAAATTATTATTAATATTTTTTATTTTTTATTTACTTTTATTATTATTATTTTCATGATTATATTATTATCATTATCATCATTATTATTATTATTATTTTTAACTTTTATTTTCATGATTATATTATTTATTTATTTATTTATTTAATTTTGCTATTTCTCTTGCTAATGTATTATAAATCATTTTCAGTTCTCAATCTCTTCCCATTAAAATTACTAGTCATTATAATTTTTTTTTTAAATGTTAACAATATAATATACGTGGATGTTGAGACATATAAAAATAACTTACCTGTTCGAAGATAGCCACATTTTTACTGTAACTTTCTCCTGGGACTACACCAGCTCCACCAACAAGACCTGCAGCAAGATTGTCAATGATGTGACCGTAGAGGTTTGGCATTACCATAACATCAAACTGATGAGGATTTGATACCAGCTGTTGAGAGAAAAAATAAAAAATAAAATACAATTTAAAAATTACAGTGATGCTAAACCCTAAATGATAATTAGTTGCAGTTAATACTATTATCAAAAGAAATATTGAATTCCTTGTTAGTATTTTATGGATGAGCCATAGAACAGATTGAATTCACAATAAATAAATTAAAGTTGAAATTAGCATGGTGAAAAAGAGAAGACACTCAGTATAGTTGTAACATTTGTGGAAAAAGAAGTTCATGGCTTAATAATAATTTTCAGAATGTATTTCCCTAAATATTTGTAAAGTGTAACTACTGGTTCTAATAAAATAAAAACTGAATCCCATATAGGCCAAACAAAAATTAAAAATGCAAAAGATATATTTATTTTAAACATATACATTATATATAGGATAGCAGCAATCTGGGTACTAAATATTAAGAACTTATTTCATTCCATATATTAATGTTAATGTCAAATAAAATAATCAGAATTAATACATTTTAGCCTTCTAATAAAATATGATCAAAGAAAAGATAGAGGCTTGCATTTCATGGCTCTAAATTGATAAACCTATATGAATTATGAAGAGGAAAAATATGAAAGAGAAATTAAGTAAAAAAAAAACATTTTCTCATATTAACTGCACCTGCATGCATGTGTTGTCAATAATCATAGAATCAAATTTAATTCTTGGGTACATTTCTGCAACTTCTGCACAACATTTTAAAAACAGACCATCTCCAAGTTTCCTGAAAGAACCAAGGAAAAGTTTTAAAAAAAAGAAAGAAAAAAAAGACAATGTTCATTTATAATTTCAGGATTCTTTTGGCCTTCATTATTTTGTTACTTTCAACAGTTTTCATTTTTCAAAGATTATGTTAAAAACAAGAGAGACTAAAAATAGAGTAATATAAAAATAGAAAAATTAAGAAAAGGAGAGATGGAGACAGAAAAAATTAGGAGTGACACATTCTAAACTTATAAAATCATCAATATATTCCATTGTTTATGCTGTAGTCCATCTTAACACATTAATATAATGTTTAAGTTACTGCTAAAATTAAATTGCTCTTTCTTTTGTGATTTCAGTTTACTTCATCTTTTGAAATAGAAAATATATGTGTGTAATCATACAAAAAAAGACAACTGCTACAATAAAGTTTTCTCACATGATATTGGCCTTATGTACTGCAGTCACTTTTTCTCTGTTGTGTCGTGTAGCATAGTCAAATGCAAACTTTGCTATTCTTCTAGAATTATCTCTGGTGATTATCTTCAAACACTCAATTACTCCTTCCACACTCTAAAATTAGTTAAAACAAAAATCATTCAGAAGTGATCGGTTTATTTTGCATAAAATAAAAACACAATAAATTCCCCAACATTGCAACAATTTTACTCAGTGATCATAATTTCAGACTTTTAACAAAACCAGTAAAATTAAGTCTGTAAAAATTTATAGTGATTTCTAATGACAAATCTAACAGTCACTTGGAAATGTAGAAACTGTGTTTAGGCCATTTGTTCTGTCCACCAATATGAGTGCAATTTAGCCATTTGGACTCTAACCATTTTGAAATTAACTGAAAAGCAACCAGAAATGAGCCAGTGACTTATACATGCAGCCTAACAACACAGTATAAGCATCTCATAATAACAGCAACCTTTGGCTTTGCAACATTAGCTGGGAATAAAACCTGAACACAGGGCACAAAGGGTTAAACTGGTCAGGTGTCAAAAAAAAAAAAACCACTTTATTTTTACCTCATGTTCTAGTGCACTGTATTCTCCTTCAGTCTGTTCACGAATAATGACAAAGTCGAGATTATCATGACGAGTTTTGTAACCAGGAAGGCTCTTTACCCACACCACATTAGCAAACAGATCTAATTTCCTCCTGTAATAATAAAAAAAAAAAATAATGAGAGCAAATAAACACTGACCTATCTCAGAACTCTCTGACAAAGTTTGACATTGTTAACATGACAGGCAAGCATGAACAGTTCCCCGAAACAAGCTAGAAATTGTTAAATACTAACAATTACATATTGAAATGTTCAGTGTTTTAACCATTTAGCTAAAAATAGTTTTAAGAAATACTTAATGACCTGATTCTTCTATTTAAAAGGTAAGATGAAACCTTTTGAAATTAAAATATCAAAATGAAGAGAAATGTCATGTGTTATAAAACTCAGTCTGTCATAATTTTATTTATATATCCTCAGGTTCTGATTTCACAAATAATAAAAAGTCATATTTGCACATTGGTAAGAACTGATCTTATGATCCTGAGATTGCCATGCAAAGCCTACTTTCCCTATTTATTTATAAAAATCAGTATTAATGTCACTTAAATATTCTCACATTTGGTGTTTGTAAACAGTAAAAATTCAAATATGTACACTGATAAGAATTGATCCTATTACTCTGAGGCTAGCAAGAAAAACCATGCTTTCTCTGTCCATTATAAAAATGTCCTTATTTTACTCATATATTTTCATGTAACTAAATGAATAGGAAAAAATTAAATCTGTGTTGGTAAACATTGATCTTACAACCGTGGGTCTTGTGATATAAACACTGTTTTTTACTGTCTACTGTACAAAATTAATTTCACTTACCTAATTCTCATGTTTAATGTTTGTAAGATCCCTCCTTTAAAATTGGCTGGAGTTGTGATGATTCCCTTTAGTCCTACTCCATTTCTTTCAAACGAATCCACCACTGTCTCCACACTAGCACTCTGACTGGGATGTACCTCACTGGAAACAAAAATAATAATAACGAAATTTTTTTTTAAATCTATTACTGTGTTTTAAAGTAGTTTTTAATCCATTTTTATGTATTTCCACTATAACTGGGTCTAGCAAAGTGTATATGTTTGGTTATAGATTCCTTTACAATTCTAACAATTATATATATGTGTGTGTGTGTATATCTATGTAAAATGTATGTATGTGTGTGTGTGTGTATCTATGTAAAATGTATGTATGTGTGTGTATATATATATATATATATATACATACATATATAGGTGTGTGTGTGTGTGGTGTTTTTTTTAAAATATATTTATATATACATACATATAAAATAACATGCAATTGATGCCTTGAAACTGTTTTACATAATTCTATAAATTTATGTAAATAGGCAATATAATAGTTTGGCTTTTCCTATTTTTTATTTTATCTCAATTTTTTTTAATGTTATTTTATTATTCTTATGTTAATTTATTTATTTATTTATTCATTTTATTATTATTATTATTATTATTATTGATATTATATATTCTTTCATCTTTAAATCAAAATAGTAATTAAAAGTAACAAGCCTTATAAATAAGACAAAACAGAAAAACAATTGTATCAAGCCCATATAGACACTGCATGCTAGTCTGCTTATGAAATTGAATTAATTAATTCTATTAATATATGATTATAAACCTTATAAACAGTTCTTCAAAATCTGCTGGAACCCCTGCTGCTTGGAAGACATCTTGGACACTGGCCATCAGTTCTGGTCCAACACCATCTCCTGGTACCATGGTAATAGTATGCCGTCCAAGAGGCTTGATCAATGGATCTGTTGCACTCTGGAACAATTATATCAATAAAATAATAATAATCTTTTTAAAGGTAAAATTAAAGGAATATATAAGTGATAATTGTCTTGGAAAATATTGATAATAATGAAATGATCTGTATGATACTGTAAATGTCAGTGATGAACTACTGATTTGCTCATGCATATCCTATTGCTGAACATTTTTGGTCATTCTCTGGTTTATCAACAATTATAGTACATACTAGATGTTAATGGGAGGGTATATATAAAAGAACACTTGCTGCTAAAAAAAAAAGAAAAAAGGAGAAGACTCCACTGCTGGTGATATTCTTTCTTAACTAATAAAATAAACAACATAGACCTTTGTGACTGTTTAATAAAATAAAATAAAATGAAAGCATTAATTAACAGAACATACATTTAAATAAAGAAATGAAGGTGTCGTTAAACTGAATTTCATTTAGTTACCGAATCTTATACATAAGCATTCTGTAACTGTTAAATAACATATTATTTGTTTTTAGATCGATTAGAATAAACATAAGTTGGACAATATATTCAGAAAAGTTACTCTCTCTCTCTCTCTCTCTCTCTCTCTCTCTCTCTCTCTCTCTCTCTCAGTAACCTTGATATTTGACCTCGATTTCCGTGTTGCTTTTTTAGTTGATGTTTGCATTGTATATAAATTTTGAAACAAAGTTAGTACGAATAATATACGGAAATTAATTTAATGTTAAATTTATTACCAGTAACTGAAATAAATATCTATTTAAATTATTATGTTATGATGTATTATGTAAATATATTCATGATTCATGTTACATCGAGTTAATTAACATAACCTAGATTCATTACAGTAATTTTTTTTTGTATTATACTGATACAGACTATGATATATTACACCTACGGAACATGATCGAACACAGGTTTTTAAATCCTGCAAGAAATCTTTCGTTACTAAGTGAGACAATCTCCGCAATGTTGCTGCCATTTTTCTTATCCTTGTACAGTCGTTACGGTGTTACCTCGGACCGAATGGGTATTTCCTAAATTATCGGGATAGTTCGTCATGTTCCGTAATTATTGTGAAAGCCTTGTCGGTGGAGTCTCCTCGTTAGAAACTGGCAAAGAAAGTTTAAAATGTTTATGAATATGAGTAGATCGTGTTTTGTCATGTCGAAATTCCAACACTGCTGTAAACAGTGTTTATTAATGAATAAATCAAAGTTAAGTATATTTCATGAAACTATTTTTTTTGTATGCTTATAAGAACAGTACCAGCTTCAAAACTTAAACCATTTGTTATGTATTACATGGTTTTGGTGTAGGTCATCGAAATAAACGACAGATTAGATGAAATGAAAAAGGAACGTAACATAAAATAAACAATATACAAAACAAAAATGAGCCAAGTTTGTTATTTCTGATTTTGATTCCAAGACTTATACCAAGAATATGAATCTTGATTAATTCACACTTTTAACTAACAATAAAGTAAAACACAACGGTTTGATTAATGTTGTTATTATTATATTTACATTAAAAATAAACAAAGAAGTAATGTGAGTGTATCCATATTGTTAGGATTCATTAACCTCTTTAAATTTGGTCCTGTGTACACAAGATCTCAATAAATTTAATTTGGGTATTATGTTATTTTCCATTTTCTAATTTACAGATTCCAAAATGTCTTACAGTTGGTTTCACTACATCAAGTGCTGCTTCTTCAGACATTGATAAATCTGTAAGTCGATTCCCTGTTCCAGATGTTTCCAGTCTGCCAAAAGATTTACAGGATCGATTTGGAAATGTAGGTATTCCAGCTAGTGTCTACTGTTATTTATTTAATTTTTAATATACACATATCTTCTTAGTATTGCTAACTATACATTTATGTATGTATATGTGTATGTATATGCATAGATGTGTGTATGTATATATATGTATCTATGTACATGTGTATATGTATAGATGTGTGTATGTATATATATCTATGTACATGCGTATATGTATAGATGTGTATATGTATATATATGTGTATGTATATGTATATATGTGTATATGTACATGTGTGTGTGTGTGTATATATATATATGTATGTACATTATACACATATATACATATACATACACACACATATATATATATATACATACACACATCTATACATATACATACACACATGTATTTATATACATTTATATGTACATATACACATATATATATATATATATATACACATCTATACATATACATATATACATATGTATATATTTACACATATGCACATACACATACATATACACATGTACATAGATACATATATATATATCATCTGGCATTCATTTGTAAAACAAAACAAAAATAATTTAATAAAAACTGGCCTAAAATTAACATTAGATGTTCTCAGAAATAAATAATGATTTTGTAAATTATTTTTTTCAGTCTACTTTTATTCCAAATGCATTTCGTACACTGGCTTACAGACCTGAAGAACTGAGGGCTTTTCTTTTTTACAATGATATTATCATGCAGAACAAAGGCATGTCTATATCATTAACCTTTTATGTAAAGAACAACATTAATGATTACTCACTGCTTTTATTAGGCACTTTATATATATTTAAAAAGAGCAGCTAATATTTAAAAATAAATATTTTCAAACAATTTTTTTTATTTATTTAATTAGTTAATTTAACAAGAATCACCCAATTTAAAAATAAACATTTTCAAGAAAATTTTAAATTTATTTAATTAGGTAATTTGACAAGAGCAGATAAGATTTAAAAATATATATTTTCAAATATATAATTTATATAATTAGTTAATTTTAAATGTTTTATTTATTTAAGTAAATTTTAAGAGAGCAGCAGCTAATATTTAAATTTTTAAAATTTATTTAAATAGGTAATTTGACCAGAGCAGATAAAGAAATGATAGCAGTGACAGTGAGTGCGGAGAACAAATGTTCTTACTGTGTTATTACTCACAGTGCACTCCATCGCATGCAGTCAAAAGATCCAGTACTAGCAGACCAGGTTAGTGACCTGTTTTAACTTGCTTATAATTTAAATATCTAACTATTTGCAAATAATTACAAGATCCAATACTAGCAGACTAGTTTAGTGACATGTTATATTGTTTCCAATTTGAACACCTAATAAGTTGATTCATTGTCAGATAATCTCCCTTAATCTTCCTTAATTAAATGTTCTGCCACAACAAAAATCGTTTTTGTGTCTGTGCTTTTACAGATAACAAAAAACAAAAAATCAACTTTAAATATTGTTTTAGATATAAGTTATGAATAGTATTGAAGGAAAAAAAGGACTAGTCCATTTAAATAAAATAAAAATGTGAATTGTTTTTTTTATGGCATTTCCTTCCCCCTTTTTATCCATATACAATAAAACTGCACATTGTTACATTTTCTGTAAGCTGAAACCCCAAGAATTATATATAAAAAAATTCAGATGAAAAAATTTTCCACTTCTTTACATTGTCTGTCTCCAGATATACAGAACTTTCTAGTTCTACACTAATTAATAATAATAATAATAATAATAATAATAATAATAAATAATAAAAAAATAATAAAAATAAATAATAATAATAATGGACTCTAAAGACATCAGATATTAAAGATTTTATTCAAAATATATTAATTTGTTCACAGATATTGATTGTTTTATTATTATTGTTAGTGTTAGTGTTAGTGTTGCTGTTATTATTTATTTATCTAATTTAAAAAAAAAAAATTCTTATAGCTCTCGGCTAACTGGAAAACAGCAGATCTTGATCCTCGACAAAAAGCGATACTGGAGTTTGCTATGGAAATTTGTCACAGTCATTCCCCTTCAGAAAAAAAGTACAAGAAACTTTATGAACACAACCTGACACAAGACGATGCATGGGACATTGGAACAGTGGCAGCCTTTATATCCATGTCAAACAGACTTGCACACCTGACAGAAATGAAACCAAACAAAGAATTCTATTTCATAGGCCGAATTTATCCAGAGTGATTTTGCATGCTCTAGTTTCGTTATTTTGTATCATTATAGAAATTATAAATAAAATACAAAACTTTTTCATTCCATCAGTTTTCTAGCATTTTATAACGTTTCTAGCGTTTTCTAGCATTTTTTCTTGGAATGGAATTTATAACTTAAGGTGTGAAATCATATATTTGATTGTATATTAAAAACTGCATACATTGGTTCATATATTCTGTTTTTATAACCTGTAGTTTACAAACTATTTTTATATATCTATACCCTTGATTCTCATTTTCATCTTCAATGTTCCCCTATACCTTTCCAGCTATTTAAAATGGTGTTTATGTATAATGCAGTAATGAGTGAAAGATACGAGAAACTACAAACTAATTATCTTTTTCATCCTTTCAGAAATTCTCAATACCCTTGATAAAGGTTGAAGGTTTGTGGGCCAATGCTGCACACAGGGTAAACACTGCTTATAACAAACTAACAGTGAAACTTAACACCTCACCAAACAGCACTGAATGAAGAACTGACCAGTTAATCTTTTTATAATTTCAAACTAGTGTGATATCTACTCCCAATTTTATAATCTATTAACTGAAAAAAGTTAAAGAACTTTCTGGTTATTAAAGAATCTTTCCTGAAACAATATTAAAATATGATTAGTTTCTTTAAACAGAGGTTAATTAGGTTAAATTGGATACCATAACAATATATCCAAGTTTTACAACATTAATAAGTAATTTCAATAAATTTAAAAAACAAAATAAAACAAATATTGCCATTCTTTTTATTAAGACCTAAGCCTAAAACAAAACATTATTAAATACACATACATTGATAACTTCATTATACTTATTGTTTGGTTTTGGATTCATGATAACAAGTCTGGACAATTATAAATCATCTTGAGCATGTCCATATTACTCCAGTATTTTACACTATTTCACACCATTAATGTCTGTCATGCTTTATGTCAAGTATTTAAAATGGCACCGAGTTGTTACATCATATTTTTTTTTTTTTTTAATTCTCTACTGTTTTTTGCACTTCCCTTTCATGGTTACTTTTTTTTTTTTTTTTTTTTTTTTTTTTTTTTTAAAGGCAAGATTGTAATTAAAGTAACACTTTTTAATATTCTATTATTATTGATCAAATTGTTAGAGCTACACTGTGAACCTAGGAGATAAAGGGCTTTACAAAAACAAAAAACAATTTGTCATAATTGTTGATTCAGAACAAGATAAGTGTAATATCAAAATGTTTTAAAACACACAGTGAAAAATAGGATTTCTTAATTCTCTCCAATACAAAAACAATCTTGGAAAAAAATAAAAAATAAAAAGTAGCTGGAAGTTGAGTAAATACAAAATTATTCTGTACAATTATTCTGATGTCTGCCAACCTCTCCTAGCTAGCCCTCTCTCACTCTTTAATTCACATGCTCATCAAGGGTTGTTTTAGTCTGATTTAAGCAGTTTTCAATTTTTTATTTATTAAATTAGCTTCCACAATCATTCAACCTGACATTTCCACATGTTTACTAACAAAAATTTGACATCTTTAGTTCTTACAATTAATGTCAGTATCGATGCACATAAAACAAATTTAGTCTTGAATCAAAACACCTGTTATTAGGGTTTTTTTGAAATTTTGCAGACTGGGATGATGCAGGAATATACTGTGTCACAGGAGATAAAATAAACTAGTTTTAGTTTTCTAAGCTTCAGCATAAAAAAAAAAAAATGTAATCTTCAGTATAAAAAAAATGATTTTCTAAAATGAAGGTTGTTTTTCTCTGGATTCTGACCAAGCTTTTGAAATGGTCCTCTTCATTTCATCATCTCCCTCCTCATACATGTTCTGCATAAGTTTCATTATACTTGCATTTGGATCATCCTTTTCATCAAATGTTGGTCTGTAACAATAAAAAGATATATTTAGAATAAATTACAATTTATTTTTAATACCTCATTGCATTTTATTACTGTCATTATTAAGTGAACAATGACTTAAGAAAAGAAATTCACTACACCAAATCGATTGTTATTCTGTTGAATGCTGGCATTTATAATAACCATCCCATACACAAGAAAATAGTTTAATCTACTAGACAAGGATGATGATGGTAACTCTTAATAGCCTGCCACCAACTGTTTTGAATAACAGTATGAAAAATGCTAGTGAATTGTGAACCATGAAAAGTAGTAAACTGTTAAGTGTTTTTAATACTGATAAGGCTCCCAGATTAACATCCACTGCAAAATACATAATTCCATGGATGCATGGATAGTGACCTTTTATTTTTTTCAAAACAAATCCTTCTATAGAAATGGAAAATGCTTTACATGCTGAGGCTAAAAGCTAATACATCTTAGAAATCTTGAAACTATATGCTTACATACATACATATATATATATATATACATACATACAGACATACATATATATATATATGCATATGTGTATATATATGTATGTATGTATGTATGTATGTATGTTTGTATGTATGTATGTATGTATGTATGTGTATGTATGTATATCTATATATGTATGTATGTATGTATGTGTATGTATGTGTATGTATATATATCTATATATGTATGTATGTATGTATGTATGTATGTATGTATGTATGTATGTGTATGTATATATATCTATATATGTATGTATATATGAATATATAGTTTCAAGATTACTATGATATATTAGCTTTTAGCCTGAGCATGTAAAGGATTTTCCATTTCTGTAGAAGGGATTGTCTTATAAGATTATTATTGTTAATCAGGTGAAATATGCACAAGTTTTACAAAATCAATAAATAATTGAATATACACATATACACTTGAAGCCTACCATTTCATTTTGAAGAACTGTAGAAACTAAGATCTTTAAACAACAGAATAATAATATTTGGTAGAACATTATGTACAAATCCAGCAATGAGTTTACAAAAAGATGCTGACTAGCTAACACTATTTCAGTATTGCTCAATTTCTGGATTATTTTGCTTTTCTGATTCTCCTTTATACCACAATATTTGGTATAAAATTAGGTACAAATCCAGCAATGAGTTTACAAAAAAATTATTCCAACAGTGTTCAGTTACATATCACTTCTGTGCTAATTTCAACTTAAGTATCACTCACTTTTTGGCTTCTTTTGCTTTCTTCTCTGCTTCTGTGACATACGCCCATGTTTTACCAGTGTCTTTTTTCTTTAACATCAACAAAATCATATCGGTTTTAACCTGAAATAAAGAGAGGTAAGTTATATTTCTCCTGGAAATCATTTACCACTAATAATAATAATAAAACCAATGCTAATAAAACAGATCACACAACTTGAAAGATGAGCCAGATTTTAACAAAGAATTCAGGAATGATAAAGCATTTTAAAGTTAATTATGTTCCTCAAAAATGCCATTTTATTTTGTAAGTTATTGGTAATTTTAAAAAGTGTCATTATAATATACAAATATTAAGTGTTAGTCAAAACGTAAAACATAATGGAATAATGCTGGTTATCAATAGTACAGGGCAATATAATTTTCATCCTAGTAATTAATATGTTTGAATATATACATTTCTTTTTATTACTGTTGTTGTCATTATTACTAAAAACATTATTTTCAATGTCTAACTACATAAATCTTAAGATATGGATGAAGAGTGTTGAGCATTGTGACAGTTATTGTAGTAATTTATTTGTTTAATTTAAGAAAAAACACTCAGTGAATGAAATCCTGTAACTTACTTTATGGTAACTTGCTTCTGGTTCAATCTTCTCGCACACTTTGGTTATATAAAGTTCATAGTTTTTGTTGTTCAGATTTTTTATATGTAGTTCAACTGACCTGCAAAAAAAAAAAAAAAAAAAATGTATATACATATATGTATGTATACACACACACACACACACACACACACACACACACACATATATATAGATCGACAGATAGACAGATAGATAGATAGATAGATAGATAATAATTAAATAAAAGTAAAAAAATAAAATAATTTTAAAAATAGAAATAACAATATACAACACCAGTAGTTAATAAAATACATTATTATAAAATTAATAAGTCTTACTTGGTTCTTCAGTGCAACCAGTCTAAAAATCAGTTAATTGGACCTAACAGTTTTGCTGAACAAAATATTTTAAAATTATCATAATCCAAATGACTGTAGTAATAATGCTTTAACTGTAGTTCTAACATACTACAATTATAATCTAGATATATAAATAGTCTTAAAATAAAATAATTTTTCAATAACAAGAACTAAACTACATGTACAGTATAAGAAGTGAAAATGAAGGTGGCTTTTTTTTTTTTTTTTTTTTTTTTTTTTTTTTTTTAATAAATCTGATTCTGAAAATACAAACTTTTCAGTGAACTTTGAAGTTATATCTTCCTTTGGAAGTGAATGAACCCCATTCAAGGTAACATACAATTTCATAAACTTTTCAGACTGATCCCAAGCTGAAAAAAAAAAAAATTTAATTAGTAATTAACAAGATCAGTAATGCAATATAACTAAATAATTCAAGTTTATTTTTCTACCATAAATAGAATGCTTTGACTACAATAATAATAATAATAATAATAATAATAATAAAAAAAAAAAAAAAATAGAGACCAGTTATATATATAATTAGACCAATTAACCTACATGAATCAAAAAGAAAACAAATCAGTTTTACTGTTTCAAACAACAGAAAATAATTTTAAATACAACAAGTTGAGAACAGTTTCAACACACAACTAATACTGTAAACACTGTGTGTGTGTATGTATGTATATATCTTAAACCAAATGGAAACCTAAAATGTATTAATTATATAGCTAGTATCTTTTCAAAAACCATTTTGAGATTAAATTATTTAGCAAAAGAAGTACTGTGATAGAAAAATTAATAATAATAAAAAATAAAGAAGAGAGAGGAATCACCATAATTTGTAATTTTTTCTGTGAATACTAGTCCTTTGCCAAGAACAGGTGGTGAGCTAGTAGTAACTGCATCTGACTCGACAGGTTCATGATCACCATCACCCAGTTTCTGCTGCAGCTGAAACTCAAGCTTGTGAAGTTCTAATTCCAAAATGTCACGTACTCTGGTTCTTGAAGCTTCCTCAAAAAACTTCTTGAGTTCTTCAACATCCTTTTTAAGCTGCAAGAATACATTTTAAATGTTTTCATTAATTATTTTACACTTTCATAATTTCTCCCAAATACATTGGCTTTGTTTTCAGTTTGAAAATCGTTGTAAGTTATATATCACCACTTTACTATCTTTTAATAATTTTATTTCCAAATTACATAAATTTTACTTTTTAAATAGAAACGCCCCCCAGAACAAACTTAAATGTCAACAAGAAGGATGTATGAATGATGCATGCTTATTTTAATGTTAGTCTACTAACTGATATATGCTTATTTTAATGTTAATCTACTAACTACGTATCAAATTGTTTTTATTTTACATTTATTATTTCTTTTTACCTCTTTTCATAATGTTGCTGTTCCCTAAGTAAAATGATCACAATATTATGAATATAATATATTCAGTGTAATACTTATGGCTGAATCTTCCAAAATGATTAAAATTCTTTATAATTAGTATATCTGGCCATGTTTGCTTTAAACTGATGCGGATATCATTATCACTTCATCATTCATCAGTCTGTTTCGATTCATTTGTTTTGTCGATTTCAAATTTAATTTGCGTCATAAATATTTAGCATCAGATGTGAACGTTTACAACCTACTCAGCCTGTTCGCATGCTCAGTTTATCTATTATTTCATCTATAATCTAATTACCTCATCCACTGCTGACATTGTTTCACTGTGAGAAGTATTCAGCCTCACTTAATTCTCGAACCTTCTAAAAATATTTTTAACTTTTCATTTGGTTTCCCGGAATTTCCTAAACATGTGCTTCCGGTATAATGGAGTTATCTTTAACTAGTCTTGATAATCTACATTGGTTAAATAATGCATTGTAACTATTCGTTACTTCGTTTGTGAACTATAACAAGAAAGCAAGTTCGCTCGAAAAAAAACCCTCAATTCAGTACTTTAATAAATAAATAAATACCCCCCCCCCGAAAAAAAACCCAGTAACAATTCCAATTAAAAAATAATTCGCATAAATTTGACCAACTAAAACGTGCAGAGAATTAGAAATAACTAATTAAATAACTAACTACACAAATAACGAATTATTTTAATTGTTAAAGAAACGAAATTAAAATAATAATAATAATAATAATAATAAAATAAAATTGTCATGAAAAACCATACGAATGCAAAGTAGATCAGCAAGTAAAAATCAAAATTATTAATAATAGATGAGAATAGCCTTTTGGTTTGCAGGCAGCGAGATTCTTTTTATACATTTTTTTCGAATATTAATTAACATAAATAAATATGGTGTTAAACAGCAAGGTTTCTTCTTGGAAGTAATTTGATTTTGTTGAAATTAAATTTGTTTAAGAAAGACATTAAAAAAAAAAAAAAAAAACATAAAAAAAAAGGGACGTGCATAGGATATATTCCTCCCATAAGACAGAGAATAGCCACCTTCAGTATCGTCATCATCATCATTTTCACTATTATGATAATTAATAATCTTTATTATTGTTGTTTGTATTTGTATGTGCGTTTGCGTCTGTAATTTTATGTTTGTCGATTTCCACAATAAAAAAATAAAAATAAAAATCGACTTCTTAATGTATACAAATGCGCTCGCTCACACTCACGCAAAATAAATAAAGAAAAAAAAAAAAATTAAAAAAATTAAATTGTGGACAATGCGTTGTGCAGCATTGGTTTGACTTATAATTGCAAACGAAAATTCCGAACGAAATTAGTCGAATCGGAAACAAAATAATAATAATCATAATAATAATAAATTTTAATTTATAAAAAATTAGTAAAATATATATATATATATATATATATATTTCCGTGAAATTTAAGACTGTTTTAGTAATTTTAAGCGCAATTCTAAATTACACTGGAACTACATACATTTATAATATAAAATAATGGAATATTCCACTCATAGCTGCAGTCCAAAATTTATATACAGTTAGAATCCAAAAAGAGGCAACGAAAGTATTTCTGGTCCATTGTGTGACGTCATTAAACGTCCTTAACAACTAACTTCTCTTGAATAATAAGGTTTGCAAGAAACATTAAAGATTAATCAGTGATTACAAAACAGACAACAGTTAGTACTGAACTAATTAAGAAATAAAAAAATTACTGCTTCAAGACTGGAACATTTGAATAATGGTACACATTCAATGATTTGTCTAATTCGTCAAATAACTAAACTAGAATCAACATCTTTCAACGAAATATTAACTGTTAGAAGGCGTGTTTACTCAAAGTGAGAGCGTCCAGAGCATGGAAACATTAAGGACCACTGACTTGCTCAAGCCTCTGCTTTGGATCACTCGCCATAGCAACCAGAATGGAATCACCAATAAGAAGTGTGCAAATTGACTACTGATCATTCTCTACTGAACACACACACACACACACACACACACACACACACACACACACAGATGCACAGACAAACCTCCACATAAGAACAAAACTACAATTACAGAAACACAAACAAAAATGAACACTGATACACTTTTACATGCATATGTAGATGCACCCGTATATGCGCACACACACACATACTCATGTGCACACACGAACACGAATGCACACACATGTAAAAACAAAGATGCATCTACGCAAATATAAACACCCATACAGAAACATATGTAGAAAGAAAAACAGACACGCATATAAACAAACATAAAAATGGAAAATATACACGTAGATACACACACGTACAACAAACTTGCACTGACTTAAACACAGATGCACACACCCATAGACAGACATAGAAACACACGTGTAAACAAACAGCAGAAAAACAGGAAGTCAAATATAAGCACGGCTACAGTCACACGCAAGTATATAAATATAAGCTCAGGCACATACAAAGACGCACAGACAAACATTACAGAAAACGCATTTACACAAATCTAAAGAGATATAAATACATCCAGACACACGCACGTACAAACAAAAGCAGACATAATGAACATACATACACACATGCATATATAGAGACACATATATACACATACATAAACATGTAGAAACGCAAACAAATATGAATGTATATACATGCAAATACATAAAAAACCCAGCAAAACACAAATTAATATATACACATATATACATACACACATACATACACAGACAAACAGGTAAATCACACATATATATGTAGATATAAACACGTAGAAATATACATACATACGAACACATTCATACACTCAAAGATGCATACAAACTTACGTTCCTACATACACAGGCACGCACGCACACAGAAATATTCATACCTATAGACATGCATACATACAAACGCAAACGAAAATACAATCATATTTTCAAATAAACTTTTTTAAAATTTGCAAAACCCTTCAGCAAAACAAGACAAAGTAAAAACATCTCCACCGACCCATTAATATAATAAACCAGAGAAAAACACACTATTAGAGAGAGAGAGAGAGAGAGAGAGAGAGAGAGAGAGAGAGAGAGAGAGAGAGAGAGAGAGAGAGAATTGTAATTTATACAAAATTAATGTTATTCATGAGTATTTCACGCAAAGTATAATTTAAAACTTTTCAATACAATCATAATATATGAAAAAAATTTTTTTTTTAAATGTCTTGTTACTATTTTTGTTGTTGTTGTTGCTGTTGCTGTTGTTGTTGTTGTTATTTATTTGTTCTTGTGTGTATGTGGGTGTGTAGCCGCGTATAACTGCAACCTATCGTGAAAGACAGTTTGATCCACGATCATAAACCATGTGTTCATAGAAAATATTGCTTTACACTTTACAAATCAATGAACCATGACTCCATTCGTTGCTCAGGTTAAAACAAATAAATCGTGACATTTAATTTATTTGGTCTATGAATACCAACAATAATATTCTTTCCTATAACAATTAAACTCTCACATTACGGTTCCACTTCATTGAGTCCTCTTTTCTACCATTGGTCGCCACTACCCAGTAGACCGGTTTTTTCATTAGTTCCCAAAGCGTAACAATACTAGCAACAGTCTCACTGGGTTTCGTAATTAAAACGTTAATATTAAGTACTTAACTGACGAGTGAGAGTGAGATGGAGACGGTGGGAGGAAGAGAGAGAGAGAGATAAATGGATAGACAGACAGACAAAAAGACAGAGAGATTATTGAACATACATAAATTCTGTTAACGTAAACATAATATTTGTTCATTTATTTATTACCATGAATCTAATCATTAATCAGTATAAATACTGATGGTAGGAGGTGGAGAGAAAAAACAAAAAACTTGTTAATTTACTTTTTGTTTTGTTTTTAACCGTTCTTAATTTGACAAATGTTATTACTCAAATATTTTTCGATATTTGTTTGACTTTGTAAGTTTTTTTCTGCGTTCTGTTGTTACTGTGTGTGTAGTGGGGTTTTTGTTTTTTTTTTTCCCTGTCTTCTTTTTCATGGACGAGACTGCATAAATGAATGTCAAAACGTCTGTGTGTTTTGTAAATTTTATTATTGTTGTTGTTGTTGTTAGCATTATCAGTACGTCATCATCATCGTGGTATTTATTGTCCTCACGACGTACATCTTTCAAACTCAAATAGCTCGAGTTTTAGTGTGAGTATTCTTTTAAGAACAAATTAATTCAATAAACGACCATGATGAGATCTATCATAATTATACTACATTCGAGTATACGACAATCGCTTTTAATGACCAAATGTTGTCTTACCGTAAATGTTATAAAAAATTAAAAGAAATCGTGCAGTAGACAATTACTTTCAGCCCAGAATAAACTCTTTATTAAACAGTGAAGTCTCCACTGTTTGCTCGGCATGTAATAAAACAATAACACACATTAGATGATTGAAACAGTACTGTAAGTTCTAATAACAATGGTTACGTGATTTTCTATTTTAGGCTGGGCTAGATAGAGTTCAGTTGGGTTTTATCTGGTTGGACGAATGAGAATTTTGGCCATTTGATGTTCGGTTTTTTATTATTATTATTATTATTATTATTATTATTATTTTTTTTTTTTTTTTTTTTTTTTCGGAATCGGTGCCTATCATACAGCATGTGAGTGATTCAAAACGTTTAAATACATTTTGTATATTCGTTTATTATTTTCTATTTCCCCAAATAACTGCAATTTTGACGAAACTTCCGAAAATCCGATCCCCTATGGCTTATTTAAGGAAATGCGAAAAACATTTAAAACATACCTTTCAAGCAAAACAAATTATTTTTCAGGCAACATTAGAAGAAACTTATACAGCGATCCATACAATAACATTACCTACTGAAAACAAAAATGGCGGCGGTCCGTATATTATAATCTTTTATTGTCGTATATTGATATTAGCTAAAGTAAAATGATAAAAATAGGTAATTTCGCAGAAAATCTCTTCTTTTTTTTTTCCTTTAATGTCGTCAAAAAAAGAAAAATTAAAAAATCAGAGTTAAAAAAAAAGTTAATCAATATCGCTGTAAAACAAAAGCAAATTTGTTTATAGCAACAGCTGAGTATTCCTTGTTGACTTTTTTTTTTTTTTTTTTTTTTAATGCATGGTTTCATGATGATGATGGTAACAACATCAACAACAATATAATAATAATAATAATAATAATAATAATAATAATAATAATAATAACAACTGCAACGACAAAAATGATAATAAGAATGATGATGATGTCTGTAGTAGATGATGAATACAATTATTAAAAATGGTTAAAAAAAAAAAAAAAAAAAAACCCATAATAATTAATGTTATGTTAATGTCTCTCTGCCAATCTTTTATAACAACAAAATATAACAATTATAAATTATAAAATAAGAAACAGATTGATGGTCATGAAAATTTGCAATCTTTTGTTTTCTCTTTAACTTTGATATAGTAAAAAAAAAATTTAAGGTAAACAACAATAACAGACAACGAAAACATCAGACTACATGTACGGTCAGAAAATTTTATTTTATCACGAAACGTCATAATTATTAATCATTTATTTTTAGACACAAAGAAACTAATCACATTGACGTATATAAAAGTGTTTTTATCCAGTTTGTTCTTGTCACAATAATTTAATTGTTCATTTCCGTCATGGACAGTTAAATTCTAGAGAAACAGTAATTTAGAGTTTGAGTCTAATGTTTTAGTAATGATGGTAACTATAAACAAACACTTGAATATAAAAACAGTCACTCGTATTTGTCAATCTGTCACACTCTGGGGTTTACATAATTGTTTTTATAAATAGAAACTTTATAAATGCAAATATAATTGCTTTTTATTATTTTATTTTACTTTTTTTTTATATTATTGTTCGTATTCGATTTGGCCGACCATGCATGATAACAAATTAAAATGTAGGAGTAACAGAAATTACCACATTTTTTAAATGTAAACTGTAAAAATATCGACGAATAAACCGAGTATTATACTTCTGAAAGATAACCTCGAAAAAGGTCCAAAAGTGGAACACAACGACTATTATTTTGAATTAATAATTATGAAACCATTTAAAAAAACAAACGACAACAATAACGACCAAAAAAAAAAAAAAAAAAAAAATAAAAAAAAAAAATAAATAGGATTGTTAAAATGTTTTGTTACGGATACATTTCTTCTTTGCTACTACGACAACAACAACAACAACATAATAATAATAATAATAATAATAATAATAATAATAATAAAATAAATAAATAAATAAATAAATAAATAACAAAACAAAATCACCTGAATTTGATTGTTAAAATGTTTTATAACGGATAAATTTCTTCTTTGCTATAACAATACAAATAAATAAATAAATTTAATTCAAATCTGGCCAAAATTCTCTTTTGAAAAAAAAAAAATAATAATAATAATAATAATAATAATAATAATAATAAAAATAAATAAAAAATAATAATAATAGTAAAATTGGCATCTTGCAAAATTATCTTTAAAGGAATCGGAGCGCGAATGAATACACCGCACAGTATCAAGCAAACATCAAAACAGTTGTTCACCAATAGTTTAACAGTGCAAACCAAAGTGCATACGAATTAAGCAGATAGTGCTCTACCAATAAACTAACGGAGAAATTCTTGATAACTAATCATAGAAAGAAGACTTCAACACTACCATGTGAATTTATAGTATATTTATATGTTGCTGTTGTTTTGTTTTTGTCTATTTGTTTGGGATGGGGGGTTTGCATAATTCAGAAAGCATTTTAGAAGGTCATCAGGGTTCGAATTAGAGATGGTTTTGACTCCTTTCATTAAATTTTGTCTGTTTGTTTGAATGGGGGATCATTGTAATATTTTAGAATTATCATTTGTTGGAGGATCGATGAGTTATATATATATATATATAAATCAAAATAGTTTTATAACTTATTTTTTATTCCTGAAGTGAAGGAAGCTTAGAAAATAAGACGTTGTCAAAACAAATAAACAAACAAATAAAATAAAATAAAATAAAATAAAATAAAATAAAATAATACAGTTAAAATAAAAATAAACAATATTTTTACCCTTTACGCCCTTTATTACGACATTATTATTATTATTATTATTATTATTATTATTATTATTATTATTATTACTTAAGTGTTAATAAAGGGTTATTCCGTCATTTATGAACAGAAATATGAATGAAATGATTACTTAACGCCTGTGTTTTAAATATATAAATATTTTATAAACTATGTAACGCAGAGTAAATAAAATGAAAACAACGTTTAGAAGAAAGATTTCTGTTACGTTATTGCAAATTTTAGATTAAAGTTTATTTTTCATGTTAGAAACAAACGATTAAAATGTATGTTTTTATAAAATGTTCAAGTTACTACTATATTTAAACACATACACACACACACACACACACACAAAGTAATCTGACAGACTGACAATCACTAAAAACTAACATATCCAAAAATCATGTTTTTTTGACATAGCTTTGCATGATGTGACGTCACGAAGCTATTTTCATAGACAAGCTTTAATAAATTAATAAACTGTTAATACATAAAAAATAAAATAAATAAATAAATAGTATTTGTATGTACCTTTAAATGAAATCTTTAAGACTTAACCATTCGATTAACATGTTGAATATTTGACACAGCCCAAAAATAACTGTTCTTTCTCCTCTTTGAAACGAAGCGTATTGTCGTGACGAGAACCGGTGCAAATTGCTGCTAAATGAAAAGTTAACGAAGATTAGCGCTGACGGTTAAGAAGTAAGCAAAAACAGAAAAGCAATACAAACTGATTAGGAAACGACAGCTGTGATACAATGCGTTAACCAGTGCTAATCTTTTGTGGAAAAGAATACGACATGCTGTAATCTACGCATTTCCTGCGCGCCTGTCCGAATATGATCCACTTCCGCAGAATATGCCAATATTCATCCCTTATTTTCCATAACAATGGACGTTGGCGACAGAACAGTATGAGACAATAAGTGTTAAAATGTTTATTGTTTGCACTGATGCGTGGGTTTCTGCATAGCTGGCTTCATATAAAAACCAAAATTGACGTCTAATTTTCCAAGGTGCTCAGTCAACGCAAAGCTATACAGGTAGGTACTTTGATTTTTAAGTTGAGTCTTAAGTTTGTAGGGAGGGAGTGTGTGTGTGTGTGTGTGTGTGTGTGTGTGTGTGTGTGTGTGTGTGTGTGTGTGTGTTTGTTGTTTTGCGTTTGTATGTGTATGTACGTGTTTCTTCATGGTTATTTTGTCTTTCTTCTAAGTTATGTGTGTGTCCTTGTGTGTGTGTACTTGTATCTCTGTGCATGTATTTGTCTATTTGTGGAAAGGAAATGTTCACAGATTTTCAATATATTTTAACAAAAAAATATATCAGTACTTGTTGCAGTTATTATTTAATTGTGTTATTTGTATTTTTGTTGCAAGCTTCCATTCTGTAACAAAATTTAACTTTAGAATTTTTATACTGATACCAACTTTTATCCATAGGGTATCGCTGACTGTTTATTTTTCACCATATTAATAATAATAATAATAATAATAATAATAATAATAATAATCGTCACCGACATTCTCTGTATTGCACAGAGCTATTAACTTCTCCATCTTGCAGAGAGCAAGTTTCACAGAAGTATAATAACACATTTCTTATAACTTCAGTTTTTAGATTATACCAGTAAATCAAAAAACATTAGCAAACGAAAATAAAAGGAATAAGACTGAAAGGATCCGACAGAATAATCTGACCAGTACGAATTCAGAGACCAGTAATGCAATTCATATTATGTCTGTAGCTGACATTTAAAAAAAACAAAACAATTTTAAACTTTTTATTTTTTTTATTTTATTTAAATTTATGTTCATCTCCCATCCCGTTATAATCTTCAGTGCCATTATTATACTAAAAAAACACTAGATTACACAATTATAAAATCATCATCATCATCATTATTAATTTATTTTATTAATTTATTTTATTATTATTATTATTATTATTATTATTATTATTATTATTATTATTATTATTATTTTCATCTGTTGTCGTTGGATGCTACTAAAGTGTTCATTTTGATAATAAAACAGTGCAATTCTCTTACACTGGCAAAATAAATAAATAAAATAAAATTTAAATAATAATAATAATAATAATAATAATAATAATACTTGTATAATACAGTTAGAGGATTCCTTATCCAAAATCAGGAAACTAAGAACATTTTACCGAGCATCTATAATGGTGATATCTCACATTTTTCGGATGGTTTTGCATACACAAACCTTTTTTTCATGAACAAAAAAAAAAAAAAAAAAAATCATAATAAAAAACCCCGCACAGAATCTGTCAAAGTTGTATATGAACTATAAATGGAATTTGTGTTTAGACTTATATCCCATTCTCAGGTTATGTCGTTATATTCTAAAATCAAATTTTTTTTTCCGAACTCTGAAATACATCTGGCCCTAAACATTTATCATAACTGATCCTCCCCAGCCTGTAATTTTTTGTAACGTGGTATCGTATTTTCATTACATTTTAAACAACGTGCGTATCGCGAATCATCATTTGTCTATAGGCTGCCCGTATGTCACCGTCTTGTTCCGTTTGTTTCAGAAAGTGAAGATGCAGCAAACTCTTCTCAGTTATTTCTTCTTCGCCGTCACGCTGATGTTGTGTGCGTGTCTCGCCACGTCTCAAAACATTGAACCGCAAGAAAGAGAAAACTACTTTAACAAGGAATTACGTAACGGTAAGATTTGAATCTCTCTCTCTCTCTCTCTCTCTCTCTCTCTCTCTCTCTCTCTCTCTCTCTCTCTCTCTCTCTCTCTCTCTCTCTCTCTCTCTCTCTCTCTCTCTCTTCATTTTATTTGAAAAAGAAGAAAGAAAGAAATTAACTGCTGTTAAAGTGTAATAACAGTATGCGATATATCGACACGTTTTCTTTTCCGAAAAGTTTTAGATCTAATGCCTAATGCCAAAGTACACCTGTGTCGGTACGAATCGATGGTCTGAAAGACCAGATCTACATCTTTCCATGTTATTGTTTTATTGTTTTGGACATCATATCGTTTATAATAAAGTATGACAGTAACACAGTAGTGTCAAAAAAAAAAAAAAAAAAAAAAAAAATTAAAACGTTGCCATTTCGCTTTTGACAAGCCGAGTCTGTATGCGACATCTTTACTGATAGAGAAAAATGGCGGCACTATAATATAAGCCAAAATGTTTTGTTATTGTTATTGTTTTTGTTTGTTTTTTTGTTGTTGTTTTTTTGTGTTTACTTCGTTATTATATAAGATTGGTCGGCAATAAATAAATAAATAAATAAATAAAACAAAACCTGGAACTATGCAAAGTATAAAATGTATTTTAATAAATAAATAAAGACTAAATAAATCAATTATATTTTACTCAGCAGAAGTAATTATTTCTGAAGTGTGATAATTTAGTGTTTATTCATTATTTGTTAAATTTGTCAACTATGTTGTCGGAACGGAATTTATAACTCCAACCAATGCAAATAAACTTTTTGGTTATTCACGAATCATATAACTACAGATAAGATATTATTTTCGAAAAATAAGTAATAAAAAAGGAACTTAATTAAAAATAACAATAGACGCACAGCATATAATTATATATAGATGTTGTTATTATGTTATTGTTTTAGGGAAATAACGTATAACAGTAAAAATAATACATTGCTATTTCACTACGTTCGGCATTGATAAAGCCGCCATGGGTTACGTACATCAAGAAACTGTTTTTATCAATGAGAGTGCATTAGTTGGAAAGAGAAACAGCCTTTAGAAACCACAGACGCGGATCGATCCTGAAATGAACTGCACATCAGGCGAGCGCCATACAACAGAGCTGGACCCCACTATTTATTCCTTCATTACGAACTTCGCCGATAATTACAGACTAAACGCATGTAGTTAATGTTTTTGTTTCCACAGACTGAAAACAACGCTGCAAAGCTCGTATAAAAGTTGGTGTTAATTGACTCTTACCGTTTATTGACGTTGGCACACAATGGTATGTTGATCCTCTTCCTTGTTCCAGAACATGCAGACGTTGTTTGACACGATGACTATCAGTCACACGCGACTGAACTTCAACGAATTAATTACTTAAATAATTTGTACTTAATGGTTTGAAATCCTGAAGGATTAACCACTAAAACTTATCGACTCGCTTTAAATTGTACGCGGTGAATTCAGAAGCTGTTTTGTAAGTGCAGGTTGTATTTCGGTAAAATACGGTAGCAAACGGACGAAGACACGCAGTCTGGCTTCAGTAAAGAGAAACATTTTGAACAAGTGACAGTTAGAACAAGAGGTATTAAATATAATTCAGTTATTAATTATTAAACCAATATTTTGAAAATGTGTGACCTCAGTTAATGAATACAAGAAATGAATGCCATGTATTTAAGTGTTTGCTTTAAATCATGAATAATATTTTGATTGTAACAAATTACGTAGAAACTGAATGTTACAAGTGACATTTGTTTACTAAGATTTCCACCCATTATTATTCTTTTTTATAATATTTAGAAAAAATAAACAAATAAATAAATAAAATCTTTAAAAGGTTAAATGTGACTTCTGAAAATTAATTTCCGACTAAAAGCCACTTATATATATATATATATAAAGGAAACAAAGACAAATGCATCAGATATTAAAAAACAAAATAAAACAGAATTAGTTGTATGTACTCACTGAAAAAGTGTTCTATAAATTAAATAAACGCGATGAACTAGACAGATTAGTTTTCCAGGTCTTTCTACTTAATAAGCGATACGTAAATTGACTGTTGACGTCATATCCGAAAACCAAACGGACATTACGATAATCCAGCAATGTCACGTAGAAAAATGGCTTGTCGTTTTCCTTTTGTTTAAATTTTTCCTTTTTATTTTTTTTTTCTTTCTTTCTTTCTAAAATTATATAATATTTTTGGATCTCTAACGATTGTTTCTTTATTTCAGACGTGTCCCAGTTACTGTTGAAAAAACTCCGCTTCAGAAATGTAGACAGTGTGAACGACTTCGATCAAAGTAAGTTGAACTTGATAATGCATAACAATTGTTCGAATTTTATGTTCCATATGCTGTAATTTTTCAAAACATTTTTTTTTTTTTTTTTTTTAATATTTTTTTTTTTAATGCATTTTTGTTGTAGTGGAAATAGTAGTAGAGGTAATATAATAATAATAAATATAAAAATAATGATGATGAAAATTTACAGTGTGTGCATGTTTATGTCTGTCTATCTATAATGTATTATGTATGTTTGTGTTGTGTGTGTATATATATATATATATATATATATATTTGATTCATTTTTCGTTCTATATGCAATTCAGTTATTAATTTTTTTAATGCATTTGTATTGTAGTAGAAATGGTAGTAGTAATGTTATAATAATAAATATAATAATGATGATGATGATAAAATTGATATTGAATACGACCAGTTGTTGTTTGCGTGCATGTTTATGTCTGTCTATCTATAATGTATATTATGTATGTATTTCTATATACATACACATACATACCAATTTTAAAATAAATTTACTCTAAAAATGAATCAAATAAAAAGTCATTCAAAATTGGCATTCTTTTGCAATTTCGAAAATGGTTTAATTTATACTTTTTATAGTTTCACAGTCTTTCTTAAATTTTCAATATCATAAATACTTTTTATAATTTGCAATCCCAGCAATGCTGTTTGGGGGAGGGGTTTGATGTTGTTGTTGTTGTTTTTTATCTGCAGTTTCAGTAGTTCTTTCAATTTGCTATTTTAGTCATTCCTGTTTATTTTGCAATTTTAGCACCGCCATTTTTTTTTTTTTTTTTTTTTTTTTTTTCAGTTTAATTTTCCACTTTCAGTAATACTGTTTAATTTTCTATTTCAACTGCACTATTTTTAAAATCAAGTTTCAGTTACCTGATCTTAATCTGCACTTTCCGTAATGCTGAATTTTTTATTATTATTATATTTTTATTATTTTTATTTTTATTTTTTTTATTTCAGTGCAAAAGCGGACACAGCAGAGACTGGTGAATAATTTAGCGGCTTTTCTCTCTAGCTTGAAGCAACAGCGTCAGCCGGAGTCCGTGGTTGTCCGCATACCCAGTCTTCGTTTCGGAAAATAAACAGAAATCCAAAGTGATTGGAAAATAACACATCGATGTTACACAACCGCCACACGCGTTTTCTTTATCGGACTTAACTAAAACATCTCAATCTTTGATGTTCTCAGAAACAGTCGTGTTATTGTTTAGTATTTGCCCGTTTAATAATTTAAACCCATGACGTATTTGCCCGTTCCAAAATCGTTTATAAATTCGACAGTTCATCGATTAAAGCCATTATTATCTAACAATAAATAAATGAATCAAAAATTGCCTTTCATAAATAATTATATCCGCCTTTTTGTCACAAATATGATCTGGAAATAAAATATTTATGTAAACAGACTGTTTCATGTCGTATATTTATTTGCTAGCATTAGTTTATATACAGAAACGTATGTTATGAAATATATTTAACGTGTGTTGTAAACCGGTGGTTAATCGCGAGTCTAATGCATCAGTACTTTGTCGGTTGTTTTTCTTTTTCCATGATCCCAAAGATTTGTCTGTTTAAAACCGCGACGAGTGCTTTCCTGCCTGTGGAATCTAAATTCTAAATTACGTCATTTTCAGAGATGTATTTTCCAAGTCATCAACAAGATCTTGTTTGAATCTTTGAATACACTATTATATATACACATTAGTTTCTTTAGTCACTCGGCGGTCACTGAAACAAAATTGCTATTTTTAAACTGTCATGACATATTTGAACTATTAAATAAAGACTATATATATATATTTGTGCATATTTGTTCCTGCACGTTGTATCTTTCCGTTCCCAATAATTATATTCGTTTTCAGCACATATTTTACAATACAAACTGCAATTCATAATCTGTTAGCTATTTCGGTTTCTGAATATTCATGAACATTCATTATCCTCAAATATAACTGTTATCAATCAGTACATCAGTCTGTAAGATTTCTGTGAGTTTAATTATTATCACCGTAAAAACATCTTTACGTTTTCGTTTGTTCCTTGAATTTAAACTTTTTATTTCGCTTATGGTAAATAACGGCTGTAGAACATTTTACCGAACAGTTATTTTACGAACAATGAAATACATTTGAATAATTGATTAGAGCTTTTGTTTAATTCTGTATGTGGAGGAAAACGAAATAATGGAAGTCTTTGTTTAAAGACATTTCCTCGTCACACACAAACAACTGAGTTGATGAGTCGGCGGCCATTACCCGTCAGAAGTGTAATATAATACACTGGTTTTTATTTTTGTTACGACGTTCACTCGTCTGAGTGAGTGTGTTTATTATAAAAGAAAAAAACAAACATATCAAATATTCATTTAATTTATCTAAAAATCTTTATTTATTAATATGCAAACATATAAATATATAATAAGCATATATGTATGTATGTATGTATTTGTGTGTGTTTTCAAATTTGTGTGTTCGTATATGCGTGTATATGTGTGCGTTTATATACATATATGCGCGCGAGTGTTTGTGATAATACATATATACGTACATACATAAACACCTACATATATATATATGTATGTATGTATGTAATCACGCAGATTCGACGTCTTTGTCTGTACGTCTCTATGTAGCAAAGTTACAATTACACACTTTCCGCTATCTCGGCTTTTCTGATGATCAAAGATAACGTCATTCTCGAGTAGCAGTGGACAGGGAGAGGACCATCAGAAAATAACCTGCTAACAGCTTATAAATAAATTTCCAAGAATAAATCTTTTTTGATGATGTTCTGCACACAATTCTACTCATCCTCGCTTTCGAAAATTTAATTTCTATTAAACACGAGTATCTGCAATATTCTTATAACTTTTTTTTTTTAAATTTGCCTTACAAAGTCATCTAAGTAGGCTTAGCATGTGAGCGATTTAAAAAAAAAAAAAAAAAAAACAAGCACATATGCTTTCAATAGATCATTTATTTAACTTTATTTCTGTCAAATTTCACGGAAATCTATAATTGCGAACATGGTTTGTTCGATTGTGAACGATATTAAACGCAGTTCTTTGTTATGGTAATGGCAGTCGCCGTTTGAGGGAATCAGGATACGTCAACCAAATGCTGCCTTCTGATTGGTCGAAAGCGTTTGTTTACCTTATTTATAAACTACGTGAATGACTTTGTTTATACTCTAATTCTGTTCTCAGCAATTTTTAGTTTTTGTTGATGTTTCCTTTGGCTCCAGCTAAATAAAAAAATTGTTTACATTTCTCTTTTTTAATTTTTTTTTTTTTAACACGTTTTTTATCTGGATCACAGTATTTTTGTCTCTATTTTGTTTGTTTGTCAATTTTCAAGATATTTGAAAAATGTGGATCTCATTTTGTTTGTTTCTTAAGGCTCTATCCAATAAAATCTCAGAGGTGAATTTTTTTTTTTGTAACATATCTACTTTGTCTCTATATTTGTTTGTACATGCACTATATTTATTTATAAATAAGTAAAGGATGTTAAATACATATTCAGGACGAAAGATAGATTTGAATTTAGTTAAATTTATATGTTAATATGTTAATTAAAAAATATGAAACGTCAGTATAGATAAAAACCATATAAAGTGTTTTCCATATTCAACGAACAAAAAGAATAACAAAATTAATAATATGAAGAAGAAGACGACGAAGAAGAAGAACAAAGAACAACAAAAAACAATAACAACAACGATAATAATAATAATAATAATAACATCAGGCATAACAACAAAAATAAAACGAGAGATGAAAATTTAAAAAGTCAGAGAGGAAAGCAAATAACACTCGTTTTTATTGTTCAGAATTTTTAAATATTTATTGTATCTGTTTTAAATATAACAAGACAGTTGGATAATTTCATGTCTCTATGTCTCTTTAATTTAATTTTTGTCAGTCTCTAACCATTTATATATAATTAAATCAAATGAGGTATGAATCCTAAAAAATCCATCTCGCTGTGATGATATATGATATATAAAAATAGGTTTATTTATTTATTTTTATTTATTATTATTATTATTATTATTATTATTATTATTATTATTATTATTATTTTAATCGAACTCGTCATGTTCCCGATAATTTCTACATAATACGAATTACTATATTTAATTATTTTCAGTAATTCTCCCTTTTATTGGTAATTCATTGAAATTAATGGATGCACTTTTGTAGTCTTTTCTTCTGAATCTCTCGCTCTAAATACTAATAATCTGTGTGTTTGCCGAAGGAAAATACACTGTTCAGGAACATTAAACATTATATATATAAAATATATAATTTTAGAATTAACAAGAAGCTATATTAAAAGTAAACATTTTGTCCTTTGAGATAGAATTCTGTCATTGAATTTCAACAGAAATTGTCACGCAGTATAAAATACTTAACAACAGTGATTAAAAAATAATACTGATAATAATGATGATGATGATAGTGATAAACAAAGTTATAAAAATAATAAATTAATAACAAAAATGATAACAACAATATTAACAATAATAGTAATCCCTCCATGACCATATTATTACGAACAAATATACAGCGTATCACACACACACACACACACACAACAATAATAATAAAGTAATAATAATAATAATAATTATTATTATTATTATTATTATTATTATTATTATTATTAACAACAGCAAAATAAATAAATAAGTTATCTATATAAATTGCGTAAGCCTAGATACACTATTGACATCACAAACTACTCATAAACATCGGATCGGAAAAAAAACCCATAACCGACCTTTAACATCAAACAAAATTAATCACTTTCGTGTTTCAGTTGTCACCTGCAGTTGTAAGTCGACTCCGAAGCGTTACAGGTAAAATCAGAAAGCAGTGAGCTATGGAGAAATTCGTATATTTCGTGTTGTTTCTCGCTCTGTATCATTTCACTTCATCTCGAACTGTACCGAGAGAAGCATCTTTGAAGCCAGGTAAATAATTTGCATTCTGTTGTTGAAGCATATGAATTTTTGATAATTTCTTCGTCTAAATAAAATTCAGTACAGTTCATAGGTATTGTTTTTTACTTGTTGTTACTATTCTTTAGAGATAATATATGGCGGCAACAACAAGCCCTCTAGGATGGTTTTTCGTTTTATGACGTCATTTCAGACAGAAATAAATAAAGCATCAAGAAGAATAATAAGAAGAAATCTATATTAAGAAATAAAATAAAATAAAATAATTTTGTATTGTCGGAATTATATATTACAAGTTTAATTATTAAAAATATTTGTTTTGTAACTTTAAATTTAAGAGAGATTTATAAATTGATAGAAAATAAATTTTAAAAATCGTTTTTTGAGGGGGTATGTTGTTGTTTTTTTTAAAAAGAAGGAAAGAAAGAAAAGAAAAAGAGGCAAAAACAAATAAAAAAGTGAAAGAAAGAAATTATCCTAAGCAGAACACAATCTTAAACTAATCATTTGTAAAATGAAAAATGTATGCTTGTTTTTAGGCATTTTTAAAATTCACCATTGGTTATTTAACGAAGAAGGCAGGAGTCTGTTCAATGATAGTTCACATTAATGTTTTTGGAAACACTAAAATATATTTCAGTTCATCAAATTTATAATAATAATAATAAATTATTTTCTTCGTTTTCAGATAATTCAAACGAAAAATTATGCAGTGACTTGCCGTGTTTTATGAAACTGTTTCTCAGGATTGAACAACAGCCGAAATTTCACGGACACTCAAAATGGGCACCAAGTGATAATGGGACGGATAAAACAACGAAAACAAAAAGTAAAACTGCAGGCAATGAAACAAATCCGTATTCACAGTCAGGCAGAAGTGACCAGACACACGGAAAATTAAATCAAGAAAGGAAAAGAACAAACAAAAACAACGAAAAAGACAGAGGTCTGCATAATGATAACATTCTTACACAGAACAAACCAAATAGGTCCGCTTTTCTGGGCACAATTTTAAACACTGGCAACAAAAGATCTGTCGCTGACTCGTACAAAACGGGAAGTTCAAAACCAGTGAAGATCAGCCAGGGGACCGACGATTTCATTAATGCCCGAAACGACCACAAAGGTCCCGAAGATTCACCGTCTTCTAAAACAGACTTGATTGACAATATAAAAGATTACTACATACACAAAGTAATGGCACTGGTAAAGTCGACTAAAAGCTGGCCACGTAGCTGGGGGTGGGGAACTGCGGGACCAGAAACAGCAAATGACAACATCCAAAGTCAGCTCGAACAGCTGAACATCGGTCAGCTGTCGCATCTGCTGCATAACTTTCAGAATAAATATTCAACATCCTTTCAAGATTTATATCTCCATAACGTCTGCTGTGACATCGGATAATCGCTTGTACTAAAACAATCCGTATATTCCAGGCCTTTCGAAGAAGAAGAAAACACATTTAAAAAAAAAAAAAATATATAATAAAAAAAGAAGAAAAAAAGAAGTAATAAAATATTAACATTAACCTGGAGCTGCCTTTGTTATTAGTTGATACTAAAATGCAGACTTATTTTTGACTGCGATCTAAATTTCTAAAACAAAAGGCAAATTCTGTCATGTCAGTCAGCGTATTAACAAAATTATTAACATATTCTTTAAGATTAACAAAGCGATAAATTGTTATAAGTTTAATGATATCGTTTTAAAATAATACAGACAATGCGTTTCTAAAATAATTTATAAATTATGTTATCCGTCATAGCTTTTAAAAATTGAAACATTCATCTATAGTGTGTATTTGATGGTAATCGTGCGTGAAAACTTAATAAGTACCAAAATGATTAAACTATACCATCATCTTTAATATATTGTTTTTTTTGAATATTTCTGTTATTTTCAATAGAAACCATAAAATTAACTGCCATTAACTCATAACAGCTTCAAGTATACCTTTAAATGGCCTAGGTACATTTCGTACATTTCGAAACATTGCTTTATTTATCATTGCTTTATTTCATTGCTCATTTTAAATACTGATAACGAAATAATAAGTTCGAGAGTCTGTATTAAGACTGGTATATTATCCTTTATTGTGATGTCACTCACAGAAAATGCATCTTATTTGCGTATTAAACCACTGTCGTGTTCTTAATCTAACACTTGTGAAAAATGGAAGAAACGTCGGCCTCCGAGAATCTTCAGGACTTGTTTTCTTCTTTTTTTTAAAAACTTTATTATTACCAAAGGTTGATGTTTAGTGTTTGAAAGACTGTAAAAGGTATTTAAGGCAAGTATTTATAGCATCAAAAGTACACTGTAACCTGGTGTTTAATTTGTCACGATGTCACACGAAAAGAAGCTAACACAACATTATTATAAATTACCCAAACCAAATAGTTTTCATTATCACAAACAACATTCAAATTTGACATGAACTAAGCTGAATATTTTATTCTCTATGGTTTGTGGGGTTTTTTAATGTTATTTTTGTAATCCTTACAAATCTAGGTAACGACCTTGATGTCATTCGTAGAAGTGATACCGTAACTCAAAGGGCTGTTTGTTGAACTTAGTTTGTAAGATTCGACTGTTGCCCAAAGACCAATCATTGCAAGTCGGATTATCTCAAACTGCTGAATGATAAAATAAACAAGCAAGAGGTCTACCACATAATTTCAATAATATTTGTTTAAGACATTGCTGGGTAGGTAATTGTATCTCACTTTTAAGAACTCTTCTCTATTCTTAGACATCAGTTAAAGATACTGTAACTGCTTTTATATATTCACATAGTTTTGCCGCATAATTAGATGTTTATTTACTAACCTGAAAGGTGTTTTGTTTGTTTGTTTGTTTGTTCGTATATTATTATTATTATTATTATTATTATTATTATTATTATTATTATTATTATTATTATTATTATCATTCATTAATTTTATTTTTTGTTTGTTACAAATTGGGATTATTATATTTTTATACTCCATTCCTGTATCAGATTTATATAACATAGCTTGATTATTTTCCTACAGTTTAGTTAAAATAAAATAAAATAAAAATATAAATTAATTAATTAAAATAAAATGAATAACTTCAGGAGCACTTTAAATTCGTTCGATTAGTAACAAAGCCAGCATTGTACAAAAACTGATGCTTATATTTTATAAAACAGTTATACTTTCTTTTTATCATAATGCCCCCACTTCAAAATTATAATAATAATAATAATAATAATAATAATAACAACAACAACAACAATAAATAAATAAATAAACAATCAAACAAAATAAAATAAAGAAATATATGTTCATCAAAGTCTGTGGCATGTACTGTACTGTCCGTGGTTTTCTCGAGACAAACGATTACTGTGTTTCGTGGCACTGCTGGGTTTCTGATCTTTTATGTTATAAAAGATTTCTTCTTTACTTTCTGATCTCTTCTGGTAATTCTGAGATACTATATTAAAACGTTTCTCTTAGTGTTCATTGCTGCACTAATGTAGAGTGTCGTAGGGCCCACTAGGTGAAAATAACATAAGATAAAAAAAAACAAAAAACAAACGAAAATACTTTAAATTTCGATTGAAAATTTTTGATAAACAAACAAATCGAAAAATAAAAAAATAAATAAAATAAATAAAATAAAATAAACAAACAGACTAAAACACGACCATAATGTAATAACCTTTTAAATTCAGTTGAATTTCAATTCGGCATTCATATCAAATTGCTTGTCATATACCTGCACGGTTGTTTATTTATTTATTATTATTACTCTTGTTGTTGTAATTTTTTCTTCTTTTTTCTTCTTCTTCTTCTTCTTCTTATTATTATGACGTTTTTTCCCCAAGAATTAGGTTTCATAAATGACGAAAACGTCTGAATGAATTACGTGAACAAGCTGCATTCAGTATCACTGTCAAAATGTACTAACAGCTCATTCTAACAGGAGCGTGTGGAAATGATACTTCATACCGCGATTTACAGTCAGTCTTTAATTTCCTCCATAGGAAATCCATTCAGATAAAAATTGCAGAAACATCACATTAAAAAATCTAACTAATACGCATAAGAAATTTTGTCGGGGAACGCTGTACCTTTCGTAAAGTGTAACTTTGACTACACTTTTGTTGTGTGTGTGTGTGTGTGTGTGTGTGTGTGTGCGTGCGTGTGTGTGTGTGTTTGTGCGTGTGTTGCTTTTTATTATGTCTTCAAGTTATAGATTTATAAATAACGTTTAAGAGAGGATGACAATTTTCATTTTGACGTTATTTCGTAGATATGTGTTTGTATGAGCGGACTTGTGTGTGTGAGTTCGCGCGCGCTCGTGTGTGTGTGTGTGTGTGTGTGTGTGTGTGTGTGTGTGTGTGTGTGTGTGTTAAAACTCAAATGTACCTTATGGACTAAATGTCGTCACATTTCCATTGTATTTTCGCGAATTTTTATTTTATTTATTATCATACTTTATTATTAGCAAACGTTAACGTTTATTATCTTTTTATCCGTTTTAATAAATAAACATTAAAAATATTGCAGACGATATGATAATTTAATGACCAGATATTGGTGGTCAATGTTATCATAAAATAATAATAATAATAATAATAATAATAATAACAATAATAATAAATATAATAAAAATAATAATAAAGGAAGAAAAGAAATAAAAATCTATATCAAAATGTATCAAAGCTATGAAATATATATATATAAATCTGTAAATATTATGATCAAGTATCAGTACTGGTACAAGTGTAAGTCTAATGATATACACAAAAATAAAATGTATGGCTTCTTAAAATCAATAATAATAATGATAGTAATAATAATAATAATAATAATAATAATAATAATAATAATAATAATAATAATAAATTTTAATTTTAATAAATATATAAAACTAGAAAACACAACGTAAATCGGCATTTGAAAATTGTTCCACTGATTTTATTACTTCGTTAAAGAAGAAGAACAAATATACAAGGCGACACATATAACTGGAGTCCCTCCCAGAGTGCGAGGGACAAAATGAAATTTGTTTGAACATGTACAACGAATTCTACAAGCCTCATGGAAAGATCACTGGTTCAATAATAATTATTGTATTTCACAGGAAATGAGAGGTCAAGGGAGGGGAGACAAATCAATATTTGAAACTGAATATGTTAATAATGAATACATAATGAATTAATATTCGTTTGTGTTTGTAACATATGATACTCGTGGGTAATAACAAAATTTAAATAATAATAATAATAATAATAATAATAAATCTGAGCAATACAGTTAGTTTTTAATTAATCATTATATTACTAAGTAAATGTTTTATTTCTCTGTATAAATAGTAACTATTTACAACAACTACATCAACTGACAGACTCTCATTCTGACCACACTCCAAAACGTTTTCACATCAGATGTTTGAGCTATTGTAAACGAGGACATATTTCCCTTTATTTATATCAACACATTTCAGAACTCAGTTTTCTAAAGTCTTCACAGAACAATTTAGAGTATTTTTATCTAATTGTAAACTGGAACATATTTTTACTCATTCATAACATGATGAAAAATAACAGCTTTCATACATCATTAAATTAAGTTTTGTAAACATTTTACAAAGAGCAATGTCATTTGGATCAGAATTTAAACACTATTGTACACAAGAATGCGTCTGCTTCATCTAACACATGAAAATTTCATAGTTATAACAATATTTAAAAATTCATTTTTGTAAAAATTTTATTAGGAATAGAACAGTTCATGTAGAGAATATTGATCTAATGTAAACAGAAGATATCCCAACTTGATGGAAAATAGCATTACTTTCACATAATACCAGAAATTTCAATTTTGTAAAATTGTCTACGGAATCACTCAATAAGATCAGATTTTACCTGTTTTAGCAAACAAGATAACAAAATGTTTAATATAACAGTGCATGTCATTTAGACCAGATTAATTTAACATAATAGAAATATGTTTATTAAACACTAGATAAAGAAATAAATCAACAGTTTCTACTCATCCTTGTTAGCTGTATTTCAATTAATTTTTATTCATTTCAATATACAGTTGTAGATCAGTTTTGTCTTAGCTTACTTTTAATTCATCGTTTGTCTCTTTCAGTTTTACAACATTGCGAGTTCTTTTTGCCTAAGAAATTAACATGATTTCACTGAAAGGTAATTATTTAATAAACAATACAGATATAACAAATATTGCCTGGCTATGTACAAAATTATGCCCTCTACTATTATTTAGTTTCTTTTTAAAAGCAGCTGCCCAATTTCCCAATCTTTTAGTCTTTTCATTTTATTTTTTTAAATCTTTGTGAGTGTCATTGTATTCTGTTTAAATATATATCTTTGAATTCTTCTGCTGTGATGAAATATAATTATATATGCACCTATTAAAAAAATTAGAAAAATTAGAAAAAGTTACAAAATAAAATATAAAAAAATTGATGCTGATGATGGTAATCACAATGCACTTGCTAATTAAAATAATAAATTTATAAGTCTTATGTAATAAAAATAATAAAAACAATTCAAATTAAAATAAATAAATTGCATTGAAAATGATGTATAAACTAAATAGTATATATTTAATATTTCCAATTCAATGAACAAAAAGAATAAAATAAAATAAAATAAAATACTGATGCAAAAAAAGAATAACTTTAATCTGAAAAATATCATATGTTTAAGACTAATGAAATTTAGCCAGTTTAAGTGTGCTTTCAATTGTTAATTAGAAAACAAATGTACAAACCCTTGTAAAATTAATCAATTCAGAACATTTTCAGATTTTACAAATTGAAAAGAGACATTTAGTTTCAGAATATTTTTCTTCAAAGCAGAAATATGAAGACATTCACATATCCTAAGCCCATACTAAGATGATAATAAAGAAATCAGCTATATTGTTAAAATAAATTCACAAATATGAAACTCAGTAAAGCAGATATTAAAGTAAGAATGTTGTTTCCAGTTATTAATAGGAATGTATTTAATTTGTTATATTAAAAATCTCCATGTAAAGAAATGCATCTATTAGAATGTTTTAAAAGTGTTTTCATAAACAGAACAATTAATATATATAAATGGTTTAAACATATTTTGTAAACTTCCAAGTTATTGCTTCATATTTTCTTCACTGGCCAGTAATTGCTAAACAGAGAATAATAATAATAATAATAATAATAATAATAATAATAATAATAATAAATATTCATGACAATGCATAGAAAATGACATTTTACTATTTTCCATGTTAACATTTTGTTCACTGTCAGACGAGTCAGCAAATTGCTCAGTCTTTTAGGACTTTTTTTTAACACATGCTATTACTTCTGTCTAAAAAATGTCATGGAAAATGGTCTTATTTGTCCTTCTGAACTTTTCAATTTATTATCATATTTTATTATTAGAAAAGATTGGTTGCCATCATCAAACAAAAGAACAATTTGGAAGTGTACACAATCATTTAGACCATGTATTTCAAATATACTTATGTGTTAGACTGCTGAAATGAAATGTTATCACCAACAATTAAAAATAATGGAACTAAGATTATGAAGAAACAGAATGTAGAAAGTTAATAGTGTTGGGGAATAAAATAAATGTCTGAAGTGTGGTGAAGCAAAATAACAGAATCGGATCTGCAAGGCAAGTAACTCATTGCTCGAAAAGAAACTTGTAGAGCAGATGAAAAATAAAATCTATAAACCAGATGTAAATGTTTTATTTAAAATACACTTGAGCATTTACAATAATTACATGGAATTCATTTTTCAAATATAATAATAATAATAATAATAATAATAATAATAATAATAATAATAATAATAATAATAATAATCATCATCATCATAATAAATAATAATAATAATAGTAATAATAATATGATTAAAAAAGGTTTTGAATTAATTAAAAAATAACAACTAAATGTGACCAGATTTAAACATTTAGTCAAGAATTTCATTGAAATACACAACAGATATAAAAATCTACACATCACAACGGCTTCTACAAGAAAGGAATATTTTTGATCACTGTGTACTTACTGGCTATCTGTTTTGAAGTTATCTTTAGTAACAACCATTCATTATTTTCTTTACTGCTTATTAAACTGTTCTAACAGGATCAGTTCTGATAATAATAATAATAATAATAATAATAATAATAATAATAATAAAAAAAAATAAATAATGATGAGGATGATGTTAATAATAATAATATCAATGACAAAAATAAATAAAATTGTTCACCTTCAAGATTTTTCCTTCACTTTCTTATGTTGAAAAATAAAATGTCTTAAAACTGTTTTTATTGTCATTGTTACTTAAACTGTTATTTAATAGCAGTGCTATTCAAAAAGTTATTATAACCCATTTCAAAACTGAATTAAGGCTGAAGACGTACAAAATATCTACGGAATTTTCTTGATATTATAACTTTATACGCCAAGATTTTCATAAGGAAGATTATTTAATGCTTCATTTTTTTTCACTGGTGTCGTCCGTTTGTGAACTGTCCCTTGCTGAAGAATATTACAACCATTAAGCTTCCCTAGCCCATAATCTGTAACAGGGCAAACAACAGAGACCCATATCCCTAGAAGTGAAATTCATTCCACTGTGCACGTTTATCACTTTAACACTTAAACAATTAATAAATAAATGTTATTTAATCAAGCTTATGGTGTGCATTTCATAACAAGGTCATTTTATATTCATTTCATCAAACACGAAAGACATTAATAATTAGCGATTTTAATAAATAAATTTATTTTGGAGTTTATTGTCTGCATTCATTAAAAAGTCTGTAATTTAGTCAATGTTATGAATGCTTGGTTTGTGTCCTTACAGAGAAGCTAAAATGTCCTGTTGCATTAAGAATTAGTGAAAATAAATTTGTGTATTTGCATAATAAATTTTCTTTTTATATATTTAATTGAAAACAATGAGTAAATTGATAATAACATTTACTCAGTTTTGTTTGTATTTAATTCCTCCTTACACGAGAACCTTTTATCCCCTAGTTCCAAATCCATCAATATCATTATCATTTTAATAATAATAATAATAATAATAATAATAATAATTATTATTATTATTATTATTATTATTATTATTATTATTATTATTGTAGCAGAAGTTATAAAATGAAAAAAATAATCCAAACAATATGCCTGTATTTGTAATCACAAATGTGAATTAACTTTATTTTATTTTTATAAAAATCTTTCTCTGATTACTAATGGCTAATGATATGGCTGAGACAGAGGTGATAAAAAAAAAAATAACATGAAAAATTTCTGATTGGAAATAAGAAGCAGAATGCAAAGAACAAAAAGAAAAGATAATTATATGAAGTATTTTACAACTTGTTCTTTATTTTGTGACATATATATATATAATGATAATCTGTATCGTACATGAATGTAATATGACAATGAATTATAGCAGACACATATTAAATGCAATCTCTATGTGATATATAAATTAAAATTAGAAAGAAATGTTGGAAGAATTTGTTGAAGTCAAGTGGAGATCTGAGTGTATATTGGAAAGCAAATGGTGAAAAAAAATAAAATAATAATAATAATAATAAAATAAAAGTAATAATAATAAAAAAAATTATAATATAGATTTTAAAATATGATGAAGAAGAAAATCACGGAAGAAAATGGAGCAACAGGGATGAGATTGTGATGTACGTGACTGTCACAAACTTCAGAGCAAAGGAAATTAAGTAAGTACAACAAATAATTTAAAAAATAAAGTTTTAAATATAATACAGTACATAAAAACATGACAAAATAAAAGGGCAAGTGAACGAACAACTGTGATGTATATTTGAAAGCAAGTAGTCACAAAGGTTAGAGCCAAAAAATAAATAATAAACAAAATAAATAAACTAGTTGTTAGAAAAGTCAAAATAAAAGTAAGTAAAGTAAGCAAAATGATAAAAGGTAAGGGAACAATACGACAGAGGTTGTAATTTTTTTTATGAAAGCAAATGGTCACATGGCAGACAGCAAAAATTAAATTAAAATAATATAATATATATATATATAAAATAACCATATAGATCTTAAAAAAGAATGCAGGCTATAACATATATATAAAAAAAAAAAAAAAAAATGGCCATAAAAATTAAAAAATAATAACAGGAATAATAATAACAAGAAATAAGAAATATTTAAGAAAAAATAAATAAAAAATGGAAAAAGAAGTAACAAAGTAACAACAGAATGGAAAACATTCCTGTAAAGAAATCTGAATTAAAAGGACATGAAATCTGCTAAACATTGCACTTAGAACATGAATCACAGAACACAGACAGCCACACTTTCCAATCTTCAGCAACAGTTATATACATCACAATTCTACTAATTTTTATATCAGCTACATTAGTTTCCTTTTTTCTTTTTAAGTACAAAGACATTTTACAATTTCTACAAACTGAAAGATAAAAAAAAAAAAATCGATTTTACTGTAGTAACAGAATCCACAGTTATCTGTAAGGTTTTTTTTTTGTTTTTGTTTTTTTTAACTGAAATTTAACAAACATCCATTTGATTTTAATAACAACATTCCACAATTATCTGTAAGATTATTATTAATATTTTTATATTAACTGAAATTTATCAAAAATTAATTTTATCATAACAAATTCAACAACTACTATATGTGTGGTATTTTTTTTTGTTCCTTGTAAATAAATGCTTATGAACATTGTACAATTTGCTTTTTTTTTAAAAACAACCGAGAGTAAAATAAAGTAAAGAATAATAAAATGTAACAGTAAACAACCTAACCCCCATACCAGAAGAAAGAGAAATTAATGATCATTTTAAAACATAACTGATCTGGTTATAATCTATTCTTAAGTATCTTGCGTACCATTGCATTTAAATATGAAAATTAATATGTGACATAATACATAAGATTGATAGAGATGGTGTTCAAAGAACAGAATATTTGAGGAAATCTTATTTAAGTAAAAAAACAAATTAAATAAATAAGGTATTTCATCTGCACTGGTAACTGGAGTCTGAAGGAAAACAGATCTTTGTTATTTAATTGTCTATGTTTCAGATTGTGAACAAATGAATTAATCTGTAATTTTTTAAACACATCATACAGCCTGTAAATATGAAACTGTAAACATATTTCCATTATGTAGTAAGTAAAAATTCAATTCTTGATATCTGCATTCTTATTTTATTAATTGATAGAATTTGTTGATTCACTAATTGTTTTAGTTTGGATTACAAGCTTAAAAAAAATGTATTTAAAAAAAAAAAAAAAAAAATTAAAAATGTAATACTGTTTTTATCATAATTTCTGATATATTAAGATATTACAGAAAAATTAACTGATTATGTTAAAACAGATTGAAGAGGTTCTTGCACATTTTAAAAATAAAATATGAAGTAAAAATACTCATCTCAGATTACAAGTGAATTGTAAACATCTTTTTTTCATCATGACATTGTTAATTAAATACGAACTAAAATAAAAATTGTTTAATTGTACTTGAGCTATTCTATGACAATGATTCAGAAGAAAGATAATGTAATGTTAAAAAAAAAGTAATAAAAAATAAAGATATATATATATATATATATATCATTTGATATTCTTAAAAATTTCCATGAGCTATCTTGTAAAATGTAACTCTACATTTCAGTATATTTAATCTTCAACAAGTCCAGCTTATTGCTTAGAATGATCTGAAAGATAATTATTTATATTGTTTACATTTTTTTACATTGACCATTTCAAATATAAGTTTTTGACAAAAATATATTCCTGCTGATCAATTAAACCAGAAATTATTCACTTGGAAGTTAGTCAAAGGATACACGTATTAACATTATAAATACACATTTTATCTTCTCATCTGTTTTTACCTGAGCCAAACTTCAAACAGTGATTTTTATATTTGGACTATAAATAAAATATAATTTTGTTTATTACGATTTTTGAAAAGATCTGGATTATAATGAAGATTAAGTAATGAAATGCAACGTCGAAATGTATTTAAAATATAAATGAGCACATCCTTAATCTTTGCTTTAGTGGAAATGTTTTTAAAAAAATCTGGCCTGAATTACACTGTATAAACAGATGGATGGATTTTTTAGTTTGTTTTCACTCATACAAACAGTAGACAGTGACTGGCACAAAGTATACTTTATTTAACTATTTTATACAGCCGTTTTGATAAAAATTGCAAAAACTGAAGTTTAAAAAACATTTCTTTTTCATTAATATTTTTTTTTCACTAGAACTTACTGAATCCACACATAAAACATAAAACAGTCACACATTCAATCCCATTTATAAAATTAAAAAAAATAATTAATAAATAAAAAAAAAAAAAAAACATCTTTTTGAAATTGTGAATGAAAATGTTCTTGCTTCAAGATTAATTTAGAGTTATGTAAATTTTGGGTAAGCTTAGGTTAGTAACAATATGTCAAAATTCATTTAATTCTGCTACATCAATATGATTTCATATGTATATACTACATATTTTTATGATTGGTATATAAATTTATTATTATAAAAATGGATTAAAGGTAATATTTTAAGTTATAAATAGTAAAGATTTAATATACATATCATAATTCATTGTCTGAAAATAAAACCTGTACATTGAATATTTAATTTTTTCAAATATATTAAATTAATAATGTTAATAATCTTAATAATTATAGTAAAATAACTTTTGTAACAATTACTAAAGGGGAAAAAAAAATTATTAAATAAAAGTAATATTTACAATTTTTTAATCAGAGTAAATTTTAACTTTAAAAATACTGAGTGTAAATGATATTCTAACAATATACAAATTTAAAATGACTTTGTAATAAAATTAAAAACAAAACACACAAGAAGCAATTACATTTTCTTCCACAATTCTTTGCAATAAAAATGTGCTTCAAACTAGCCATATTCACATGCAGACATGCCAACTGTATTATTAATATTTTTGTTTTTGTAAAAAGTTCTTTTTCCATAAAAACTGACACAATTTGGCTAAAAGCCACACAAAATAAATTGTTTTAATTATAAAAGTTCTCTCACACAGGGATGAATCAAACTTTATCTGTCAATTACATGCATTATTTCTTTGCTCGTAGTTTGTATATCGTCCAGCAGGTGACCACCACCAGATGGCGTACTGCTCGTATATGTTTTCAGATTCTGACTATGCAGCTGTAGTCGAGATAAAAGTTCCCGCGCATGGAACTTGGCATGGGGTGGCAGAGAGTCTATGTATCGACAACACAGTGCATAAAAAGCCTGAACTTCCTCGGAGAGAAGCATGAAGTTTGTGCTCGACTTATTTCCAGCAATAGCTAATTTGTCAATACACGATTTCAACTTTGTTGAAGCTTGAAAAATGGAGTCTTTTGATACTGAAGAAGATTCTGAATCGGAGGTTTGGTCGCTTGGCTGTTCTGGTCCCAGTTCAACCAGGGACTTTTCCATCTGGTCTAGACTGGCCTTGATATTGCCCTGCATCAGTTTCTGCAGGGGGATGACTGGTTTGTAAATGTTGTCATCTGAATCATCCGGCTGTTTTTTGGAAAGGTCATTCAAGCCAAGCATAGTGTCAGTATTCACAAGGTCAAGGTTTGTTTCCTTGACACTGTTCACTTTACCAAATGTTTTAAACAACGACACAGTACTCAATGAACCACCTTCTTTAGGTTTTTGTGCACCTTGAAATAATTTGCTTTTGTCCGAGCTAACTTCATTTCCATCAGTTTCTTTGGAGCTGGAATCAGCCAGCAAAGTTTTTGATTTAACTGGAAATGGAGGTCTTGGGGGAAGAGAGTTTTGATCATGGACTCCATCAGAAGCCTGACTAAGATCTGAGCCCTGTGCATGATGGAAAGGTTTATGAGGCACGCGAGGTCCAGGGCGGAGGTCATCTTGAGAAAAAGGCGCCATTGGCTGATCAGTGTTTGCATCTCCAAAATTCCTCGAGAAACGAGGACTTGGTTTAGGTTTTTGTACTGTACTGGTGTTGTCAGCATTCACCTCTCCGGCTTTTGTTAAATCAGTTTCAGATTTGTGTGAAGTTAAGTCTGACTTGCTACCACTAATGCAGTTGGCCTTGCCTGACGTCAAATCTGATTTATGCCTCTGAAGTACACCAGCATAGTGGGTTTGAGGTGTTGTATTTTCTGCTATAACATGTGTAGACTGTGACTTCACAACAGACGACGGTTTCACGTTGGGTTCTGGCTTTATACCTGGATCACTGTCGTCTTTTGTGGACTTGCTGTTGGCACTCGGACCCTGGCCATTAAGATTCATCTGAGGGCAAGAAATAACACTAGCTGTGTCTGTTCCTGAATCATGATCTTCTACAGTGGGCAAGTCCCGGTTGTGATTATTCTGTTCATGCTCCATTGATGCCAAATAAGCTCCAATTCGAACACCTTTGGGTATCGTTCCGTACCTATTGATTGCTTTGGCAACATTTGCTACATCTAACTTCCCTACTGCGACAGAACTCCCACTGGGCTCTGCACTGATGGGAGAATGTTTTAGTTCTGGTCTCGATGAATCCAGAATTTTCTTACGAATTGATGGATTTTGTGGCAGTGGCAGGGCTTTCTTGGGATACTGGCCACCGATCTGGGGACTGGGCTCCACGGCAAGTGAATCCCCTTCCCCTCCAGCCTGCCACTTATCACTGGCTTTGTCCGACTCTGTGTTCTGCGATGACTTCTTTCTACCACTGCCTCTTTCAGCGTCCGCTTTGTCAAACTTACGAGCGTTTGCCTCGGAAATCAAATACTTAGACTTGTCGATTTGAGCCATTTTAAGCGTATCTTCAATTTTGTTTTGAACATCCTCACTAATGAACTTGTCCTTACCGTCTGTTCTAGATACAAACTTGGGTGAGCCACTATTGTGTTTTGAGCGAGGGGCAAGGGCTGCGGTTCGAGACTGAGGATCAATGGTCAACATTAAAGCACTGTTGTCCCACGGCCCATCATAAGTGTTTTCATTCTCTGCAATCGTTGAACTTTCTATTTTGGCTTTCTGCAACTTCATTCGAGACTTGAGTTCCGTGTCCAGTTCACTTTTTTCTCCGGCTGCATCTCGATCTCGACATGAAGTTGTGCGACGAGGCGGGGCAGGGGCGGGGCCACCTTTCTTCCGAGACGATTTCCTGGACAGAATTTCTGAAACTCGTTTTAAAGTCACGTCGGCATCACTTAAGGGGGGTAAGACCCTCCTTCCTGCTGGTGGAGTGGGACCTGACAAAAAAAAAATAATACAGAAATAACTAACATTTCATCACAGATATGGTTTAAATAAAAAACAAAAAGATTCACCTACATCCTAAATGCTATTTTTAACCCTGTTTAAAGAGCATCATCAATAAAGACAAATATATAAAATGAACTATATATATATATAAATATATAGTTGTAAGTAAAATTGTTTTAAAATTTATTTATTTTTAAATTTGCCGGTACTTCTTGTTTAAAATTTGTCTAAGAAATTATTAAAAAATTTTTTTTTTTTTATCAATTAAATAATCTCTTTTTAAAAAAAAAAAAAAATTGGAAAAAAGATTAGTTATAAAACAATACATCCTCAACAAAAAAAAAATAATAATTACAAAGAAAGGAAGGTAAAAAAATATGTAAGTGTGTTACTGAAGAAAATGGAAAACCCACTTAGGTAATGTTTTATATTAAAAAAATGAGAAAAAAGATTATGAAATAATATTAACCATAAATAAAGGAAAACAAAATGAAGATACACATAATTTAAAAATATGCTGCTTAAGGGTTTTAAAAAAAAAAAAATTTAATACATTTTAGTAGACTTTAAACAATTTTCTGGCATAAAAATAAAAATAAATAAACATAATTATTAATCCAATATAAAATCTTAGTGAACATAGTAATTAAAAAAAAAAAAAAAAGAATTTTGTAAATGTCAGTGACCATAAAGTCTTTACTGAAAAAAAAAACACCCCAGCATTTCCTAGTTTTAGAACCTATCATATCAGACAATCAAACTATGCCTCTAACAATGTTTTGAGCAGATGGCAGAGGCCCTCAAACAGTGTCAATAGTGACTACTGAATGAATTTTCTGATGTATATTCCAACAAGATGACAAAAGAACTCAACATGGAAACTTCAGAAAAGTAAATACTCTAAAAAAAAGTTTGATTTCAACAAGAAAGCATTAAAAAAATGGTGAAGAAAAAAGCTTCTGTAAACAATATTAAAACCATCTTACGTTACCAAAGCATATTTAAAAAAATATATATATATATAAATAAAATAAAATTTAAAAATTTAAAAAAACACCTTTTTAATTCATAATGAATGGATTACATCAGCAAATACTGATTATAATCTATAATCAAAAAGTATTTAAAACTTCTTACTTTAATACTTCTTAAAAAAAACCCACCTGAGATGATGTAACAATTAGAATTAAAAAATAAACAAAACAAGCCAAAACCAATAATAATATATTAACACACGGTAAATGGGTATCACCTGACAGGTCCTGATTAAACTAGCAAATAATGATAACGAAGAGTGATGTCCCAGAAAGGTTAACTTATGCAGGTAAAGTTTGATTCTAATATTACCTGCACTCGAGCGACCTTCACCTAACATCTCAGAACTATCAAAATTTTGATTACGAGATTTCTTTGAAGGCAGACCTGGTACTTTTTTCTTCTCACTCTTTTCCAATTCCTTTTCCACCTCTGCAAAAACCATGTTGTTATTTGTTAATTAATTAACACCTTCTCCATTAATATTAAAAAATAAATAAATGAAAAAATCGATTAAAATAAATATTATTATTATTATAAAAAAAAAAAAATTTGTATTAAAAAATCAAATTTGCCATGACATATATATTTGGAAAAGAAAAATGTTAATAAAAATTCAAAAACAAAAGAAGAAAAAGAAACAAAGAAAGAAAGGGAGTATATATTTTGATTAATTGTTTTAGAAGAATGCATACCTGGTTGTGGAAGGGGTTCCAATTTTGATGACTAGGTAAAATATATTATACATTGTAATAACTACAAAAATTATTTAACTTTTATTAAATTTCTAATACATGATATCATATAAAACTATTTTTATTGAAAGTTATAACAAAATTTTCTATGGAATTAAAGATTTGTGAAGCATAAGAAAATTTTGTATATTAATCTTTCCTTTTATTAAACTAAAAAAAAAAAAACACCTCAGGATATGCATTCACACACACATACACAAAAATAAAATAAATAAATAAATAAACAAACAATAATAATAATAATAATAATTATAATCAGAATAATTTTAGATTTTTTTTTTTGTAACTGTTATTTATTTCTGAAGTTTTATGACATTTATTTATCTATAATTTTTCATGTTGATTGCCAAAAATTAGGTACATTTAAGAACAACCTGATTTTCTAAAATGATATTTTAAACTATTTATTTTTTTTAAATTGTTATTATTATTATGAATTTTTATTAATTTATATTTTATTTGTTTTATTTTTTTTATTTTTTTTTGTGTGTGTATGTGTATTAAAATCCTATTACTGAGACCCAATCCAAATTTGGTTAATTTGTAAACTTAATACTAGAATTCAAAACTCACCTTCACTAATACTGGATATATCAAACATATTTTCTAGACAGAAGTGGATATCTTGAAACGATGGTCGATCTTTGGGTTCCCACTGCCAGCCTGTTAAAAGAAAGATTTGTCTTTAAAAACAGAAAATAACAAAAACTAAATCTTTCACACAAAACTCTAAACATCATTATTCTTTTTATATATAGATAAACTAAATAAATAAATTAATTTTTAAAATCTAACAACTTTAAATAAAAACACATAACAAGTGAAAAACTGGCAACATATTCAAGGATCTGTTTAAGATTTATATTTTTAAAAAATATATTTTTAAATTTTCTAAAATGTTCTCAGTCACATACACTTGAGCATAAGTTGATACACATTGGCAGGACAACCAGACGGCCTCTCCATTCTGTAGCCTCGTTCCAACAGATGATAAACATCAGTTAATTCAACACCGGGATATGGGGACATTCCAAAAGTGGCTAATTCCCATAGTAACACACCAAATGCTGAAACAGTAAAAATTACACTACAATATTGAAAAAAAAAAAAAAATATATATATATATATATAAAATTTATAAAATAGGTCTTTCCATCAAAGCATGAAGCTATATATTTTATAAGTAATAACGATGATGATGATGATACTGATGACAACAACAGTAACAATAATAACAATAACATTAATAATTAAGAAACAAGAAAACAGATTTATGGTTTTAAAAATCATTAACAAAAGCAAGTATCATGTCTCTGACTGGCATGTGAATTAATTAACCCAACATTTATCCCAAGAGTGATTTGATTCTGACAAGCACTTACCTACCTCCCCTTAACTAATATGCATAAAGATATTAAATGTTTTAACACAATACAGCAAATAACATTAGATTAACAATTTTATTATCTGACCAAATGAAAGAACACCTAAAAACTCCACTGTTATGTAACACCATTTACACGAGAAAACATAAATTTAAATTTTATTACGATTATGATTGTTATTTTATTTTATGTTTATTTTTTTATTTTTTATTTTTTCAATGCTCCTATTGTAACTGACTGTGAATTAATGTTACCCCAGACATCTGACTTGGTAGAGAATTTGTTGAAAGCTAATCCTTCTGGTGCTGTCCACTTAATGGGGAACTTTGCGCCAGCATGAGCGGTGTAGGTATCGTCTTTCATCAACCTCGCCAAACCAAAATCAGCAACCTTGACTAGATGATTCTCACTTACAAGACAGTTTCTAGCAGCAAGGTCTCTGTGATACAATAAAATGAAAGGAAAAGAAAAGAAAAGAAATGTAATATAAATATAATAATATAATATGATATGTAATTTAAAAAAAAAAAAAATAAAATAAAATACTACCAGTTTGTAGGATATTTTATATAATATTTTAAATAAATAGGTGCATAAAATAAAGTTTACTTTCAAGCAAAACAGTCAGAAAACTTTTAAATATCACTATTTCTCCTGCTCTGAAAAAGTTTTAGATTTCGAAATTTTGGATATACATTATAAAATTAACTGGTCCTTCATAATTAGTTCCATGATCCAAGATAACAAACAGAAGACTGAGATAATAATTATAACACTTCCTAACTGTGTGATCACAGTTACCTGTGAATGAACATTCTGTCTTCTAGATAGGCCATTGCAGAAGCAATCTGTGTTGCCATGTACATCAGGACTGTGGGGCCTAGTTCATTTTTATTGCTACTCCTTAAGAAATCGAGCAAATTGCCCAAGTTCATGAATTCTGTTACAATATAAAATGGAGGTTCTCTTGTGCAAACACCTGCAAATTGCAAAAAAAAAAAAAAAAAAGTTCATTAGCATGATAATACAGAGGATCAGCAGAAAAAAAGCATTTCAAAATGTGATACAAAAGGATCAATTCATGCCATGTTAAGCAAGCTGCACCTTTCATTTATATCTGAAAGTATGTTGTGGAAATACTTAACCAAGGTCTTATTTTTATTATTTCTAACTTTCCTACTTTCATGTGCAGACATTCAGTTATTTATCCATTAGTGAATTATTTGTGAATAAATTGAATTTAAGTTCACAGATGCCATCTTCATATATTTTTTTTCAACACAGATGAAATTTTACTTGTTTTCATTGCTAAATAACATCAGTATATTCTTCTACTTCTTTTCAATTCCAGTCTGTGCAATTCTCTACCACTACTGTATATATGATACCAGACTGTTAAGAATATACACAAAATAATTTTATTGCTATTAAATAATAAGACAGCACCTTAGTTTTGCATAGCTAATTTTCTCTCGTAATTACTAATTATACAATAATGCTTTTTTGCCAATAACTCTTCATTTAAAAAGTGTCGAAAACAAAGTATGTTAAAATACTCACCTAGTAACTGAACTAGATTCGGATGTTTCATTTCTTTCATAATTGCTGCCTCTTCAAGAAAGTCTTTCAGAGCCATTGTGTCTTCCTGATCAAATTAAATACATTATGAATAATTAGTGATTCTTTAGGTTTTTTTCATATAAGATCAAAATGAATATTTCTGTTAAAAGTGTTCTACTTTTTGTTTAAGTTGGTATTTCATAAAGCATTTTGATAAAATAACAAATGAAAAAAAAAGAAGAAATATTGCTGCTGATCACTGATATCTATAAGCAATTGTTATTAATTAATTATCATTACACAATAAGCAGTTAATCATTGGTCCAGTCCAGTACAGTACTGTAACCAAATAGGCAGCAACAAAATTAAATATCTGAATAATAAATTGTTCTCTTTTAATTTTAAACACAAACACACTCCTGCACACACACGCACACAATCATGCATGCCTGCACATACATACACACACACATACAAACACACAAACAGTTCTCACTCCAGATCAGTCACAGTAATATTTTAATAAATCAACAAAACATATTTTTATAAGTACGCACTTTTTTTGTCCACAAACAAAATGTTTTTGTACAAGAACAAGTAAACAGCAGCAGCTCATCTCGAACTGAATGAACTACATTAAGGATTCAAGGCTTGTTCTTAAATATCTTAACTGCCAAGACACAAAATATGTTTTGTTAAATTAAAGACCAAAACCATTTAATTTTATTCATTTTATTTTACATTACCTTCAAAGTTTTCACAGCCACTGTTTTATTGTATCTCTTCCATACTGCTTCATACACATCACCATACTGTCCACCTCCTGTTAAAATATATATATATATATATAACACATGTGGCAGAATTTGAATACATTATACCAATAAAATACTCTAGTATGAAATACAAATTGTAATACAGATTAACCTATTATTATCCATGACAAACTCTTACTTAAAATATTAAATCATAAATTAGAAAAGTGTTTGGACCTTAACAGTTAAATAATAATAAAGAAAACTATTAAAGACATTTTGGTTTGCAAAAATCAGCAATGCTTTGAAGACAGTGGTGAAGTTGTTAATATTTTTTTTCACCAAATGTTTCAACAACAAAACCTCGCTAAAATAAAATTCTCACTAAAAAATAATCAGTAAACTATATACCTTTCCCAAGACTGTACATGGTCCTAACATTGTTTGGTTTTGATTAGTTTACTGTAATATTTTTCAACATCTGGAGATGTTTAATGTATTAAAAGTGAAATATTCACAGAAATATTTGCCATCATCATTTTCTGAATTCCACTGGCTACACAAGCATTATTTTTTGTTTTCTGAAATAAAAATCACAAATCATACAGATATTGTTATTGTTCAACAGTTTACCTAGTCTGTGTTTCATGGCTATTTCTGTGCGTTCTATTTCCCACTTGTCTGGTTCAGGACTGACACCAAACACTGTTGGCTTGTTTCTTTTTGGTGCTGGGTACAGAAGGGTGGTAACTAGTCCATCAGAATGGATGGAATGATGGTGAACTAGCTCTGCCAATGTGTTGAAGCGGTGTTCAGACGTCACATAAACCTGAAAAATCACATTAAGAAAACAAAACCTAATGTTTTAAAGCACTTTTCAACATAGTGTCTACATGTTATGATCAATTTTTTACTTTATTTTTTTTTTTGAAACACATTCTCAGGATATTTTAAATATTCTTAGTACATTTAGTTTTTAAAATTTTCAGTACCTTTGGTTTTTTTCAAAATCCACTATTCTCAGTTTATGAGGTTTCCAAATTTAGTTTTAAACAATCTCAATTTATGGTGTTTCAAATTACTGAATAAATATTTTTGTAGAGCTCTTAAATAAAACGTTATAAAATTATAAAAGTATCCATTCCTTGAAAAATAAGTGATTATGATAAGCATTCTATGTAAGTATCATTATAATTAAATAATCAAGAAAACATTATAACATACCCCTGCTTAATAACATTAAACATTGTTTTTCATACTCCTTAATAAGTAAGTTACAAAGCAATGCAAATATGTAAGTAAGTGGTTAATATTACTGAAGCATTCTACAATCAATAAAACTATAATAAACAAATGAAAGACTTGTTTTTAACATGATAAACAATGAGCCTAACCTAACAGCTGTTAATTCACTGTGTCAATATAATATAAACAAAATCAGTTAAACTCACCTTCCCAGTATCCTGATTTTCACTGATTCTGTAATGGTAAACTCGACCTTCGAACCTTACAGAAATTGACCTCTGACCTGGGCTACTTTCACTTTCACGCACAAGAAAACTGCCGTTGATACCACTGCTGAGTAAATATTCAGATGCATTCCGTGATATCTGGCCATGGTACCATGAAAATTTGTCAAGACTGTTAACAGGAGCTATGTAATTGCTGGGTACCCATCCTACTACCCCATTCCTGTTTTTCACCTCACACCACTCTCCACCCTTGTTGTATCCCAAGATAGTTGTCTGTTCACCTGAAATAAATAAAATAAAGTAATAAATAAATAAATAAATAAATAAATAAATAACTTATGAATATCAAATTATCAAATTTTTTATAGTCATTTATGGAAAATTACAATATTTCAAAATAATGTTTAGAAATAAATTTCTGAATATATATTGCTGTTTATAGATTTCTCTAAAAAAAACCAGTATAGAGTAATCTTAATAAATATTAAAAATACACAACTTCTGACTATGACAAAAAAAGTATGAATTGTTATTTTATTGAAATAACTCTTAAGTGTACCTTTGGTGATATCAAAAAACAATCTAATACATTCTTCAAACTTTTAAGTTATGTTTTATTTATTTTTCATCATCCAAACTTAAATAACAATGAAGTGTAACAATAAAAGTGCAGTTTAAAATATCTGCATTTTTCTATTGCAGTAATGTCATACACAAAGACCATACTGATTTGCTTTAATTTTGCTCTGTTGTGAAAATACAAAAAAATTCAAAACATTTATAAATATCAGTATTCCATACAAGTAACCTTACCATGTCATCACACTTGCATTTGTCTAGGAATAAAATGATGGCATTCAACAGTTTTGTAAAAATACTAATTTACTGTCAGACCTTAAATTTAGGTCATACTAAATGAAAAACAAAATAATTGACGAAGTATAAAGAATTTCACTAGACCATTTATTCCTATCACCACTAGTCCAATTTAAGACTAAATGGGCAAAAAAAAAAAAAAAAAAAAAAAAAAACAACAACAACACACACACCCATCAAATTAAGAAAAAAAACAAAAAAAGAAAAAAAAACAAGAAAAAGAAACCTACATCTTTATTATTACTGGCCAATGTCTTTAATCCACGTGTAAAATGGGCAATCTTCTTTTATTTTTCTCTCACCTTTAACAATGCTGATTTGATTATCTCCCCCAGCCTGGAAGTCGTAGAGAGCCACAAACAGATTAGGATCGTCCTCGGGCTGCCCTGCCAGCAGGTTTTCTTTTGACATCCATTTGGAGCCCAGCAGATTGAGAGGTGCATCAGGGAGAGGTCGGTTCTGGAGGAGGGCTTCTGAAATGGCAGAAAGTTACACAAATTTTTAATTTCATCTAATCCAAGTTTAATCTTTAAAAAAATTAGGTTCATCAAAAATAAATAAAGCCATCTACATTGTGGTTTAAAAAGTTTGATTCAGAAGACTTCAAATTCAGCACTGTTTATATATTTGATTTGTTTCTGCTGGCTCTTTTTTTCTAAAAAAAGAAAAGAAACATACCTTCTTAAAGTTCAGAATATGCAAAATAAATAAAATGAATAGTTTGTAATATGATGTATAACAAGAAATAGGACGAACTATTATATTAAATGTCATGTACAGTCAAACCTATCAATGACAGCCACTCATAGAACCAGGCACAAATGGCTGCCAAAGAGAGGTTGCCAAATACAGATCCAAGATGTTTGCTTTAGAACTATTAAAAATCCACGTACATGCACAAAAATGTAATTAAAAAATGAAATAACAAGCACTTAGCTACATCCTATTTTATTATGTGAAAAAGAAATTAAATTTCCATCTATTTTCTGTCAGAGGTCTCATTATTATCATAATCAGCATTTTTCTTTGAAATGCCATCAATCTGAGTTCTACCCGCCCCAAAACATTCACCCATTCTTTTAGCATTTAATTTCTATCTCTGTTTTTGGTGGGTTTTTTTTTAGTTTTTGTTTTTTTAAATGACATCTACCCTCTGATCCAGTGGTAAAGTGATTGGCTTGCACTGTTTGGGTGGCATTTTGGTAATAAATTTTAAAACTATTAGACTACAATAGTATTTAATTTCTGCTGAAGTTGACTTGTTTAACTCTGCTTGTTTAAGGACAGACACCTGTCCTAGAAAGACTAGTGATAACCTTTACACAAAGTGTAGAAGACCAGTGTTCATCATATCTAATAAAAAAAATAATAAAACACTGACATTTTTTTATAAGTGGTTTTTATATAGAAATAAAAATACAGGAAAATGGTGCTGGGAACCTCAGACTGTCCATCATAGACAGGTGCCTGCATTACATGTATGCAGATGTGACTGTATACTGAAATCACAGCACAGATGTTAAACAATTAAAAAGTGTGTATTAATGTTTTTATAATGCTTGCATTGTTAACATGAGAACAAAACGCTACCTATATGTTAAAGAAAAATACAACTGTTGCAATATTCATTACTACTTATTCAATTACCTTTTTTTTCTAAACTTTAAAGTTAGTTATATAAATGCCAAGTGCTCGTGTTTGATATGTCCATGTCAGTGACATTAGTTATTATTCACACACACACACACACACACACACACACACACACATAATATACATATTCACAAGCAAAATACACATGCACACATGTAAATGACTCAGTAATTGTACTATTTATATGCTGAAATTCGATACCTGTAGTAACTGTTAATTATCCAGCAGCTACGACAACCTGTCATAATAGCAGTCTCAACCTACTAAATCAATGTAACCAAACTAAATCCACTGATAACAAGGAAGTTAGAAATTTAAAGGAAATCTCAGAGTTAGAATCGAAATTAAAACAATTTTTAAAAATATATTTTGCTATACCAGATATGTTTTAATAATTACTTACCATGACAACCAAGCATCTATTGTTATTTTAATACTAATTATTTATGTAACAACAATAACAATTCTGTATGCAGATTGTAAAAACATCTGGAGTAGCTTCCATTAGATGCAGAAGAATCGTATCTTTAGCTAAGTGAAATGTATTGCATTCTTATATTAAATGTGATGTTTCAATGTACTGCACCATTACAGCATTAGATTACAAATAAAGAGAACTGCTGTAACATGATGAAAAAGAGATGGCCAATTTAAAACATATAATAGTTGTTAGAACTAAAAATATATGTAATTATAAACCTTTAATCAGAAACTGAATGCAAAATGTAAAATATCTCGTTTTCCATGACTGACAGGTAACTCAACTGGACTTTTTATTTAAACATTATTTCCAGGTTCATGTGCAGTAATGGTTCATATATGCTCACCTGGACACATCATCAAACAATTCTATAAAGGTGACAAGTTACGTGTAAGTTTACATCCATACTCAGGTGACACCTAGAAATGAACCAAGAAGTGAACCTGAAAACCAGAAAGCTTAAACTGTGTTGTCAGACCTGGTCACACATCATGTACTCAGGTAACAAAGTAAAATATATTTAGCCACCTAAAATACCTGAGGCTTTAATACAGTTAGCAGAATAAGAATTTTGTTTTCAGCCATGTAAAATGTGAGAAATGCTGGATAAATGTGGGGATTTTATTTATTTATTATTATTTTTTAATGTTTAATATTTATTTAAGTGTATTTTGTCACCAAGTTTTTTTCATAACTCAAGTATTTTCTTTGAGGTAGTAAGTTCACTGAGCAGCATGTATATGTGAAATGGTTTAATGACTGTCACTGCAGCTATACCTTAATACATACTTCACAGATTAATACATTCAAATATGAAAATATTGTTTCTTTGTATTTGTCATTTTAAGTAAATATCTATTCAGTTCTATGTATTTTTTCTAATAAATATTTTCATACAGGTCCAAGGTTACAGCAAGCAGCCTGCATCTTGTATTTTTATTTTTTATTATTATTTTTTTTTAATGTAATTAAATTAATTTCCATCTTGAAAGTTACGCTTCTAGAATGATGTTACCTCTTCTTTTACAAAGTTATGGATCAGTCTCTGATTTTGATTAATTCGACCCAGTTATTTCAGAAGCAGTCTGCAAGCGTGTTCAAGTATTTTAAATCTCGCACTGTGCACCTACCAGTGAACCATCTCTAAACTCATTTTTGCTGTAACAAACATGCAGCTAATTAAGCCCTAGCTGTGTGAAATAACAACACTCCATCATAGAGGTATTGAAAGAGAAACGACCCACACTTGAAAGCAAAAGCTGAATAAATACAGCAAGTATTAATGAAAGCCATAATCTTAATGAGAAGAATAAAGCCAACGAAAACCAAGCATGCATGAGTCATGATACTAAGTAACAACAACAACAACAACAACAACAACATCAACATCATCAACAACACGTGTTCTCAACAAGGATGTTCAGGAGCAGTCACCTGTATCAAAGGAAGGTGAGACATTTCAAAAGGGTTACCTCACATTTGCTGCGAGCTGTAGACAAACGACTATATGGAGGAGACCCCTGCTTATCCATGTCGGTTGATTTACAACAATGACTAATTTTTTCTACTTTGGGATAATGATGCTAATTAATTCATGTTGTGCTGACCAGAGCAATTATCATTATGTTCAGTTTCAGAATTTCTTCTCTTCCCACATCTACAATTCATCACCAAGGTGATTAGCTGACATCTGTGTGTCATGTTCTGTGATTAAGGCCAGAGGCAAGAAGGAAATTACCGTCACACTAAAGGCTAAACCAATACTTGTTAGTATGTCAGGACAGCAACTAGAATCTTACATATACACACAAATACCTATACAACAATTATCAACTGATACAAAAATAACATTACTGCCAATAATTTGTTTATGTTAAAATACACAAACAAAGGCTATATATATATATTTTTTTTTTAATGGATATTAAAATGTTAAGTAATTTAACACTGCTGAAAGCAAATTTAAATAACAAAATAAAAAGAAATTAAAATCTATTATTTATTTCATTTCATTTATAAAATAAGAAAGAAGAAAAAAATATCTGTGCACATAAACAAAAACTTTATCAGCAATATGTATATATATATATATGTATGTATGATCAGAGAGACTGAAGTAAATCATTTCTTATTTCAAACAAGATTACTTCAACCAAAAAAAAGAAAAAGTAATCAGGTACTGGTTACACTAGTCAGTTCTACATAATCTTAAATTTGGAAGAAGGTAGCCACATAATCAACACTCCTCAATGCACCCAGTGAGCTATTTCCTGTTCTAACCAGCATCATGGGATTGGCAAGTCAGTCTTTGCTATATACATTCCCCTTTACATAGGTTATACATCAATAGATCCCTTGTTACCATTATGTAAAAATAGCCACTGAATATCATAAGAGTATTTTCTTTCTTATATACATCATTATAATAGACACCACCATTTTTTCTTTAGTTTAGTCTGTTAATAAAATTGAATTAAACAAAATAATTAAAAAATTAAAAATATAATTTTTTTCTATATTTTTTTTAATACACCCTGTTCAGTTCACAATAGTTAGGCTGACTATGCCAGGAAACATGATTCAAAGGTTTAATAATTGAATAATGTTCATGTGGAACATTAACTAGCCAGTTTTGCCTTCTTTCTTAACATAATTTGACAGGTTTTTAGCAGATTCCTTTAGAAACTGTGCAGTTTTGGCAACAGAAACATTTTAAAAATCCTTAACAGATAAAATAAATAAATAAGGTGCAGTGTGTATTTACACCATCACATCCACTTCTTCTGATTATTATTTAATGCCCATAAACATGGCTGAAATAATCATTACAAACAGATCCAAGCAGCATACAGAAATACAAGACTCACACCAGCTTTTCAAACACATCATTTTAACATATAAAACAAACTATCTGATAATAGCATGAGATACATACTTAATAGTTTTACTCATTAACTAACTATATGCTAAGTGTTGATACAATTAACATCTAAATGGTTTAAATTTTTGTGCAATTTTCACCTGATCAGAAACTGCAGTGAATGAAAGGTGGATTTCTGAAATTACCTCATGAAAAGCTAATTTTCTTGAGGAGGAAATGTATATTTTTAACAGCACAATACTGCTACAGTTTGACATTTGTTGCCAGCCTGTTATGATCACTAACTCCCCAGATTTCTACATTTAGCTACAGATTTTATAGCACAGAAAGGCCATAACTTGGCAGCCATGCAGCTCTTAGAAGAAAATTTAGTGCTTCCATACTAATAAGCAAAACAACTGTTAATTAATTAATAGCAACAATCTTTTATTTTCTTCTTTTTTAAATTTTTTTATCTGAAGCTATTTTGAAACTTATTATGATGAAAACCTGTGTATATGTGAGACACACACACACACACAGACACACACACACACACACACCACACACCATCTTAAACAGAAATAACATTAAAATTAATACTATCACTGAGCTTTGGTGCCTAGTCTTTAAATATAAAATAAAATCAAGTATATTCTTATAAAAGCCTGGAACCTTTTTTTTCTTCTGTCAACATTAATAACAGCAGTAGCAATATTTTAAAGAAACCCACATTCTCTACGTCAATTATGGTGAAATGTTGTGAACTTCAATATTATTAGCAGAAGCAAACATTCTTTAGCAAATACTAACAATTTCATAACTGTTTTCTTTTATTCATTTTATTTTATTTTATTTTATTTTTTTTTATTTTAAGAGTTAATATACATCATAAAAAAAATAAAAGCTAATAAAAAAAAAAAAATAATAAAAAATAAAAGTCTGGTAGTGCTAGCTATGAGAGATGTCCAAACTTGCACTAATTTAGGACTCGTTTAATTCCTTGTTGTTTTAAACCTTTAAAACACGCTAACTCATAACATAACAAACAGCCTACATCAGAAAATGCAGAATGTTGAGAAAATTAGAAAAGTTAACTATAAACTGCAAGGAATGCCTCAAAGGTGCTGTTCATACCTGAAACATGATTCAATGCAAACAACACTTAAAGTTATATACACATGTTCCTCTGTTCAGCTTGGAGGCCCAGACATGATTATTGTAGTAAAAGTATGCTGATAATATGATTAAGTAACGAAATGCTATTTTTGCTGATGGGAGAAGTTTACAATAAATGTGAGTTGTTCGTGTCTAGAAGACACACTGCCAAAAAATCAGTGAGATAAATATAATAATTATATCTTCATCACTTACAGAATTTGCTTACTCTTGAATTTCTACAATAGACTTATTGTTTATTCCAGTGCTTCTTCAGTTTCTGAATGGGGTTCAACCAAGGGTGAATGAAGCCTCAGAGAATGGAATATGACAGTTACAAAAACATAAGGAAATTTAGTGGCTGGTGATAGAAATTTCTTGAAATAGTTTAAGAAAAACTGGTTTCTTCATACTGTAAACCATTTGCTAATTATTCAGTACTGTGTAAGATTTTCTTGCAATACACAAATACAATATCTGTAACAACTGATATGTATAAGATCTTATTCTTCATAAATTTTAAATATACAGTAACATTTGGGAAGTTATCTGACAAGCATAACACTGAATACTATTATAAATATCAAACTCGGTCACATACAGAATTGTCAGTTCATGGCTAGCCATAAATAGCATGCTGGATATATTGTTCACAGGACCATCAATTATTTACACCACCAGTTATTCTTCACAACATGGCAACAGTACACTTATAGCTTGCAAAGTGCAGTAACTTTCATGCTGTATGTAAATCTACATGTGGTTCTGCTGAAAGGCTGTATATGTTTATGTGAAATAAAAATGCATTTAAAAATCTGCATGTGTATACATTGGTGACAAATTTATAAAATAAAATTTTAAGAAGTGTTATTCATAATTTAATAAACTGCACTTTTCACATGTTAAATTTGAATTATATAGTTCTTACCAGAACCTCGACCATTTGTACAAAACGAATGTGTTTTATAATGTTCAGTAAACATAAACAGCTCAATGACAATTACATGATCAGCAACAGTTAATTCACAGGAATAATTTTCAGTAAAAATAAATAAAAGAAAAAAGAAAAAGAATAACTATTTTTGCAAGTGCTGATATAGTATACTGAAGGATTATACAAGCACCTTGGTTTATCTATGTCAAACTCCATTTAATCAATGGGTACATCAGAATTTTGGTCTCAAATATCAAAAAACTGTCTGAAGAATACAGAGCATGTGAATGGGAAACAACTAAAACTGCTACAAAAATGTAAGTTATTCAGCTACATAGATCAGTAAAAGAGGAAGCTACTTAAATGGTCTAGACTCTATGTATAAAATATAATTATATTGCCTTATCCTTTCTTTCTCTTTCTATCCTGTTTCACAGCATTGACATATATAAGAAATATCTGAGGTTTGCACTGTCCATTTTAAATATAATTTATGCTAACTGCAAAGTAAAAATATATTTCACTTGAATTTCACTAAACAGTTATCTGCTCATTCAAAATAGATTACAAATGCTGACAGTATATATTGCTTTTAAAGTGTTAAGTGCTTAGTCACTTAAAACAAACCCACTTGCAATTATATCATCTCTTTGTTAATCTCTTTTTCAACAGAACTAGATATGTTTGGTGTATTTGTTTATAAATATCTATGTATGTGTGCATACATGTTTACAGATGAATATATTATGTAACAGTCAACATAAATAGACAAACAAACATGGGAAGTAATTCAACTCAACAGACCAACAACAACATTGCTTAATTTGTGAATGTTCATCTAATAAAGGCAATGTAACCACCTGGAAGTAATTTTAAAGTTAATCCTTCCCAGCTACAACTAAACAACAGGCTATAAGACACTCAGATAAACAAAATCCGCTGATAACTAACAATTATTGCAGAATAATAAAATAACAGACTATATTCCACACTCCATGTTTCAATGAACAAGCAACAGAACACTCTTCAAACCGTTAAAAGCCGTAGTACATTAAAATATAAATTGCCAGTGAAAGAAAGAAAGAAAGAATAACATGGTTGAACACATTTGACCTTAGAATTATAACATTTCTTTTTAACAGCATTCCTTACTGGTATGTATACATTAAATACTGTTGCCTTAATTGTTCAAAGTCATTGACACTATTACATCCATAATTTTTTTTTTATATTAAAAACAGATAAATAAAGCCTGGGGCAAAATAAACAATTCTTTCAGACACATATTTTACTTCTGGAATCAGCTTCATGTGTCATGGCTTATCTCCAGCTTCTGCAGACATCATCTTCATTTTATTATTGAAAAAGTAAAATAAAATAATATATATATATTTTATTTTATTTTATTTTTTTTGATTTTTTTGCCTGAAATAAATATTTAGTTTCTTATAGATAATAAACTCTAAAAAATAAAAATGTACTGGTTGTTTAATCTTTACACACTGCTGAATAACACATAAAAAAATGAAAATCACTTGCAGTCAGTTATGAACACAACCTTAGCTGTAGGGCATGTCACATTTTTATGGACTGAGATAACTTTATTCTTAAAGTTAGTTATATAAAGTTAAACCTATGTAAAATGTTTTTGTCCAACAATGTTATTAAAATCATTATTAAATCTATGAGCATCATGGACCAATTTTAAGACCAACATGGATCCTTTGAAAAAATAATTATAAAAATAAAAATGACCAAATATCAATATATGATTTAGGTAATTTATTTAAATGAGAAAGCACTTCTTTACACACACACCCATTTTGCACAAACAATGCAATGCATCTAGGTTTAAAGCATATTAATTGATAACACAAATGTGCTTAAACCAGTTGATAAAGTTAGCTGACACACACACACACACACACATGAATAGGAGTAATATTGCTGATCACGTAAATAAATAAAAGTAATTCTGAGTCATAACTAATTTTGCCAATTCCACAGAAGTCACCATGGCCTGTTCTATTATTTTCAACACTGTAACCATTAAAATACCTAATGCTTGTCATTCTGAAAAAAATATAATAAAAGTTGAATTTAAAGCAATAATATTTTCAAATTAACAGTCAAAGCATAGTGCATATGTCACAACAGACTTTTAATAGTTGAAACTCACACACACACACACACACACACACACACACACACACACAAACAAACACACAAAATAGTTATTTAAATAACTGTTAATGTCAAATCTGTGGTAAGGAAAAGTAAAAACAAACATCAATCATTGTATTTTCAAGATGGTAGGAGGTCAGCATAGGTTTTCAGTTCAGGTTTTAGCATGTAAGTTTTGTATTAACAAGCATAAATATATACAACAACAACAAAAAATCCAAGTCACTGAGAGGACAGTACAATCAAGGAACTTACTTCAAAGATAACATTTCTTAAAATAAGATAAACACAAAATACCAACATTCAGGAAGTAATCTTGTGTTTCATTCTAATTTTTTTTCAAATCAAAGTAAGAGCAGGGGATTAAATTCCTAAATGTCTCTATTACAATATCTATGACAATGAATCATACATTATTATAATGTTATCCACATATGTGTGCATACTGTGAATTATAAAAAGCAAAAAGTAACTTTCCTTGCTTTTATATTTAACAGTTTTATTTAATTTGATACAAATAATATATATATGTGTGTGTCCATTGTTTTAACATATATATATATATATATATATATATATTAAAGCAAATTTAATAATAAATAACAAATTTTTTGGAGTGTCCAGATTTGATAGGAAGAACCAAATTTCAAATTGTTCTGAATTATAAACTCATTTCAGTTAAACTGTACACCACTGTAAACAATTATCACAATCCAATACTTGTTTCAAAATGATCTTACATCAGCATTACAAATATGACATTCTAACAGCAAACATTTACATACATAACTGTTATGATTTATAGATAATATAGATAAATGGTGATTTACTGTATATCCATGTCCACTGTTTTAACATATATATATATCTAAATATATACATGCACACACATTTAAAAATAGCTTATAAAATCTCACAAATTTCCATCTTAATTCTTTGAAAATAATATCTCTGTCATGTGGGAGAAAGTATGGATGTATATTTTGTTATGTACAGACATCATGCAACTACTGTGTTCAAACATTCGACATGCATATATCATAAATCACATATTTTGAGACATATTTTAATCCTCTGGTGTAGGCCTATATCACAGGTCAAAGGAGAGCAAATACTTATGGCTGCTTTAAATGCTGCAGATACAGTCAACAAGCTCTGTTATGATTTCCCATTTTGTTTTTTAATTATATAAACATAATTATTCATTATAATGACAAAAAAAAAAAAAAAAAAAATAGAAAAATGTCCAATTATGTGAAATTTGTTTACTTATTGATATGTTTTTTTCATTGCACATCTTATTAATCTTTACTTTAGTTTTCAAATTCATTATTTGCTATAAACAACTGAAGATCATTATCTAATTATTTAAATGATATAAATTATAATATGTTTTTGTTTTTGGTAGAGGGTGTTGTTGCTTTTTTCTATTTTAAATTATTTTTATAACTTAAAAAAAAATAATTACATTTTGTGAGAAAAACAGATTTGTCTGATAATTCTTAACATTTTAGTTTATTAAATATGGAAATTATTTCCAACTTATTAATATATATTTATCTTGTAAAATTAAATTATTAATAAACACATTAAAATAAGCATCAGCTGATGTCTTTTATTAAAAAAATATTTGCAAAAAATCAGTTAGATATGCATACTTTAGAACATGAACATTTCCTAATTAAACTGATATATATGTCATGTTTACATTCCTGAAGTTATCAAGCACTGCCTATTACATCAACAATAAATTATTTTTATTAGATAGATATATTTAAATAATGTGTGTGGGATACCAGCAAATTTGCTATGCACTACAGTTCAACATATACATGTATCTGTGGCTGTGTGTGTGTGTCTGTATATGTAAATTTTCACTTTCCTTTTAGTTCTGTATAAATCTGAAATGTGATTTTTATTCACATTTAATCAGTGTGAATCATTCACATTAATATCATTTTCCATGCACCAATTATATCCTAATTAAACATAAATGCAAAAACAAAACATTATTTTTGTTAGATTGTGTTCACTTGGTTTTGCTTCTTTTTTTTTCTTTTTTTCTTTTTCCATCTTCAGAAATATTTATAAAAACATTTATAAATATATTTATGTTTGTGTAGCTGTTAATTTACACACACACAAAAGCACAAAACAAATATTTAGCAATTAATTTGTTTTCTCCCTAAATAAGGGATGGTAAAGGATTTAGAATTCTCATAAGTAACTGGAATATAATTTATTAAGGCAGTCATGGGGTGCATTAACCTGAAAGTGTTTGAAAGTGAATGATATATCTTTCAACAATTATCTAAGTTTATAAATAATGTAAAAATGTAATTCAGTTATGTAAATTATCATTTACTAACATTATGCCTAAAGCAAATGCTTCTCCTATTCATGAAATCAGATTATGAAGTTTTGCTTTTCAAGTAATTGCTGTTATATCTTCATACAGTATTAAAAAGAAGTTTGTACTGTGACTACTTGGAATATTGATTCTGTTGATTAACAACTGAGAAAACTGAATTAATTAAACAGAAAGAGATGATATCTTACATAATAATATTAATGACAATAATTTATTGCATAACAAAATATGAACTTGAACTGACAGTGAAAACTGTAAACAATACTTGATTCAATTTTAACAACATGGGTAAATAGTGGTGTCAAAAAATCATAAATCATTAAATAAATTATGTTACTATTAATATATTCTTTTATACTTTTCAATTAGCAATTTTCTGCTAATAATGGAAAAATAAGTGCAGTTCATTTTCTTATATTTATAAATGTCCATAACACCATTTGTTTTGGGGTTTTTTGGTTTTGTTTTACTACATTTTTACACACTATGGCAGTTTGTACAGAATTAAATACACAATAATAAATTATTGAAACCATAGCAAGAAAAATAACATAGCTGTGTACAAATATTACATATTTCTAATTATCACATTATACTAAATCCTGGACTTGGTATTGCAATACAACTTTCAATTTATTTGTGCAATGATGTTGATTTCAATAATTTGATGAGATGGAACAGAATAATTGTTATTGTGTTTCCAAAATATAAATCTAATGTTAAATAAGAAAAGATAATGTATGCCCATAGGTTCTAGACAGACTGACCTAATCTTAAACGACTGAAGTCACAACATGAATCTGTATTACTAATAATATTAATCATCTTCAATTAAATAAACGTCAAAATAATACAAAATGTTTTGGTTATTTAAACAGATTCTGAAAATATATTCATCTGCTATATCCTAGCAATTACAGGTCACAAAGTTTCTTTTTAAAAATATGTATACATCAGACTTATGACATGTCACTGTCAGTGTCTTACGTTGTTGACAGCAGTCTCAGACAAAATTGGTTCAGCATTAATCAATCATAACAGAGATCCGAGAAGAATACTTCTGAATAAACCATTCATATAAAATGTAGAGTATGCTCACCATTATGTTCAGCAAATATATTTCCTGAAGAAATTCGGGGTTCTTTTGTCTTTGCTTTCAATTTTCCGGAACTAAGTTTGCTTTCTTTCCCCTGCGCACCCCCCATTCTTTTTCAACGCGGACGAAGCCGCAGGTTCAGCCTTCCTTAGAGCACCTGCTGGCATTAATCCACATATTTTATAGTTAGTTTTACACGAACATATGTTATACTGAAATTTAACCCTTCATGTATCATATTAATCAAGCAGTTTCACATAAATATCAATATTTTACATGGTACTTCCTCCCTTATTCGGTGGCAGCCATCTTGTTGAGTTCAGTTTATGAAAGCGAGGCTGGTACCAACTGACCTTTGACCCAACTCGTTTGATCTTGAAATATTTTTATTCTTGTTTGATACAAATAATTAATCCACAAATTCACTCATATTTATTTCGCAGACGGTGACGACGATAATGATAATCACCACATTGTAATAATAATAATGATAATAATAATATAAAAATATAACATCATGTTAGTTCAACAATTAGTAAAAATTATATTTAAATAAAATAATGACAAACAATATATATATCACAGTACCATGAGTATGGATACATTTTGACACGATAATATCTGATTTAATGCTAGATGTGAGAGGATATTCTGTATAAAAACACAAAAGTTGCTAAAGAAATATGGTCAATCCGTAGTAAGTAGACCTAATGATCCTTTTTTTTTTTTTTTTTATCTTAAACTCTTAAACTTTAATGAAATTTCGTTAGCAATTTTCAAGAGTTATGTGATGGAATGTGCTGTAAATATGTATAGGAATAAACTGAAATAGCCAAAACAATATTCATTTCTCGTTTACCTTTCATGAAAATGGACAAACATCATGACTATCACGTCGGATTTTAAAGTATAATATTTAAATAATAAATAATCAAACATAAAATGATTGCTATTGTAACCTTAGCACTTTTATCTGGCCACTAGCTGGCATGTTATATTATTATATATGAACAAAAGCAACAGATTATAATTATTATTCTGAAGTTCTGATAAAACATTTACTATTCTGGAACACGGGTCCGTTTGTGATATTTCTGGACTGGTGTACCACTGTTAGACCTTTAGTATTTGCGCAAAACTTTGATATTTTTAAAATCAACTATTCCATATATTTCTTATCACTTATTCTTTATGTGAAAAATGACCTCATATTTTCACGTTTAAACAGTAAACCATTAATGTATAAAAAATAAAAGTTAAAAGTAATGTAGCAAAGAAATGACGGTGCTTTTTATAGTTGGTAGAATTTAGATTATATCCAATAAAACGACTAATCCTTTCTGTTTTATTACGCTTCTATGTCAAGTCACCAGTTGACAAAAATGGTTGTCAAAGCATTATGATTATCATTATTATAAATATTTATAGGATAACATGAAATAACTGTGTGTTTGCATTTAAGAGATGTTTAACTGACAATGCATCCTATGGACATGACGTTATTTATATGTTTATAAATGAACCAAATCGGCTATCGATCACAGATCAGTTAATAGATGAAATGCGGAAGTGTTTATTTCAGATTTTTAAAAACAACACAAAATAAATAATTATAATAATGACGGACTTTTATTTTTGATGATTTATGCGTCTTGGTGAACAAGCTTTTAAAAACTTTATTAGTCATTCATATGTCTTTAATGCTATTTGCTTTTATTGTTTGGAATTTTGGCTGTTCTTCACTGAAATTTGAAAAAAAAGTAGCTGGTTTGACAGGATTTACAGCCATACACTGATACAGAATGTCAGCTTGTAAAAATTGTGCAAAGATTTTTGTTAGAAGTTTTCATACAGTTTTGAGTATTGGAGTACCCATCACACTACTGGTGAAAGAAACTGGTAATTACAAAATTAACGGGAAATCGAGTCAATAAAATCTTCTAATTCTTTCATATTGATGCACCCATTTAGGAACGTAATGTAAATACTGAGCACATTTTAATTATTAATAAGGAACACTTTTTCTCTTTAAAATGTTAATTCTGAAATATATTGCTATACTTAATAAAAGTTTCACATTTTTTCATTTAAAAAAAGTCTTTAAATATACATTGAAAGTTAAATTTATGTAGCCTATCTCTGATTGAAATATCAGCTGTAGGTACTGTTATTATTTATTGATTACATAAATTAAGAAGGAATAAAATAGTAAATCTCTTGCATCTTGGTTATAATGTAAGTTTAGAATGAAAATAAACACTATCATAAAATTAAGTGGTGTCATTTTACTCATAAGAAACTGGAATTCTATTTTCAGATCTACGCAGATCTCTCTTGGAAGAAAAAAATTTTGCTTATGGATTGTCATACATTGGTTTGCTGCTATGTTCATTAATCACCTATTTCACAGCATGCTTCATGGATCCTGGATTCCTACCTCTTCATAAAACAAAAAAGGTTTAATAATTATATCCAGAATCTTGTTAACAGTGACAGATGCATTAGATGTTTTTGCAGAAATATAAAAAATTGTTCTAAAACAGTTTAAACTAAAATGTATTTTGTTCCTATTGCTTGTGTAATTTATAAATTTTTAAACTAATAACTGACATTCACCCAAATATTTTGGGTCGATTAAACATTTTAAAATATAAAATTAAATATGATATTTAGGTTTATCTTAAATTTGCACTGTCTTAATTTCTTCTTTACTTTTTAACTTCAAATAATAATTAATTTTGTTTTTTAATTATTTTTATTTTTATGTATTTATTTATTTTTTATTTTTAAATAATTTTTTATTAATTATATTTCTTATGCATTTTATAGCATAAATCAAATGTATACAGTACAGTGAAGGATGAGGAAACCAGTGCAGAAAGTGACGATGGTGACAATGAAGAAAGCAGTAACATGATAAAATCACAGAAAAACAAAAACAAAAAACATATTTGTGAATACTGTGGAATAGAGGTAAAAAAAACCAACAACTTTACACTCTTACAGGGTTTGGTTATTTTGTTTATTATAAATAAAATCTTAAATGTAGATAATGATAATCCCTTCATAGTTCCATTCCTTGATGTGGTGAGATGGTTTGTATGCCTCAGTGACACATAGGACTAAGCCAATAGGAGCTTTGGCTATCACTTGGGACATCCCTGCTGGACTGGTCAGAAGGTAGAGACCAGATATGTGTGGACCAGTGAGGTCACTGTAACAGAAACCTTGAGTGCTGATGCAGAAGTATTGGGCTGCACCTCTCACTGTAATAGACCACAATATTATGTATCAGTATCTGTTACAACTACCTTTCTTCTTCTGCTAATTGTTCAATGACATTTGCATTCACATTGACTTTATTTTTCTGTGTCTCCGTTCTTTCTCATCCAGAATTATCTAAGTGCACATAAACATGCACATACATAAAATTTATTTTAAACTGATAATTATCAAAAAGTCAGATGGAAGGTTGAATAAAATTTTTCAAATTTTTAAACATGATATATATAATAGCTCTATATCTGTAGTTCAAAAATTAGAATACATTTTATTTATTTATTTATTTATATTTTGATTATATTTTATTTATGTTTCATTTAACGTTAAGTTCCATTTTATTTTATTGTATTGTATTGTATTGTATTGTATTGTATTGTTTTGTTTTGTTTTGTTTTGTTGTTTGTTTTGTTTTATTTTTAAAAAAAAACACCCAAAACATTCTGGTATTTTAAAAAAACAGTTAAAGTTATAAGCTTGTATTTTTAGCAACCTTTGAGATCAAAGCATTGTGAAGACTGTGGTCGGTGTGTCCGGCGATATGACCATCACTGCCCCTGGCTGGAGACGTGCATTGGTGAACGCAATCATAAAGTTTTCTGGATATTCCTGTTACTGACGTCAGTACTTGTGTTATGGAGTGCATTTATTGCTTGGTTAGTGATTTCAACAGTTCATAATTTTATTGATTTTGATTATTATCATAAATTCAGAAAATAATAATTTTTAAAGGTTTATTTTGTCCGAGAAGAAAATTATTATATTTTACAAATAGTCAGCTGAATTTGACATAGCAAAAGTATAATGGTTGCATTTGCTTGAGTGTATTTCTGTTTGTAGAAATTGTTGAGTTTAAGAAGGCCAAATTTAATCAGTATTTTTCTTTTTAATTTGCATTTAATTTCAATAGTGACAATTTCTAAAAAAAAAAAAATAATAATAATAATATAATAATCTGTTCAGCCTTTAAAGTTAACAGCATCATTTTAATTTATCTATATGGTACTACATTTTTTATCTCCAAAAGGTAACTTAGATTCTTCAACTGGTTTCCTAAAGACAACATTATTTTCAAAAAGACCAGAAAATGGATTTTTTTTAAATCTCAGAAATGTAAATGAAACAGAAATAATTAATAATTTAGATGTTTAAACTGGTTTCCTAAAAATGATGTCATTTTAATATAAACCTCAGACAAAGGTAATATTGAATCTTAAAAACTACATCATTTTTTAATAGAACTCAAAATCTATTCCTGTAAAATCTCCAAAAAAAAGTAAATGAAATACAAACAACTAAATTTTTATATTGGTTTCCTGAAAACAGCAATTAGTTTTAAGCAGACGTGAAAATGTACTTCTGTTTTTTCTCAGTGGTTTTTTTTTTGTATTTACAGGAATGCTTTCATTAACAAGTGGGAATGGGAGGAATGGCTGAAGGTAAATGCTGTGTACTTTGTCGATCTCATTCTTCTGGCATTCAGTGGGCTCATTGTTATCAGCCTCTTTTGTTTTCACTCCTATCTCATGATGAAAGGAATGACAACGTGGGAGACAGTGTCTCGTGAACGCATCAGTTACCTGACGTATCTCGACTCCGACTACAACCCGTTTGATGAAGGCATCTGTGGAAACAGCTTCAATTTTTTATGTAACTGCAGCTTACGGGACTGGGAAGTTATTTACACAAAAGACGGCAATGTGAATCAAAATGCAGGAATCGTTTGACTTTTGATTGGATCAAACATTAAAATGTTGAAAATGTGTTAATATATAAATCTCTAAAATTATGTATATGTGTACATTAAAAATATTTATGTCTGTTTGCTGCAATGGCAGGAATGCACTTACTACAGTATTAAAAAGTTTCTGACTTGATATAAATGGAGTTTCTGATTTTTGTTGATTATGTTGTATCTGTTGTGTATGTAATTATGTTGTATAATCTTGTTTGCTTAAATGTGAAATGTTAGTGGCTCAGAGTCTTTCTCCATTATAACAAAACTTTTTTTTTTATTACTCAGTATCTTTTAAGCCTTATTATTTTTTTCTATATTTATCATTTTTCGTTTATTATTTATTTTTTATTTTATAATGTATATTCATTTTAAGCCAACCAAGTGTAATTATAAAGTATTTAACTTTGTAACTATAAAATATCACACGTGATATTGTTATTTTGTAACAGCATTACTCTATTCAAATCAGATATATCTTTTTTTAACAACTGGGTGGTGGTGGGTGGCAGATTATGCATGGTCATGTTTTTGTGTTTCTTTTATTCAAAATGAAATATATTAAGTATTATCAGAGCTTGCTAATCACTTTCCATAATTAACATTAATAAAAAAAAGGTTTTGTAAGACCATTTAAAAAATTTCAGGACCTTAGTGTTACAGTTGCACTTGTGTAATGTAAATTAGATTCCCAGTGCTTAGACAAATGAACATGTCTATGTTATTTCTGTGGTTTCTGTGTATCTGTGTGCATGTGTTGCTGTTTTTGTCCATGTGCATATCTCTATATGTATACACAGATATATGCTTTGGTTTCTTCATTATTAGGCTTGTGTGACACTGACTGGGCATTTAACTTTTCAGAAATTATTTTATTAACATCTTTATAAAATATCTTTATATTTGGTGAAAAGCTGTATAGTTATCAGGATAAAGTGTTACAGAAGCAGGCTGTTATATTATCTTTAGACATCTTAAAAGAAATGAGATCTTTTAAAGTATATGCAGAATAATAATAATCATAATAAATATTTTTAGTTTAATCTGAGGGAGGAAGAAAACTTTAAGACAGTTAACAACATCAGCAGTATTTTCAAAAAAAGTTACTTTTAAAAAACTTCAAAATATTAGAACACTAAGCAAAATTCTTAATATTAAAACACTAAAATAACATCTGTTTATAAATAAACTCTTTTCAGTACAATCAAAAGGCTTTCATTATTCTGAAAATAGAAAATGTGTATCGTGCATTATTAATTGAACAGTCTGTAGACACTGAAATATAAAAACTGTCAGTTATTTAGTACGTGTTGAAATTGTTTTTAATATATTTTTACAGTAAAAAAGCAAATACACATAAGATATTTCTTTCAGTTTTCATTTCTTTTCTTTTTTCTTCTTTTTTTTTGTGCCATGTTTTTCAAACATCTTTTATTTATAACTTTATATCATAATTTGATTTTGATTTTGATTTTAAAGATTTATTATTATAATTTTTTGAGTATTTCTTTTTTTGTAAACTTCACAAACGTTAACACATCTTTTTAAAATCAAGCCTTGACAAGATGCTTTCATGAAATCAAATAGATACATATATATAATTTAATTTTTGATCGTCATCATCATCATTATTAAAATACAAATGTCTGAAAATGTTGAAATTGTATTACTCATTAATATGGTGAAAATCTTGACACTTATTGTCAATCTGAGTAAAAACCACATTGTCATGTTGTTTTCTTGATTTTGAAGGATTCTCATCATAGATCATGCTTTTAGTTATTATTAATAGCTTTGTGATTTATTTTGTTTATTCTTATTGTTGTTGTTGTTATGTTTGCAAAGATACTGCACAAAATGCGAGCACAACACAAAAATGCGAGCACAACACAACAGACATGCTTCCATGGCAAGGTAACAACATGAAATAAATGAGTGAGATGTGGGGTGGTGGCCAGATGTTGTTCTGTTTGTTGTGCCAACTTAATGCAAAAAAATGAGCAGGTGACTGCTCCTAACTCGAAAAACTTTTAAGTTGGGGCATGCGTATGGGTCAAGGTACCACTTTATTATAATCACAGAGATATTTAATAAAATATACATTATTTATCAGTACACAAGTTAAAAAAAATAAAAACAGTGTGTTTTGTGTTTTATTTTATTAGAATAAATGTGAAATAATAATAATAAGGCACACTGATAACATATCCCAATAAAACTAATCCATAAACCTGAACAAAGACTACGATCATAAAAACAGTACAAAAGAAAATGTAATAAAACATTACTGTCTCTTATTTAGGTTAAATCAATGCAATCTGGGATAACAGCCTTTAAATAATGTTTATTTTTCAATAAAATTAATAAAGGTTTAGAAACAAAATACTTTGAATACTCTATAGAGACAGCATGATTTAATAAATATGTTCTAACTATTTTAACTTAAATGTTTTTTAAACAATGCACAGGTATCTCTCTCTCTCTCTCTCTCTCTCTCTCTCTCTCTCTCTCTCTCTCTCTCTCTCTCTCTCTCTCTCTCTCTCTCTCTCTCTCTCTCTCTCACAAACACAAACAAAAGAAAAAATATGAATATTATTTTATGTCTTTGGAACTATGCAAAATGTACCTCAGAAAATCTTTTTTATGTTTGTCATACAAAAAATAAATAATAATAATAATATAAATAAAATAAAAAATAATAATAAAACAAAATATATTTTTCACAAACAGATAGAAATTTAAGAATCAAAAATGGACATGCAAATATCAATACATATAGAACATACCTCAAATATTAATTTAATCAGTTGAACTATATAAAATCATCTGTTAATTTATTTCAGCTAATGTTATTATTAAATTCTTATTGTTATTTACAAAAATCATTCTTTACCAGCATTTTATATTTGAATCAGTGTTTGCAAAGTTATAATTATGAAATTTTAACAATAAAATTTATATGATACATTTGTACAAGTACACAAACCTGACACAAAACTGGAAAACTCACAAATATAATGATAATAAGAAAAAAAACAAAAAAACCCAGTTTTAATATATCAGAACAAGTCTTTCTTGCATGTTTGTATGGTTTCACAAATCTGTTCAAGCAAATTTCCCTTAAATTAATTACAGAAATGATTAATCCATACATCAATGCAGGAGATGTGCGTCTTTGAAAATTATGTCTACGTAACTAAAAGCACCTCATGCTTTTTCTGAAGTCAGGGATCTGCCATTGATCTCTCTGAACATTTCGACTTGGTAGAGTTTACATACTCTGACTAAGGATATGTGCAGAAATTGAGGGGCTGATTTCACGCAAGTCTATTGATTCAGTAATGTCCTCAGGAGACTGACTTTCAGATAACTGATTACTTCCATCTGAACTCGGAGAGTGCTGGGACTGGAGAAAAATGGCACTCTGATCAGAAATGCATATATTGTACTGGATAGCTCCATCTTGGACTGGCTGATCAACAATATGACGACGCTCATCAAGGAGATGGAAATTTGGCAAACTTTCTTTCTCTTGCTCGTTATTTTCCGGCAGGTGAATGAGTAAGGGCGTGGGTGATTCACAGAAACTCGTTACTGTCCCTCCACTTGTTGAATCACAAGAAAGTCGTTGTCTTTTCAAACTAGCTTTGGTTGGAACTCTCAGGGTATTAGCCTGCTGCCTGTTTGAAGGACCAGGATCTGGTTTAACAAAAAAACCTACAAAAACATAAAAATTACAATAAGTCCAAAAATCTAAAATTTTCTAATTTTTTATTCTTTATAATGCTTTAAATTCAAGAGAAAAAAAGTTATTCTTACCCATCAGTTCTACAGGAATATTTGGTACAGATGGCTTTTCATGGCGATTCATATTACTCCTGCCTTTTTTTACACGTTTTCCTTTTGTTTTAACCTCAGTGTCTTGTGACACCTCAACTTTCACATCATCTGTAACTTCCATGCTGCTCTCATGGCTCTCTTCAGATATAGTAAGAGAACTATGAAAAACAATATGACAAATATATCTTAAACTGAAAAACACGGTAATTGTATAACTTACATGCAAGTATGAATTTCAAATGTTAAAAGTAACCAAACTAAAATTTAAATGATTAGTTCAGTCAAAGTAATCAAAGATTAATTGGAAAATAAATGTTTTATCTAAATAGTACCTGAAATTGGCCACCAAAACAGTTGTAAAGTTATGAAATAGTTAATTAATAATTAATTGGAAAATAAATAATAAATATTTTATTTACATAACACCTGAAATCACACCAAAATAATGATAAAGATCAAGATAGTTTTAATCAGTGATTAATTGGAAAATAAATATTTTATTTACGTAATACCTGAAATTAGGCACCAAAACATTCATAAAATGACGATATCTTTGATATTGTGAATTTTTCAAATCTGGAAAAAAAATAAAATAAAATAAAAAATGGAAATTAAAATATAAATAGTGTGTTTTTTTCTACACTCTGAGCTCCAATTCAGTAATGCTACTTTCTCAATCCAGTTCCACAATCCCTACTTCATATTCCACATCTACATTTTATTAGACATTTTAAATTTGTATTTTAATTAAAATGAATGCCTTTACTGTATGAGTAATCTTTACTGAAATCTCTAATGATATTTTGACAATTATGTGTTAACAAATATGAAAGTGTAATAATGTTCATCTTAAGATCAGTTTTGCCTAATTTTGATCCAGTTTGTTATTTTTTAAGTTATTTTGTCTACCAAATGCAATGGTGTGTATTTTTAAACCATCCAAACAAGTATGTAATTGTTCTCTTGTTGATAACTGAAAAAGAGTAGTCCATTGCAAGGCAGAAGTCCATTTTATTCTATTTCATTATCTGGAAGGTCTTTACTCATTTCTCTGATGAGATATAACTGCAAATTAAAATAGCGTTAAATATGTCTTTACTTTATGCTAAATAAATATTTCTCTGTTTATTTATAGATGGGCATGTAATATACTTCTGAAAAGTAATTATTTCTTTATGGTAAACGAGATAAATATTTAAAAAGTTATTATTTATGTTAAACAGACAAAAAATATCAAAAAGTGATTATTCTGTTAAAGAGAAATCTTTCAAAAATGAACATTTATTATGCTAAATAGATAAAAATGTTAAAAAGTTAATAGTTATATCAAATAGATAAAATATTTAAAAAGTAATTTATGTTAAATAGATGAAAATATTTTAAAAGTGATTATTTATGTTAATTTATGTTATTTAAAAGATAATTTTTTTTTATGTAAAGAGGTAAATATTTAGTGTTTTGTTCAACAAAAATAAAGAAAAATATTTAAAAGCAAATCATTTCTTTATGTCAAATAATTAAATATTTAAAAACTGTTTCTTTAAAAAAAAAGATGTTTAAAATGTGATTATTTCTTTATTTTAGAAAGATTATTTTAGAGATAAATATTTAAAAAGTTTTTATTTATTTATGTTATGGTGACATATGTTTTCTTTATTACTAATAATTTCATATATATTATACTTCTGAAAACTGATCATTTATGTTAAAAAGAAATATTTAAGCAATTATTTTTATATTAAAGAGTTAAATAATTAAAATGTGATTATTTCTTTAAATTAAACAGATAAATATTTTTATTTTTTTTTTATTATTTATTTGGGTTAAAGAGACATTATTAGTGATAATTTGGTATGTGTCATACTTCTGAAAAAAAGAAAGATTTATGTTAAAAGAGATAAATATTTAAAAAGTGATTATTTCTGTATATTAAAGAGATAATTTTTTTTTTTTTTAAATTATTTATTTTAAAGAGATAAAAGTGATTATTTATGTTGAAAGATAACAATTATTATTTCTTTATGCTAATGAGATAGACATTTACATAGAAATAAACACTAAAAAACGTGATTATTTATGTTAAAGAGACAGATATTTTTGTATTTATTAATACCTGGACATTTATTGTACTTCTGAAAAGCCTCTTCAAATGGTATGCCTGATGGGTAAATCTGTTTTAACAGACACTCATTTGTTTTATCCTTCTGGCAGATTCTCTGTAGGACTTTGTACAAACTGAGACTAGAAAAATTCTCCTCTGTTCTTGGTGGTGTTTCTATCACTGAAAATTGTACAAAGAATTAAATATAACATAATTATTGAAACTATTGTAAAGTTTTGTGCCTACATTCAATACTGAATAAACTGTGAATTGTAAGTGGCTAAATTCAACATTAACATTAAAAAAATAATGTTGCGAAGTTTTAATGGCTGAATTCAGTATTAACATTGAAATTTTGTGAAGTTGTAGTGGCTAAATTCAATATTAACATTTAAAAAATAAAACTGCAAAGTTTTAATGGCTAATATTCTGAAGTTTTAGTGACTCAATTCAATATTAACACTAGAAAATATTGTGAAGTTGTAGTGGCTAAATATAACATTAACACTTAATATACTGGGCAGTTTTGCACTTTGAAAATAAACATCTAAATTCAACATTAACACTGCAAATACAGTTCAGTTTTAGTGCCTAAATTCAATATTAACACTGAATATATTGTGAAGTTTTAGTGTCTAAATTCAGTATTAACTGAATATATTGTGAAGTTTTTGACTTCATAAATAAACATATGAATAAACATTAATACTGAAAATATTCTGAAGTTTTTCACTTCATAAATACATATCAAAATGCAATATTAAGACTGACAATACTGAGAACTGTTTCATTTGATAAATACACAACTAATTACAACATTAAACAGAAGGCTGTGAAGTTTTGCATCAGATAAAAACATCATTAGCTCTGATTATCAGAACTAATTGCGCACAAACCAGATTTTTGTTTTCATGAAACAAAGAACTTAGAAATAAATCTGGAACGTCATGCAACAAAACTTTTGAAATTCTTATGGGTCATTATTTGAAAGAAATGAAAATGAAATCATCAATCCCTATTTCAATATCATGTTTTCCGTTATTTCATTGTTTATCAATGTTAATTCTACACTAGTCTTTGCAACATAGAAGCTTCAAATTGTAATCCATAAAATGTCTTGCACAGAATTCATTTAATTCTCCTGTTGGGGTTCTTGCCATTTCGTTTTAATGAATCACAATTAAAATCATTTTCAAAACTTGTACAAATATAAAAACCTTTGTTATCTGTCTTGACCACAACGACAATACCACCAGTAACACCCTGGAAGTCACCCCTGACATAGCTTTCAGAAAACCGGATTAGAAATGTTCCTGGTTCTTCTTTGTCAATGCGCTTTTTAGCATTTGATGAAGTGATGAAACCTTTAATGACACTGAAATAGAAAACATTTTAACATCCATAGTTTATTAGACTGATCACATGGCTAATCACAAGAAATATTAATATAAAATTTAAAGAAAAAAGAAAAAAAAAGCTGTGGTCAAAGACCAAGGCTCATCTGATATGTAAATTCATAACTGGACATGGCTGCCACCTGTTCACTTATCTGTGTTAACATCTCTTTCAAAGTTTATTCTCAGGAGTTTAATTCTGAACAGAAGTTATGAAAACAACCATAAATCCCTAAACAAAAAACATAAAATTTCTGTGTTACAGTTTAACAGAAAAGATACATATAATAATAATAATAATAATAATAATAATAATAATAATAATAATAATAATAATAGTTATTATTATTATTATTATTATTATAATGAAACTTAAAATTCTAAAACCAGTTTAGAAACTACTGGGATAGGATTTGGCCAAAAATGAATTTAAATTTTCCTGAAGCTGAAGTGTCAATATTTCGGATTTGGAATGCAAAAACATTGAAAATAATTATGTTGTTACGGAAAAACAAAATGACTTCAGTTAAAAAAAATAATCAGTAACTGATTTTTGCTTATTTTGTGGTTGACTAGTACATTTCAAGACCAGTCAAAATGTTAGAAAGATTGTGTTTGAAAGGGAATTTGGAAATCATGGACAAAAAGGCTGCAGCTTCTGTGAGAGAAAACTGAAAACAAGTGCTTAAAAAAAAAAAATGAGATATTTTCAGGTTGGATTAACTGGACGATTTTAAAAGGACACACCAAATTAAATGTTAGTGCGAAAGCCAGTAGGAGGAACAAAACATTTAAAGGTGAGGATAGTCACTGCGTTATGAGCTAATGCTATTATAAGTAGATACACAAACTAAACCTTCTATGGTCACAAAGGCACTAATGCTATTTTATAACTATTTCCTTTCAGAAGGGAATTTGATGAAGAAATAACAGCTGATCTATTCTTTGACTGCCTACAATGTTTTTGATTCTGCAGAATATTTTATTGGATAAAATATTTAGGATTTTATGGAATATTTTATTGGCTGAAATATTCTTGGACTATTTTACAAAATGTACAGTTATCTTGTAATTAAAGGCAGAAATTAAAATTTACTCACCCATTTTTCCAGGGTTCTAGCAAGTAATCAGATATAAGGTTTCGGATTCCCAAAAACCAGCGGAAAAAAGCACAGTCAACAACTGTCCTGTCATTGTTTTTATCCTTGCCCTGAAAAAAATTATAATATATATATTCTTTCTACTTGTGATACTAGTACATTTTATTAACAGAAAATGTGAAAAAACTCAAATAATAACATTCATGAATTTGTACTACCCATGTGTAATGGCTACTGTTTTTGTTCATGTATGCGATCATCCATCATGGCAGATTTTGAGGAAAAAATATTTAACAGTTGATATCAAAACATCTCAGTACCTATTCTGATTTCTTATTTAGACATTGTGATTATGCAGATAGACTGACTGTCAAACAAGAACAGTTTTACTGGGAAGCTATAACTTTAGAAAGTTAGGTCACTGATTTAAGTACACAACAATTTCATGTTTGATGATATATAGATGGAAATAGGTTTGAAAAAGAACTGAAAAATTTACCTTATTTGTTTCACAGAAGTGATTAAATGAAACATTAGCTTCAGTATTACTTTTATATCTTTTCCTGAAAGAAATAATAATGTCTTAACTTGCATTTAATAAATGTATTACAATGATATGTACAAATTGCCTAACAATATTGTACAGTTACCAGTGTTATTTTGTTTTTTAATATGGTGACTTTGGTTTGCTGATAGTAAAGTATAATTTTTAATAACAATAAAATAACAGGCTGGAAAATTTGTATAAAAGTTGACATTTTCTCTTTGTCAAGATAGTATTGCATAACAAAAATTAAAATAATAATTTTATTTTTTATAAAAGCAATAACACACACACACAAATTAATAGTAAATTATTATAAAGTTACTGCCACCTCCATCTTTACCAGCAATTTACACACTGGTACCATGAAAAAGGGAGAAAATAACAGTCTTCTTATTTTACTGACATACTTTATGACTAGCAAAGATTAATAGTAAGTTTGAATAAAATAATTATTTATAAACTTGTAGCTACATAGTACGCTCATCCAGGTACAAAATATACAAATATGTCTGAGATTTATTATGTTTATCAAAGATGTAAGTATATAAGTGTATATGTGTATGTATGTAATTGTGTGTATGTGTATGTGTGTGTCTATGTTTCTGTCTGTCAGCAAGCAGACATACACACATGCATGACAATGTTTTATAATTGTGCACATATACCAGTCATTTTTCCTGCTAAGTATTTTTTCTCATCCTCAGTAAGAACTTTTTGTCCACCAAGAGATTTAAGACAGCTCTCCAACATGTCTGCTGCTTTCTGCCAAGGAATTTCAGCTGGGCAAGACTGACTTAGGTCATACTGCAAAAAAAAATAATTTTACATATTAACACAAACACAAAAATCATATACACACTAGCACTCACACACACATACACACACAGTCATACACACAGTCATAACCATTATAGGCAGGTGTTCATTATATACAGGCTCTTGATTTAATTTTTATTATAATTGTTTTGCCCTATATTGCAACTGTCATTGAGAACTACAAATAGTTTTAAGAGAAATAGCATTTTTATTTTATAACAAAATTTCCATGATAGTAAGTAATAACAGTATAGAAAAGAATCTGGTTCACTTTTTAAAATTGTTATTTTGACTGTTTTCCATGAGAATGGCTTACAACACATGATAGGAATCTTTTGTCCACTTAAATTTATTGTTCAGATTTTTTTTTTAATAATGTTGATTTTCCAGTGCTAAAGTCAAACAATTTTTCAGTGGAATTTTGCATAAAACCTCAGGAAATACTGACATTAACTTTCAGAAAATAGTATATTTTACTGAAAGCTGTTATTGAGATGGCATGTTTTTATTTCATGTCACTGTTAATCCGGTGGGAGAGATTGATTCTTCAGTAGCCAAACAAGCAGTCACTATAAACGTACTCTTAACTTAGTCTTAACTTACTTTATTGACTGCTGTTATGTTTCTTTATCAGTTATATTGAACACCTAACTTACAACTCTCTTTGATTTTTCTTAGCTAGCATAGCGTAATTATACATAGCAGTAACAATGGTTAAAAAATGCATTATGAACAGTCAGTGACAGCTAGATGCTTAAACAGCTATTAACTGCCTTGAGTGTGAAAACAGAGATCCAGTCAAATTAAGGCACCGATGCCGTGTAATACTGTGTCAGAGAAGTTGTTGAATGCAAGTTTGTTTTTCAGTTACAGTTGGTGGAACTTAGTGGATTTTGAAATTTCTGAAATGCTGTGACTGTTCTAGCAGGTTCTGTTGACAATTTTCCATAAAAACAATAGTGGCTGCTGACCATTATAGACAAGTGACCATTCTGTACAGGTCATTTAAAGAAGGAAATGCTTATAACTAGGTGACAATTAGACCAGTTTCAACTCTATTATATATATATATATATATACACACACACACACACACACATAAAAATAGACAGAAATACACACACTCAGACACATACAGTCCATTTTTCAATTATTTTTTTAAATCACTGCTTTAGGAGTGAGAAACAGAAGGACAGAAATGAGAGATAAAATGTTGACATTTCTTTTTTTTTATTCCTACACAAACATTTTCACACCTTAATGAATCCACCAGTCAAAAGTGTACAGAACAGAAACTCACCACATCATCAACGTTGAAACAATACCAAGTCAACGCTGCCAATGCAGAACACGCCTGATTGCTGCCTGTGTTTGATGCAATGGGCAATGACATCGTCTGAGACAAAAACATAAACAATATTAGAGGCAATTTCTGTATAAAAACAACATGTATTCTTGTTTAGACTGAATAATTTGTGGTTAAACCACCCGTATGTTCTTGTTTCAAAAGAAAACAAAATACAGATGGCTGTATTCTGTAATTTTGTATCACCATCTTAAGTCTTCTAGAAAATGTGTTATATTCTGCTGACATTGTTATTAATTGGATTAAACAAATATTCTTTAAAAGAGTTCATAAAAACACTTACTGGTTAAGGTGATGAAGCATGAATTTTTTTAGTAAGGAAAAACCAAAATTTAACATCAGTTAATGGGTATTATGAAGATATATCCAGGAATATGCTTTTAAAGCTAAAGTTTTCTTTGTGAAAATTCTTACCTTCAGAGTGAAGGACAAATCACCATGAATTGTCAGTTTGACAGTGAAAAGCAGACGATATCTCTTTTGCCAGACGCGTGTATTTTTGCTGTCTTCTCGTGAAAATTCTTTAACTTTTAGTAACTCAAAGACTGCTTCTGCATTTTGTAAATCAGCTGAATTGTTTTCCAACTGATGAGTTTTGTTCAAACCTTTTAAAATTTCTGTTTCCGAAAGAAATGATGCTTCAACCTTTGAAAAAAGACTTTCAATGTTTAGATTCACTGCTCCAAGGATACTGAAAGAAAACGTCTCAAAAGTAAATTATAAATAATTTCACATACAAAATATTCAGTCACAACTAAATAACCTATTACAGAGGAAGATAAATTCAATCTATAGTCATGTAGGATCATCCTTGTTGTTAGAATGCCACTAATAATGGGATGTTCTTCTCTGGTTACAAGTAAAGGCTACTTTATCTGCATCTTCACATAGACATGAAAACATAAAACAGGTGTGGGTAACCTGCTGGAAGCAAAGTGTGTGTTGCATGTGCTTGGCATAATTGATTCTGGGACATATCAAACTGGAGCATGGTCCTATAATTTCTCAGCCACATCAACATTAATTTATTTATAATAATAACCAGTACACAAACTAAAAAGAAATAGTTATTATTATAAGATTTTTATTTTGTATTTAATATAAATCATCAGATTCGTAAGTGTTTTCACACAATTTTGTTTTAAATCATTGCATTATTATTATTTTTTGTTTGAAATAAAGGTTCATGTAATTACCAAACTGTGGCTGAAAATTCACCACTACTTCCAGCATTTTTGGTTCCTTGCATCTTAAGAAGTTCAGGTGGTTGTTCAACAACAACGAATGTCCTGCAAAATAAAATTTAAAAAATGTATCTATATATTGTGTTCGTACATACACAGACATCCATACATTCATGAACCAAAACACAGACAGACATGCACTCACTTAGACACTTCCATTCACACACTCACATATGCAAATCCTGCATCTTACCCTTCCAAAAATGTGTTCGTAAGGCGTAACATGTTCTCTTTGACATCCTTCACAAACTGATCCTGTACTGGCCCTGGGGAATGATCAGGAGGTATTCTTAGAATCTCATAAAATGAAATTGACGTCATTTTATGAAGCACAGTAAAAATCAATCTTCCATACTCAGAACAACTGAAAAATAAAACAGATTTAAATGAAAGCCAATATACTAATTGTTTTTGAGGGTTTTTGTTGTTGTTGTTGCTGGGTTGTTTATTTTTGCAACTGTAAATAATCTTATAGAAGCATGAGGACAAATGCTCATTTAAAAAGCCAGCTGGCTGTTTTCCTACTGGCTTATCACAATCTACAGTATGTGCTTTCCTGTCTTTGGAAAGATGCTTAATAAACAAACAAAAAAATGAAGAAAATTAAAGTTACGTTTTATATTTAATAACAAGTCTTGTAAAATATGTTTTGATGTCATAACCAAAATTTCAAAATGATTAAATGATTATTATGTACTGTATAAAGAGATAAATGTTTCTCACAACAAGTCTTTTTCTCAGATTAAAATCATAATACTGTTGAACCTGAATATCAAAGACCTTGCTTTTCCAAATCTTGAAAAATCACAAAAATTTAACTTACTGCCATTATCCACTTGAAACCTTACCTCTTAAATTATGCTGTGTCCACACTAAATGAAGACAGCAACCCTCTCTCTCAACCCACTTTCCCTCATAATAAGCTGCACCCATCCTAATCTACCAAACCTTACCCAGCCTACTGCATTTTTCTACTATATATTTTTATTTACATATACTGTATGTCATTTGTTTACATTATTTTTATGTCTGCATATTGTTCTTACATTGTCATATTACTTTATCATATAAAGTTTAATGTTTTTGTACATTTTAGGTCTAATGTCCACATTCAGGATTTTCCATACTTTAGCATTTTCCAGGTCAATTCTTCATGAAATCGAGGGTCAACAGTAGTTTGAGAAAATAACATCACCAAGGTCACATGGCTATGAAAGGATACACATACCTATGAAAGGACATGTGGTTATGAAAGGATACACAAGGCTATGAAAGGACACATGTTGTTATCAAAGGATCCAAACAACAAAAGGACACACACAGTTATGGAAGGACATATGTGGATATGAAAGGATAAACAAGACTATGAAAGCATACATATGGCTGTAGAAAACATATACATAACTGTGAAAAGATACACATGGCAATAAATAAACCAATTTATAGCTTTGGCAGTAGTTGGAAATAGCTTGAAGGTCACTAAGAGGAGAGTTGTTCCTACAACTTATTAGGTTTCAGATCTCTTAACAGATTTTTGCATTATTATCACTGCTTCAGAACTCACCAAGATTTCAATTCTTCAATGGCTGGCTTCTTGGCTGCTTTGACATAAGCCAGTTTCTGCTTATTTTTCCACTGCTTCACCAAATCAAGAACTGAACTTAACAAATTGTCCATACATGGAAGGAACTCATTAATCTGCTTCTTAATGTCCTGCGATAAGAAAAAAAACCCACATAATACTGTTCTGAGATAATAAATAATTCTTCACAGCAGAAGAATTAAAATTCAGTATTAAATATATTAAGTTTATATCCCTAATGTTATGTGCCTAGTTTCTATTTAAACACATGAATTTTTTTTAATGTTTTGTTAATAAATTTTATAATATTACATTGTCTTTCTCCAAAAAGAATACAATTTTTGAAAAACCCAAGTAAATTGTAAAAAAAGTTACAATATTATCAAACAATCTTAGGATTATATATTAAAAAACAACAACCAAAAACCAAACATACAAAAAAAACCAAAAAAAACAACAACAAACAAACAACATCAACAAAAAAACAACAAACAAACAATTCATTATTTTTTCTAATCACCTCTATCATCACAGAAAAACACTCTTTTTGTAACTGGAAATGATCACGGAACTTGGTTAACAATTCAGTACTGTCGCCATTTTGTCCAGAAAATGCATTTTCTTGAATAATATCTGAAATATATTGAAAAAGACATCTCTATTAAGATCTTAATCTGAAAATTTAAAGTTGTTTTAGATGCCATTTTATATTTTATATTTATGAGAGTGTAAAAATCTACAATAATAATAATAATAATAATAATAATAATAATAATAATAATAATAATAAAATACATATGTCTTATATGGGGGACAATCTGAATATGAATATATTATGAACAGATGTTCTTAAATCTCATTAATGTTAATGACAAGAAAATCCAGCCATTGAAAATAAGTATATTAAATTAAAGTTTCACTTCTTCATTAAATATGTCAATAACCCACCTAAAATGATCTAAAATCCATTCAACACATATTATAATTAAAAAAATTGTTCCTCTTTGTAACGAATGAATGAATCTTTTAACATCACCCCAGTGGGAAAAACACATCAGCTGTTGGGTGTTAGACCAAAGGTAAATACAACAAAAAAGTGCCTTTATAAGAAGGAGAGATATCAAAATCTTTCGGAAACTGAGGTAAGGAATGCCCCCCATCCCCAAAAGGCTGAGAAACACTGGATAAAATTATAATCTAAATACATAACTGCCAAGAAGTACTTTTTTTTTTTTTTTTTTTATTGCTGCCCAGCCTCAGTTAAAAATAATTTAGCAGAGTTTGAATACACTGGCTATAAGATGGCACTGCATACAGGATGAACCAATCTGCTCTAATGTTTTCTGAACAAATACTTGTGCTGTGACATGAAGATTGAGAATGTAAAGGGTAAAATGGCTGTGACCAAATATTTCCTAATTATTTTACTGCTGCATTTTCTCATAAACAATTACTTGTTGTCCAAAACAAAATATGGATATATACAGAATTCAGTCACAATATACCACACATAAACTTTCATTCACAACTGTATTCTGTCATAATAATTATTTTTATGAACTGAATAATGACTTAATTTGCTAAAATATAAAACTTACATGGAGACATATTATTATTACCATTACAATAACTGTTTATTAAACTAAATCAATACCAAACCATTTACAATATAAATAAATGTATAGATTAATTGAAAAAAGTATATAATAAATATAGTAAATCAATCAATCAATTATAAAACAAAACAAAACAAAATAAAATAAAATAAAATAAAATAAAATAAAATAAAATAAAATAAAATAAAATAAAATAAAATAAAATAAAATGAATAGCTGCCAACAACAGGTAATTTTGATTATTATTCTTATTTATTTGTTTTTACATACACATATATTCCAACTGATGGATGGCTTTAAAATTGTCTTCGGCTGCATCACAAAGTTTTTCTATTTCCTAAAATACAAAAAATTATACTACACAGCATTGCTATAACAATATATTAGAAATCAAAAATTTACATTCTTTATTCTTTTTCCTTGTATAAATAATAAAAATAATATTAAAATTAATAAAAACTGAAGTAAATTTTTAAAATCTGAAAAACAAATAAACATTTCTGACAACTCAGTATCAGTTTTTTTTTATTGTGCTTTTGGCTTTTTCTGTATCAATCGGATCACTTAAAAATAAATCAAGGAATAACTGAAAATAATTTAGAGAATATTTGTTCTTTAATACTGCAATATTTTATAACTGATAGTTTTAATTAATATGTATCAGATATAATTCGGTAACAATAAATGAGAGAAAAATCAGCTGCCACAACACTGGAAGAAATTTTGTATATGCACCTTCTCATATACAGTGATCACCGATAGCCTACTGATAAGAGTAGTGACTGGAACATAATATTAGCCAAAGATTAATATACTAAAAAATACTCTGAATGGTGAAGTGGAATACCATCAGACAAATAATCAAGACTAGTGTCCTTCCAACCAATTTTGTTTCTAACTAATGCTCTAACCATATCTAAGGGAGGCAACTAATATTTCAAGATACTCTTTAAGCTGTGGCCACTATTTAAAAACATAGACTGGTTACCATTAGTGTTAATAATACCGGTATTTCCAAAGTATTATTCTTTTTTAAAATTTACCTTCCATTTCAAATCAAGCTGCTTTATCTGTTCCATGCAGTCCTGACAATAAACATCAGCTTGTGGCAATATCCTAGTCTGTGGCTCTCTCAGCTATGAAATAATAATATAACAAATATTATTAAATTTTCTGTATAAATAAATTTGTTTTAATTGATTCTCAAAAAAGTTCTTCAATAAATGATGGTTTTCTTCCTGAAAGAGGACATGACAATTCATTCTGCACTTTTGTTTTTTCATTTTCTTGTAGAACGTTATACCTATGATTTTGCACAACAATAATTACATCTGTAATGTGACATCACTTATTTTTTAATAAGAAATGAAAACGAAATAATGAAAAAAAGAAACAAAAAGGAATGAAACTCAAATGTTTGTACAATTTTGAAATTAAAAAATAAATAATAATAATAATAATAATAATAATAATAATAATAATAATAATAATAATAGCAATAGCAATAATAAATAAATAAATAAATAAATAAATAAATAAAATAAAATATAAAAAATACAAAAATACAAACATACCTTGTATTTAGCTAAAAGTTCTTGTTCTCTCTTCAGACATTCCTGTATCATAGTGAGAACAGAATCCTTAGGAAAAGTCTGCATAAAAAACAAAACATTTAAGTCACCAAGACAGCAGCATCAGTATATTTATTATATTTCTGAATATATGAATGAGAAAAAAAACCCACTTTATTCATTATCTTAAATAATTCTGAAATATTTCCATTATTTACAAATTACACACTTCTGAATATTAAAAAAGAAATCTTGAACTTTTTTTATTACTATCTTAAATGATTCTGCAACAGATGACATTTATATTAATACATTTATTTACAAATGATATATTTTTGAATATTAAAAAAAGAAAACATAAACTTTATCATCATATTAAATACCATCTGTAATGCTCTTCTTTTTCAAAAAACAAAAACACATGAATAATAACAAAGCATAAACCAAGTAACTATCAGCTACTCATTAATTTAGGTGCTATTCCAATATTTTAAATAATTTTCTAATTTTCAACAAAAAACATTTGCCATTTTATACGACAGTAACAAGATTTTTAATTTATATGTACTTTGAAATTGACTTACCTATGCTTTGTTAAAATGATATTGCTAGAAACCATTTAAAAAGCAACATTTTTCTATTTTATGGTCACTTTATAAATATATTTCTTATACAGGATCATTCTGCTAAAGAAAACATGAACATTCAGCTGAAATGTTCCCAACAACAATAATAATACTGTAACAGAACATCTGAACACTGCTATTTTATCCTTTTCACAAGTCAATGCTTTGTCAACTGTTATTAATTATCAGTGACTAACTTCCATCATATAAAGAAAACATATTATCAAAATAATCTAGACAGTTGATCAGATGTTAACAGTAAATCAAAAACATTTTGAGAGAAATAAAAAATTTCACCTGCAACTTTTGCTTTGCTTGATAGAGATTCAACAGTTTATCTGTATGATACCCACTGTGATCTTGACTTTTTTTGATGATGTTTTGATATCTTCTTCAATTAGTGCCAGTAGCTTTATCAAAAACATTGGTCCTGAAAGTGCTTCAGTGTTCCTTTAAGAACATAGCAAAAAATAAAAAATAAATAAAAAATACATACATTATTCCAAAAATAATACTTCTTAGACAATATATATTATGGATGTTTTGGAGTTGTTGTTTTTTATTTGGGATTTTTTTTTTTTTTTTTTTTTTATGGACTTTTGATACTGTTTTACCTAATTATTTGTGATAAAGTTAATACAGTTATTTTAGAAAATAAATAACAAATTAAATAAGAATGTCTGTAAAGTTATTTAATTATTAGTACTAATTATTTACAAACTGATATCTTTACCAATGGGATAAATATGTTTTATACTCATACAGGATTTTATAAAGTGGTATAACCAAATTTATAAAATGGGTCAACCTTAAGTGTGGGCCAAAGGCAAAAATAAACTGAGCTCCAAAAGTCAATAAGATTTAATGATAGTTTTTGGTGAAATTCTGATTTTCATCTACTTATTTTGCTATTGCGTCATTCCATGTCAAATCACCCCCCCAAAAAAGGAGAAATTTAAACCCGACCGTCACGTTTTAGTTAATCAGATGTTAATGGCTGAAAAGGTGTTATTTTCATGTATGTGCATTTTTTAAATCTATATTGTGGCTAAACAAAAAACATTACACCCAGGAAACTTTTATATGTTTTAGTTAACATGTGGGAGATTAAATTTCAATAAAGGTCATCTCAAGGTCACGTGATCCACACGTTCAATTTCAAGGTCATAGCAAAGGTCAATAGGTCAATGTACTCCAGTATTTTCCAAACTGAACAAAAATGGCAGATTTGGAATCCTTGTCATATTGCCTTTTCAACAATACCAATTTTATGAAGATTGGCCCAGTAGTTCCTGAGATGTGAGGGTTCTAAGGTTGGTGGTCACGCCCATTTTTGCCAAAAATCTCAAAATTCGGTGGGCCATATCTCCCACACCACTGATCCAATTGGGCTAATATTTCAGATTTGGTGCTGTGGGATCCCAGTCAACAAGTATACCAAGTTTTATAAAAATCTGAGACGGTCGGGTTTAACCCATTGGGTGATTTGACACGGAATGACCCTATTGTTTTGTTTGGAACAAACAACAATAACTGAAAAACTAAATTAAATTTTCATTATTAATACATATGTAATGTAATCTAATGTATTTAAGGCAAAAATGGTTGTATAAAATTCTTTATACTTCCAGGTTATTATCGTACTTTTTAGGGTGAGCTAGCATCATTCATAAAAATATTAGATACTGAAACAAGATAAACACTTTAAAAAATGTATTCATTTAACATTACACTATTATAATTAGTCTTCAGTATCACAGAAGAAGTCAAAAGTGTGCCAATCTGAAATTTTCTTAAATTTTAACAAGTGATTTGAATTAGTGGTCATGCTATACATAAAAACTAAATGGTGTTTATAAAATAGAACAGAATGAAAATATCTGTCCTACCTAAGATGGCTTTCAATAAAGTCTGCATACAATTTTCTGACAAAATGGGGGAAATCTTTGTAGATTTCAGCCAACTTTGCCACCACATCACTTTTCTGTTCACTCTGATTAATTAAAGTCTCCATCTGCTTTAGCTGTGACATCTTCAAATCTGCCAAAAGAATCAATGTTTAACAACAGTTCAACAAGTGTTCTAGGTAACATATATATTATATATTAATTAAAATATCCACTTGCTTTAACTGTGATATTTACTAAAAGAATCAATGTTTAACAACATTTCAACAAATGTTCTAAGTAACAGCTATATTATATATTAACTAAAATTTTCATTTGCTTTCACTGTGGCATCTTCACATCTGCTAAAAGAATCAATGTTTAACAACATTTCAATAAATATTCTAAGAAACAGTTATATTATATATTAACTGAAACTTCCACTTGCTTTTATCTATTAACTGCTATATTAGGTTGTAAATGTGGGGTGTATGTTTGTGTGTGTTTTAATACTGCTGATGATAACAAGGAAATAATTCACTGCCATTTTTCAGTTTGTTAATTTTTTACTGTTTATATGAACATTCATGTTGATAGCAAAATTCATTCTATAACCTTTGTCAAACCAGTTGTTGAATATTAGCTAGAAATGGAAAGAGGCCATTTAATGCACCAGAGATTATTCTATTTTGCTGTGTGATCTTGCGCTTATTTTAATTATTATTTTCTTCTTTTTTTTTGTTCCTTTTTTTTTTTTTTTTTTTATTATTTTTCATGGCATAAATAAAACAAATTATTTTGATAATAACTTTTTGAATAAATAATTTCTTTGCTGTAGATTGCCCTTTAAGTTGTACATCACACGCCAAAATAGTTTCCTGATGCATTGATCATACATCAAAGTATTACCTATTATCCCTAGCAATGACAATAAAACCTCAAACCAGTAATAAACTTCTAAACTAAACCTCAATTCTTATTGAAAGAAAAATAAGTCAAGGATATTATAATTTAAATTTAATAATTATTGTTAAAATACATGCACAATATAATAATAATAATAATAATAATTAATACATACATACATACATACATACATACCATTTTTACGAATTCGATGTCACTGAAATACTCAAATGGTGATCTAAACTCAATGTTGCTACTATTACCAAGTATAATTACGACACAATATTCAGTTGCCTATGTATTTTCTTGTGAATAAAAATGGTTTTACCTGAGTTTTCATCATTACCAAAACTTGTCTTGTCACTTAAAAGTAATGAATTAATTCTGCAAAACGAGTAAAAAAACAAACCCCAAAATCAAGGAATTTTCATTACTCACTCTTCCGCGAATTTAATTCTCCGGCACGCTGTCGATTCAAAGAAATCAAACATCTGTACTTGGAAAAACCCCATTCATTGTAAATCGGAAACGCTCGGGTTACTCCGTAAAGATAAACCTAAATTTTCCATTCATTTTTATTGTTGTTGTGGGTTAGTTAAATATGCTAGCTAATATTATGAAACAAGAGAAGTAGCAACATATTATGAGTAAAATTGTAATTCGGCCGGTCCTGTGAAATATACAAAATCCGATTATGGAGAATCACAAAAGTTTTTCAGGTTCAAATGCATAAATATATTAATAATAATAATAATAAAAAAAGCCTGTCTAACCATGTTTTTACAAGTGTTTATCGATTTTATTGTTGCTACTGTCGTCGTTACAGTTGTTTTAATGCATTAAATAATAATGAAAAAGAAAAACGCAAATTATACATATATCAATCAGTCTAGTTAATGAAAGAGAATTTAAAATGTGTTTATTGGTTATGATATTCATTTAAATGTTTTCCTCGATAATAAGCCGTCCCCTGTATTTGGTAACAGAAGTGGTTCAAACATGGTATTATTCAACGCCATTGGTTCATACGATCTCCTATGACCTAACCTTGGCCAGAGGTTTGGTGAAACAGATAAACACCTACGTAATCATCCATGCAAACAGACTGTAAAAATACTCGAAAGATATAAATTCTGAGTAAATTGTGAATAATTTTACCATACTTTAATAATAATAACAACAAATAAATAATTAAAATTTAATAACAAAAATCATAAAGATATGACAATAAACACAAGCGCGCACGCACACACGCACACAACGTGAATTTTGACGAAACGTTTCATTGCCGTTTACACATCCAGCTTTTTAAATCATGGCCGTCCGAAACCAGTGAAATTATGAATATATTACCGCTTGGGCTTTTCCTAGACACGTACTCTTCTTTGGATATACACTTTCTTGGAGAATTCATAGATATCATTAACGATGACGCAATTCAGATTTTCATTATATATGGGTGGAGTTACTTTTGTGTGTGTGTGGGTGTGTGTGTAGTTAAGGATTTCCAAGGAATGTTTTTTATCATATTTAAAAAAATTTGAATTGTTTGATTATTGTATTACACTATATTAGTTACACTATATTAGTTACTTATCTAAATCTACTTGTACGTCAAGACTATATACGGATTATATTTATTTGCAAACGTCACGGTATGTTTTGTTGTTTTGGGGGGGTATTTTATATTTATAGTATAATAACTTATTAAAGTCAATGTTTGTCATATATATATATATATATATATATTGCTGTTGTTACTAAATTTGTTTAAAATAAAACTGAAATTCTGTTCGAAAAAAGAAGCAGTAAATGATCGACGAATAAGCTGTTTTAACATGAATTAACTCTCGGAAAAATGATATTTTATATTTAATAGCGTAAATTATTTTATTATAGTGTATGTAATTATTAAATTAGTTACAATTCGAATTTCTTACTTTCTAATAATGTCACATTTTGAAATATTATCAGGAAATTTTATCACTTTATTTCTCAAATTTAAAGCTTATAAATTACATGTAGCCTATTAAAAAAATAATAAATAAATAAATAAATAAATAAATAAATAATTGTAGCTGCGCCAGTAGAACCATAGTTGTAATTTTGTAGTAGGAATAGTGCTAGTGGTAGTAGCTAAAGCAATAATGAATGTCTCTTTTGTGGGTATGAAAAAGCCTAAAGGTCAAGTCTGGTATTTTATATTATTATGCATACAATAACAGTAATAATAATGATAATGATGATGATAGTAATAATAATAATAATAATAATAATAATAATAATTTTAAAAACACTTTTTAATGGGTTTTATATGGGCGGTTGCTAAAATAAGTTAATATTGAAAGGTACTGTGTATTATTCACAACATACATTAACGTGATTATTGTTTTAAGTATTTTTTATTTTATTTTATTTTTTCACCGTTTTATTATTATTATTTTTATTTATTTATTTATTTATTTATTTATTTTTAAAATTATTAAACCGAAAGCTTCTGAATCATTAGCCGGAAATTATTATTGTTATTATTATTATTTTCCAAGGATCATTAACATAATCATTTTATATCTTACTCTGAGGATCCACTGTAACAATATCCAAATTATTTCAGTTATTAATTAAATACGTTATATATTAAAATGATGTTTTTTTTCCATCAAAAATTACTATGTAAAAATGGTACCCAAAGTAGAAAATCCCGCACCTCTGAGGCAATGGGCAGTTGTCAGGAGGCGATATGGATAACTAATTTGCAATTCTTCCTATTTTTCCGATTTTAATACTTTATAAACTTACAAGGATGAAAAGGAATAGGGGCAAAGAACAAGATATTTGGGAACTTCAGAAAAAGGAACATGTTGTTTTAGTGAACAGACGTACAACAACAGTATAAGGAAAAGTAAGAAAGCATCTGTTGTTTAACGTACACAAGCTAATAATAAAATATTACTTTAATTAAAAAAAAAAAGAAAAGGAAAGGAATAATAAAAGCGTAAAATATCTGTAAGATTAAAGAAAATTTAAAAATGGAAAAGAAAAAGGTTTTGTACTTAGTTATGAAAACGCGACATTCAATTTTCATATTGGAAATGGTTTAATCATTCATTATTTTTCTTTGAACAGTACAAAACGCTTCTTACAGATGAAAACTGAAATATTTGCAAGCAACTAAAACTTTACCTTTAATTTCTAAACTGCTATGCACGTTTTTCCATACCTTTTGTATTAAAATAAAAATGGCGAAATGGTACAATATCTGGCACGTGATCTCTTCAGTCCTATCGACATGTCGTATATTACTAGGACAAATATTTAAAATTAATGGCGAAATTGTTCTTTATCTGCTATTTTAATATTTTTACCATTTTCCTTTTTCTCAGGAAATAAAGAAATATTCATTTCTGTCTTAAAGAAATTAGAATGTATTCTTGAAGTCAAATTTCGGACATATTATTTTTATGTTTGTTTCTTTGCAAGGAACGTCATATACTAAAATGGTATTACACCCCCGTTGAATATGTAGTTTCGTATTAACAACATGAATTAAACGTCTTTATGTTATACTGACTTTTTGTGCGACGAATAATAAGAAATGACTTTCATTTCATCATACAGAACCGAAGATGACAATAATTTTATTTTAAATACAAGTTTTCTTCTGTATTATAGACTACAGTTACCAGTTTGAAGCAAATGATCTTTCATAATCACATGTCTGTTGATAGGAAAATATCACAAACTTTGATACATAAATCATGGAAAGTGAAATATTCCCGTAAGTGAATCAGACTTAGATTAACACCAGTAAAGAATATTCTTAAAATCTTTATTTATTATTATTTCTATAATTAACAAGATTCATGTATTAAGAATATATTATAATAATGTAGGACAAAGGAAATTAAAATTATTATTTTATTATCTCATCTTTTAATGAAGTCAGCTTTTATTAAACTACTAATACAAGTAAATTTTACACAAATTCCTTAAACAAAATTATCACTGATGTAATAATGCAGATGAAAATCAAAAAATGTATTTGTTTAATATCATTTTCTCATTTCTTTCTTTTATCTTTTCTTGCATTTACTTTTTTCTTCTTTTTTTAAAATAATAAATTCATTCTAAAACATTTAATTTTTAGCTGCAACATGGAAACATAAATTAAAATCATAGGTAATTTAATTATAAACAATTTAAAAAGGCTAAACATTTATATTCTCAATGCAATAGTACTGAATGGCTGAACCTTTTTATGGTTTGAAAAAAGAAAATTATTTCTGTTAACAAATAATAATAACAATTATAATATAATAATAATAATAATAATATCAATAATAATAGTAGTAGTAAAAAAAAAATAATAATAAAAATGATAATAACAATAATAACAACAACAATAACAATAATAGTAGTAGTAGTAATTAGAAAATAATAATAATAATAATAATAATAAATTTAAAAAAAAATAAAAAATAAAAAAAAAAAAAATTTTTTAACCTCCATGGATAAAATTCTTTCAAAAAGCTACATGATGTCACTCATCGCACACATTTAATATTTTGGTTCCTATTATTGGTAATTATGTACATAATTAAAACATGTATGAGAACAGTATACCTGTATTACAGACTAAAGCATAACAAAAGAAGTTGAAAAACTGTTAGGAAAATTAAACTGTTAACAACCATTAAAAGAAAACTGTTACATAATAAACACAGTTACATTCGAATTTGCTAATACATTCAAAACAGTTTGTTTTTCAATTTTTAGTAACTAATTAATCAAAATTAAAAATAATATAAAAAACATAAAATAAAATAAAAAGAGAATATTTAATTCTAAAACATATACTAAGGATATTAAATATATTTGATATGAAATACTCTAATCCCAGAAATTAACAGAAACTCAGAAATTCTTTGGCTCAAAAATAAATTAAATAAATAAATAAATAAGGAGAGAAAATTAAAAAAGAAAATAAATAAATTAAAAATATACATATGTTATAGGACTTATTTTCAAAAAATATTTTATTATTATTTGGTTGGTTGGTAACAAAAAAAAAAAAAGAAAGAAAGAAATATATATATACATACATACATATATATGTTCAGAATACTATCTGAATGAAAAGCATAAATGTAGGCATAAATACAAACATATGTATGTAGCTGTATGAGCTTAAATACATATTGTTATTGTGGAAAATCTATTGTTCCAACTGTCAAATTTAACCTTTGACCTGACATACATGAAATATTACTGAATATCTTGTGACATTAACTAAATATTTACCCTGACTAATCATGTAGTTTTTAATATTCATAGGTCAAGGGTTTGACTAGATGACAACTGTTTTAACAAGAGACAAATTATAAATTAAAACAGATTTTTTTTATAGTATGTATCTGATACAAGGTTTAACTGGTTTAATATTAAATATATAAAAAAATTTAAAAAAAAAGAAAAAGAAAGAAAGAAAGAAAAAGATACAGCAAAAAAGAAAAGTTTGTCATAAATTGTTTACTTTTTCAGTTTCACTGTTGTTAATACAGATTTGACTTTTATTATCAAAACTGCTTAAACTGAGCGATGCCTAGTTTATGTTTTGTTTTAATTTATTGAAATAAAGAATTTTGAAACTAATCAGCAATAATTAATTCAGCCATTCATAAAAATAATTTAAATGAAATGATTCTTTACTGAAAAATGCCCAGAAGTTATAGATCTTTGTGAAGCTCTTAGCAATATATAATCATCCACATCCTATTATGATACTGAAACTAACAAAAACCACAAATTAACAGCTTTAATCTTAAAATACATGAAATTGTCTGTTACTGGTTATATATTACTATCAACTAGAGAAACAAAAAATGTGTCTTAATCATTTATTATGAATGGAATACATAAAATCATTTGATCTTAGTAGTCCTTGTTATTCAATTATTTCCATTAAAAAAATGAAATAAGAAAAAGTCAAAATACAGTTATAAAATTTACATTTGTTTTATAAAGTTTTAATATTTTCTTATATAATTTTTAATTCCTTCCTGTTGACAAGGCATAGCTTAATTTCAAATTTGTTATTTTTATTGATGAAACATTGTCTGTGTTTGTGTGTGGATGCATGTGTGTGTATGTGTGTAAAAACATCACAAACTCTATATACAACATCAGTTCAAATGCCCTATAGGCTAGCTTGAGATGCAAAATGTTTATAATCTTTTCTTGACATCTCTGACAGCTTTGAAGATGTAGCCTTTGTCTTTGATTATTCCACGGCACTTGATAATAACTGAATATCTCAGAGCCCACTGCGGAATCCAGCCCAAACAGTCTTTTTCTGTTGCACATGATTTTATTGCTTGCTGAAGGACGCATGCAGGCATTATTTCTAAAAATATGTATATAAAAATAATAATAATAATAATAATAATAATAATAAAGATAAAGATAGATCCAGTTTAAATTTAAACAATAATAATAAAATAAAATAAAAAATAATAATTATACAATGTTAATCAGAAAAGGATAAATCCATTTTAAGTAATTAATTTAAGAATTGCTGGTTGACTGAAAGTAACTGACATTTTTTTTTTTTGCTTACTGATCACTTACCACAAGGTTGTTTCATATGTATTTAGTAAATACAGCATGAGTTTATAAACTAGTTAAATAAATTAAATCTGTTAGGGAAGAATGCTGGATTTAAGTTATTTTTTTATTTTCGATAATACATCATGCACCAGAAGGCAGTTGTATGTTTAGCAGACACTGTACCAGCTTAGAAATTAAATGTGTCAGATTAGAACTCTTATTTAAAAAAAAAAAAATTGTTTTTATTTTTCTTATAACATATCATCTATCAGGAGGCAGTATTATTCATGATTGGAAACTAAAGGTGTTAGTACAGATTATTATTAGTGCTTTTAGAAGTTTTTGGTTTTATATTTTTGCTAATAGGTCAGCTTTCAGAATTTAATTTTATAAATATTTAGTTAAAACTTTCCAGTTTATGAAACAAAATTTGTCAGGATAGCTTACTAGTTTTAAAAGCTGTTATAATTATTATTATTTTATTTTTTTTGTGTGCCAGCTCATCACCAGAAGATAGTTTCATAAATTAATAAATATCCAGTAGATACCATAACAGTTCAAAAACTAAATGAGACAGGATAGATATTGACTTTTAAAGTTGCCATTTTTTTGGTTTTGCTTAAATATTATAAAGAGGTAGTTTTATATATGTTTAGGACTGGTGTTTCAAGAATTTCTAACACATAACCAGGAAATTCTTTTATAATCATTTTATTTTAACTAACTATTCAGAAATTAAAATATTGAGATAGATATTGGTTTTAAAAGTTATTATCATTTATTATTTTTGCTAAAATATTACCAGGAAATTGTTTTAATAAACATGTATATTTAGTACAATTCAGAAACTATGTATGTCTGGATGGATATACTTAAAAGCTGTTATTTATTATTTTTGCTCAAAGTTTGACCAAAGAAGTAGTTTTAAATTCATTTATGTTTACTACATACTATACCAATTCAGAAACGAACTATGTACTTAAAAGTTGGTATTTATTATTTTTTGCTACAACATTACCTAGGTGGTAGTTTTAAATACATTTGTGTTTAGTGGTAGACTCTGTAGTAGTAGTTCAGAAACTAAATGTAATGAAGTTAATTTTCAGGCTGCCTACCAGGAGGGTCACTGTGAGTAAGAAGCTGGATGTCGTTCTCTTTAGCAAATTCAGTGAGATCCTCAGGCATCACACAGCAAGAGGCCAGATTAACCTGATTTGTACACGGCTTCACCTGCAACACGAAACACTAAATATTATGAACACAGATACATCCGAGAATAAAGCATTACTGTGGAAATAGCAAAAACAAGAAATGCTGTAAATATTCATTATTTATTAAAAATTTAAAAATTTCGTATTATTTTGCAATAATGTTGATATTTAGTAGCTAACATCACTGACAGAAAGATAAAAATATGAGATATATCATTGTTGTTTTTTTCTTCTCCTAAAATTGCAGGTAAAATTGAAAAAACTGAAAATACTGAAATGCACTTTGAAATGGTGTCAGAAGCAAGATTTAAGCAGATGCCATGTTGGACTAAATCATCTATTCAAAGGTAATGAAAATAATTATTTATGTGTGTGTGTGTGTATGTTTGTCTGTGTACAAACACACACACACATACACACACAAACTAATGGCTATTTTTACTGTTCTATTTTCACAATAAGGTCATTATACAAATAGTCAATTCTAACACTTACCTTTGCCCAGTCATAAAGCTCTTCCAGTCTAGCTTTGTCAAGGTCACATGTTCCAAGGGAGAGAATTCTCTCTTGAGCGACCAAATCCTCTAAGACTTCCCAATAGGGTTTTATCTGATTGACAGATATCCTCTCTTCTATTTCCGGGAAAGACAAAAGTAACCTCTCAATGAAGGAAATGTCCAACTCTCTCAAAACTGAAATGTAATACAAACTGAACTGAAAGACAAATTCTATGATGCCATATATAGATAGATAGACAAATAGATAGAGAAATAGATATATATACATACAGAGATAGATAGTCAGAGAGACAGACAGATAAACAGATTTAAACATGTACATATATATACACACACTTTAAGAAACTTTAATTTCTAAAACAGAAACAGCAAGTTTGCTTAGTTTTGTTGCCATACTGATCCAGCAAAACAAAATGGCAGATTAAAAGAAATGTCTCATTTGAACTGTTATGCATTAAGTTTCTGTACTTTTGTGTTATAAGTATCTAAATTTTAGACTAAACATACAGATACACACAAATCTAAATTTGGACATTAATACATTTTCACAGATGTGCGGTCCATGTCACAACATGGAAAATACCAGAAAGTTATCATATGTGCATTAGAAATTTATGCAAATTCTAAAGTCATATTACATAATGTTCTATTCAATATCTTAGCAATGATGTTTCTTTTACATTTAACTGTATTCTTTTTCTTTTTTTTAATTTCTAATTGTTACCTTTCTCAACAGTTTCAGTAATTACTTCAACAGGCTGGTCCACACAGAAAAATAATTTGGCTGAAGTGCAAAACAGACATTTATTGTTAACATTTACCAACAACAGTAATAAAGAAAAACCGATAAATTAATTATCTTTATATTTCTACAACTATTTTAAACCACTGAATCAATTATTAATTTGCACAAATTATGTTATCTCAAATGTTGAAGAAAAAAAAAATGTAATAAATACAATAATAATAATAATATGACAAAGAACATAAATTAACTATTACTGTAACTAGTTTTCACATAAGGGAATATATCAGTGAAATAAAATATCATAATAATAATGATGATGATGATGATGATGATGATGATAATAATAATATAAATCTAAAACTTAAAAATATAATAACAACGTGACAAATAATACAAGTCACCTGTTACTTTCAGATCTCCCCTTTCATCAGCAAGCAAAGTTTCTTTGAAATCTGTATTCTCACAAACCAGTTCTGTCACATACTGAAATTACACGTTTACTGATATATGAATAACCACTATACAGTTATGCTCATCTGGGTTTTAGGTAAAGCATATACTACTGATTCTTATAAACCAGATAAGAAGCAGAGGTTGGAATGATTACATTATCTCTAGATACTAAACATAATGGTTCTACTCACAGAATATATACAAAACACCATTTTTAAAATCCATGATTAATGCAAATAAGTTTATTTCAAAAAGGTAATATTGATGGTGGTTATAGTAGTACTAGTAGAAGAAATAAATTTGAAACTACAGAAAATAAAAATAATTAATTCAGGTAAAAGGATTCATTGTATGCAGAGGATTTGTTCATTTTTGTAAAATGTTCTATGTACAATTTTTTTTCAAGTCTCATGTTAATTGAAAAAAAAAAAAATAATAATAATAATATATATATATATAGATATAGATATAGATATAGATATAGATATAGATATTAACCAGAACTGCAAGACACAGATTTTTTTTAAAACAATTTTTGGTTAATAAAATTCACATAAATAATATATGTGACAAGATAAAACAAATACAATAAAGTTATTATACAATAAATTATTACCTGCAGTTCCTTTTTGTCTGACCTTAACAAATACTTATTCAGTGACTCAGTAACACATTCTTTCAACTACAAAAACAAAAAGGAAAAAATAATTAAATTTTGTCCTTGCTGCATAAAGTATAACCATATCTTTCTATGTATCTAAATGGAAAGAGAGATAGAAATGTATGTAGTCCTACAAATAGACAGAAATACATATTATCAAATAGAGAGACAGACATATAGAAATATACATAGACAGACAGACACTTGCACTACATACATACATACATATTTCACTATATATCGGCTGCAGTTATATAATCAAGCATCAATATTAAAAATAATGTGATATAAATAGAAAGGAATTACAAAAATCCTGCAATACTGTACTGTTATATGTATAAATATATACAGAAGTTTATACCCATCTCTATATATATATATATATATATATATATATATATATATACACACACACACACACACGTACACACACACATAGTGGTACCTTGACTTACGAGTTTAATTTGTTCCATGGCTGAGCTTGTAACTCAATTTGCTCATATATCAAATCAGTTTTCCCAAATGAAATTAACTGAAATACCATTAATCTGTTCCAGCCCACCAAAAAACACACTAATGTTTTGTATTGTGTTTTTAAATAAGAAAAATGTATATATAAATGACAAATACTCTGTAAAACCAAATTAAAAAAGAATGTAAGAAATAAATTGGTTATGTAAAGTGAATAGGGTTAGGGTTTCTCCATCTTTTCATGGACAGATGTCTGCAGCTTAGAAATTATTTTAATGCCTTAGGCTGGAGTTATAACCTTTAACAACTCCTTCTGCTTCAGTATGGTACAAATCGTAAAAGTACTATGTTCATACTGCTTAGCCACGTTGACTACATGCACACTTCTCTCATGTTTTTCTGTGATTTCATGCTTTATTTCAATGGACATCTATCATCCACTTCTTCTTCTCAGCACTGTCCTTTGCACTTTGAAATTTGGCAAAATACTGCACAAAAGACAAGCATGACACAACAGAGATGCTTTCACGTCAAGCAAACGAGTAAGAAGGGGATTGGGTGGATGTTGTGTTGTTCATTGCGGTGACTAGTGGTGGAGTATCTGAAACTTGCTCGAATCTCAGATTTTGGCTCGCATCTCAAAGCAAAATATCAACCAGGTGACTGCTCGTAACTCGACGTACCACTGTATACATGTTTGTGTTTGTGTGTGTGTGTATTTATATCAGCAATAACAAAAGAAATCATTAAATAAAAAAATAAATAAAATTTCTTCTTTAGATTATCAAAAAAATATGTTTATTGAAAGTGTTTAAAAAGCTCATAATTACATTAAAGTGAGCTGTTTATTACTCTACATTTTTCTAGTTATAATATAGGAACTAATTAATTAAAACATCAGTAGCAATTATAACACAGTTAAATTCAGTGGGGGTAAAAAAAGGAATATTAATTAGTAATTATCTACAAAATTATTATAAGTATTACTATTAACCTAGATAAAGATAAAAACAGAGCATATAAAAACAGTAAGCATACATCAGCATAAATGTAACTGCATATTCTTCAATGCACTGTTCCCAATGGTATGTACATCCATAATACTTAACATTAATCATTGTTTTCTACTTGAAAAACAAATGATTAATATATAATGTTGCATGTTACTCTGTTCACATGCATATATATATATATATATATTTTTTATTTATTTTTTTTGTACTGGATTAATCCAGGTTAATATTTTCTAATTATATTACAAAGAGAAAAGACAATATTGGCATTTTATGGTTATGTTGTATGTGTAACAGATGGAGTATATAACAAATAAGAGAACATTTATTAGTATATGAAATAAGCTATGACACATTATAAAACTGTATTATTTAAGTCTGTCTCTTTTGCATACACATAAACCTGATGAATTTTAAAACAAACAAGTATCACCACCCAGCAATGTCAGCTTATCATCAATTTATTTTACTTTTGTCAAATTTATATAATCAATTTTTTAACAATTTCATCTGCCTATCTGTCTGTCTGTCTGTCTATTTGTTAATACATATTTCTGCCTATCTATTCAGCAAAATATCTACTGAATATAAAATAAGTACAAGAATTTCCCTAACTTATATGTCTTTCCAAAAAGTTGGAATGACATTACCTCTGATTTGGCACCACATTTCATTTTCAGTGGAAGAATGTTTTTTGAATCTAACAATAAAATTAAAATCAAAATTTAGTACCAAATGAGGTAATATTGGACTAGCTTTGTGGTAAAGTTGAAAACTGTAAGTAAATTTAAAATGATTTTTGTATTTATTATTAGTATCATAAAATGATTACTTATTTCAACAACAGTTCAATATAATGAAGTCTTTGGCAGTTTGAAGAAAAAAAAAAAACAATGTTCATGCTTCATGTTTGGTGTGAAAACTAAAGCAAAAAATAAAAATAAAAATAATAAAAAATTCCCATCATATACACACACACACACACAAATTTACCCACCAATAATGTTAACAATAATAATTTCTCAATAAACATAAAGTCATAACAAAAAAATTAGAAATTTACTTCACATTACTATTTTATTTTTAATGAACATTATATTTATTTTCCATAAAATTATACATTTATAATGACTTTTTATTGTCTGAGGCAGATACAGGCAGGGGTTTTTGGGTGGGGGATTTGTTGGATATATTCTTTTTAAACTTATTATTACATACAATATTAAAAGTAGCTGTGAATATATCTCAAAACTGCTTTGCTTTAATATATATTTATAATGCAATCTTTTATCAAATTAATATAAATTCTGATTGCATTCTGCCAGGATCTTGAATAAAGCAGAGCTAAGAATCATTAACAGTAAAACTGCTTTGTCATGTTGTCACACTGGCTGATTTGTTCCAGTCATTGGACATTATGGTTATAATGAAAAGCAATGTTTTATTATTTTAGATTTGCCCATGTCATGTTACTGAAGCTAGACAGTTATAAAGATAATTTTCATTGTATGTCATTTATTTTTTCTTACCATTAAATAATAATAATAATAATAATAATAATAATAATAATAATAATAATAATGATAACGATAACAATAATAATAATAATAATAATAATAATAATAATAAAGTTATTATTTATTTATTTATTTATTTATTTTAAACCGAAAAATAACTGCACAACAGTACACAAAATATAAACAACTGTCATGCTGCATCACTACATGTTTTGGCAATAATATTATGGTAGCAACAACAAAAATGTATTTACCTCTTCTGTGGAACTTTGAGTTGGTTTTCTTTTTAGTCTGTTCCAATTGACAATGTTGCCGCTATGTACAATAAGCGTCCCCGCTTTCGGAAAAACTGGAATAACGTCTCCCATTTTTTTTGTTTTTGCTCTCCAAGGTGCACTAGACAGATTATCTGCTGAAATAATGCGTAGCTTTGTATACTTTAGTGGAGAGGCGTATCAGCTATCAAGATCGGGTGTGTTAAATCTTGCTGCAGTCAGTAATACTCCTTTCGGTGTTTACATTAAAACGTTCAGTAATTTTCCTCACTGAAAAAAAACTAAGGGTAAGGGGCGGTGCATCAAATAAAACGTGATGCTGTCGGAAAGTTGCATCGATAGAAATTGATCCTATAATCTCTATTATTTGCTTGTGTATTTCTGCGAAAATAAAATAAAATAAAATAAAATAAATTTAAAAATATAAAATATATACAAAAAAAAAATAATAATAAAAGTGTAAATCGAAAGATGCTCCGATTCATCTGCATAATTCTGTTGTTTTGCTTGTAATAACTAGGATGTAAGATTTTATCAAAACAAATTTTACTTAATAATGTATTTAGCTTAAATATTTAGAATAATATACAGTCAACATATTTTAAATTTACGATTATATTGTCCACAGAAGTGATTAAAAATCTGACATTTGAGAGGATCTACGATGCCACTAAAAATTGGCACTTCTTAATATAACAAGGGATAGAACTTCCAACACACTGTAAAGAACAAACAGCGGCCTATAATTAACCGATCATAGGACGCTAAATGGCCTAACTAATAAAGATTGATCCTAGAAGCTTCATTTCAGCTTTACTACTTTAAATCGCGTGGCAAATCGGATGAAACATGTCATTGCGAGGAGTTTTGTACAATTATATTACATTGTATAATGTGCTTAGTCATTACATTACTTGCAAAATCTTTATATTTAAACAGACACAGTGATTTATTTCTTTGCTAAAACATAATAAAAGACTGATATGTATACATTAAACTTTTTTTTTTATTTTTTTATTTTTTATTTTTTTATTAATATGGATGTTGTTCACTAGTAAGGAAGAAACGTTTTATTTAGTTATACAATCAACACATTACTTAAAGGCGCATGCAGTAAAAGGAGATTTGCAGCTCCCATACTTGTTCGATTAATAGCAAGGGATTTTGTATATGAACCACACACACACACACACACACACACACACACACACATATTAAAAGCACAAACGATTTTGATAAAAATACTTAGGCCACTAGGTGAAAATAGCATACGAATGATACGGGTTGATGGAAACTTGTTTTCAGTTTTCATGTATCACTCAGTGTTGACTGTTAACTATAAGAACCAGTGATGAATTAAAAAAATAAGATATGTTGAAAACAGTCATTGGTTGTTTATTATTATTATTATTATTATTATTATTATTATTATTATTATTATTATTATTATTAAAAAGCTAAATTAAACAATACAGTAAAATAGATTTCCATGAACTAAATTGAAAACATATTGTGAAATGATTGTCGTTAAGCATTATACAATCTTTTAATAAAACAAAACTATCTTTTGTTTTGGTTTCTTTTCTTTCTTTTTTTTTTTTTTTTTTTTTTTTTTTTTTAATGTTGAAACTGTAATAGTATGAAAAACAGTGCTGTTTAAAATTAATTTGGGGAGATAATGACTGAATCCCAGTCTATGGTGGTACAAAAATCAAGAGATGTACTTCCGTCAGCCATTCGCTGCAAATGTTTTATTTTTTTTTTTTTAAATTTATTTTTACACAGTCATTGTAATGAGATATAAATTTTGTTTGTTATTAATTATTAGTGTACTTTATTTTAGAGTTTAGTTATTTTAAAAATCAAGAATTTCGCTTCGAAACAGTATGTAGCTTTGACGTTATTTTATTTTATTATTTTTTTTTTTTATATGTATATTTTTATATATTTTTATTTATAAAGTGTTTTCTGTTATTAATTGGTTCATACTGACTTGGACTATCATAGCAACTTGTCTCATGTTAGTAGTTTCCATTACCGTTCTGGAATTGTAACACTATTTCTTATTCTACCATTGAACCTAGAAAGTTACGAAGTCGGAAGTGTAGCACAAATTATTATATTTTTTAAACTAGAGAAAATATTTGTAATAATAATAATAATAATAATAATACAATATTACTTCCCATTAAGAATCAACCATAATCCGTTAATTTGATTAAATTGTTTATTCATTAAAAACAATGTTTGTATTAATGATTAGGTCTACGAGTAGATGACGTTAGTCTTTAATGAATATATCATCACCCAAATTTTATAATTTTATAATAGATTATAAGAATTTTCAACGTATTTATTATAATATAAAATTATATAACAAATGACAATTATTCTAATATTTTGAATCATTATGATCATAAATAAATTGGATTACAGCAGTTATTAACTTAAAGATTAACTAAAAAATAATTCAGTATAGAGTTGTAAAAAAAAAAAAATAATTAAAAAAAAAATCTTTCCTGACATGAACAACAGTGTTAGACTTATAATTAGTGTAACGTTAGATTGGGTATGCATAATAACAAAATACAATAATTATGTATAAGTGTTGGAGTTATTGTTTTTATTTATGTTGTTTGAATAGTAAATAATTTTTTTTTTTTTTTCATGATTAAGGTTAAACCATCATGCCAGTGAAGGTGTCCGACTGCCCTCATGTTCCATTAATTACCTCTATATCCTGGGATGAAATTAAAGAGGTGAAAAATGTAAGTTAAGTAAAACAGACACATGAATAAGCCAGAACAAAACCTGAATTTATACACTTGCCTTTCTTATATTTACAGTCAAGAGATTGTAACATTCCTATATATGTACACAAACACAAAACACACACACACACACACACAAACACTAATATCTGATATTTTTAGGTTATAAATATATTTATGGAATTATGGTGATGATTTTTGTAGTTAAATGCATATTTTGTGAACAGCATTCTTCAGTTTGCTGTCTTGTATATATCCATCTGCTGAATCTGTAAGAATTTTTCTTTCCTTAACAGGGTCAAGCTTGTCAAGAGTGTGGAACAAAAGCTTCCAATCTGTGGCTTTGTCTTATTAGTACTTGTAGACATGTTGGATGTGGACAGGCAGAAAAGGACCACAGTTTAGCACACATACAGGTAAGTCAAGAACCCCCCCCCCAGGTGATATGTGCAAATAATATATTCACATAACACACTCACAAGCATGCATTCACACACAGAGAGACACATATACAGACACACACAGACAGACAGACAAACAGATGCATACTAATAAAATTTACAATCACCAGCATGCAGAGTTAAGATAGGCATACAGAATGAACACTGTTGATATTGACTAAGCTTTCATAAATTTAATAATGGGAAATAAAGTATATAGAGATTTCTATATTCATGTTCTCCAGTTTATGAACGCTTTTAACCTAGCAACTAAAACATTGTTAAATTGCAGAGGAAATTTATTACAAAGTGTTGTATTTATGTCCATGCTGTAATTAGTAATGTTTATATGTATATGTATGTGTGTGTGTATATATATTTATATATATATATATATATCTATAGCTATAGCTGTATCTCTGACTTTATATAGATAATATATTATTATACATAGATATTGTTTTATTACTTCATGGATTATAACGATTTATCGTTTTTTATGTGTTGCTTCAGTAACGATTTCTCATATTCAATTAGAAAGGTTTGATGTCTTTAATTTTTAATTTACAGCAAACAAAACACTGTTTAGCAATCAATTTAACTAATCTGAGAATTTGGTGCAGTTCCTGTGAAAAGGAAGTGTTTCCCCAAAGTAATAGCCCTCAGTGCAGGTAAGTTATTAGAAACAAAATTATCACTGCTTGAAATACGTACAGTTCAGGCATTTCAAACATGTTGTCTGGTTGATAATGCAGTGAAAATTCTTTGATTTTAATACAGTAATTTTATATTTTTTAATTTTTTTTTTTGAATGTATGTCTGCATTTTGTTACCATTATGTAACAGCAAATACCATGAAATATTACGAGTATTTTTGTTACTCTTGGTGATGTACTGCAATCATGCATGTCCTTTAATTTAACTGTTTGTTTGAAATATTCTTTGGTTAACTGGAATCAGAATTTTGTACAGTCCCTAAAACTGTCTTTATAAACATTGTAAAAAGCATTTAAAATTTACATGTAAGAAATGTGTTGCCTCGGATTTTAATCTTTAACATATGATTTTTGTTTGTTGTGTTTGATGTGGGTTTTATTTGGCAAACTAGTGTAATATATATTTGATATTTACATTTCTTAATTTTTAAAAAGTTCTATAAATTGTAAAATCTGAAAACTTTAATGTTACAGAATCCCAGAAACTAGAATGATATCCTCATCTATCACATCAGATGGTTCCAGTGACAGTTCACCTCGCCGAAGCTTTTCAGGAGCAGATGATTCTGAATCTGATTTGGATGATGAGAGTATAAGACCAAGAGGTAACACAACTGATGACATACACTTTTTTAAAATATAGCATTATGTGTTGCATATCGCCAAAACTCTGTTCTTTAATTTTGGTAAATGTGTACATTGAACATATACTTCTTTTTTTTAATTATTATTATTATTTTTTTTAAATATTCAGTATAATCCTCATTCATTACAAATGAATATGTACATATTATATTAAAATCCTTAATATGTGTAGCTTGATACATCATTAATTCTGAATTTTATCTTTATATATTAGATACCTCTTACAGAGTTTGCTTATTAAATTTTTTTCAGGTTTGACTGGTCTTCAGAATCTAGGCAATACATGTTACATGAATGCTGCTCTTCAGTCACTTTCTAACTGGTTAGTTTAATTTTTCTATTGTAGGATAATTACTCCTATGCAACTAATTAAAAAAAATGTTGATGGAAGATGAATAGATATTAATATTGTTGATCATTGCATTTCAGTTTTATTAATTAATTAGTGATAGCACTTGCTTTTCTATTTAATTTTGGCATTAGATAAATATTATGCAATATTTCATTTGTTATTCAATTTGCTTATTTTAATTTTAATTATAATTTTGTTCTTAAAATCTGAACTAAAAGCAGGATATCTCTCTCTCTCTCTCTCTCTCTCTCCCTCTCCCTCTCCCTCTCCCTCTCCCTCTCTCTCCCTCTCCCTCCCTCCCACTACAAATATACATACAAAACAGCAATAAACATCATCTTTATCATGACAGATATAAAGTGAATAGAAAATTTCTCATTATTATTATTAAATATATTTTGTACTGCATATCAGTAATAATTTCATTGGTTAAGTGCTGACATTTTTTTGTTTTGTTTTACAGCCCACCTCTGACAAGATTCTTTCTTGACTGTTCTGGGTTTGTGAAATCCGATAAAAATCCAAATCTTTCACGGTGTTACCACCGACTTATCTCTGAAATTTGGCACAAGAAAAGGTAACTTAACCTCAGATATGATCTACATAATTTGTTTATAATCTTTCATCTTTGAAAACCTGGAACAGTTAATTTCATTATTTGTTTGCTAGATACACAGTCATTTATCTATGTGCATTACTTTAGTTTTGTACATGTATGTGTAAAAGAAAGAGTGAGTGAATTTATAAATCATTTTTTAATGGGAATTTCTTTTGTTATTGAAATAAATATCCTGCCAGTGTTTTTTTAATCTTAAATAGTTAGAAACTGTTTATGATACTGTGTTACCTCTCTCTTGAAAGCTTTTATAATGACTTGTTCTATTGCTATCTTGTGAATTTTGATGTTGACCATTATAGTTTTATTTGTAATTTTATTTTAAGAATATAATATTTCTTGTTGTCATTTAGACCAAGCTATGTGGTACCCAGTGGGGTTGTCAGTGGTATGAAGTGTGTTCATTCCATGTTTAAAGGTTACACTCAGCAGGTATGTGAAATACAGATCAGTAATTGTTTTCAAAACGTTCTCTTTGGAATTTGTAATGTAAAATAAATTGATTTGTTACTATATTTTAAGTTTTTTATTTTTAATGATTTTTATTTTTTGAATGTTTACATCAAATTTTATAGTTTATTGTCTGGTGCTTATGTGAAAATAGTGCTCGTTAAGCTTTTAAATTTATATTTGTAGATTAAATATATAATGATGAAATAAAAAAAAGTATAATCAGTTATTTATCTTTTCTTCATGAACATCTTTTAATTATTATTATTATTTTTTTTTTCAGGATACCCAGGAATTTCTTCGCTGCTTCATGGACCAACTTCATGAGGAACTGAAGCAGCCGCTTGTTGAAGTCAGAGATGAAAATGGCGATGAAAAGATCAGTTCACCAGTTTTGACTCACTCAGAATCCTGTGGCCATGACAGGCAGCCTTCTATAGACTCAAACAGCAGCAGCAGTCAGTCAGATTTTGATTATGAGACCTGTGACTCTGGTCTCAGCAGTGAGAAAAGTTCCTCTCACAATTTGTCCGGTGACGACGATAGAGATGTCAACGAACTTGGCTCACAGCTGATGGATGAAAACCGGTCAAACCTGTCAGGTTGCTATGACAACATATCAAACTCTGTGCCTAACACTAAAGACATGAAGGAGACTGCTAATCTGCTGTGCAAGCAGAGTGTGGATAGTGGGATTAGCATGAAGTGCGGACCTTCTGGCGATTACCTGGCCAAAAATGAAACTGGTGAGTTTTCAGATGCACTGACCGATGTAGGAATTTCTAACCAGAAATCAAAAGTAGCAGTAGCAGTAGCAGCAGCAGCAGCAGCAGCATCCGTAAATATTTCAAATCCACCAGCAACCACTGAGTGTAGAACCTCCTCACCTAAGCAAACTGTGATACATAAGTCAGCTTCAAGAGTAAATCAAAGTGCCAAAGGTTAATTTTATTTTATTTTAGAGTATTGCTGATGTATCCAGATTTTTTTCTAAAACATGATGTATCAAATGGTTTATGTGTTATATTTTTCAATAAATAATTAACTGAAATATTTCATTATTTTATTTTTTTCCAAAAGAACTGATCAAATAACTTACCTGAGTTGATTAGACGTTTCCTACAGCACTCTATGATTAAATATGTGTGTGTGTGATTTTAATTTCAAATGCCAAATAAATAGCAAGTATTCTTCCACATTCTTATAAAATTTTAATAAATGAGAAATTGATTACAAATTTAATATTTCCACTAACATACAAAAAAAATAATAAAATTATTTCATTCTTCACTTTTGTCAAACATTGTCTGATTATATTTGTGTGCTAAATGTGTGCATATTTATTTTATTTATTTATTTTTCCAAGGAGCTGTGCCAGTTACACAGTATCGAAGTGTAATATCAGATATCTTTGACGGAAAAATCCTTAGCTCTGTTATGTGTCTTACCTGTGAACGGGTAAGTGTTTGTTTGGTTTTATCTGATGTGGAATTAAATTTAGACAGTTATATAAACAGTTTAGAGGTTTTGAAGATGTATTTTGTTTGTCTTGTTTAAACATGCATGTTCTTAATGTTAAAAAAAAAAAAGAAACAAAGAAGACAAAAATTAAAACGAGATAAAATAACATTTTCTAGAAGAAACTTGACTAGGAAAATAGTTCTGCACAAAAATTTGGAGCTGAATTGTTTTAGCCATGGAAGAGAGCACATCACAGCTTTGTAGTTCTTATGTATGTGTACTTACAGGTTTCAACAACCAAAGAGACATTCCAGGATCTAAGCTTGCCAATTCCCAGTAAAGAATATCTACACGTCCTGCATTCAAACCAGCAAACTACACCAGGGTCCAGCAAAGGGGGTTCATGTGGGGAGGCCCATCAGGGCTGGTTTGGATGGATGTTTTCCTGGATGAAGAGGTGGGCATTTAAATGAAGTAAAATGTCTCCTGAAATCAGATTTTTTTTGGAGAGTAGAATATTAGAATGGGAAATTGTGAAGTACAGTAGTGTAAACCAGATAAACTTCTGTATGTGCAGTCATTTAAAAACATATTCTTTTCTAAAGTTTGTTTATTAATTTTATTTTAAAAATAAGATCCATTTTTTGTTTTCATTGTTAGTTCTCTCAATAACATTTTCAAAATGATATATTGCAGTTGATTGGCAAGTGCAATAGTTCCAAGAATATTTTATTCAGTTTAGTATTCATATTTTTTAAAAAAGAATAAAAGAAAAATGAACAAAGTTATAGAAATGCAATACAAACTGCATTTAAAAAATAAAACAACCCAGTAATGTTAAAGATTTGTTTCTGAAGTATTTCTCACTTAAATGTGACTAAATTAATGATTTCAGCTGGTTTATGGGACCAACAATAACTCTCCAGGACTGCCTGTCTGCATTCTTTTCTGCAGATGAACTGAAAGGCGACAATATGTATAGCTGTGAAAAGTGTAAGAAGTAAGTTTTCTCCTGTTGTGTTATTTGTTAAACTGATTACTCGAAATTGTAGATTATTAACTGGAAGCTTAAAACAGTGTCTAGAACACAGACTTGAGACATGAAAGACCCCAGATGAATCCTGCTTGATCTATCTGTTAGAGTATTTCTCTCGTAAGTCAAGTAGTTCTAAATGTTTTCTGGTTTTACTGACTCATTGTTTTCCTATTTTTGTCACCAGCAGCTGAGGTTTCCAAAAGACTGTAAAGGATGCACATTGAGAGAATAATAAAAGAAGCTTGAATCAATTATTTCTATCATCCATCAGAAATGCCAATAGCTCCCACTCATAATAGTATGCACTTTGAGAACCACAGCATGTTTAGTTTATTATACAGCATTGTGTGTTTGGCTGTATAGATAGGGATGTGTATACTTAATACTTCTTAGTGCTGATCAGTGTGGACTCTGCTGTAGTCACAATAGAAAACAAGTGTGTTCAACATCTGTTAAATGTTACCTGTGCGTCGATTTTCATTTGTCTTTAGACTTTTATTCTCCTATCACATTTATTCAATCTGTCTGTTATAGTGTTTACAGTTTGGTATGTTAGACTTATTATTTGCATTTGTTTTCTCACTGATTCATCATTTTTTCAAATTGAATGATCTTTCTTTCTTTTTCTTTACAGGTTAAGAAATGGTCTAAAATATTCAAAAGTTTTAGAACTACCTGAGGTTAGTACTTTTCTTCTGCTTTAATAAAAAAAAAAAAAAAAAAATGTACTGTTTTTCTTCATAGTAAGTCACTTTCTGTCATTCCTAACACACAGATGACAAAACTGCCTTATGGGCAGTTGAATGTTGACAGCATACTAACATATCACATTTTTGCTGTTATTTAAATGATTCAGAAATGCGTATTAATACTTATTAATTTTAGATTTACTCATTTTCAAATTAAATAAAAACAAATTGAAAATTGTGGAAGAAATTAGAACACACAGTTAATACATAAAACAGATTTATTTGGCTGATGTATGTGAATGTTTTTTAGTTTTTTAAAAATTATTTAAACAACAGATTCTCTGCATTCATCTAAAACGCTTTCGTCACGAGTTCTATTCATCAAAGATTGGCACCTACGTGGCTTTCCCATTGGAAGGACTGGATATGAAACCATACCTGCACAAAGGTTTGCAACAATCTGACATTAGTTTCTAGTATTCTGACATTCATTAAAAATCATTATTATAAAATTACTTGTTTTCCTTTTCTTTTTTAATTTCTTATAATAAAAATGTATTACAAAAAAGTTCATTTCTAGATTACATTAATTAGATGTCATGACTAAAAAGTAATATATATCTGTAACTTTGAAAGTTGAGTGAAATATACAGATCTGTCTTTAAAGGAAAATCTTCTTAAGTAGAATTATAGATTTAAATATAGTATTTTATTTATTTATTTATTTATTTATTTATTTAAATGTAAACAGAATCATAAATGAAAAACATTTTTCTAAGTTTAAAAAAAAGAAAAAAGAAAGCAGTTGGTTTTGAAACTAATTATTTAACTGGCCTTTTATTATGGATATTATTTTATTTTCAGACTGCAAATCTGAAGTTGTTATCTACAACCTTGTTGCTGTCATATGTCACCATGGAACAGCTGGAGGTACCCTTCACCTTTAATAATAACATCTTTATTATACTCTGCCAAAAGAAAAAGAAATATATATATATATATTAATAATTTTTTGAAATGTTATGTATTTTTTTGTTGTTTTAATTGCAGTAAATATATCTAGGCTATTATTTTGCTGGTAAAAGACAGATGGTTATCATTGTTACCTATTTGTTTATGATCTCAGTTAATATTATACCATGTTCATCATTGTTCTCTCATCAGTGCAGCTTCATAATTATTTTATTTTTTTTGTTAGGTGTTTTCATTATCACTACCTTATTAAAGTGTATTAATATTTTTCACTTTCTGGTGGGCATCTGTCTTATATTTAAGTGTCCTTACCTTTATTATACTTGCCAGTAGTTTCTTATAATTTCACTGTTGTGTTTTAGTCAGTTAAGTTAAATTATTAAACTGTTACATCTGGCATTTGTCCCAATGATGAATTTGCTGCCGTTTTTAATTAACTGTGATTTCCTGTTGCTAGGAGGACACTACACTGCGTACTGTCTGAACTATGTCAACGAACAGTGGTACGAGTTTGATGACCAGTATGTCACTGAGGTAGATGTCCAGCAGGTTATCAACTGTGAGGCATACGTGCTGTTTTACAGGTAACACTGTCATACTGCAATGCATTGTAAAAATATTTATTTGTATGTGCTTTTGTGCTTGTAATGCAGTACAGCTACTTTATTTAACATAAAAACATTCATTAGTTCTGTCTGTGTTTTAGAAAATGTAATAGTATTTGTGTGTGTATGTGTTTCTCTGTGTCACTGTCAGTATTTGTATTTCTCTGTTTACATGTGTGTAATAATATTTAGTTTTTGCTAAAAAAATTTCTTGTTATTGAAATTACATGTTTAGATGACATAATATTATGTTTTGGGGGAGTTTTTTTATTGTTGTTTTTTTAAAGATCATGTTTATTAAAATATATGTTATTTGTAAAGTTCATATTTACAACACCTGTATAGTTTATAATTTTTGATACATTTTATGTTCACAGAAAACGAAATGAGAAAATGCATTATATTCGCCAACATGCTATGGAATTAATGGACCAAAAAGAGGTATATGAGATATAATTGTTACAAAAACTCTAACTCACTGAATAACAATGTTTGTACAGTCTTATAATTCAAATAATCATCCATGATATAAAGATATAATTTTTGAACCAAGATGGATTGCTGTTCATGAATTTGTTTTTATTGCATCACATATTTAAATTATCCTTTAGAATTTTTTTTTTTTTTAAATATATTGTTCACTGAACTGTTACTGTTGTTTGAAAACTGGATGATAAGATGGTTTAAAAATATAAATGTTGCTCAGTTTAGCATTTTTCAAAAATATTTTATGGTCAATATTTATCAAATCCTGAAATTTAAAAAAAAAAAAAAATTTTTTAATAATTGACCTAGCAGATAAGATTAAAATAAACTAACCAAATAAATGTTTTAAAAAGTCCTGAGTAGAACCAGATTCTTTGGTAATAACTATAAATAAATAAAACTTTTGTTTTTCCTGTAGCCAAGTCTAATGCAGTTTTTTGTGTCCAAGGAGTGGATCAACAAATTCAACACATTCTCAGAACCAGGACCAATCACTAACTATGACTTTTTATGTCCTCATGGAGGTACATACTTAAACATTTGTATTTTTGTCAAAATATATTTTTTTTAAACTTACATTAATTATCTTATTGAAAATATTACAAATATTATGATAGTTTATTTATATTATTATGTGTAATTATGGTGAAAATGTTTATTAGTAAGCTATATTTTTACCATCCATTTCTGATGTAAGCTGCAATCACATTCCTCTCAACCACTTAACCGGAAGAAGTACTCTGTTTGATAATTTTTTAATTTAAATATAGTGTTAGTTATACATGGCATAAGAACTGTACATATGTAACAGAGTGGAAATTATTTTCAGTGCACTACTTTTTTTGGAATAACACAAGAAATCATTTTTATGTCCACCTTTCTTTAGACATGAAAACACATATCATGATCTTTTATAACATAGTTGTAGGACACTATCTCTAAACACATTGTAATGGGCAGGCCACACCTTTCTCCTGCACAGAACATAATGGGGAGAGGGAATTTGTAAAAATACTAGAGTCTGCCTGTCTTTTCTCTGACTAATGCTTAAACCAGGGGTTCAGATGTCAAATAATGGAATGATTGTTTAATCTGTTTCACAGATATAGAATGTGTAATCTGTGTGTTTATCTCTTAGTTTATTTTAAATGCTTTCCTTTTTTCCTTTTTTTTTTTTTTTTTTTTTTTCATTTAAGACAATAAGATATTATATTTAATTTTTTTTTATTTAAAACTTTATTCTGCAGGAGTTCCACCAAATAAAGTGGATCAAGTTGATGATTTTGTTCAGTGTCTGAGACAGCCTGTTTGGGATTATATATATAACAAGTAAGTATTTTTTTATTTACAGCTTACAGTGTTCAGTGCTAATAGATTTTTTTTTTTAATGATATTCTTCAGTTTGATAGCTATTATTTTATTTTGTAATATATTCCCTTTAAAGCTAAATAATTAGTGTATTTGTGGTTTTTGATTTTCCTGATATCATTTTTATTTAAACTATAAATGCAGTTTAATAGTTAATGTTTAAAAATAAATTCACTCAATTCAACAGATATCATTATATTTTTTTTAATATATTCAGTTGAACAGTTAAATCTTCTGTTTTATTTTTTCTTGGATATCCTATTTAACAATTATTATTTTATATTTATCACAGGTATGGTGGAGGTCCAGTGTGCAATCATTTGTATGCCTGTGATGTTTGTCAAACAGAATTAAACCAGCTACGTCACAGGCAGAAAACTGAGATGGACACATTTATACAGGTACAGCTTACACTCAGAAAACTTTAATGTATAGAAAAATGGTGATCTCAGTGGATAATATTGCACCCAAGGGGGCAGTGGGCATTTTTGTAGTGATAAAGATAATTAATTTGCAGTGTGTCCTATCTTTCATAAAAGTTCTTTACCATCTTATGGAAAGTTGAAAAAGGATGGGTACTTGCTGCAGATAAAGAATAGTCAGTGAAGCAGTCATACATACAAAAGGCTTTTCAAACTACTGCTACACAACATGTTAATAAACATTTGTATGTAATGGTTAAATTTAGATATGTTTTATTAATAATGAACCTGTTATATATTTTATTTGTTCTGTTCAGCCTAGTTTGTTTGGTTTAAACATTAATAACATCTGATCATTGTTAATATTTGTTACAACTAATATATTGAAAATCTAAAAAAAAGTTGTTAACAATTTCTTAAAATTTAAAAATAATGCAAGCTTTGAAAGAGCAGATATTAACCTGGTTCTTCTGAGCTTAGCAAGTTATTGGCTGTTAATATTTTTTAATGCACAAAGAGATTAATTTGATTTTCTTTTTCTCTTTTTCCTTTTATTCATTATTTTTAGATATTTATATTATTTTTACTTATCTGTTACTTTCAGCTGAATGAGGAATTCCAGGCTGAAGATAATGCTCCAGTAATTTATGCTATCAGCATGTCCTGGTTCAAACAGTGGGAGGGTTTTGTTCGAAATAAATCCGATAGTAAGATTATTATTATTTTTTACATTACTTTACATTTTTAATTTATATGTGTAGTTATACATTGCATAAGAACAAATTATTGTTATCATTAATTTATTGTTAAAAAACATACAAGAAAAAGCTGATTTCTTTTTTTTTTTTACTCAGCTATTCATTTTGAATTTATTGGTATGTGTGTAATGTTACCATGAGAATTGTTATTATTGATGTTACTATATTCTGTAAAACACTTAACTTTCATGAAATAAATCAGTTATTGAAAACTTGAATTCAAATTAGATGATCAGTTCTTAATGATGGCTTCAGGTTTAATTTGTAAATAAATAAGCAGATTTTAATAACGCTAATTACTTTTTGAACTTTAAGATAATTTATACAATTTGTCATCTAACAGCGCCACCTGGTGAGATAGACAACAGCAGCATTGCAGTAGTGAAGGCTGGGCAGCAGCAGGTGAAACAGTCCTCTGATTATGGTCAGCTGTCTAAAGAAATGTGGCAGTTCCTTCACGGCATATATGGAGGTGGTCCCGAACTTATTCTGCGTCAGAGCCTGGCCCATGTGGCAGGGAGGACTTCCAAAACTGAAACTGCTGCCCCAACATCAAGCTCTGGACCTGTGGCATGTTCTGCAGAGAGGTCAAGTAGTAATTCAGCTTTGGAAAAACCTGAAAGTGTCACTGCGTCAGGAGCTGGAAATAGTGTTGTGGCTGATGCAACAGAGAAAGATGTGGGTGAGAAACCTGAAGAAGATGGTGCTGTGGTAGAAAAGTCGTCTGTTGAGAATATTTCTAGCAGTGCTGCTTGTGTTGCTGAAAAAGACAAACAGCAGTAAACACAATATTAAATATGCCAAAGCCATCTTTAAGATATCTTTTTTTGATTATTTCAAAATCAGAGTGAGTGAAGTCTTCTGCCAGAATGTACATGGAAGTACAGGTTAACTTGAATTTTCCAAAAGTTTAATGTCTGTTTCAATCTGCAAAGATACTTTTTAAAAATACAGAACAAGACATTTGCAAATCCCCTCCCAGAGAAAATATTACCTCCAATCATTAAGCAATTACATCATCAACAACAAAAAAAAGAAAAATCAGACATTTTTATTATTTATTTTATCATTTAATTCAAAGGCTTTTTTTTTTTGTCTTTGCAATAGAGTAAATGTAATAATAAATGTATATATGTATGTATGATCATATACTGAATAGTTCACATTAAATAGTGAACAGTCTTTATCATGAAGTTGTTGACATAATATCTATTGTTTTTAATTATATGTATACCTTTCTTGTTGAAATGCTGTTTTGTGCGGGTTTGTTGTGTATAAGAATTGTTCATCTTGACTCATGATACCGAAATAACAAGACCACTTACGCTTTATATTTTATTACGTTCTTCTTTTTTTTAATTTGTTACTACATTTATTATTATTAATATTACTGTTACTGCTGTTTTAGGGTATTTCGTTTTCTATCCCTTATTTCGTGTGTTACATTATTCATAAGGTGAAGAAAGTAATTTACTTTATTGGGTGTTCTAAAATCATTTTGTTTTTGTAATGAAAGTGTGTATTGTTTGTTTTTTTATGTTATTTATTATCAATGAATTACTTGTAATTATCTGTTTGTTGTTTTGTTGTTGTTTTAATATGTTTAGATAGAACTGTGGTTCACCTTTTTTTTTAATTTAATTTAGAAAAGCACTTTTTGTAATTGTGTATGATGGACGCACTATTGTCTGATATTCCAGGTTTTAGATTGCATCTGGTCCCACTTCTTTATCATATAAATAGACACCTGTATAAATGTATTTGTTCAGTTATGTTTCTATTATAGCTGGATACTATATGATTTTATATATATATATGGCACTTAAACTCATGCATATCTTTTGATATAAAATTACTGCAATAAAATGGAAGTTCATTAAAAAAAAAAAAAGTTTGATCATTTTGTCCAGTAGTGCATGTTTTTGCATAGACACTTTGGTTTACATATGCATTTTAATTACAGCAAACAGATAAATGGATATTTTCTACTAATCTAAAATACAGATGACATTTTCTCATAAGCAATTAATATTGTATGTATGCTTTTATTATTTAGTAAACTGAATTAAATAAAACTACGCAGTCACGGTGCTTACTTATCGGTATGTTGTTTCTGCATTATTTATTTAAATTTTGGCCAGAAAAGAAATGTGATAAAGTTATCAGATTTGTATTAAAAAGTATTAAAATGTTATCTGGTTCAGATTTTGAAAAATGAAACTGTTGTTCCTAAAACTTGTAAATAGTTTTAAAAAAGTAATATTTTGGCAGGTTTTGATGAGAAATGAAAATGCACAATCAGATAAAATGAAATATTTGACAAAGCAAATAATGTTATGATCTTTTATCCAAGACACTGATCTTTTGTTTATAGTTAGATAAAGCTTTGTTTTCATTGTGTTTAAGTAAGTTAACTTGTACAGAAAGCACATTGGCTCATTTTTTTTTTTTTTTTTAATATATATTTAGTGTTTGGATAGTTGAAAACAGGTAAAATCAAATAGGAATGGACGGAATATGGCAATCATCTTCTCTTTATTAACATCTGCTTAATATAAATAAAAAATATAAAAAATTAACTTACATTATTAAGTGAAATATAAGAACTTTTATTTTTTTTATTTATTTTAAATTAAAGAGTGTCAGGTTCAGAAAAAACCCACAAATGATATTGGCACAGATGATGTACACAACACCAGCTTTTGAAAGCAATGTACTGTGATGTATGGCCAGATTTAAGAAACAGGAATTTTGTAAATACTTTTTCAAAGAGTTTAAAGAAGTGTGGCCATTCAGTATGATAATGTTAATGCCTCATTATATCACTGCAAATGGTGAATAGCAATTTATATTAAAAAACAATTATTAATAATTCATTATTAAAAATATTTTAAATAGGTAACAGTGTTTGTTTCAGATTGTTTATGTATAGAGAGAATGTAAGAGTATTTTTTTTCTTATGTCAGAATTATTTATTACTATTTTTTAAATTAAATTTTTTTTTATTTACCGGTGGCAATCTGTCATCTAAAGAAATTTGGCTTTTTATGGAATACGATTTAAAACTATATTATTATAAATGTATCAGTGAACTTTTTTATGTTTTTGATAGGTGGGCAAAAAAAGGAAATAGAAAAACAGTCACATGAGATATTGATTTTAGAAGATGAGGAAATTTATTTGTATTGTAAAATAGTGTGCTAATATCTGTCTCTCCTACATTTTCATTTTGTCTTTTTTTTAATGAAAAAGGGAAATTTATAGTGTAATGTTTGATTGTTATGTCTAGCCGTTGGTGAAATGAGTGTTAAATTCATCACATCATTTAAATATGTAAATAACTGTTCAGAAAGTAATTATTGCACAAAGATGATATAAATGTGAATGTGTGTGTATGAATGTGTGCATGTGTGGAGGGTCATTGTATGAATTGTACATCTATTCCTGCACAGAAGAGTAATCTGCACTTAGGTAAAGAGGCTTAAATTAAATTACCTTTGCAACATTTGGTTGATCTTCTCTGAATCAGTTTGAGCATATTTATTTTTATTTATTTATTTATTTATTTATTGACAACTTGAATCTTATAAGATTACAATAACTTGGATTTTATGTTAATGTGGCAGATATTTTAATTCAGCAAATCCTAAAGTTGGTGTAACTTTAGAATACAAGGTAATTAGAGCTATATCTGAATTGGAAATTAAGTGTTCCCATGTATTACCATTTAATAAATTAAAATCATCTGAAACTGAACAAAATGGACAAGAAGGAAACTGATACTTTAGTTTTCAGGAAAGAATGAGGTTTTTTTTATGTCGAAGAAAATTTAAAAGATAGGTTCGAAATTTATAAATAGTTTCCCTTTATTTAATTTAAAGGTTTTATTGCTGGATAATAATTTATTTTTAATAAATAATCATTTTTGTATATTTATGTCTTTTCTTTCTGTTTTTGATAATATAAGTTTGTTACATGCATTAAATCATAAAGTATTGTTACGTTACTTGTGTCATTGTGTTCTTAAAATCTGTTGTTTTATTCCCCATCTTGTCGTTTTCACAGAGCTTTGATTCAATAAATGCTAATGTCATCTTTTAACTGTGTTGTTATTGTTTAAAGTGTGTGTATATCTGTATAAGTCGTGAACTTGTATTTATATATATGTTTTGGTACAACTGACAGCAATACGAAGTATTGTTTTATCTTTCACTCTCCCTCACCCATTCACACAGACACTGTTTCTTCAAATACAAGGTGTACTTGTTAATCATTCACTGAAATATTTTCTGTCTTCTGTCTTTCCACAGAACAGGAAAGTATTCAAACCATACTAAGCAGAAAATAATCACTCGATGCATCGTATCAGAGTTTATTAAATGTTTGCCTCTATATGTCTAATATTTGAAAGTTTTACTTACTCATAATTTATGGAGCAGCACCATTACTACACTATTAAACAATACCAATAATAATTTTAAAATCGTAAAATAAGATTAAATTAAATAAATAACAATAATTCTAACATTACAATTTACTGGATTTTAAACTGCACAAACATTTATCATTTTATTTTTATTTCATGATAATTCTTATTATAATAATTATTGTACCTTTTAAAAGGGCAAACTTATTTTTATCAAGTTTCAAATACATCATTAAAATATTGTTCTAAATATTTTGGTTTTAGCCAAAACCATATTTCGATGGTTTTACTCACCGACAACGGTAGAAAACAAATATGACAAAAATGGTGGTCTTCCGGTGTGTTCAACGTCCGCGAGGTTAGAAAAACGTTGCTCAACGCGCTAATGTTTAAATGTGAAATTTATCACAAAACATTCGCTTGTTAATATTTGTTATTAGAAACTGATAATAGCGTCCAAAAGATTAAGATTTTCCGCTCTTTTTTTCTTCGAAAGCTGCGATTGGAAAAAACAAACAAACATGGAAAACAAATTGAAAGTAGTTGAACAATACAAAGAGAACGACGAAAATCCAACGAGTTGGAAATTGCGAAAAAACTTTTTAATCGCACATTATGATAAATTCCCAGAAGATCGACTGGTATGTTTATCTAAATGTTTCGTAAATGTTAAGCAAGATGGATGCAGATATCCAGCACCAGTAATGACTCAATTACATGAACTTGGTAAGGAAATGGAAGAAAGCTTAATAACGAATTAATTAAATGTTCATAGACATTTAGAATATTAAAAATTATATTATTCACCAAAAAAGATAGTAGTAGTTTTCTTTAAACATAAATATGCATACTGATGAAAATTTTGATGTCGATAATTTTCGTGAAAATGATGAAAATCCTTCTAGTTGGAAACTAAGAAAAAAATTTCTGTCTGCACATTGGAGGAAGTTTCCCGCAGACAGACTGGTTTGTTTATCTAAATGTTTTGTTAATGTTGAACAAGATGGTTGTAGATATCCTGAGCTGGTAATGAAGCAGCTGGCAGAACTGAAAAAAGAATTACCAGACCTTGTTGAAGAACAGAAAGATGTAAGAAAAAGAAAATATAAAATGAACTTTGTTAAAGCATCTGAGACTAGTTCATCAGATTTGGGTAATACGAGTGTAAGCCATGTGTTAAAAGAAAAAGAAATGTCGTGTGGTTTTGTTAAATCTAGAACACCATATAAAAGTACAGATATATGTTCATCTAGTTCATCTAGTGCAGGCAAACAGTCACAAAATCAAGATGGGAAAAGAATGAAATTTGCATCAAATAATTTTAAAACTGCTTTGAAGCAGATAACAAAGAATGCATATGAAGAAGAACTAGATAATAGGTTCATAAACTTTGCCAAAACTGTGAAACTGTTACAAAATGAAGCTAAAAATGACATTGAAATTATTTATGAGGCAGCTTCAAAACTACATATGAGTGTTCAGTTTAACACTGAGTTTACTGAAAGCGGGAGTTGTTACGAATGCACTGTATTTATTGATTCTGTGGAAGTAGCCAGAGAAAAAGGTCCCAATAAAAGGTGGCTAAGCATAACGCTTTCAAAATCATTAGCAAAAAACTTAGGGAAAAATATCTGAAAGTTGTTTCTTCAAAACTGGTAAGTTCAGATTTCCCTTTTAATGGAGTATTATCGCATGGTGAAACCTCTTCAGAACAAAACCAGAACCAAAAACCTGAAAGTAATTTGAAAAAACCACACAAAGAATCTCTTAAACATCTGAATCAATTTCTGGTTATCCTGCCCATGGATTTTGAACGTGTGTCATCAACACAGATACTACAACAGAGTACTGACTTCAACAAAGCTGCATTGTCTTACTATTACTATCCTGATATTGGTGGAATAAAATGCTGTATAGCCATTAATGATCTTCCTGTGATCGAGTGCCTTGCATGTACTAAACATGCAGCCCAGATCCAAGCCTCAGATGTGGCACTAGAGCTGCTGAAGGAGCAGTGCTGGACAGTTTGTCTCAAGAAAACAGTGGACACTGACCAGGCACGTTTGTCCAAAGACGATGTCCTTGGTGACATTGAGAAAGAGTCGCAAAAAATTCCTGAGAGTAACATTGGCAACAAGTTGTTAAGAAAAATGGGATGGGCTGGAGGGGGTGTTGGTAAGGACGGCATGGGTATTTCTGACCCTGTTGCTGTTGAACAGGTTGTAAACCGCAAGGGTCTTGGATTACATGCAGATAGTGGCATCTCTGTTGATATGAAAGCAAAACTGGAAGAAGTAGTTTTAAATTATGTTCGTTCAGACAGGGAGGATGATTTGGTGTTTGAACCAAATTTCACAAAAGAAGAAAGAGCAATTCTTCATCAGTTCAGTCAGCAACTGGGACTGTTGTCTCGCAGTTATGGTAAAGGTGAGAATAGATACTTGACAATTAGGAGGAAGAGATCTGCCAAACAGTTGTTCAATCACATTATGAATCATGGTGGATCAACTTCAAAATACGACTTGTATGCCCCTGGTACATTTCCATCAAGCAGCAGATTAAATTCAGATTAACAAAATGTAAATGTATTCTTACTGTCATCTATATGAACAGATCAAATACAAATATTAATAAACAGTTATTTTTATCAGAATGTTTCCGGTTTTTTAATACACTGATAACATTTCTTTGAGGTATATATTTTTTAATCTGTTAAAGTTACTGTTAATGTGATAGTGGTTGTTTGTATGTCACAACATAAAAGACATTGGAGGTTTTTTTACTTTTATTTTCTGTTTGTGTTTCATATTGATTTTTTAAAAGAGGTTTTGTTACACATATTGAAAATTGCTTAAACTTTGTTCTAATTATAAACTTCATTTTTTTTTTTTTTTATTAATTTAAACATATATATATATGTATATCTCTATAAATGTGATTTTTAATTGCTATTTTCTGACAAAAAAATATATTAATAAAATTTAAAAAAAAGAAAATAAATAAATAAAAACAGCTTAACAAAAAGGCAGTTAATATTTGCCTCATTCATCAGATAGTTGCAGGTAAATGGCAGTCAAAGACTAGTTGTTGATCAACATTAATCCAGTGTAATTCAAACCAAATAAAATTCAATATATCATTTGCTTTTGTTTTAAATGTAACAATGTTTTGAAGAATAAAAATGTTTTTAGTAACTGGGCCTTTCTCAGTTTTTGAGATTTCTTTAAATATTTGTCAGTTAATCAGTTAATTTGTACAGCCTGCAGCTGTTCACTGAATGAATAACAATATTCATGAATTTGAATTCACTTACTAAACCACTTTTGTTATTCAGACTGAGTAACCACAATGCCGAATAATAAAATGTATTTATTGTTAAGCCTTTAATAGTTTATTCCTTTATCCAGAAAAGTTTTGGATGGTTTTTATTTTTTCTTTCGATTTAAATTTGAAATGTTCATTTTTGTCATTTCAATTTCAGCAGTAATAAACAATAAATTCTAGTTCTAATAACTTTGTGCAACATCTATCTGTATCTTTCAGTATGTATCTATTTCTCCGTAATAAAGTGCCTTTCATTTCTTGTTCTTCTTTTTTTAATTTTTCTTAATGAACTATATATTAGGTCAAATAAGTGTGATGAAATCCTTTCGATTCCATCCTCAATTTGATTAAAACAAATTTGAAAATTAAAGAATTTTACGATAAAGTGTAATTTAATTAAATTGCGATACATTTATTTTTGCACAGCTCTTTACGCAGTTTTAATTAATTTTTGAATTTTCATAAAGTTATCGCCATTTTGTTGTATTTGCCTCGGCTTGACACCCAATAGCCGATATGTTTTTCATGATGGGGGTGTTGTTAAACATTCATTTATTAACGTAATATTTAAAAATCTCAAGAACTTATTTTCTCAAACATCATCTGTTGGATCTTATTTTTCATATCGGATGTTAATAAGCACATTGAAAAATCGCATCTTGCTAAGTTATATAAATATGCTAATTTAGGATTCTTCCTTTAATGTACTTTTAGAACTCTTGCCTTTGCGGCATAAACTGGATTACTCAAGCTGTCATGCTTGTAGCATTAAAAAAAAGAAAAAGAAAAACGACAACATTGATTTTTGTACGTATCAAGATTCCATCAACATACCGTAAAGAACTGCAGTGAAACAAAAAAAAACAAAAAACACAAAACTATTTCGTCTGTGCTAGTTGCATGTTATATATGGACCTAGAAAATGAGAAATGTAGAGCTTATCTTTTTCATGTGTGATTTTCAAAAAAATTAAAAAATAATAATATTTATTTATTTTGTATAATGAAATAGATTTTTCAAAGGTGACACCTTACCCTTTTTTTCCCCCCAGAAAAACTGGATTCGTTCCTGATGATGTGCCTTTACTGTATAACAAAAAGTAAAAGCAAATATTTCAGTGTAAATTATATATACTAATTTATATTGTTTTTATTTTATATATTCCATTTATATTTTTATTTTATGTATTTAAGTTATGTTTTTATTTTATATATTTTAATTATATTTTTACTTTTTTTTATTTGTCTTTATGTTATGTATATAATTTATATTTAGGTCTATACTTTAAGCATACGACAAGCAAAACAAAGATTAAAAATGATGTTGGTCGATCTTTACATCAGTTGTTGCATGTTCCACACAGTAATCCATTCAAGAATAATTCCATTTTCGTAAAGTGCATTTGTTGTAAGTCCTTGAATTGGACAAATTCGTATCACGTGACTAAAAAAAAAATCGCGATTCATTTTGTCGTACGCTATTTTCGGCTAAGCAGACGAAATGTCAACAATGTGATGTAATCATAAATGGGAGGTGGAAAAAAAACTGATAAATATCTTTATGCGAGTTGAAAAAAAAAAAAAAAATTATATCAATGATTCGTGGATTGCAAGCTATCTTAATATAAGTGGCTATAAAGAAGAAGAAAAAAATAAAGGCTTTAAAACCAATAGGAATGACAACAGCAAATTTTTGGTTTTCCCGTTAAGACCTTTTGTTTTCCCGACAACAGTGATAAAATATAAATATTTTTCTATGACTTCAGATCAGATCTGAATTTTTAATTAAGTAATTAGTGTCATGTTTCCATATATGGCCATCTCGTGACAGGAAACTGTATCTTATTTGTTCTCATTTTCTGTCTATTTCAAGAGATTTTTTGTTTCTTTCAAAAGTATTGTTTGTCTGGAAAACAATATTCCGTAGAATGCTTGTCGTTGATTTTGTTATTCTTGCTTTCAATTTAGACATTCTTTTGTACAGATACAAAAGTATTTAACAAGATTGGTACTTTGTCGAGGGTTGATCCTAAAACATTTGGCAGCTCAGGCTAAACTCCACTACCGAGATGTAACCCAGTACAGATATTTTGTTTAGCTTCTATACAAACACCATCTCTGATGGCATCATTGGATGGTCATTATGATAATAATAATAACAACAACAATAACGATGGTCAATTTAAATCATAATGCTTGTTCAGATAAAGTACACCTAGATTACGGTTAATTAAGTATGATTGGCACATTTAAGTCAGACCTTTAATGATGTTTTGAACTTTTCAGTTATGCTTATTCAACGTGTATGGAAATAGCTTTTCACGGATTTTTTATTATTATTTTTTTTTTTTAAATTTAATAATAATAATAAAATATAAATAAAAAATAATTATTAATAATAATAATAAAAAATAATAATAAAAAAAATAAAATAAAATAGTAATAAAATAATATTTGCCTCTAGATAAATTATTTTAAAGATTTATCTTGATCCAAATCTCAGTAAAGAAGCCATCATCACACATTCCACAACTTTCTGTAACTGTTTGATTTTAACAATATAGAGGATATCGTCATTATTAATCTGTATTCATTTATATTAGGTTAAGATAAATCAATTAAGAAAGTATTAATAATAATAGCTCCACATATAAAATGAACATATTACAAATAATTATATTTTAATTCCTATTATTACGAAACAAAGGTCCCATAAATGATAAATGTATGTTTATGAGTTTTTGTGTACACGCACAAACCAACAGACACACACATAAATATATATCTCTACACACACACACATATATCACGTGCCACTGAAACGGAAGCCCAAAATTACGTTATCCAGTAATTGCAGTGCGTAGAATGCGATAAACATTAGACTGAGATCAGCTAACACAAGACAAATATTATTGCACAAGGAATATTTAGTTAACTCCCTTTCTTTTCCTTCTGGAAAATTATAAAATATGTCTTGACGTACAGAAGCCTCGATGGTGTCTAAGGAAGCGATATAACAAGTTGGGTGAGTTTGCTACTGAGCCTCTCTGTGTCTTCTGCACCGGCGTCTGCGCGTGTTCCGAAATGAATCGCCTGGAAATACTAAGAGTAGCTAAATCGGCGTTGAGGGATTGAGTTACCATCAAACAACCTCTCCTCTTAGCGCGGCACTGACTCCAGAAACTGTGCACTCAACATTGTTCTCCGGATTACTCTTAAACGCAATTATATTCATATACCATGGGCCCGGTTCAAAACAATGGGAAAAAAGAATAGCAAATTAAAGCCCGAACAAATCGAAGAACTCAAGAGATCAACATATTGTGAGTATCAATCAAAGACATAAGACAGTTTTCCTTGTCTAATTTTTATTTTTATTCCTTTTTTTTTTTTTTTTTTTTTTTTTTTCTTCATAGGAAAGAAGACAGCATAGGAAATGAGAAAATATTTTTAGAAAACGGGTCATTTCCTCGTAGTGTTTTTACGAAGCAGACGAAACGGAATTAAGTTAGCATGTTGCTGAAAGGTTGTTCTTTTTCTTTCTTTCTTTCTTTCCTGTTTTCCTCTTTCTTTATTTAGCAGCCCTTTGGCAAAATTTACAACCAGTCAGTCAACATAATATTTGTAAAAGACGTCTGCTGTTTCCTTGACAAGAAGTAATAGGATTAATATCTGATAACAGGGTTTTACAAGAAAACACTGACGTCGTCTCCATTTCCCCCTTCTTTTTTTTTTTTCATTGCATTGCTTAATAACTCGTGCTTCCGAAACAGTTATCAGTAAAATTTATCAAACTCCCGTGATGTACGTATTATTGCTGTTTTTTTACGTTTTGTTGTGTCTCTCTTTATTTATATACGTCTTGATATTCTGTACATTAGTAATCTCTTTTCGAGACAAGAGGCAAACAAATGAAAAAAAAAAAAAAAAAAAAAAAAAAAGAAGAAGAAAGAAAGAAATCGATGAAATAATACATTTTTCTCTCCACTAGTTTTGTTAAAAAAAAAAAAAAAATAATAATAATAATAAATAAATAAATTACTTTATATATGTATGAAATTAAATATTAAATAAATAAATAAAAGAGAGAAGTTATAAGATCTTCCTCTTGATGTTTTCAATAAATCTTATTTATTATTTATTTACGAAATTATCTAGAAATTTATATTCGGGTCTGAATAGCACCACAAGACACATTTTTCTGAAATCCTGAGCTAATGTTAATTAAAAACGGTAAATAAACTGAAGTATACTGTATTTTAGCAGACTTTAAGGAATAAGAAATAACAGCTAGGGTTAGTTAGCTGCTGGATGATTCTAGGGAAATATCCCATGTGGTCTGGTTTAGAAATTCTTCACTCTGCAAAATGTGCTTGAATGTTATCTGATCTCCATTGTGAAAAACTAAATAAACATTGGCGAGCAATAACAGATGAGGACTGACTGAACGTCTTGCAAAAAATATTCGAAATTCTCTCTCTCTCTCTCTCTCTCTCTCTCTCTCTCTCTCTCTCTCTCTCTCTCTCTCTCTCTCTCTCTCTCTCTCTCTCTCTCTGTGTGTGTGTGTGTGTGTGTGTGTGTGTATGTGGATAAAATACCATATAACAAATAATATATACTCTGCAGAGTCGAATCCGCTATCTTTGGATTTATGTATTTATTTATTTATTTATTTATTTATTTATTTATTTATTTATTTATTTATTTATTTGTTGATTGATTTATTATTATTATTATTATTATTATTATTATTAAAGTTTGTTGTAATCTGGATATATTTAGAACAAAATGTGAATTTACTAGCTTAACTGTTTTGTTCCTTTTTCCTTTTTTTATTTTCAGTTGCTGAAGGGGAAATACGGCAATGGTATGTAGACATTTTGAAAATTAGACTGGTCTGAAAATTAATTTTGTTTTCCAGTTGTTGTATTTATCTGTACGTACGTGGAATCACACGGCGCCGAATAAAGACGTTTGCAAGACGATTCTGTTTGAAATGAAAACTTAAATAAGAACTAGCACCTTTAATTTTGAGTCGTAAACCTAAAATACGTAACACACTACTGTGACATCATTTCCTCGCTGGCTGTATTTCAGTGGTTAGAGCACTGGACAAACGTATCCATCCTTCTTAGAAAGTAAACTATGCTGTTCATCACCAGCCAGTCATCAGGATTAATACTGCTTTCCTGTCTATGAGAAGATGCTTATAAAATATATCTTCTTGCTAATCAATGAGTAGCTATGGTGCTGCGCTTGCACGTCACTTTTCATATATAATTATTAAACAAGAAAAGTGTAACTCTATAATAATAATAATATTAATAATAATAACAATATGACGTTGAAGATGATAATGATTTTGATGGTGACGATGATAATAATAATAATAATAATAATAATAATAATAATAATAATGTTCGAAAGAATGGGATTATGAAATTTAAAATTAACAATGTTTCTATTATTTATTTACTTACATCCTCACTTATTTATTTATTTATTTATTATCTATGTTGTTGTTGTTGTTGTTGTTGTTGTTGTTATTATTATTATTATTATTATTTTATAATACTGCGAACAAAAAAAGCTTATTGAATAACGATATGACTTATTTAAGAACTGAAACCTATTGATAATGTGGAAAAGCACTCGATGTATCATGCTGGATTGATCTGGGAATACAAGGACTTAGATCGTTATAGATTATGAATATTCATAAGCTTTAGCCCTCTGTGGCAAAAACAGTGTAATTAGCAATTGTCAGCTTTGATTCGTGTCGGCTGTAATGGTTGCGATACTTATTGTTTGAGCTATAGATTTTGTTTGATTTTTATCAAACGTCTGTCGCAACAGTTCGATAAACAGACCAAACAAAGGCCAGACAACTTTCCACGTATGCGCGTTATTTCTCTCAGAAGCAGTCAGAATATCTATAAAACTAGTATGATTTGAGAAGAAAGTGTGAAGTAGGAGTCTGTGCCTACAACAGGTATCAGTTTACCGTTTCACGATGAAAAAGCATGATGAAAATAATATTCATGACACCTACCAGAAGAATTTTAACAGACGTCTCTGACGAAAAAAAAATATAAAAAAAATTATTATATATATATTATTATTATTATTATTATTATTATTATTATTATTATTACAAATATATTTAAGACCTTCTGGCTCTAAACTCTCGAATTTTAGGTATTCTTATTTTTTTTTTTTTTTTTTTTTTAATTTTTCTTTTTACAACACCTATCCAAAGAATTAAGCAGAATTCTTTGACATTCAGAGGTTTATGCCCGAAACGTCAATATTTGAACAATTCTCTTACAAAATTCTTTGGAAAAATTGTCCATATTGTACATTCAAAGAGCCGGATTCTTGCCTTAAAAGAACTTTCTGGCGAGATAATAATAGCCATGTCCATGACAGGCATGCATTAGCAGTTCTGTAATGGAAGCTATAGCAATATGAGAGGTGGACAAATGCACAGCAATTAAGACATCGACTGTTAAACGTGTTAGTTAGTACTGGGGTACAAACAGGGCAGTGTTTAGATGTAACATAAATACGCTAAAGTTTAGAACTTCGCAATATAAATAATTAAGACTTTAGAATATCATCATTGTTAGTCTTATATCTCTGTGTCTCTTCCCTTAGCCGCGAGCAGCGGTTTTTATCCGAGTTCCATGGAATCTGAGGCCTTCGCAAAACATGTTTGATAAAAGGTCGAGAATCACTGGTTTGAGCATCGTATGCATGCATGCGTTTTCTGTGTATATTTTGTATTGGCTGTACGCGTTCCATCCACTGGATCTGAAATACTTTATTTTAGAGATCAAAATATAATTAGATCAAACGGCGATTGCGTATAAGGTGTTTTTTTTAGATGATGTTGAAACTTGGGCACGTTCCTTTATAACTCAAAAGGTAACATTTTAGATGTGAAATTTGGGTATTTGATCAAGGGGGGAAATCGAACTGCCCATTTTAATAAAATTAGAAAATTCTATATTTGTGTGTACGTACATGTCACTGTTTATGTATTAGAAATATGTTTGTATGTATGTATGCACTTGTGTATGTTTGTTTATGTATGTATGTAGGTGTGTGTGTGTATGTATCGATGTGTATGCTTGTATATATATATATATATATAATACTTATGTGTTCGAATGTAATACCGTTTATGTTTATACGTACAAATGTATTCGTATGAGTCTGTGTATATATGTGCATGCATGTGTGTATACATGTGTTTGCCTTTGAGTGTACGTGTCTGGTTTCTTATGACTGATTGTACGTGTGTGTCTGCATGTATATATATGTATGTGCTTTTCTTATGTGTGTATTTGCGTACGTATGCGTTTATTTTGTGTGTCTGTACATGGATATATATATCTGGGGATTTTTGAATATATATAAATGTGTGTTTTATGTGTTTGTTTCTTTTCATGGTGGGTTAATTCAAATATCATTTATCTCTTTGCCTGTTTCCATATTCCGGGTGAATATATATGAATGTGTCTTGGTCTATCTGTATGTATATGAATCATGTCGTCTTTCAAAATCGCGGATACACATTCTGACAGTTAATGTTCGTTTGTCTGCCGTTAATTGTTTCTCTTTTCATAACGATTCGACATTATATTACATAGATTTATATAGTAAATAAATGTGTAGCTTTAATTTAATTTAAAAATGCACATAACATTATTTTATTGTAGATTAGCTTTAGAGTGCTAAATTCCATTTATATTTTATTTTTTGTTTATTTATTTATTTATTTTAAGTAATTAATTCGTATAATTTCGTTCTGAAATTATAAATGAAACCAGTGCTTACCAACCCTTCGTCCACAAATGATATTTATTTATTTATTTAACTAATTATTTTATTATTAATTATATATCAGTTGGTGATATGAAGGCGGGATCCATTTGTTTTAAATCTTATGTCACGATCCGTGGTTTTCTCATAATGGTTGCGTGCAGTTTTCAAACAGTTCTGACAGCGTACTGTCCCAGCAGACATTATGAACCAGTGGCTTAGTGCTGTTAAGTACATTACTAAGTCTTAATTGTTTAAAATTCTCAAACGTAGATATTTTCTGTCGTGGGATGGTACAGGATGTATGTGAGTGTTTTATGTTGTTCTCCAGTGCCATATTAATTCAGGGTTACGATTTTATTCTTGGCATGTGTAATTGGATTGACATTTTAAAGGTTCGAATTACATCGCAAACGCCGATATAAATGGCATAAAAATCACACTTCATGACCGTCGTACTGGTAGATTAGTAGATGTTGCGATCACAAACTACAAATTTTACCCCAAACTAACTGGATGTTCAGCATTTAGCCGTGGAATCTGCCAAATAAATTTTTACCTAACATGCTATTACCCATAACTTCATACAATCCAGGTTTCTAGAAGACAGGCTTTCTAACGGGTTTGCGTTAATTAGCGCGTCAAAACTTTATCAAGCCAGATCCCACATTTTGTTTCTACTCAGTCTGAGACGTGGGGTGCGAGTAATTAATGAAATGCGTTTTATCATTGTCTGAATTCCAACACGCTCCTACGCTGTTTTATTTCAGGAAGTTTATCAGAATATTTGAAATTTTGAAATAATAACAATAACAATAATAATAATAATAACAATAATAATAATAATAATAATAATAATAAGAAGAAGAAGAAGAAGAAGAAGAAGAAGAACAAGTTCAACAACAACAACAGCAGCAATAATATTGATAATAATTGATTAGTTGATCAAATTTGAAATGACAACGACGATGATGATGATGGTGGTGATGATGATGATAATAATGATGAATATTTTAGTGTGCTGATTATATAAGCGGAATCTGCAGCTATAACAGGTTATTATGTCGTTGATTAGCGAGGGTATTTGTTATGTGCACCTTCTCATAAGCTGGAAAGTCTTATCTCACAATGGATGGAAATAGTAATAGTAATATTAATATTACCAATACAAATATGAATAAAAATAATATCATGATAATATGATAATGAATATAACTAAATAAATATATATATTTAATTATATTCATTATATATATATATATATATTTTTTTTTTTTTTTCACAACTATTTATTAATGAAGACAGAAATTTCCCATTGACCTTGATATTTATCAGAAATTTAAATATGACATAAAGATCGCTTGGTTTTGTCTGTTAGAATAAAATACATAAACACGCGAACATCCGCTCTGACTGTCAGTCGCATTTCATTAGAGTCAGGCAAATACATAATAATTATATCCTGTGTTGTTATTTATTACAGACATGTGCTTTCGTTTTTGTGTGAGTGTGTGTGTGTGTGTGTGTGCGTGGTTAATGAAATAATCTATGTCTGCCTGGGAGCGTATGTGCTAGCGAACTCTTTATTGTTATACATGTCCGTAATATATATATATATATACTCTGTTTAGAAACTTATTGTTTTGGGGGTTTGTTTTTACTTTAATATTTTTATTTTGAAATTATTAACTGAAATCTTAATTTTATTATAATATAAAAAGTAATAAAATAAAACAAAAGTTAATATCGATTTTACAAAGATATAGGCTAAAAAAAAAAAAAAAAAAAAAAAAAAAAAAAAAAAAAAGTTTTAAAAACGAATAAATAAACAAAACAAGGAAAACACATACAGACACAAACCTACAATTTTGTTTTTAAAAGAACCAACAACAACCAACAAAACACATACACACACATACACACACACACACACACAAAAACAAACAAAAAAAACAACAAAACAACAACAACAACAACAACAACAAAACCATTATATTAAATAACTATTCATTTTCAATGTAATTCAACATTTTTTGTTTTTATCTTTTCAGGTACAAAGGATTCATGAAAGATTGTCCTGACGGTAAATTAACCCTGGAGGTAAGATTATTTTGAAATATTGTATTAAACTAACGTTGTTTTTATTTAAAAAAGAGACAGATTCCCATCTCCATATATTACGAATAAATTTCATTTGGGACGATCGTAATAATTTCTGAAGTTTAGTACCAAACCATCTCGTACAAAACACGTGCTCGGTCAAAGCTTAGAATCCAGTTATCACTGCGTGTACTTGAGTCGAGATATAAAATTCTGCAACTTAGTTTTCCCCGGTGCTTTTAGGAATCGTGAAATGATAACGTGCATCGTGAGTGGCAGTAACACGAGGCTGGGGTAATTGCTAGCTTTAAAAATAAAATTAATTATCTTCCGTCAAAAGCAGCAGAATGCTTGTGTGTAGTTATGAACGACGTGTTACCGTCAGTGAATTCGTTTATTTTAGAAAATAATTATAACAAAGATCGCTCAGTATGTTAGATATTTTAAATGAATATTTCCAACCCATTCCCATTAAATATAACTTTTTGTTAGGTATGGGGTGTCGTTTAGGATTTTTATTATTATTATTATTATTATTATTATTATTATTTTATTTTTTTTAAATTTATATTTATTTATTTTTTTATTTTTTTGTCCATTTTGATATCCATACTGATAATTGCAAGAAAATGCCTTAAGAAAAGTCAGATATTTTATATCTTGCCTTCATTACGATTTGACATGCTACTAACATGTACTACTGCATTAGAATCAAGGTGTTACATAATTTTGGTATGTAACTATTTGAAAATCAAGCTAATTGATCGAACATTAAAAATTATCTATTATTTGACTAGTTTTATCCTATGTAAAAATTGTAACTACTTGTACAAGCTATTTCCCCCTTCCACTACTTATGTAACAGTGCAGTTATGGATATAGAAACTGATATATTTTACCCTTATTATGGAACAGTGAATATAGAATTTTCCCCCTTCTTATGAAACAGGGCAGTTAAGGATATTGAAATAGTAATGATATTTTTCCTGACTTCTGTAACAATGTAGTTAAGGATATAGAAATTGTAATGATATTTTTATCTACTTATGTATCAGAACAGTTAAGGATATAGAAATTGTAACGATCTTTTTTCCTGACTTATGTAACAGTGTAGTTATGGATACAGAGAATGTAGTATGTTTTGTTTTCCCAGAATCTTGCTACCTTCTTGTTAATAACTAGTGTGTTTTATACGAACGTTGTAAATTGATCTCGTTCTTGAATCAATGTCATGTTTGTATCGCTGATATGGGCGAAGCATTAATGATCAGTATTAACATTTGCAACTTTTGGGCTCTGTAAACATCTTTTCATGCAAATATGTCTCGAGGATAAGCTTGCATTTGTTACCTATTATAAAAATCGACGCTGGTCAAATCGTCCATGTTCTGCACGAAACCTATTGTTAATTATCTCGGCCCGTCCTTTGTCTTTCTCTGCAAAACCAACAACAATAGCTGCAGACACCTAAAATGGTAAAGTCTGCTCATTAGCAGTAACATGCTAGTATTTCGCTCGCCGTCGTTTTCGAAGGGTGACATAATTACATAGATTTTCCAGGCGCCTGCAAAAAGACTCGGCAATCATTGTTCGGTCCATTATCAGTAATTGCAACACAGTCTAACACAAATTGTTGTGCAATCAATCAAGCGAACTATCAAGGGACTGGATTCGTATTCTCGTTAAGTAACTGTAAGTCCCAGCGCTCACTTGAGGAAAGCCCGTCTGACAATAGCCAAAGTTTTAGCCGAAGGATCGAGGCAATGTTTTATTTAAATGCTTCATGCTTTGATGAATTATGTGGAGAGATAAACTGAAACCAGATATCTGGTAATTAAAAAAAAAAAAAAATAAAAAATAAAAGAAATGTTTCGTCCGAGTTGCGCATTGTGTTTTCAGTGATAGACCCCAATACAGCTCTTTGCGGCAATTATGTGGGTAGCTGACATTTTAATGTTTTATGTATTTCTGAATGGTTGCAGAATTCGCGTTGGGAATTGGTTGAAAAGAATGAAAATAAAGGAATCGTTTAAAACACGATGGTGTTGACAACAACAACAACAGTAACAACAACAACAAAATAATAATAATAATAGCAACGAGAATAACAACAACACAACAATCAATAATAACAACAATTAGAAAAAAACAACAACAACAGCAGCACAAAATAATAACAGCAATAACTACTACTTTTCTTACTCCTCCTTCTACTACTACTACTACTACTACTACTACTAATTATTATTATTATTATTATTATTATTATTACTGTTGTTGTTATTATTATTGCTATTATTATTATTGTTACCTTTATTATTATTGATTGTTATTATTAGTATTGTTGTTGCTGTTGTTATTATTATTATTATTGTTATGATGATGATGATGATAATGGTGATATCTACAATAAATATCAGTATTGCCATGAACATTAGGAGCTGTTCCCATCATTTTCTGGAACGGGATCGGGATTCTGTGCAAACTAAGCTTGCTGTTTTAAATACTGAAATTAGGAAGATCTGTTATTTGTAAACGATTTCGTTATCTGTTACATGTAAAGTCAGTAAATATATATATATAGCGGTTGTGTGCGTGTTTGTGTGTACGTATATATTTTTGAGTATATATGTATGCGTGTGTCTATATACATGTGTGTGTGTATATATATATATATATATATATCTATATGAACTTTAATTTATATAATCACTCATACAAACGCACACACACACACACACACACACACACACACACTTCTACAGCTTTTGGTATTTCCCTTTGATCCGAATCTCTATAGAGAACTAAAAATAAAGGTTACAAAGTTGATACCTACATGGCTGTTCTGGGAAATAAAACGTTTTTTATCGACATTTATCACTGGTCAAACAACAAGCCAGTGTTCGTGTGTGAAAGTCTCCCGTGGAAACCTATTTCCTCAGTCGCTTAGAGACTGCTAATTGTCCAAATTACTCCTGTCAGCATCCTGCCGTGAAAACACACAAGTTGTAGACACAGTAAGCGTAAATAAATAACATAAATACTTATAACAAGAACTTTATTTAGCAACCATAGACTGACAAACAGGTGCAATTTTACCAAAATATTTAAAGTCAGGATATGATAGAATGATAATATGATATTAAAAAGGAAACAAACAAAAACTCAGCCGAAACAAATATACTGAATGAATATATATATATATATATATATATATATGGAAACAAACAAAAACTCAGCCGAAACAAATATACTGAATGAATAAATATATATATATATATATATAGAGAGAGAGAGAGAGAGAGAGAGAGAGAGAGAGAGAGAGAGAGAGAGAGAGAGAGAGAGAGAGAGAGAGAGAGAGAGAGAACACCGCTACTGTGGATATTTTAAAAATAAATATATAAATAAAGAAATGAAGTCAGGAAAAGAAGAAAAAAAAGATGCTCAGGTGTTCTTAACTGTTCCAAAATATCACAACTAGATCAATAAAAGGAGCAATAACTCAGACGTCAGACCGAGCTAAATCTACAGGTACGTACGAACGTACGTACGTGCACATTCATCTGTGCAGTTTGCACGAGGTCTAAAACACGCGCTTGGCGACAAACTGCAGTCTAAAAAATGAATGCGCTGTTAATCAGCTGCCAGCAGCCGTATGATTATTCATTCCTGACTTTATTATTTGATGAGCATTTCACGCCCCGCTCAGCTCGAGGGAAATCGCTTTGCCGACGTGATCGCACATTTGTTCAATCTCTCTCTTGGGGTGTCCTGGATCTGCGTCGGTGAAGGTGCCAGTATGACGCAAATGATGCTGAGGTATGGCCGGAAGTGCGTCACCAGCCACTAAACTTCAGCAGGACCATTACTCATCATTAAGTGGAAAAGATGATACTCGTGTGAAAGACGCAACTACGTAGTCTTTAATACAGAGAAATGTGAGAGACAAAAGAAAATTAATAAATTAGCCTCTCTCTCTCTCTCTCTCTCTCTCTCTCTCTCTCTCTCTCTCTCTCTCTCTCTCTCTCTCTCTCTCTCTCTCACACACACACACACACACACACACACAGACATTATACACATTATTTGAAGAAATATATAATAGTTTTAACATATTTTACATCTACACACAACTAGCACAGTCAAAAGAGAACACTTTTTTTTTTTTTTTTTTTTTTTTTAATGCAGGTTATTTTAAGAACCTTTCCTGCAATGCAGTATTAACAAACTAAATGCAGACAAGAGCTCTCTACAAAATTTACAGTTTCATCGTTGAAGATCGCGATTAAAGGACCACAAATTAATATGACCATAAACCACGCCTGGCAGGGTTGATAAATCGCAAATCATTTTTTTGCAAGACTTGAATCAAACTGTTGGCTTCTCAAGAATCGTGTTATCTTCTCCTCGCTTTGAGAATGTGAATATAAAAATCTTTTTTTTTGCTAATCTCTAAAAATAATCAGTTGAATAGCGACAGCTGCTATCTTCTTTCATATTATGATTATACAATGAATGCATACGTACCTATTACATATATATGTAATAGGTACGTATGCATTCATTGCATAATATATATATATATGAAAAAATATCATTTCATATGTAAGGTAAAAGATGCTGCTAAGAATCTCTCATTCAGAAGAGGTTTCTGTGAATTACAGTTCAGTTACACAATATTAACATGATAAATAGGACCTCTAAAGTTTCCCACAGCTTAGAGCTATCAAACATTTAAATCTGACTCTCTCTCTCTGCAGAAAAAAAAGTGTGTGTGTGTGTGTGTGTGTGTGTACGGCTTATTTCTGAATATTTTTATTTATTACTCCTATTTCCTTTAAAAACATTCTTTAAACCAAAATGTGGATGACTGTTGAATATTAATATATTAAATAACTTACATTAGAGACTGAAATACTAAATGTGTAATCTGGAAAGAAAGAAAGATATATATATATATATATATATATATATATATATGGTTAGTTGTTTAGTTGATTGGTTGTTTGACTGGGTAGTTAACTGGTTGATTAGTGTGTTGGTTGTTTGGTTCATTGGTTAGTTGATTAACGGATTTATTGGCTAGTTGTTTGTCTGTCGTGTTGATGATTGGCTGTTGGTTTGTTCGTAGGTTGATTAGTTTAATTTATTTAGGATAGCTGCAGTATTTAAACGTTCTTACACGAAATTTATGTGTTTGTGGTATTAACGAATTCCTCGAATTACTTAGGGCAAACAGCTGTTTAATGGTTTTCTTATTTTGACCTTTTCCTTGTTTGAAGCATTCTTTCCACAGATTATTTTATTTTAAATATACACCCAAGACTACTCTGGCGAACGTATAAATTGTACGCATGCGTATAAAAGAAAGCTGCTGGTGCTAAACACTTCAACGTTTTGTTAATGCGAGCAAGACGTGAATTCAAGTCATTAAAAATGTTTTCATGAATGCACTTTATTTTTTTTTTCTTTCTCAGTACAACGCGCACTAAACTGCAGATACAAATCAGCAGTTAGTGATAAACTAAACTGATATTTTCGTACCCAGTTTGACGGATACGGGAAATCTGAAGAAAAGAATATCGTAGAGTAAGTAGTAGGCCTACTGAGCTGTCTTTCAACCGCTGTTTCATGCCAAATTTACTTCGAAAAAGAAGGAGAAGGAGAAGAAGAAGAAGAAGAAATACTTGGCAAAAGACGAAGACAGAGAACAACTGTTAAAGTTATGATCGTAAATTTCTGACACGTAGTTACCGTAACAGACAAAAGATAACAGCCATAATGAATGCTCCAGTCGCGTACACTGTAAACAGAACACGGCAATGTTACAAAACAAACACATATTCAGTTACGTGATTCTGGGATGAGAGGGTAAATGACTTGCTTTTCGTTACACCTGTACGATTTTAACCTCATCTGACATTGACTGTTCTGTTGTGTTGTGTAAGTAAGTAAGAAATGGTTATATGATTTGTGGTGTTGTCGAAAACATTGTTCAGTATTTACAGTTTTGCTTGCAAATTCGGTTTATTTTCCGACCATAAAGTAATGAATAATAATAATAATAATAAATAATAATAATAATAAGATTAAATAAGATTAAATAAATAAGGTGCGAAAGATGTATTCGAATAAGGAGAAACCACAGTAAATAAATATTAAATTAAATAAATAAATATATAAAATCAAGAAACAAAATCAGGAAACCTCCTTAAAAAAAACTAGAAAACAACAACAACAACAAACAAACAGAGAAACAAACAACAAAACAAAAATAAAACAAACCTAAACAAACAAAAAAATTCAGTAAGAGAAATATGTCGACTTGACGCGAAATAAAAGAAAGGAAAAAAAAAGAAAAGAAAAGAAAAAAGAAAAATCAGTCTTAAAAGCCAGTTGTCATTAGTAGGTACATTTCTACCACGAAATTCCTATGACAGGGTCAGCCTGTCTGTCTGTCTGTCTGTCTGGTGTAAACATCCCCTGCTGTCCTGTTCAGTGTGCTACAACCGCTAATAATTTGTTCGTGTTTCTGATGTAAATCTCATACCTCGAGAACAGTAATCAGCGTGCGCGGAAACGAGTGATCACGAAAACATACGTGATTGCATTAACATCTTTAAGTGCACTTAAATTCATGGGGGTCGCAGCATGCAGCCAAATGCGCCAAGATGCCTGTTCGGTAATTTTTATTTTTTTATTTTTTTTTTTAAATGTAGAAGGAGAAGAAAATAATGATTAAAGGTAGGGGGAAAAAAAAGAAAAAAAGAAAAAAGTCAAAATGAGTCTGTGGAGGGCGGAGAAAAAGGCCAAAATATTTTAAATACTTCCAAGTATTTTTTTTATTATTATTTGTTTTTGTTTTTTCTTGTTGCAAAAGTATGACGTAAAGAGTATGACGAGTACAATGTACAGATGCGGGGGAACAAAACAAAACAAAAAACAAAACAAAACAAAACAACAACAAAAGAAACAAAAACAAAAGAGAACAATAACAAAACAAAAAAAAAAAAAAAAAAAAAAGAAGAAGAAGAAAAGAACAATAACAAAACAAATAAAACAAAGGAAAAAAAAATAAAATAAAAATAAATCTCCCAAAGAAATGCAGTAAAAACAACAAAGGAAAAAAACTGATAGAACAGATAAATGGTTAACTGATCGATGATAGAAAGAATCACACACACACACACACACACATCTAGGTTGGCGATAAAAAAAATAAAAAAATAAAAAATTATTAACATCACCAACCAGGTAAAAAAAAAAAAAAAAAATAAAAATAAAATAAAATAAAATAAAAAAAAAAAAATAAAAAAAAATAAAGTAAAATGGATGATTGAATTTCTATTCTATTCGATTTTATTCTTACTAGTATTATTACTGTTGTTGTTGTTGTGTTCTTGTTGTTGTTATTATTATTTTTGTTATCCTCACCAACCACATTATCATTTATTTGAGTTTTAAAATTTTATTATTATTATTATTATTATTATTATTAATAAAATGATGCTTAAGAAGAGGTTTAGTAACCTAAAGCACGTACTGAGATTTGCAACTACAGCTAACTATATAATCGTCAGAATTTTGACATACATTTAGAAGAAAAACAGGCTGAAGCTTTAGTCTAGAAAAATAACAGACTCCTGTTGAAATCTCTCGTAACAAGTTTTTGTGAAAGCACGTTTCTGATGTATGCCCGTATCACGTGATTTCATTTGATAATCATTTTTGTTTTTGTTCTTCTATTTTTTTTTTTTTTATTCCTGATCTATAGAGTATATAACAGCTTACTAACGATTTGGTTAAACCTTACAGTTTCTGAAATTATAACAATGAAAATAGTAATTACAACAACAGCAACAACAACAGCAATAATAATAATAACAACAACAACAACAGCAACAGCAGCGGCAACAACAACAACAACAACAACAACAACAACAACAATAATAATAATAACTAAATAAATAATTAAATAAATAAACAAATAAATAATCAAAATTTTAAAGATATTTGTTCCATCAACTTTCTTTCTAGGAAAAAACAACAACAGAAATAAATAAATAAAAAACATCGATCAAATTAATATTATGAAATTCAAGAAATTTCACGTTTTTATTTTTATAAATATTTATATATATATATATATTCACGGTGATGAAAAGTAACACGTTTAGGCCGTATTTAGACTGAGGATTATACAGATAAGCGTGTGTTTTATCAGCCGTTGATAAATCTAGGCTAGTAGCAAACATGGTTTATCTGGATCGTGAAAGAACGTCTGTTTTTTTTTTTTTTTTTTCTTTTTCAGAAAATCGTGGTAATTGCACTTATTAGCATCTTCCTGTGTAACACAATATAGCAATTTATAACTGTTGTCGTGAAATCCAATACGTCATAATTACGTATTGAAATAATAATATTAATAAATAATAATGAGTGAAACGTGACAACGGCATTAAGAATCATATTAATAAATAATAATTACGTGAAATTTAATCCTGGAATACGCCGTAATTATTTACAAATAACAACAACAACAAATACAACGACAACAATAATAACAACAATAATAATAACAATAACAGTAATAATAATAATAATAATAATAATAATAATAATAATAATAATAATAAATTGGTGAGAATAATTTAGTAGTAGCATTAATAGTAGTTAGTGGTAGTACCAGCATTTGTAGTAGTAGCAAAAACAATAGCAGCAGCAGCAACAGCAACAGCGATAATATTATTAGTTGAACAGTAGCAGTAACTGTAGCTGTTACAACATTAATATTATTAGTTTTAATAGTAGCAGTAATAGTAGTAGTAGTAGTAATAGCAGTAGCAGTAGTAGTAGTGGTAGTAGCAGTAGTAGTAGTAGTACTGCTATTACTACTACTACTACTGCTACTGTTAGTCATAATAGTTATAATGGTCGTAGTAGTAGTATCAAAGATGCTCTCAGAAATTTAATTGTAATAGTAGTAGTAATGCTAGTAGTAGATTTATTATTGTTATTATTATTATTATTATTATTATTATTGGTAGTCTTATTACTAATAGTAGTAGCAGAAATGTAGTAGTAGTACAAAAATTCTGCTGAGAAACTCAGTACTTCATGATTATGTAACAGTAGTCATAAAATAAATACTAGACGATGAAAACTTAGAGCTATCTGGAAAAAGTTCGCCACGACCTCTTTGTCAATTAAGCATTTAAAACGCAGTCTGGTGAATTTATCCTCTGCTTGTTATCAGTGAAATAAAAGTGCGTCTAAATATACATACATAAATCCGCAGTGGGAAATCAGCTCTACGTGCATAGGAGTGGGCTGAAGATTGTTTTACTTGTGATATGGGTGTCTGACAAAGAGGATTTTTTTTTTTTTTTTTTTTTTTTTTTTTTGAAAATCTGTTTTTATTTTCCATATTAGTAAATGATTTAGAAAGGTGTTTTTTTTTTTATGTAATAAATCGGATGGTCTGGAAACATATATCGTTGTGGTTGACCGACAGTTTGATTTAAAATAGTTTAAAATGTAACCTTATTTTAGTGTTATTTTTATTATTTATTTATTTATTTAGTTAGTTAGTTGGTTTAAATCTATATGTAATAAAACAATATTTATTATTGTCTAGTAGCAACTATTGTTTTAACTCCTTTATAAAAATATATATTTTATAAAAAATAAAAATAAAAATAATAATAATAATAATAACCCCTCCCAGAAAGCCATGAATATTTACTTAACAACGACATCATTTTTTCCTAAAAAGCCTCATGACGCCGTGAAAGCTCACATGATGGTAACCTCATACACGCCGCCATTCGAGCAGCAATGGCTGCCACGGGCAATATTCAAGTGGATTATTAATACTGCGACCGGTTGTGTGTTACCTGAGGCAATGTGGCAGTATCCCAGTTAAAACTCGTCCTTGTGTGTACAGAGCGAATTATTCCACTTTTAATGGTTTTTGTATGAAAAGGAAGGTGATATCTTCCATCAGTCATTTAGGGTAACCTGCAAAATTACTCTTCCCCCAGCTGTTATCGTTTAGTGAGGTTATTGGTGGGTGGACTGTTTCTGTAAGTACGGTGGATAGTATTATTATTATCTTTTTAATACTCCACCAGCTGTGTTTATTTATACTCGTGAACAGCGTAGGAGGAGGCAGGCATGACTGACAGTTTATTGGTATTTGGAGTTGGTCGTGCTTACCCGTGTTTTTCTGTTTAAATATTTGTTTAATTTATTTTTCTTTGTTTTTTTTCATTTTTTTTCATTTTGTTTCGCTTTGTCTGTTGCTGATGCTCTCTCTCTCTCTCTCTCTCTCTCTCTCTCTCTCTCTCTCTCTCTCTCTCTCTCTCTCTCTCTCTCTCTCTCTCTCTCTCTCTCTGAGTGTGCATCCCTTCTCAGTACAAACGCTACCACTAACACAGTGTATAGGTGCAATTGTGTATGTGTGTATGTGTTGTGTTGGTTTATATGTGCGTGTGTTGTCGTGTCACATCTTTCTTAATTGGTATTGATTTAGGCCTATGGTAATGGAGTGGAGTGTATTCCCTGGACACATTTTTTCAGTTGGTAACCCACTAATTAAGTTATAAGTATTCTGGCTGAAGTAACTGAATTGAAAAATGAAATCTGTCTCTCTCTCTCTCTCTCTCTCTCTCTCTCTCTCTCTCTCTCTCTCTCTCTCTCTCTCTCTCTCTCTCTCTCTCTCTCTCTCTCTCTCTCTCTCTCTCTCTCTCTCTCTGACTAATAAACACAGTAAACTTGACGAGACATGTTAAGATACACGTGTTCTGATGATACTTTCATTTATACACTGTCTTCCATTAAACTTCAGTTTTATTAAGAAAGATGTCTACATAAAACTTCCAGTTAAAGACATTAATTCAATTGTTCTTGTGTTTTATCTGTTCAATCTAAATAGAATTGAAAGTAAGGTCACCTATAGTTGGTCAGGCTTTATGTTTTTTTAAAATTATTATTATTATTTATTGTATTTATTTATTTATTTATTTATTTATTTATTTATTTATTTATTTATTGTATTTATTGTATTTATTTATTTTACAAAACAGAGCAAACAAATATTACTAATAGAAGTAATATTGTATGTATTTCTATCTCAGTTAAAAAGTCTACGTTCGAAACGAGATCTTGACGCGCGCGCACACACACACATATATGTTATCCCAAAACATCATCTTACTTTGGTCTATTACGTTATTTCACTCGTTCTAACTAGTGTTCAAGCACAGATGATAACTCCGAATGAGGTTAAGAAAAATATCAATAAGATATCCTTTTTTTTTACTTAATTCTGAATGTATCACATAAGGTGTATGAAGCCTCTCTCTCTTCTTTTCTTTATCGATTTCGACTGAAGTAGCTGTACAAAATCATTACCACGAATATTCGTGCTAAGAAAAGAATGTACGGTACATATTAACATGGCAAACAAGCCATTAATTGTTGTGTTTACAAGCCAGTTTGACATGTCACAGAGCCTGATTGTAGGTAACAAGTGTTATAATGAATAATAATCGCAGCTTTAGACGTCTCCAGCGTGACTATCTGCGCGGATAAACAACGTGGTTAACGGCGACATCGATCTTTCTTTGTAATGGCAAGCAACGAGAGAGAGAAAACAACAAAAGCGAACACATGGAAAAACTCTTATTCTGATATTAATTTATTGTAATTTCTGAAGTGATTGTGCCAAAAAAAAAAAAACATTACAGGTACCGGACCAATTATCCGGACTCCTTGGGGCCTGAGGCATTCTGGATTTCTGGATTTTCCGGTTTTCTGGTACCAAGGCATCTACATACGTAAATAATTACGCATAATCATTTTAAATTTTAAAAAATAAACAAAACTGACGATACACAACAGTGGCGACTCAACACGTAAACAATACTGCGAGTGATTGAACGCCACGCGGCTTGAAAGAGTAGTTCCGGTCTCGTGAGGACAAAACCCGCGTGCGTGAACTATGAAAATAGCGTCGGGAAGAAACATCCGGTTTTCTGGTCTTTCCGGATAATTGGTCCGGTACCTGTATTTGCAATTACATTTAAAGTTGTAAGTAAAGGTTTGGCCAGGGCCTGTATTTAAACGTATGGAGGCCCTAAGCCATTGAAAACTTTAGAAACTCTGTATGATAGAGAATAATGCTGTATAATAGATGGAATGAAATCTGAATGTGAGTCCCCAGCAGTGGCTATTTTTAAGCTTATAATCAAATCCGGTTCTGGTTATAACGTAATTTCAGGTTTTGCTTTGGTGGTAAGTAATAACGAAAAGAACATGGATAAGTAGAATTTAAATCTGAATGATTTAATTGATGTACGTTGTATTAGACAATATAAATAAATTTTAAATTTAAAAAAATAATAATAATAAAAAACAACAAAAAAAACACAATAAGAAATATTTTTCTTTCTTTTCTGTGGTATTTAGAGTTATACCTGAAAAAATATATTTTTGTTTCAAATAAATGGAAAACCCCTTCCAAAAAAAAAAAAACCAAAAAAAAATACCACAATAAGAATGAACTCTACCAAACAACAGATTTTAAAAATAAGAAAAATGAAAATAATTTGACATTTTTATTTCGTGTGATATTGGAAGAATCACATGTATGCATCTGTGTCTGTGTGTGTCTGTGTGTGTTTGTGTGTGTTTGTGTCTGTGATCTGACACTTAACAGCCGTCAGTAACAAAGTCTTCTGATTCTGGGAATACAAAAACTATTACTAATCCACATTAAACTCAAGCTTTAAAGGTATTCATACTGACTTGAAAAAAAAAAATCTCAGGCACCTTTTACCTGTGATAATTTCTGACATAGGCCTATATCTTTAGCTGCCAATGGTTATATCTTTTCTAAAGCCTCTTTTCAGGTTTCCAAGCAATAAATCCCGTTATCCTCGGTAAAATATTCGATTTACAATGTTTTTACAAGATTCGTAGATCTATATTGACAGTTTGATCACTCCATGCTTTTATTTCTGTTGGCGTCTGCAGGTCCGGACGACACTGCCTCGTTCTGACGCAAGGTCGTTTCGTTTAGTCACAGCACTCAGAAACTTGGCGGTGTTTTCATAAACGTTTGGTGTAATTGTGTTTCCGCCTCGTTTCGGATAGCATATATCGATAACCTTCATTCCAGACAAAACCTCATTCCAGCAGAAATCTCGGGTTACAGTTTTCTCGTTTCTACCACAAATGCTGATGGTGATAAATGTTTTTTGTCCTTCTGGCCGCGTTTGTCAAAATTCTTACGGTGATCCATCCATAAGCTGAGAGAAAGAGAGACAAAAAACAAACAAAAAAAAAAAAAAAATGGAGAAGAAGAAAAAAAAGAAGTCTATACTATAACCTATAACGACCTTGTTTTATGCCAAAAAAACAAAACAAAAACAAACAAAAAAAACCGTTGTCAGCGACTTGGAAGGTTTAAAAGATATTTTTCTTTTCTAAATGTGTCTTCTTCATCTTCTTCATTTCTTTTTTTTTTTTTTTTTTTTTTTTTGGTGTCCCCCCCCCCAGTTTAGATTCATTGACATTTACATAAATATACCTGTTTGTTTCTTTACATCTATAGCTGTTTGTATCTTTCTCTTTCTCCATACCTGTCCATCCATCCATCCATCCATCCATCCATGCCTCTCTCTTTCTGTTTATGTCTATCTGTCTGGTCTGACGGTTTGTCTGTCTCGCTGTTTCTCTGACTATCTATTAAACATCTGTCTATTTATCTATCTGACGATCTATTTATCTTTATTTCTGCATTTATGTGTGTATTTTCTGTCTACCTGCATATCTGTCTATCAGTCCGTCCGTCTATCTCGCACCGTATGCAGATGTATATCTTCTTCACTCTCTGTCATTACCTCTGTTCAGTGGGATCCACCCTCCTCATGGGTATGCTAGACTATTTGAAGATTTCTCTCTTTGTCCTGCTTATACTTAAGTTTTATACGTACGTCGGAATGAATAGGTTATTTGGTATTTGATACTTCTGAAGATGGCAGGAAATGGCAAAGATGTGATTCCTGCGTATATAACAAATAATAATAATAATAAAAAATAATAATAAATAATAAAAAAAAGTATATTACAAATTAAACAATTTTTATTTTACTTTCAGGGTTTTACGAAAATCTACCAACAGTTCTTTCCATGCGGTGATCCAAGCAAATTTGCTTCATTCGTTTTCAACGTGTTTGATGAAAACAAGGTAAGTTACAGGAACCTATCCGAAAAAAAAAAAAAAAAAAAAAAAGACTGAAAGGAAAGAAAGAAAAAAAAAATATTTTGCGAGACCCTCTTTATCTTAAACTGTTGTACACAGAATGATACGCAGACAGACGGCAAAAAAAAAAAAAAAAAAAAAAAAAATACTTAAAGGCATTTTTGACGAAACTGGTTGTAGAAAAAATATTTGTTTCTGTTATCTTTCACCGTGTTGAGCTCCAGCGAAATGTATTCAGTAAACAAATATAACATTTTCTTGTTTTCATCCACGATACGAGTGGGAGTTAAAAAACAGCTATTTTGCCACTGAACAGAATACATTCAGTTTGTTGTTTTTAACTTCAGAATCGGACTGTGTACGTTAGAAACACACGCTTGAAGATCGTCTGTGATCTGCGTATGACGTAATAGGGATACATACAAAAAGGAGATTATAATTTGTGTAAACAGTTTGATAAAACACTGACAGCTTGGTTCTTTTTATTATTGTTATCTGTTTAAACTGTCAACGTCAGAATCGCACTATGCCTCAGGCATAATCCATTCGATCATGGTAAAGACCCAAAATAGAAATAAACTAAACAAAACAAACAACAGCATCACCAACAATCACTACCACTTCTACTACAAAAGTGATAATGTTACTATTTTCTATATTATTTTAGTTTGATGATCTAGCTATTCCTCGATATGACTAAATAAGCACACCACCATCTCTGTCTCTGTCTGTCTGTCTCTCTTTCCCTCGATATCTATTCACACATAAATACCCCCCCACACACACACTCCATAAACCCACACACCCATTTACCCTGCATTAACTGTACGTAGTGGGAAACATGTTGATTTGATACATTTTTATGTTATCGGGCACTAAACAGAAATAAAACCTTTTGGGATGGAACTATTAACTTCGATTAAAATATATTTTATTTACACATGAATGTCTTGTTCAAAGTTACTACTTCAGTGTCAAACTGCTGGTTTAGATCTCAAAAGACCATTTTGAAAACATTTATCATATAAAAAATGACAAATAAATTGTTTTTATTTAAGAACTATTTTGTTTTGATGTGTAGCGACAACAAAATCAATACGCGTTAACCTACTAGTGTCGAGAGAGGTGACCCGATAAATAAAACAGTTCATTTCATTTAGTTTTTGCAGGATACAAGAAATAACTGTTACTGTCTAAAGATGTCAGCTTTATCCAGCTCAGCTCGGCATTTTACACACACACACACACACACACACACACACACACACACACACACACACACACACACACACACACACACACACACACACACACACACACACACACACACACACACACACACACACACACACACACACACACACACACACACACACACACACACACACACACACACACATCACTGCCATAAACAATTAACTTGATCAATACAATTTTATGTAAATAAATTATTTAATTTTATGAATAGATATATATTGTGAAATAATGAAACAGAAACAGATACTTTATTAAGCTACTTTAAAAAAGAAAAGAAAAAAAGAAACAGAAAATAAAAAATTACTATTATCCACTGTAAAGGAATCTGTCAATTAATTTGTTCGTTCAGCTCGACCCGAATAATGCCTAGATGTTAAAAAAAAAAAAAAATTTAAATTAAAAAAAATCTCATTGTTCAAGTGCACCAAGTTATCTGTTCAAATTGATTTATCTTCGTACAAATGCACTTAACTAGAGAGCATGTATTTAGATATATTTTTTTTTTTTTTTTTTTTTTTAATTCACTTTTGTTTAAATTTAGTTAATGTGATTGTACTGGACGAAGCAGACGAAATAAAATATGTTTATTTTCTGTTCAGAATTAGTTTTCCAGTTACCTTTCACTGTTTAGGTTAAGTATCAGTTTATTTATACTTTTCTCGTGATTATCTTTGACGAGTTGAACTGATTTTTATACTGTTTGTTAACTTAACGCGTTTGCACTTAAAGTGAGTACTGAATAGATTTTTGATACGTTTTTATATAAAAAAGTTAGTACAAGTTAATATTTTTGTAGTTTCATCTTGTAATAGTTTCTTCACGTTTGCTTGCAGCGGTATGTAAGAACAGTCTAAATACTTTTTTTTTCGGATAATGTATTTACAAATGACTGTTTCATTTTATTATTCGCTTAAACTATGAGGGATAAATGGAATTTCATGTTTTCTAAATCCGGCTTCTATAACGATTTGCTCTCATGAATTGTTATTATGTTGTTGTTTTTTTATTTTTTTTTTTATTTCTGTTTACGATATGACCTCCCAAAAAGATAATATGTCATATAATTTAATGTATTGTATTATATAGGGAAAGAAATAAATTTAATACAATATAAAATAAAATAAAATAAAATAAAAAATTAAATTAAAATAATAATAATAATAATAATAATAATAATAATAATAATAATAATAGTAATAATAATAAAAACAAATAACGAAATAATTAATAATAATAATCTATAAAAACAGTCATTTTCTTTTATATATTTTTTGACGTAAACTTGGAAGTTCACAATGCATTTAGGCCATTTACAGCGATACTGTAATGACTTCGCTAATTTCAGGATGGATTTATAGAGTTTCACGAATTCCTACAAGCTCTGTCTGTAACGTCAAGAGGGAACGTTGAAGAGAAACTTAAATGTGAGTTTATTATTATTACTATTATGTTACTGATATATCACATACATATATGAATGTATGACTGTATGTGGTGTGTGTATGTTAATATTTATGTTCTGTTAAATTGAGAGAGAGAGAGAGAGAGAGAGAGAGAGAGAGAGAGAGAGAGAGAGAGAGAGAGAGAGAGAGAGAGAGAGAGAGAGAGAGAACGCAACATACATCATGTTTATCGATCAGCCTAACTAACTGCAGGATAAATATCAAGTACATTGAGATTGCCACTGAAAAGTGTATCGTATCTGACGAATAGTTCGTTTTTTTATTATTATTACTTCTAGACATTTAGGATGTCGTATATTCTACATCTTTCAAGGGTGTTTAAATATTCTGTAACACTGATATACATTGTTATATGTTACAAGGGCATTTAATATTCTCTAACACTGATATATATATTGTTATATTTTACAGGGGCGTTTAAATATTCTGTAACAGTGGTATACATTGTTATATCTTAAAGGGGCGTTTAAATATTCTGTAACACTGATATACATTGTTATGTTACAAGAGCGTTTAAATATTCTGTTGCACTGAAATATATCGTTATAATCTTACACGGGTGTTTAAATATTCTGTAACACTGATATATATTGTTATGTTACAAGAGCGTTTAAATATTCTGCAGCACTGAAATAAATCGTTATATCTTATTGGGAGCTTTTAAATATTCTGTATCCCTGATATACATTATTATATCTTACAGGAGCGTTTAAACATTCTGCAATTTTGAAATACAATGCTGTATCTTAAAAGGGGCGTTTAAAATATCCCATAACACTGAAGTGAACTGTTGTATCTTGCAGGGGCGTTTAAACTGTATGATCTAGACAGCGATGGCTACATCACAAGAACGGAGCTACTCGATATTGTCGACGCAATCTACAAAATGGTGGTTAGTGCGTTCTGTCTTTCTAATGACGTATTCCTATCACATGTATCAGTCACTATCGTTTATCATCGGTTATCGTTTATCACTGGTTTAAATGAAAAAACACAGGTGTAAGGATGCCGTTAAGTTCTATAAATAACTGGGATGTAGGATCACTACATTCTCTCTAACAAATCATTTAAGTAACAAATGCTGGACAAGCCAGGCTCGTGGAGTGCAAGCTAATGGTCGCATTATTTGATCCTTCAGCACGTTTCAGATGGATAGTTGTCCGACAGGTCGTTTTTAATTTAATTTTATTATTATTGTTTTTGTTTTATTGTTGTTGTTTTTTTTTTTGTGTTTTTTTGTTGTTTTTTTTTCATTTGTAGTTTATGGAATAATTTGAAACTTTGTTTTTTTTAATAATAATAATAATAATAATAATAATAATAATAATAATAAAAATAAAAATAATAATAGTAATAGTAATAATAATAACAACAACAACAACAACAACAACAATAATAACTGAATGTATGAGGTATTTTTTCAGGGAATGTGTGCTATAGTTTAAATGAATTAATTATTTGTAAGTGTAGTTTACACCAAACAGATAATATAATATATATATGTACTTAAGTTTGATGACCTTTTTTAAAACGGACTCTTCTTCCTCTATTTAATTTATTTTTTTATATTTTTTATGTTATGTTATACAATGAATTGGTAATAGATTTTTATTTAAGTTATTGAATAACGTAATAAAAGTTAGTGTTAATGGACGAGATCATTTCACAGTGTACAGGTGATATTTTATTTTATTATGAACTGACGAGTCATTGTTACGTTTATTGTAAAACGCATTTCACAGTGCATTTGATGTATAATGTGTTTCTCAGTACATTTAATGTATGACGTATTTCACTAGGCATGGATGATATGTTTTAAAGAAATGTTGTTTTTTTTTGTTTGTTTTTTAAATATTTGTTTCTAGTATCTTTTATTTTTTCTTCTTTTTTTTACAACAGATAATATACATTTTTAACCAATTTCATCATTTCTGTCACATAACAAAAATATATATAAAAAATAAAAATAAAAAATAAAAATAAATAAAAAATAATATTGCGCAAGTGAAAATCTGAATTTCTCTTTAGAAAGGTGTTGCGATTTTTTCCCCTTTAACTTGTATCGTATATCGTTTTAAAAATAAACAGTTCTAACGTGTTGGAACTCTCTGACTGGAATAAAGAAGCAGTCAAGCCTGTAATGGAGGCGCCAAATCGATAGTGCTTCCCTTTGACGTTAAAAGCTGCAGAAGATAAAAGGGGAGCAGGCGTTTGTTACTCACATCCGGTTTGGCGCGTGATCTGACTGGGTTTCCCGTCGTACTCATTCCGAGTCAACACACACAAACTGTTACGTTAATGTTGTTGTTTTTGATGACCAGGAATCCAGCTCCTTGAGGCTTGAAACAACAATCAAATTACGTATTGCTTTGCTTTCGTTCAGTTGGACATATTTTGTAATGAAAAGATGACAGCACTAACATTTCCTAACTTTATTTACTGCAATGTAATACCTTAGTACAATAAAAACAATGTAAATGATGATAATAAAAATCTCTCTCTCTCTCTCTCTCTCTCTCTCTCTCTCTCTCTCTCTCTCTCTCTCTCTCTCTCTCTCTCTCTGAAGTGATTTTTGTTAATAGGCCTACTGCTATTTTGGTTTTGGTTAAAATTGATAATATTTTTATACATCTGTATACATACATACATACATACATACATACATACATACATATATATATATATATATATATATATATATATATATATATATATATATATATAAACAGCTAGAATATCTAAGTGTACACAATTTCAGGGCGGCATGGTGAAACTGCCTGAGGATGAAAACACTCCAGAGAAGAGAGTAAACAGAATATTCGAAGTAATGGATAAGGTAGGGTGATAACAACAACAACAACAACAACAACAACAATAATAACAAGAAAATTAACAAACAACAACAAAACAAAGCCACTCAAAAGTTATAGCAGCATGTGTATGAATCTGTTTATATGTGCATGTATATCAATGTACGTGTATGACGTGCGGTCTAATTCTGAGTACCTACGACAGCATAATATTGATTCCTAAATACACACATATAGGCATGCACCTACATACAAACATACCAACATGTAACATACGTAAATTTATTTCAGTCTTGTTAATGAGAACTTAAATTTATTTAGGCTTATATATAACAACACATACATTTATATATATATATATATACATATACACATACATATAGATACACAGACACACACAAGATACACACATGTATGTATTTTATTCATTATTTATTTATTTACTATTTATTTATTATTATTATTATTATTTGTTTATTTATTTATTTATTTCAGAATCGAGACGATAGATTAACTTTTGATGAATTTCTCGAAGGTTCTAAAGAAGACCCAACTATAATCCAAGCTTTGACTTTGTGTGATGCAGGTCGAGGCTGATACATTCATTTATGTAAGAACTTAGCTGCAGACGAGTTCTGCATGAAACAAGAATTCTCATTGGCTGTTCGACTTCTTTGAATTTTATTATGGCCAATAGATTTACAGCATTGATACCATTAAATATTCTGGTCTGAAATCAACCTATTCTGAAGGATAAATAATACATTTATGTTTGAATGATATTTCTATGGACCTAATGGAATCTAGAGAATATAAATAAAGCTGGTTTGTGTCTATATGTACATATATAATGTGTAAATGGATTGATGTTATTCATCGCTTGGCCGAGTATAAAATAATGGTATATATTTTAAAAAGTAATTGGTTTTTGTCAAAGAATAATTGAGGGAAGGGTATCACTGATGTCTATAACAATACTAATTTATGTGTACATAATATATAAATTAATAATTCTTTCAGAAATGGAAATTTGGTGTGTTTTTATACGTTAGAGAAGTAACATATAATTAAACATATTTTAGAATTATGTAAAAAAAATAGTGGCGAGTTACTTTTATTTTTGTCTTTAATTTTCTTTCTTTCTTTTTTTTTTTTTGTGGGGGGAGGGGAATGTGTGTTGGTTTCTAGTACACAAACTAGATTGTAGATTAGATAAAGAAAACAAAAACGAAGTGCACTTGTAAGAAAACTTCATTTGTATGTCTAGAATTATTTACTTCGCTATTTAGATCTTTCAAACTACATGCTTTCTAGAATAAATGAAATATCAAAAACAAAAACAAAACAAAAAAAACAACAAATAAAATTAGGCGTATTATGAAATTATGCTTTTCTTATATTCCTACTAGTAACAAAAACAGCGAGAAAAAGTTCTGTTATATATGTAAAAAGTAATATTTTATTAAATTCTACATCTTGCTCTGGCATACAACATAGAAATGTCGACAGTAAATATAGACCATATTCAACGGATGAATTTTGAAAATCATTTTTACATTATTTCACGGAACAGTTGCCATCGTTACAACTGCTCATGATACTTTCATACTGCAACGAATCTGTCGCTAATGAGATGTCAAGAATACAACGTATTTTCTTTGTAAATATGTATAGTGAAACTGGAACAAATTTAAAATACACGAAAACTAACAGTTAAACACACATTTATAATAACTGATAAAGATATAAAAATCCTTTCGTACGGAACTCGATCGACGTACATTACGTACGTAAACACACACGTACGTACATATCTACATACCCACAATCATTACATACAACAACAAAAAAATAAATAAAAAATAAAAAATACGCAGGCTTATCTTCAAGTCTTTCTCATTTAAAAAATGAAATTATAATAACTGTGAGTTCACAATTATAAAGTTATTTACCAAACAATGAGTTTCAGTATATAACAACAGGGTATAATTATAGTTAATTCATAATACGTAATATAACATGATACACAGGCAGTTGGTGGTGTATAACAATACAATACGTAGCCAGTTCGTGATGGTATTGCTGTAACAATACTGTACACAGTCGAGTTAGGGACTTTGCACTCTACACTACCGTGATAATGCTTGGAGCCAGTTTTCTAATCATCCGAGCATCTCCAGGCTCCATCTTCATTCTTTCGTTGCAGCCAGTACAACAAAAAAAAGCTCAAAGGTTTCTTTAAAGTCTTCTCTTGTTTTTGTGGCTTTTTGTATTTCTCTTATTTTTCTCACTTATTCTTGTTCATTCTTTTTAAAACCTGTGTTTTAATCTATCTTTTTTTTTTTCCTTTTCTTTTCTGTCATTCTTTTATGTAAAACAAAAAAATCTAGGTAGTTTGAATAACTAATGCATTCACTGCATGGTGTAGCTAAAACATGATTAAATTAAAAATGGAATAATGCATCCTTATTTCATTTCTTTATTTGTTTGTTTATTTATTATTATTATTATTATTATTTTTTTTTCAAGTTTGATTCATGTACCAAAGATAAGCAGACATTATAAACCACCTATTTATTATTATTAATTGTATTATATTTAATGTTTGTACAGATTTTTAATATTATATACATAGTAAAAAAGGTAACGTTAGTTTCATATGTAGATTGGTTTTAAATGTGTTTTGATCACTGGAGTAGAATTAATAAAAAATTTAAAAGCATCGACGAGATTTCATGTCCGAAAATGAAAACTAATTAAATAACAGAATTTACTTTTTTTTTTTTAATTTATACATTTTCAATAGTATGAAATTTTTACCGACATTTAATTGCCTTTAATAAGTATTATAGTGTTATTGTTAAACTATGCACTGTTCTGAAAATACATTTTGTTATATCTGCATACAGGAAAAATTAACAATAAACATCTCTATACCATTTGAATGTATTGTTATTATTTATTTATTTATTTATTTTTATTATTGATGTAATACAGCTATTAATAGAACTTCTAAACCTTGTGATGGGCATAGTATCTGCATGGTCTAAACCACACACAAAAAAACCTGTGAAATAAGTGATGAGGAACTTTTCAGGTATTAAATAATAATAATAATAATAATAATAATAATAATAATAATAATAATAATAATAATAATAATAATAATAACAGCAACAATAACAATAATAAGTAGATTAAATAAAAATAATAATAATATTAAAAAAATAAAATAAAATAAAATTACAAAATTAAAGGAATACTCACAAAGTTGTTAAAGAATATATTTAAAAATGTTGGACCATCATGATTAATCGTATCAACGTGATCTCTGTATGACCCAAACTCATTTTTTATTCCACTGGGGTTATATTTATCTGTTTCTCAGCCCTTCACATAATTATTTCCAAACTTTTTCTGACAACAGTCATAAGATTTAGGCCCCTTTATCATTAATTCCTGCAAGCCTGAGGAGAGTTGGTACATTCAAATAGAGACGCACTGGAATTGCTTTATTTCACTGACGTCATCTGTTTGTGTAAGCTATCCCAGTTTGCAACACTCCAGGGGCATATTGCTTTCTAAGCCCATGGCGGTTAACATGGTAAATGACAGGGATGTACGTTCTAAGTTTCAAAAATACATTCAACCACAGAGATATATCATATATATTCTTAGCTAGCTGATAAAACTTTGTATGCATCCTGTAATTCGGGGGAAATACAAATTGTAAATTTGTCACTGTCGTTCAAGGCAAATAAAATGGCAGAATTATGCCTAGACTGCCGGAAAAACAAAGGTATTACGTCACATGGAAACAAACAGTATATAATTATTTTATTTCTGATATTTAAAATTCACTTTAGTAAGAAGTACGAAATATATTACTGGCAGACTGTTTAATTTTGAGATCCCTCTCTTAAGCACTTAACATTAAAAAAAAAAAAAATAATAATAAAAAAATAAAAATAAAAATAAAATAAAATAAAATAATAATATAAAAGCTATAAATAAATAAATAAATAAATAAATAATAATAATAATAATAATATAAAAGCTATATATAAATAAATAAATAAACCAAATGGCCGTTTTTCATTATTTAGTCGCAAGTAACTCCTGCTTCTAAACAGATTACTGCTGTAGAGAATAAATCAAATAAATATGTACCTACATTTTTAATGTGATGTGTTGGCCATTTAGAAGCGACATGAAACTTAGCGAACTACTGTCTTCACCATTTCTACATTTTACATTGTTAATATTTAAATGTGTTTATCACCGGGAGAAAACCAATTATGGTGTACTGACGGAAATTACTGAAGATATGTTGATTTAAGCTGTAAGTCTAAAATTAATGTACTCGCCGAGCCAATATGAAAATGACGTCAAAAATATTTATGTGCGTTTAAGGTCAAGGACGTTAACAGAATGGAGATCACGATTAAAGCTCGTCAGTTTGATATGAAACATTAAATGTTTTTTTTTTTTGTTTTTTTTTTAATTATCTGTTTTTTTAAATATCATTATGTCTATTCTACTGCTAATGGACCGAATGTGTTTCTTTCAATGTCTATATACGTGTTTCTGAAAAAATAATTCTACAGAGCCAGTCATACAATTAAAAATGTAGTAATCTGATAGGCCACACGTCTAATCAGCTACAAAAAAAAAAAAAAAAAAAAAAAAAAAGGAAAATAAAATTTAAAAAAAGGAATAAATGAAGTAATATAAACGAAAAGAAAAAGTAAAACAACAGAATTAATGATAAAAGAAATATTTATTATTAATAAATGACGTATAAACCAATTTCAGAGAACATGATAAATAATTATAAACAGTTTATATACACAGCATATTTGACGATATTGCAAAAAAAAAAACAACAAAAAAACGAAGACAATGATCTGCTGATCGCCAAATGCCAGATAATCAATTATAAACCTGTGCTCTAGGGTTCTGAAACTTAAATGACCTCTGAAGACAACAGCAGACGTTGCTGATCGATACAGGATTAAAAAAAAAAAGGAAGAAAAAAAAAGAGCCTCAAGTTGTTACTTGCTCTTGTCTGATCTGTATCAACAGTGAGAATGCGAATCTCTTGCAGCTTTTAACACTCCTGATCTTTAGTAAAGACTGCTGTGATGCATGTCATCCTTTAATTAGAAGAAATATTATTGTGTGACTAGTTGTATTGGTGCTGATCTAATAAAATAATTCTGGTTTAAGCATGTCATATTTGAAAATAAGGATATCCATTGCAGAATGGGATTGAAAATTAAATAAATAAATAAATCATTTTACCATACATGTACATACATACAAAACAAAACCAAAACCAAACATTATAAATAATAACAAAAAAAAAAAAAAAAAAAAAAAAATAAATAAGAATTTAATGTAAGCATTTATGAAGGATTCTGAGCATTTGCTGAAAAATCCAATAATAATAATAATAATAATAATAATAATAATAATAATAATAATAAACAAAATAATAAAAATTTAAAGAAAACATTTAATCAAATTTTTTATCATCACATTCATGTTTTTAACAGGATCAAGATCATTACACCTTCTGAAACAAGATGGTACATCATCTGACCCTTGAAGCAAAGTGAATTTTCACCAGGAGAGCAAAATAAATGATAAACAGACCAGGCTGGATCAAGATGTCTGAAAGGGAGAATATGTTCTCAATGGTAGATAGATGCTCAGTATGATTTCTACTGTAAAATAACTAAATGACTAAAAACATCTATCACTCAAAAAAATACAAAAGCTTCTACTACCAGGAACACATAGAGAAGACCGCCTTATTTACACATTTTTAGTCTATTTCTAAAAAGTTTATAAGTTTAAAAGGATAAAAATTGTATTGCTGCTAGATTTCAACAGATCAGAAATTCAGTTTGTATGGAAAAAAAAAAAAAAAAAAAAAAAAATTGATAGAATAATTAAAATGTCATTTCTACTTAGATCAATATGTTTAAGGTTTTAAGAAATGTTTTCTCTTGATCTAAGAATTATAAACCCAACATTCACCTCCACCAAACCACCATTAAGATAAACTGTTATTAGCTTTGAAAGAAAAATGACAAAAAAAAATAAAATAAAAAAAATAGAAACATTTAGGTGCACATAGACGATGTGAATGTCCACGCCTGATAAGTGAATATGCCAATGATATGTCAATAAAAAAGATGAATAATTATTTTTAGTGAAAAACAGCTAGTGATGTGATTTCATTAACTGAATATTGAAGAAACTTTAAGATGAAAAAATAAAAAAATAAAAGAATACATTAATAAATAAAACAACACAAAAAATAAAATAATAATAAAATATACATTGAAAAAAGAACATATCAATACTTTAATCCATTAATATAAATATATATTTTAAATGTGAGAACGTAAATGTATATAGCACAAAATTCTAAATACACCATCATCATTGTTGACAGTAACTATATATATAGAAAAAATATTCACTTTGTTAACTTATTTTGCTGCGTTTTATTTTTACCATGCATAGAAAACATTAACCACTGAAAGCTAAGCCAGTTCATAAAAAAAAAAAAAAAAATTAAAAAAATGTGGTTTAACATCATAGACAAAACATTTACGGAATCTCAAATGGCAAAAACAAAACAGATGCAGAGACATTTAAATACTGAACATACGTTTTCAGAAGATTTGTTGCTGTGATTTTATACTACATAATTATTAGTTTTTATGTCATCAAAGCATCCACTTACAGACTTAGACTTGTAATTTCAAGTTAAAGTGGATCATTTGTGATAAGACCAGTGTTCTAAATATATTCTGCAGACTTTCAAGTTATGTTTTTTGCCTTCCAATCTTAATACCAAAGCATAACAGTACAGTTTAAAAATATCTGGCACTGCCAATTTTTTGTTTTTTTTATGGTGAACTGATTTGCTTAGAAGTTTTTTCCAGTGATGTCAAAAAAGTAGTCATTGATACTCTATGTACATAAAGGTATCGCAACTCCAGTTGTGATGGGGGCAAAATGGCTTTTCTGACACTATCAGTTTGTTATGAACCTTGAAAGGTTGTCCAAATTTAGAAATTATAAACTGAAAATATAAAGAATTTTTTTAACTTAAACTGCTAGAGGTGTATTTTTTTATATGAAACTATACTCATAATAACAAGTTTATTGATGGATGATTAATTATCAAAAGCTTTTTTTTTTTAATTAATAATTTCGTTTTTTAAATCTTTATTTTTAAAATTATACATTTTTTGTTGTTGTTCAAGTCAGATTAATTTTTGTGAGCGTCATGGGATGCAGGAATGTTTGGTGGTCTCAGTCATACTCGTGGCTACTTTCTCTCTGTTTGATCGAATTCTCGGTGCTTTCAGAACTTTTCTGATTCACTTTCACGAGTGTCTCCATGGATCCTGTCTTTGTGAGCCTACAATTTAAAAAAAAAAAAAAATGTCTTGCCAGACTTGTTATGTTCAGGATGAGATTTAATATATAGTGAGACCCTAAGCTATGGAAAAATTTAAAGGCCCCATTTAAAAAGTGTTAATAGAGAATAATGGTGTCTTAAGTAATACTTTTTTTTTTAAAATAGGTTATGTTGTAAGTAAATCAAGCCCTGGCTATGTTTATAAAAAATCCCAATAAAAAAACAAAAAGAACAAAAAATGGACCATCTGTTTTGAACTGATACAGAACATGTTTCACTAATACTGGTGAACAAAACAGTTTGAATATTATTTGAATATATTCCAGTATTCCAGACTGTTTTTTTCTTAAATTTCAAGCCATATATATTTCAGTATCATTATTATAAGTAGATAGGAAAAAAAGCAATTTTAAACACTTACACTTCTTCCATCTCTATTTCATCATCACTGTCCTGGGGTATCTGAAGATAGGGGTTGTCAGAAGCTGGACGAAACTTGTAACCAGTGACTAAGAAAAACACAAGTACAGCCAACTCTCTTGACATCTCTGTCAACCACTCATACCGGAATGGCAAAGCTATCTAGATTTTAAATAAAATAAATAATAATAATAATACCTCTCATACTGGAATGGCAAAGTCATCTGTATTTTAAATAGAACAATAATAATAATAATAATAATAATAATAATAATACCACCACTCATACTGGAATGGCACAGTTATCTGTATTTTAAATAAAATAATTAAAATAATAAAATTTAAAGAAGTATGTTCGGAAATTCTCTGTACTGAATAAAAAAAAAAAAAACATTATTAACATAAAAATAACTGGATATGATTTTGACTGGAATGTTGAAACAACTAAGACATCTATAAATGTCAACAGATTCTAATGCAAATGTAAAAGTATTTTTTTGTCCTGAAGAAATAAATGTTAAAAGTTTTGATAATAAAACATTAAAGATAAAATGATATGTAAATAAAACTACCAACTTAGAACTTCATCAACAAACTACTAAATTTATATGTTTATTTTTAACTATTCATGAGATATAAAATTTCAAGATAGTCGAACAAGTGATAATAAGAAAAAATTGTAAATCCTTCTTGCATGTTTACAAAATTTGAATATTAAAGGTAACAAAAAAATAATGAAAAAAAGAGAAAACCACAAAATGATTTTCTCACTAAACTAAAAGCAATTCATTACGGTAAAATATGCACACATACACACACACACACACACACACACAAGAATTTTGAATGACTTACCTTTAGTAAATAAACTACAATTCTTGTAAAATAAATAAATGAAACAATCTGCAAAAGAATAAAATTAAAAATATTAAGTTGACATACTGAAGAAAATATAAATTGTACAATATAGTTGAAAGACTATACAATGTATTTATGAATATTCTGTGATCATTGCTTGTTTCACCTGAATTTAGAAAAGTTATACCACACTGCCAAATTTACACCATCTACAACACAGACTCTTTTGAGTTGTATTTATAAAAGTATTATTTTGAAACAATTCAACAGTCATGAGTTGTTACCTGTGTAATTATCTTCACAAAGACAAAAGATAATTTAAATATAAAGTTCCTTGTTTTTCTTTTAAAAATTAAAAAAAAAATCACTTCATCTGTTCAAAGAATGACCGATGTATTTTATGTACAGATGCTTACCAAAATATAAAACTGTCGAAACAATTTCAGTTTATTCAAGTTGATTGCAGCTTTTCCATCTGTTGTTGAGGCTTCTTGAAGATGTCGTATTGACCTTAAAATAGAATCAATTATCTTTCATGTTTTTTCATTTGCCATTTTTACCAGTAACAATAAATCAAATCTGAAAAATCCATATATGTAAAAATCTAAGCAGTTCTGGAGTTTGTACATTCTTTCAACTGTTAACAAGCTCATGGGGCTAAACATACATTCATAATTCTGCTGGTTTGGTGACTTCATTTTAAACAGAGAAAGGTACAAAATTAAAAAAAATTAATAATAATAATTTATAATTAAAAAGAAAAAATATATAAAAATATTTATAACTTCTGATATATGTAAATGTATGAGAAATTTGCATTGATTTTCTTGATCTGTATTTTTATTACTTTATTACTAACAAAGTTTTAATAGCTAACAATTACTACGGTGATTAGGAGTAAGTAATCAAAATAATGTATTACAGAAAAGACTTTTCAAATAAAGATTACCAGACAACAGGGAAAAGAATTGCACCACAGCAAAGGAGATCAAAGAGAATAAAAATCTCCTTCCATGTTGTGTAAGACATCTGTCCCTCCTCACTCTCTTCTAGAATTAACCATGCTATCTGATCTAAGATCTGAAAAAACAAATATTTACTTATCCATTATAATTAATCATGTTTACAAAAAAATAAAATAAATAAATCATTCTCCTAAAACACTGAAAATTTCTCTGACTACTGTTACATTATAATTCCCTAGCATTTAACAAAAAAACTAAAATTAAAAAAAAAAATTACATTGTCTAGTACAGTAAAACTACTTAGACCCTCCTTAATCGAGAATTACCCATTAACTGTGATTTACTTTCAACACTAATGACTCAGAAAACTAAACACCCTTCCTAACCCAACTTTTTAACTTGGCCTCAATACTGTTCTGTTTTGAAAAGTTTCACTGCATCATTACAAAAATTAAATATAAAATAACACAAATCAGTTGAGTACTTTAGGATTCATTTTCTGATTATATCTGAAAAGATTTTAAAACAAAATTTATATAATTATATACAAGTATATTTACTTCATGTGTGTATATTACAAACCTTTATTATTATTATTATTATTATTATTATTGTGATTTCTCATTTAGAAATGTGCATTTGGATATAAAAAAAAAAAACTATTTCAAACCTGCAGTGGAATAACAATAAGGAAAAGTTTCTTCTCTTTGTCACTAAGCATATGTTTGATAAATGCCCAGCCAGCTCCAATCAAAATTATAGTAATAAACATCAGTGCCACTCGAACTCTGAAATTAAAACCTTAGTAATTAATTTTTTTTTAAACAGCAAAATAATAATTTTTGGAAATCCATCAAATTATCATCTCATGACGAGACTCACCAGTTAAATTCATGATGTTTGATAGTATTTTTATTCATAAATTATTTCCAGTATTTTATGTAAATTAATTATCAGAATTTATAATTAAAAAAATAATCAGCATTTTTGATGAGTACTTAATAATGAAATGGTTTAACAACAATATTTTTAAATGAAATATAAAAAATAAAAGACACACATACACATATAATAAAAATATATATTTTTTATATTATCAAAAGATATTAAATAATCATTAATTAAAAATAAAAATAAAATAATAATAATTAAATAAAATAAATAAATAAATAAAATAATAATAATAATAATAATTCAATAAAAAAAATCTAAACCCCCTAAAACTACAGATTAAAAAAAAAAAAATATCAGGAAAATAGAAAAATTTAAGATATCTTTCTTAAATGAAACCTTTAAACAATAAAAAAATGAAACTGAATATATAAAGTAGCAAATAAACATTTAAAGACTAAACAGAACATCTAGATAAAACAAACTTACAGGTACACTATGTAGTACAACACTGCCCAAGCTTCTTCCTGAACTCCATACCGCTGAATAAAGAAACTGTTAACCTGTAAGAGAAAAACAAGTTTTCAATGGATCTTTCCTGTACCAACAGGACAATGTAAAAGTTACTACTTTCTTGTCACCACAAATGAAAAAAACACATTTATAAATAAATTTAAATAATATTACAAAAAAATTTTTTTAATCTTTAATTCTAATAATAAATTCTTTTTTAATAGCTGTCCTCATTAATGCCTTTGCACCCACCACCTATTTGTCTTTTCTGTAAATTTTATTTTGTTGAGGTTTATATTTCATAATTTTAACTTTATTTGTTACTCATTCATATATTGTTAAAAACCTTTGAACTAAGAAACTGTTTCTGAAAGACTCTTACAATTTTGTTTCTGTAACATTACAATTCTTCATGGAATATATTTAGCTATTGGACATATTTTATTGATAATAAGCATATAAAAAGGAATATTTAACATTTAAAAAAACAAAAAAAAAAAAAAGAAAACAAACAACAACAGTTTTAGTAATATTTTTTTTTTTTTTTTTTTTTACTTAAATAAATTAGTGGCTCACCCCATGAAAAAGACTGGAAAGACTCTTGACAAAAACAACAGCTAACATCAGAAAATGAATTTTGTACACGTCACTTCTGCAATAATAATAATATAAATAAAAGCATTAAACACATATCTATTATGCTAATGTATCAATAATAAATCGTTAAATGTATTATATCTGCTGTATATTAAAGAAAACAAAAAGTTAATATTAAAATGCTTCTTAAGGTTCATTTAAATTGAGCCTGTTAGAGGTTTCGATGTATTTAAAAAATATTTTGTATTATTTAAAAAAATGAATAATAAATAAAAAGTAAAACAATATTTTAAAAATCAGTAATTAACATTAAGTAACCCAGTGAGAGTGACAGTTCATTAATCAGAGTACTATTTCCTATTCCCATCACCATGCCATATTTTATTTCTGAAGCTATGTTACCATGTGTTTTCCTAACTTTGGGGAAATACTTAAAAATGATCCCTTACTATTATGAGAGAAATATACCCAAATTCTTCCTAAGACTACATGAGCCTGTAGTAGAAAAATCACACTGAAAAAATGAAACTAATGAGTCACACCAATTGTGCAATTAAAATCTTTTAATTTAATTATTAACACTCACTCTGGTAAGATTAAAAAAAAAATCATGAAAACAGTGACATTAATAATAATTATTATATGTGATAATCAAATTTTCAACTGTAAATAAATATTTTTGTAATAATAATATTAAAAAAAAATAACAATTGTAAGTTTTTATGTCATTCCAACTAAAGGCTGGAGAATAACATATGTTACCCTGACTTTTTCAGGACAGTAAGCCATACTACAGAAGCAATGAAGAAGGCAATGCTGAAAGCGAAAAACATGGCAGGTTCGGGAATTTCACCAGCAGACAGATAGTTTCCATTGTTATCCTCTGTGATCACAAGCTGGAACAGAGAATTTGAAATTGTTAAACCAGACTTGACAGCAGAATGCTTTTTAGTTACAGTCTAGACCAAAGATGGTAAATTATACAAATCTGTGATAAAATGCTTATTAGTATGGGTACTCCATGAGTTTCAAAAAGTGCAACATATAATATATAATTTGTTCTCTTATTATAGCCCCTTATATAACAAAAAAAAAAAAAAAAAAGAGAATGCTAAATTATCCTACAATAAAAATTTATTCTTTTCTGGTTTTGAAAAAGATGAATATAAAAATATTTCCAAAATGCTTTAGTGTAACCCATGAAGTGAAGATTTCTTTTCTTTTTTTTATTTATATCATTTTTCTAGATATACAAGATCAAGGCTTAATAACTGTTAAGAATAGCCTGGACTGAGATTCATTAATTCATATACTCATTACTACTAAAGGGGTACATGCGTGGTGAAAATATAAAAATCAATTATTTTTTATGTTACAGAAATGAAACTTGATGGAAATAATTCCCTTCTGTTACCATAAAAAATCTTATACTGGTTTATTTTTTTATGACAAGTGGTTACTTTCAGTTTTAACTTGTTTTTAATATTATTTATTTTTTTAATATATTTATATCATTCAAACTGCTGGGATTCATCATGGATATGTGTTTCTACAAAATAACAGAAAGAAATAAGTCTTTATTTACATACTACAAAAGAAATAATACCTCAGAAGAAATAATATTTTTTTGAAATTAAATTTGTATTTTGAAACAACAGAAAGGTCAAATGAAAAGAAAAGCTAATTTTTACAAGATTTTTTCTTTCATTTTTAAATTTCTAGCACAAACAGTTTTCATACAGCATATTCCAATAACCATTAGGATTGTACAGAAGAAAAGATATATAACGACAAAAACAAATGAAGTTTTATGAACCATATTTCCACTTTATTATGTCTACAGGGGTGATGTTATGCATTATTATTATCTTATCTGTGTATATGCACCAGCTTTTGCAAAAAACCTGAAACATTTATCTGAAAAAGTAAATTTTTTACATATATACATTTTCTAAATGGTAGAGTCTAAAAGATTTTATTTATTCAGATTTTGGTCCCCTAAATGCTGTTAAAAGAAATGTTACTCACTGATAAGCTGACAACTGTGTCCATGTTTTTCTCATAGTTCAAACAGTTGTGAAAGAAAAGGTTGTACAAACCTTCTTCCTCGTCACTTCGTATGGCAACCAAAAACTTCAAAAGAGATTTAAAAAGGTTTTAATGAGTAACTTAAAGAACTATTGGTAGCAGTTTATAAACATTCTTATTTAATTTATATTATTCATGCTTAAGATAACCAGCAGATTTTCTAAACATAATTATTTATGGATTTTATTGTTTGTTTATCCTTGAAAATGGTTTCTAAACTTAAAATCATTTTTGAAGATTTTCCTGGCTTTGTCATGATCCTGATAATACAATACATTATACGGGAAACAAAAAATAAGATTAAAAAAAAAAATGTATGTATGTATGTGTGTGTCTGTATATGTAGCTATTAACTTACATAAGCAGAGTAAAATGCCTTCTGAAATTTCTTTGAGTGGAAACTCAGTAACTTCAGTATTCTTCGACTCAGTGCTGGTGTTGTTATCATTTTTAACAAGAATGTGTTTTGATGTTGTTGTTGGCTCTGTGACAGTTTGTTTTTGAAGTTTTTGAAATTTTTTGGTTGAAGGCGGTTTCGGACTTTTGTCTTCCAGCAAGTGACGTCTCAGTGACAGCAGTGATGAGTCACTGAGCACTGACATCTGCTCTGACCCAAATGGGCCAGTGTCACGACGTGTGAGTTTGTTGTTTCTGAGATAATCTATACGAGTCTCGTTAGTAATCACTAGTGATTTGATATCACTGCCTTTCCTTTCAAACGTCAGTCTTAAATAGAAATGTATTTACAATGTTATAAAATCACAGTAACTGAATTTCATTTTTTTTTTAGGTAAATTATAATAACCATATAGAATATATTTTAATTTAATTATTAAATTTAATTGTTACATAAACTATTATTGAAATATTTTTTCTTAAATTTATTTTTTATTTAATAATACAATTTTTTATAGTCATGTGCCTTATTAGCAGTAGATTTAGTAAAAAAATAGATATTTATTAACATAAAAGGTATCAAGGATTTATTAAAAAAAAAAAAAAAAAAAAGAAGAAAACAGATAAATATATCTGAAAATATAAGTAAATTTAGTTACTGTTCTAAGAAGGAAATTTATTTATATTTTGTACTAATATCTTGATCTACTATAATAATCTTCTATTAATAGTAACATGAGCATCTGATAAAACAGTTATAAATTTGCATTAATAAAATAATCTGTTGTAATTTTCCCTTATAGTAGTATTTGGCTTTTTAAATAATAAAAAAAATAAAATAAATAACATACTTCTTTCTCTGAGTGTCAATTCTGAAGAAAACCATTGAAACACTTTTGTCATCACTTATTTTCTTATCCAGCAGAATGCAGTTATTGTGAATACCTTCCTGCAATACAGTTAATTAACAAACTGTCAGAATGAAGTCCACTGTGGTGATCTATGCTGTTTCTTTCACATTATTATTATTATTTTTATTATTACAGTTTTAGTTTAAGAAAATCTTTTTTTACGATAACACTATCACTGATTTTGCAGTTTTATTCATAGTCATGGAGATTCAGGATCAACATTGTCTGTGCATAAACAGTTTATATTATTCATAAAATAGTCAAGTCTGCTTAATTTTAGCATTAATTATAATAGTTTGTGAACATAATTTGAATTTTCAATATTGCATTGAACAGTTATATCATTTATAAAATAGTTAACTGTAGATAACCTCAGTTAACAATAGTTAATAAAACTGACAAATATAAAAACATTAAACTTAACAGTAATAATAATTTTTTTATCACAATACTGAACATTCTTTTGCAGTTTTTTTATTCAAATAATAAAGAAATTACAGTGATGTAAAATAATGAAGAAATTAGAGATAGGAAAACGGGGTCTCGTTTTCAACACCTGTTACATATAAAAATTAAAACAATCCTTTATAAACTCAGGATGCAATATGTAGGCTTATTGTCAATGACATAATAATCCAGATGTTTCTAGATGTTAAATTATTAGTTATGCTAATTTAAGTAATTACTAACTCACCAAGTACTGTGACACACCAGAGCTGCCACTCTTGTCTAGAGTGAATCCAAACATCTGAACAAAACAGAATAAAACTTTTTCACTTAATAATTATTCATTTTTAATTTTTAAATAGTATTATTATTCTGTTAATAAAAAAAATCTCATGTCTGATTATTTCACATGTTATTATGTAATCATCTGTCTGGCATCAAATCACTTTTAATGTAATGATTGTTTCATTTGTATGTGAATGATCATTTTAACTTAAAAAAATTAATAATAATAATTAAATAAACAAACAAATAAAAAATGTATTGCTTTTGCATAATTTGTAATGAAAAATAATATTATGTATTTCTAATGCAATTATTAATTTGTATGATTATCAGACTTAGAACTGATGTGTATGTGGTATTATACACATATATATAAATTACCACTTTGTTTGGCAGTGTCCCCTTTCCTAAATTCTTGAATGAGAATCTTGTCATATTCACAGTCAGAGTTCCTTTTTTCAAGAATCCAAACGTACTCAATGTAAACTGCTTTCTACCATCATCCTGTGAAAACAAATTTTTAGAAGTGCAATGATGTAGTGAATTGAAGCAGAAAATTTTGAATGTATTAAAATATTAATTAATGGAAGAAACTAGCAAATGTAGAAATTATTTGATAAAGTAACATGAGCTATCATTTAATGTTTGATGGGGATGGTGATGTACTATGGCTTTCTGAAGTGCTGAATAACATACTGAGTCCATTGTCTACTATCATGAGTGAAAAATAAAAATAATAATACATTACAGTTAGATTAAAAACATAAATTATTCATAATCTTGTTTATTTAAGAGAGTACCTAAGAAGGTTCATCACGTTTCATTGGGGAAAAAAAAAAAAAAAAATAAGGGGGAAAAAAAAGACACACTCTTGGAACTATCCTGTATTTTTATTTTTTATATTTTTTATTATTATTATTATTATTATTTATTTATTTATTTATTTATTTATTTATTTATTATTATTGTTTTTGGTTTTTTTTGATAATACTATAATATTATAAAATATAAAACACCGTATAATGCGCATATTTACTAGTTTTTTAATTAAATATACTCGAAATTAAAAAACAAAAAAGATATGAAATGAAAAAGAAAAAAATTACATGCTTAAAATAGCATAATCAGTCAATAATAATAATAATAATAATAATAATAATAATAATAATAAATTGTGACACGAAATAGTAATTCTAGGAAAATGAGTAAGATTACAAAAGATATAGCGTCAGTATTTACCACTAGATTATACTTGTGTACCCTGCATTGCGTGACCTGCAAGAACCCACAAAGTATTAAAGTAAATAATTTAATGTTCATGTTTGTTCTTCTAAGTACACTCATTTTCTTATCAATTCCATGTTGGAAAACAATTTTACCAAAATGTACCAAAATGATGCGCCTAATGAGACGCAAGGTGTTAATATAATAACCATACGACCTGAATCCAGTCAATTGGACTAGACTATTTTTGTAACACGAGTTATTATTGGTTAAAACCTTTTCAGGTATCTAACTCAAAAGGCTTCTGACCTTAATTATTTTTATTTGTGCAAGGCAACAGCACGTTTATTTTATCCCAAAATAAATATTAAATCACTAAAAACTCATAAGTTACTGCTGCATTGTTTTAAGTTTACCAATAAGAAAGAAAGAAAGCAAACAAATTCAGATTATTTGTTCAAATCACCAAAGTTTAAAAACATTTTTGATTGATCAACTGTTATCTTGCTGAATGCAAATGCAAATAATAATGCAAATAATAATAATAATAATAATAATACATTTTCTTACATTTTTTTTTTTTTTTTGAAATTTAGATAAAATGAATAAATACATTATTTTAATTTTAATTTAATTTTTTTTTTATATTTTAATTTTTTTTAAAGATTAACTTATTAATTTATTCTTTAAAAATAAAAAAGAAACAAGAGAGTGTGAGTATGTACGTCCCACCACACCATTACCAGTGATCCTGTTAATAACATCATGTACAAATCACTTAGAATATCATCTCCTGTTTTGGTACATCCATTGGTATGTGTAAGATAATTCAAAGATAAAAGTAAATATACTATACTACTTAACAGAACATTTTTTTAAAAAAAATTAAAAAAAAATGTTATGCATGTTTCTTGTCATATAATTATATGAACATGATTCAAATGAATCTAAAGCAAATGAAACTGCTAAATTAATATATAGTATTAACTGCAAGTAAGAGCCAATTTGTTGTAAACTGTATAATCTATTTCATTTTAGTTTTTTGTAGAATAGAAAATAATTAAACATTTCTGAAAACATGGTCTTTAATTTGAAGTGAATCTAGTCAGAAGAATTGATTTTGTTTAGCAATAGATAATTAGTATAAAAAGAATTCATACAAATAAAAACAAAGCCTTTTTCAAAAAGTAATGTTTATTTCAAAAAATAAACATAACATTTTCAACAGAACAACAAATACTGAAATAAAATAGACATAAATGAAATACAAATCTGACCTTTACAATTCAAAATCAAGATCATTCAGCTTAAAAAATAAAGACAAAATATACAAATAATTTTATAACTACCGATTGAATAACATTTGACATTTTGGAAATAAACTCGATTTGTAGAAAAATATAACACTGAAATCAATTTAATTAAATATATAAGAAAAACAGTATCTGCTCTATTCATCATTTTTCTTGTCCTTTAAGGATCTACATTCTACATCCAAATAAAAGATTATTATAAAAAAAAATTATAAAACTTTTAACAGTAAAAAGAATAAAAATCTTAGCACTAAACTTCTATATAGGTATAACAATTTTATTAAAAACTAAATAAAAAAAATATTGCACATTGTCATAAAATATATGAAAAAAAGAAGAAAAAAAATAATTATATATTAAAAGTACAATATTAAAATGGTTACAATGACATCAACATAAATATTGCACTTTTAAATGTATGTCATTTATAAACAATAATATTTTTGGAACTATTTTATATAATATTTTTAATATAATTATAATTAAACTTTTTATTCTTGATTTTTTTTTTAAAACAAATATCTAATTTGATATGATTTTATTATTTTTGATTAAACAGAAATCAAATTTAATTGATTTACAAATTGTCACAGGAACTCTTGATCAAGCATATTCAAACTATGATCATAAGAGCATTAAATGTCATTATAAAAAGCTTTGCTACATTAATATAAAAACTATTTATAAAACAATAATTAAAGCAAGATATATTCCACTTGATATCAGATTAAAACAAAGAAGAAAAGCACCAGTAAACTTTTAAAATTATTATCAAGAAAATATCTGAGATCAGAAATTCTGAATAATTTCAAATCAACCTTGTAAAAAACAACAAAATCAATTAAAGCACAACAAACTTATGCATGTCATTATAAAATATTTGGATTTACATGATTTTCTTCATTTTCTCATCAATATAAAAATCAGCAATATAAATTTTTATTGGTAATATTCATAATATGTAACTTGTTTTTACATTTGACAGACTTTCCAAAAACTGAACTAAATCAGTTTCAATTTCAATGGTTATTTGAACAAGCAGAAAATTAAAAAGACTTATAAATTAATTTAGGATGAAAATATTTCATAGTTAAAAGCCATCTTATAAATAAAATATATAAGTAGTATTCATATTATTCAGCAAACTAACAGTTTTTATAACAATTTTAAAAACATTATAGGTAAAAATTGAATGGAATTTGTTGAGTAAAAAAATGTATTTAATTAACAGAAAGGTTCTGAATCAGAAGCTGATGTTTTGGAGCTTTTGGCAAACGACCCACTAGCCAGACCAGAATCTGAGTTAGGATCAGCTGCTATTCCTACATCTTCTGGTTTTATCATGTGGAAGTGAGACTGCTCATCAGGGGAAGGAGGGGCATCCTCCTCCATCTCCACTTCCCCAGTATCCACGGTAACCTTGTTTGCAGTCTGGCAGCTTCCAACTCCTTGTGTTTGTTGAGCTCGCTGTTGTGTCTTTTCCTGCACACGGAGATTTAATTCTCGAACTCTGTCTTCCATCTAAAACATTTAATGTTTTAGAAATATTAAAGATAGTTCCTTGATGAAAACTGATTAGAATCTTGAAAATATGTACATTTGGAAATATAAAAGCAAACTTTATCCACTCAACTTCATTCATTTTTATACTGGTCTATAACATGAAATAATGTAGTTTGTGATGATACTTGCCCAACTAGGAACCATTTATTTTACCAAATAACTGATATGTATTGGCACAAGATTAAAGAATATTCTATTATCTATCAGATAACATCCATATGGAATTATTTACTATTTAAGATAATAATATCGTCAGTTAATTGCATAAAATCAGAGGCTGACAGTTGGTTATCTACATACAAATCTTTGTAAGGTTAGCTTAATTATTATCATAAACTGCTGAAAACAATTATTAAGATATTTACTGAAATTGTTTAATTTCTGTTAAAAAAAACAATGATAAATAATCACTTCTTATTTGGAGGGGAGCACTGTTATTGAGTTTGATGGTACAACTTAATAAAAATTACCTCAGCAATTTGTTTCTTCAGTTGTTCATTTTCTCCCAGAAGTCTCTGGTGGCGTTCTTCTTCCTCTCGACTTACAAGAGAGTCAGTCAGTGATCTGACCTCCTGTCCATTTCTTTGTGGATTCCGTGCAATCTCAATCATCTGATTAATTAGAAAATAGCTTTAATTTCATAGTCATAATGATGCTGTAGTACTGCTTTTGATGTTGTCATTTTTGTAGAATGATAGCTCAAATTTGTGAAAAGAAAATTAAAGATCACAAGGCTAATCACTCATACACTGATATATGCACACATATAGATTCATACCAACACAAACACACACACATATACCCAAGCACACAAACATACATACACACACACAAGCAAACATATATGAATGCACACATATGCTTGCTCTTCCTGATAAACCTTTAGCTAACAACATTTAAATCATGTTCAGATTTCAGTTTCTCTGTTTGTTGTTTTATAATGAATACCTTTGGTGCAAAAATGAGCCCCATTGAGAGAAAACTGCACAACACAATGGCCAAACTGCAGAAAGCAAATGTAGCATCTTCTTGATGACTTATAATCAAACTTATAGGAGCAGTGATCACACATAGGACCTGGTCAGATTAGAACAAGAAATATTATTTAGTCATAAATCAACAAGTTTATTTCATATATCTCTTTTATTTAACTGACCTTTTTTCTTTTTCAGTTTTAGTCTTCAGCTTTAGTCATTATTAAACAATTATAATGCAATGATTTTTTCCCCATTAAGTTCTTTCTTTCTTCTTAACGTAGCTTTGAACTTAAGCCCCCTCCCATAAATCTCTATTATTTATTTACACAAATATAATTATATACAAATATACATTTGGTATAACATATAGACCAATTATATATATATATATATATATATGATAAAATCATATATATATATATATACATGATAAAATCATATGCTGATACTGCAAAGGTTGAGGAAATGTGTTGGAATGTTTACAAATATCTCTTCACTATATCATATATAGACTAAACAGACATATATATTATCAGATGTAAATGCAGGACATGTTATGAAAAAATAAATAAAAATAATTAATTTTAAGCTTACCACAACATTATAAATGCTCATGCCAACAAATCTTGAGTCGTTCACTTGTTTCAGTTTAACACTTCTTGTCTCATAAGCCAGGAAAATACCAAAGATAAGCAAGATGCCCTTGTAACCAAACAATACTCCTGTAGTGAAGGACAAAACAAACCATTCATTAGGTGTTTTTTGTAGGCATTTAATATATTTAAGGAGTTAATGCAGTAAAGTGCTTAGCAAGTTGTTTTTGTTATTTAATACTAACAGAATTAATAAAAGTCAAACATTTTTTAAAAATAAAATGAAACTAATAAATGGAGTTATTTTTTGAGAATAACTAAATAATTAATAGATATACCAGACCATTTATCTGACTTCTGGAAACCAGAATTAGCAGAAAACTGTTTTAACTGGGATACATTAAATATTTCAAACAAAAGATGTTTTTAACAAAACACTGTATAAATATGTATTGCAAAATATATAAAGTCAAAGTGAAAAATATCCACATAGAATTAAATTAAATCTTTATTTTGTCGTTGTTTATTTTATATTTTAATATATATATTAAGCCTTTATCCAGAAACCAAGGTCATCACCTGTCCTACATTTGATGGACAAATGGGTATATATACTGGTATTTAACAATTCACTTTAATACTTATGATAAAACTACCTACCTAGCCAGACAGTAAGATTTTCTGAGTCACATTGCTCAAGCTGTGGTTTGTACTGAATATCTTCATCTGTGTCTGTGGGGTCTTCCAGACTAAAGTAGTCCAGTTTTCTCTGCAGTGGGTCAAGGATTTGCCAGGCAGTAAGAACTCCAATATCCAGCAGCAGCAGAATCACAAGAACAATGTACAGTTCCCAGCTTTCTACAGTCTGAAAATAATTTTATTTTTAAAATAACACTGTATAACTGATAAAAATAAATTACCTTCAAATCTGAAAAATTTCTAAAAGAGAATAAATGTACCAAATAAATTAATATTTGCTTTACTTCAACATTTTGTTTAAAAATATTAATACTGGTAAGTTTTTAAGTTAATCATATTACTGGAAAGAAAACATCCCAGACACCATGTGGGCTATCTTTATCTTTGAGAAACATACGTATGATGGCTTTACTAAATCAATATGGAGCAATGGCTGGAACGGGATATGATGTTTGGAGGTTTTTAATTATTAGCTGTTACAGAAAAACTAATTAACTTTAATAAATATTATACTTGATCAGAATATAATTACCTTCCTGTCCTTCTTACGTGTTGTGGTCAACTGATGGACAGTCCAAATCTTTGAGAACATGCTCCCATAGCCTAGAGTGAATCCTATTGAAAGCAGCCAAGCTCGGACCTGTTGAAATAAACAAGAAATAAGTCATCAAATGATTTAAAAAAATAAATGAAGACATAGCTTTATAATATAGTGGATAACTTTTGTCAACATCATTAAAAAACATATTCAGTGCAGATGTCAAGTTTTCATATTGGCTTCAAACATGTGACCATAAGCTCGCATAATATAAATATTGGATAATAATAGTAATAATTAAAACTGCCATCAATACATAAATGACATAAACAGTAAACATTTTAATAGATATATAAAATATATGATATAAAATTGTTTGCAGTAATAATGACACAGTATCTGATCTACCTGGCAGACAATTGGGTATGTGGTGTGAGACACAAACTTTCCGTCCAGTCCTAGCAGAAATATACACATCAGACACAGCATGCATCCACACACAGTTAGACTGTTTATGTTAGGCTGGGACAGAGCAACACAACTGAAAATAGTTTTAAAAAGTAACATTTCACAGATAAACAGAACTAAAAATAATGTAACAAAATTATTAAATTATAAGATTTTCTTTATTCTGAAACAAAGATCCTTCATTATATTTATTTTATGTTTAATTATATTTTATAAAATATTTTACATTATATTTTACCCTAAAAGCAAAAATGATAAAAAGACAAAAAAATAAAGAAAAGCTTAAACTACGAAATATTTAATAAATTTCTACAATTATTCATATTTAACTAAAAATGCTATAAAATACACTAACAACAAAGCTTTGAGTAATTTTGTATCTGGTAATAAAGACAACAGGATATAAAGGTTATTGACAATAATATTCAACACATGCCATTATACTTACTACTTTATTATTTTATTGATAAATTTATTTCTAAAATCCTTTACAAAACTAATGTTTAAATTAAACTCAAATAAGTCCTTTAATTTATATTAAATCATTAAAATCCCAGTCTACAAACAAACTGACTAACATATAAACCTTAACATGATTAATAAAATAAGTAAATTACTGAACACAGTCACCACTTACCGTCTGTTTCTGTTGACATAGTTAAAGATTAGACAGACAACACCAGCAAATATTCCAAGTGCTGCGAGCCCGCACATAGCAAAATAGAGAAGTTTTGAGACAACTCGGAGATGATCAATGACACGAGTTCGATCGGGCGGAGGTTTTCCACCTGAAAATAAAGTGAAGTTAAATCCATTACAATACTGAAGTTAAAAATTCACAAACTCATTGGTAAGGGCTCTGGAATAGGTGTAATGTTTAACAGGATCTGTATGTCACATAACTATTTTGTCAAAGGCAAAGGGTATGTGCTGCTCTGTCAACAGAAAGCAGTGTATAAAGTATTCCTTACTGTTATACGGAACATTGTTGGTAATATAAAACAATGGAGGATTGGGAACATGTTATTTACAAAACATCCATACGACTGACCCATGATACCTGTTGGTATTAAAATGTATTGAAATTACTAATTATTCATGAAACAATGCATAAAAAGTTATTTTTTAAAATAAAAACAGATTATTGGTTTTCATACAAATATTCATGGATCTTCAGTAACACTGAGACATAAATACAAATATTAAACAAATATTAAAAATAAATTAAGCCACTTTCTCTCAAAATCTCACATCTAATTATACATTAAATATTTTATTAAAATATTCTGAAAAACTTACCAATCCATTTTTCCTTTCCGAACCAGGTTAGGTTGTCTGCCATAGCATCATAATATCCAAGCTTGTGGTATGTTCCATCTTGAAATAAAAAATTATTATTATTAATGAAATATAACTTTTACATTGAGATAAGTTTTCTTATAAAATTCAGGTCATTTATTTACACAAAATCATATTATTATAAACAAAAACTGATAAAAAGCTGATTACTTATAAACTGTTCTACTTGAGTCCATGCAATTCGATCTCCTTGTGATGAAAATGCAACATTTCCCTGCAGATTTATAAAACAGATAAAACATTATTTTTAATTAACTTTACTAGCTGTTTAATAAGAAATATATGTAAATAATTATCATAGTGAAGATGAAATAATTTATACATTTATGATAATATTAAAAAATCCACAAAAATAAAAAATTAAATAAGGATAATAATTTAAAACTGTGTTTCTCAAGTTTTATAAATTTAATAAATTTTTTATTAAAGAATAATTTACAAGAACTAGAGATTATAGATTATAGATTCTACATATAAAAAAAGTAACTTTTAATAAATTGTGACTATTAAAAAGTATTATTTACATTTATATATTAATTTTTATGTAAACGTGGAACTGAAAAATTACCTATTCAAATATTAATTAAAAAAAAAAATTCATTAACTCATAATAAAACAAAAAATCTTAACTTACAGAAACTCCTAAAAATTTGGTAATATTCATTGCAGAATAAATTTCAGAAGTAATATCCTTGTTGTAATAATCAAAATCTTCTAAATGCACACCTTTTTCAGCAAGTCTGTAAAAAAATAACATTAAAAATACAGTTATTCATATATAATATGCTTCAGACATGATAAACAGAATGAATAACAAGATATATTTTCTATTAGGAAAATATATATGAGAGCAAACTGTGTCTTTATAAAATTGTATTTTTTTATTTTAATATTTATTCACGTAGTAAAACAGAATATATTTATTTGGATTTTAAAATTATTTGTATTTAGTATAAAAACAGTAATATCTTTCTTCAGTTAGACAGACATTTAATTCTAAAACAGTAAGCACCTTTTTTTATTTATTGTTTTACTTAGTGAAAAGCCCCAGCAATACCAAGTTTCTGTTCTGTCAATGTATATAATTCTTCAAATGTGTATTATTATTCAGATAATTTTAAGAATAATAGAGCATGTATTATTTTTTATTTATTGTTTTATTTAGTGAAAAACAAAACAAAAAACACCAATACTACTCGGCTACTTTCTGTTAAATGTGTGTATTTCTTCAGTTAGAGAGAAAAATAACTCTAAAAGAGTTTGGATTTATGGTTTTAATTAGTGAAAAAGGCTGCTAGTAGTACCTGGTTGCTGTTCTGTTCAGTGCTAGAGCAAGAGCCCACACAGCATCATAAGCAAGAGGAGCTTCTGGGTAGCCTCCAATCTTGTTAGTCTCCTCTTTAGTTACATTTAACATGTCATTCAACCTGGCTGTGAACTGCTTGGCAGTCTGAAACAAATGTTTATTCATTACAACAGCGCTTCTTAAACTATTTCTGTGTCATTCACCATCAGAGGTTTCATTTACCAGTTTAAAAAGCACTGCATTAAGATTGATAATTTATTACCAAAAATCTTGTATATTTACGGAGATACATATTTAGATCCATTTTATATAAATAAATCTGTACCCGATGATTCTGGAAGCAGAGAAGAGTACACTCTTAAAAAAATGAAATTGTATTTCTCATCATATTAACAAACATCCTATATAAATGCTGTATACTTGTTAGAAGACATGAAATTTTATGTAGATCAAAATAATAAGTATATCCTATTGTTTTGTTTAAGTTATATAATAACTGTTAACAGTAAAGATATTTAAAGACATTCATTAAACAATATATATATATATACATCTTTACATATATATATATATATATATATATATATATATATATATATATATATATATATATATATTAAACAATATATATATATATACATCTTTACAACAAAGAAAATAACAATAAAAAGAAATTAAAAAAAAAAATCAAATCAAATAAATCAAGAACAATAAAAAAAAGAAAACAAACCAAATGAAAGCATACCAAACAAAGAAACAAATAATAATAATAATAACAGTATATTAAAAAAGAAAACTGTATAAATAAAAACAATACATAAGAAAAATATATATCTATACAATGTTCCATACCATGCCAACATCAGTGACTGTGGGTTCTTGGTGTAAAATGACAGCCTCAGTTGTGAAGTGTCCCTCTAGAGCCTCCTCCATCTGCTCCACTGTGCAGTCAATGCTGTCATCGGAGACTTTGTACCAGTTGTCAGGGTACCAGCCTATAATGAACCACACATACTTCTTTCCATACAACTTCTCTTTATAAACCTGAATGAAAATAATAATTAATTTAAAAAATGAATATACATATTAATTTAAAAATTAATAAAAAAAAATATATGTAAACATTAATTGAAAAATTAATCAAAAAACATGTACATAGACACATTAATTTAAAATTTAAATGTATTTAAAATAGTAATGTTGTTTAAAATTATTTTAATAAAATATTAAAACGACCTTTGTTAAAACTTAAAATATAAGCAAAGATATGTAATGTTTTTGTAAATGTATTTTGAAGCAAAACAATCACCTGGCAGAAAACTCTTCTTGCCATATCTTCATAAAATACACCAACAATAATACGAGCATCCTGTTTCTGAAAAATAAAAATAATAATAATAATAATAATAATATTAATATAAATAAATACATACATACATACATACAGTAATTACAATGATTAAACAGGACAAAGCAACATTTTTTTATAAGGAACATTCAGACTAATATAGAGAATTATTTATGTGTTCATTTCCACAATAAGGAAAAAAGGTTAAACAAAAACATGCTTTGTGACAATTAGTCAAGACAAAAAACAAGCATTAACTATTTCCATCAGGGATGAAAAAAAAAATAATAAAAAAACCAGCACTGAAGAATTCATTTTATAAACATGTTAGAACTATTGACATTATTACAGAAGTTACCTTCAGAGTCCTGACAGCATTGGCTGGATCTCGGAGAAAACTTTGTCTTATAGCTATCTCAATCCCTGCTGATTTCACTCTGGTTTCAAGATCTTCTATTGTCTGTAAATCAATATATTTACAGAGTTCTTGTACCACGCATAATATGTACAATATATACATAATATTTACTAATGTTATTTTTATATATAAATGAAAATCTGGGCATGTTTACAATTATTTTGAGTTTTAAAAACAGGTATTATAATTCCAAGTAAAAATGTTATAGAATTATATTTTAATCATTGATGGAGGTTAATTAAATATTAAGAAAAAATTAAATGCTCCTATTTGAGTAACAAATTTACATTTAATTTGACATTTAAACTGAATACAAATACATAAAGGGAATTGCTGTGATTATAAGCATATTTATAAAAATTATCATAATCACAATCAGAAAATATTATGTAATTAATATACTATTAAGTTAACTGAAGTAATCTTTTAGCTGTAAATGTTCCACAATATATTTTTTTTTAAATGATGTAAAAATGTTTCCATAATTATTTTTTACACCTAAATGTAAATTTCCATCAAAGCTATGAACTATAAAAATGTACTTTCTCATAATTTATATATAACTTGTGTTAATTGTATATGTTCTCTGTGTGTGTAAGTGTGTGCATCTGTGTGTTTGTGTGTATGTATATGTATATGTATATGTGTATGTGTGTGTGTATGTGTATGTGTATGTGTATGTGTATGTGTATGTGTATGTGTATGTGTATGTGTATGTCCATGTGTAGATGTGCAGATGTAACATTTTTCCAAGTTATAAAGAAATAATGGCTGAGAAATCGTACAGATGAAAAGAGTTCCTCTGTTTCATGGATGGTTGCAATTCGAGTCCAGTGAAATCGTTTGAGAACTTTGACTCTTATTGGATTATGAAGAGTTGCTGATGGATGAGTTCTGAAAAATGTAGGGAATCGTTCTCTGTTTGACAGAGCTGGTGAGCTAGATCCATAAGCAAGCTGAAATATAACACATTTCATAATGAAATATATTATAATATTCTGTTAGTAGCAAAAATATTACAGTTAAAAAATATATATTGTGATTATTTAGTTACCATTATTATTTATTTTAATTATAATGCAAACTACATTTAAAAACATCTTTTAAATAATTCAAATATCAGTTCTGCTGATGATAATATAATATTTTTGAGAAAGAAAATGTTCATATCGAAAATAAATAAATAATGTAAAAAGGTTGATGAAATTCTTAATTTAAAAAATGTATATAAAATCAATATTTAATAAAATACACATATCTCACCACAACTAAATTCCACATTTTGGCAGCCTGGGCAACAAATGTGGAAACTATGCTGCAACCAGACAACAACATGATTTTGGTTGGTGGTTCATATAGCAACTGATATAACACTTTTGTTCCAAGACCAGGCATACACTGAAAAATATTTTTAAAAATAATAATTAGAAAAAAATTCACATTATTATGAAAGATTTATGGGGGTGGTTTCAAAATTATATTTCAATATATATAAATATGGAAATGATTATTTTAATTATTATTATCTGGCAATGTAGCTTAATGCTTTATTTTTTGGTGCATCAGTGAAGTGATAATTATTTAGATTGTTTATGACAAAGAGTGTATATTAATTTGAATGTTGTCTTGTACAGTTAAATAATTATACTATTTTAAAATCTTTATTATTATATATATTTTTTTTTTTTTCATGTTAATCAGTCAAAGAAATATATATCAGTTTTACCTGGCTGTCATTATATTCCATTTCCAAGTGATAATCTGGCAATATATCAGTTCTGTTGTTAACATCCTCCAGTGCCATTAATACAGCTGGCAGACATGCCTGTCCCCCTGCCCAGCTGCCTGACATTGGGAAAATACCTCCAACAGTCAGGGTTTTGTTCTTGATGCCAAGAACCATGCAACTTAATAATGCTAAACAAACACATTTACAGAATATGTTCATTAAAGCCATTTTCATCGAAATAAGATTTTAAAGCAGTATCATTCTATGGTCTGCTCAGTATAACATTTTCGAAGAAAAGACTATGCTCCCGAAAGAATGGTCGACCTGCTGTATTATCTTGATAGTTGTTTACGAAGGGTCTCAGAACTGTTTCAACCACAACCAGTAACATCACTGAGATTTACCGCTAAAAATATTATGTATGTATCTGTTCTTGTAACTCTGTATTTATGATAAACGTGATTGCTGAATAAATCACGTAATATGTCATGGCCGATGTTCATCATAATAAATGCGGGAGGGAAGTTTGTTGTTAAAGGTATTGATTAATCGATTTACTCTTTACAGCTCTCTGTGTAAAACGTCACCGGTTTAGTGTATTCAAGACTTAAAATGCGAACCATGATAAAGCAACTGGACTGTGGCGACGGGAAGAACGATTTTATTTTTGGAAAGAGTTCCGATGATTTCTCAACATTTCCCATTTTTTTATTTAGTTGTTTATTTGTTTATAAAAAAGTAAAATGCATTTCTTCTTGACTTAAATCCTTATAATTTGATGTAAACGGGATCATTATATTATTACATTAATATTTTAATGAACTGGTCCTAATTCTCTGTCAATTTCACATTAGACTATCCCGCAGTTGTGTTTTGTTTGCTACGCTTATTCACACGTGTTTTCATAATTTATATCAACAACACGATTACGAAGATGGGAGAAGAAACAGAAGTAGATATTTCGGCAGACGATGTGTCTATGAAACGAAAGTAATTTATAATGATTATTGACACAAGAAATACTTTGTTAAATTATGCAGAAATATAATATCAAAAAAGTATTAAAAATAAGTCATACTTGAAGTACTACTTCCCTTGAAATTGAATCAATGAATCATTGAATATCACTATCATGACTATGTACTATTGCTAGTAAACTTCTACTTGGCTACTAGTAGTAAAATAATATAACTATTAGGTTACGTCAGAAGAGAACACCATATTCTAGGTGATATTAACTCAAGGTGATATAATTTTCAACATGTAAAAAACACAATTGATAAAAATATTTTTCTGTAAAAATGTGTAGGCTATGTAACAGAATGTTACTTTGTTAGTTACATGTTACTTCTAATTATCTGTCTTCTCTATCAGGACACCATCATGTTCTGTGTGTGGTGAAAATCCATCAAAGTATCGTTGTCCTCGATGTTTTGTTGAAACTTGTTGTCTAATTTGCGTGAAACAACACAAACAAAACACAAATTGTAGTGGAATTCGAGATAAAACTGGCTATGTGGCAGTGAAAAGTTTCACAGACACCCATCTCCTTAATGGTATGTACACAGAGAAAAGGAATTCTAGATGGTAATAATGTTTCAGACCTATAACTTTCACCCATGGTGCCATCTGTACCAAAAAGCATGTTGTAGTTATGAAAAAAGAAATAATAATAATAATACAAAATTATTATTTAATTTTTTTTTTACTGATATTGTCTTTATGCCTCAATTATAAAATGCATTAGTATAATTTTAAATGGTTTAATTCTATATAATTCTGGTTTATCTTCTTTCTGTTTTATCTTTATTTATTCAAATGTTGAGTGCATCATTAAATAAAATGTTGGTTATCTTCCTTTAATTTTTCATTCCTTGTAACACTGTTAGTCAAAGGAAGTAGAAATAGCTTGATATTATATAGTTAATAATTGTGTAAACAAACTCACTCACTTTGTGTAGTAAAACATGTTTAAATACTTGTAGATTACAGATTTCTGGAAGAAGGTGGCAGAAGAGCAGACAATGCATGTAGAGATTTTCTACCAAAATGTAAACGAATACCAAAAAGAGTAATAAAATTTTATCTTTTTATAATTTAAACATTATTATAATATCTATATTAACAATAATAAAACAACTATAGTCTGTGAGCGAAACCAAATTTGTAAATAGGTTCAACAGTGATTTTTAGTTTGTTTAATATTTGAACTGTGTCAGACATTCCGAATCTGAACTGTGTATGTTCTTTTAGCAGTTATCTTTAACTCAGATGGAAGTGAACCTAGAAATGAGCAAATTTGATTATTTTGTTTAATTAAACTGTCAATGTATTTATATAACTTGAAAACAAAAAATATTTTAAAATGTTTTTCTCAGTACGCACACCACACGTATATGTGTTATTTTAAGGGATGTCCATATTGTTTTGTTTTATTCAGTTACACCAGCTTGTTAAACAAGCCAGGCTGCGAGGTATTGAGCTAAAACTCTTACCATATCCCATGACAAAGAGGAAAATTAATTCCACATTTTATATGTTCAGGTATTTTGTTTTACTAATCAAAATTAAAATCTTTTTCAAAAATACTGTGTACGGTTAATTTTTCTTTTAAATGAATTACAGCTAAGTGACATAATTTGATATATATTTAATATTTATGAGTTCCACTGACAGTTTGGTAAAGAAAACACACTCATATTTAAAATGCATTGTTATTATTATTATTTTGATTTTAATAAATACAAATTAAAACAATTTAAAAAATCCTTAATTATAAATAAAAACATTAACTCTGAGCAGAAAATGAAATTCTAAATTATGTTTTTTATTTTCTTTGAGATTAAATAAGTATATTATTTTTATTTTTAGAAAAAAACAGATTATGTGGCATATTGAATGGTGCTTTCCACAGGCTGGAGAAACATTCACAGACAAACTGTAAGCAGTTAAATATAATAATTAGATCAAGATTATATATTTACCATTTGGTATTAGAAAATTTGATTTTGTTAACATATTATATGATTATAAGTAAACACTAAAAGCTGCATAATATAGCTATATATTAAAGATTGATATTTTATCATTTGATTAGAATAAATTACAGCAAAGTTGTTGTTTCATCAACCTTGTATGGATCTTTTGTTAAATTTATAAGTTCTGTTATGGATTTATTTTTATATGTAAAATATCACACTTTAAGATACATCATCATGGACTTGTTATATTAGCATATTCTAAGATTATCTGATGCTATTGTCCATAAATGAATAAAACAATAATTACAAAGATATTGTTAATAAATTAAGGCTATTTATCCATATCACTGTATCTGAAATAAAATGTGTAATTCTGCTTTTAGAAATTTTTTATGACAGTAAAATGTTGTGGATTTTTTTTAGTGTGAAAGAATCTATTCCCTTAGGAGAAGAACTTGAGAAATATATACACCCAACAGATTCAGATCCAATAAAAAGGCACAAGTTACAGGAGTATGTCCAGGCTGGGCTGGAATCTTGTTATTTGTTTATGAAGGTTGAAGGATTGCCAGCAAATAAAGTGAGGTATATCAAAGTTACATATTTAAAACAGGAATAGGATCAATATTATCAAAAATTAATAATGTAAATTGTATTGAGTATTAAATTACAAAAATAATTTAAATTTAATGTTATATATTTTACTAATGTATAATTAGTATCACAGAAGATAAAATCTAATTTTCTTTTTTATTGAGAAAAATTAATATAAATTTTTTCATTATTTACAATAAATATCATCAAAATCTTGTAAGTCATTCATTACTGGACTTGGTGAGCTTGGACTTAAAGAAACAAAAACACTTTTTGTTTTTACAGGTTTCACAGACTTGAAGCAGATAAATCAATCAATGACAACCTAACTGGAAAATGTGTTCTGGAATTTCCTAAAATATTTGTGGTTCTTACTGGTAATGAGGACAGATACTGTGTCATTACAAAAGGTGATTATGCCATTTGAGTCAAAAGTAATTTATAGTAAATACTGAAATTGATATTATTATTATTTTTTGTACTTTTTAAATAAGAATATTGCTGCTGGGGTATTAAGAAATGCTTTTATTTGCATCTTTTTTTATATTTTTATTATGAGAAATCAGTAAAAAAAAAAAAAAAAATTACTTTTTATTAATGTTATGTTATTGACAGCAAAATTCATGACTTAGGAATGAATATACTTGACCATTATGCTTGAGGGGGGAAAATCATATAAAAAACACACAGACAAATGATTCAAGTAAAATCTTGTATTTATTTCATGGCAAAATATATTTTTTTTTTTACAGATGAAGAAGAAGCTTTGTGGAAATCAATAAGAAGATACAATATTCATCTGAACAAAACAGTAGAAAGAAAATGTGCACACACAGAAGAATTAGACAAAACATCCAGTCATGAAAATACATCAGCTGAATTACAAACAAGTTGTGATTAATATTAACAACACAGTCAGAGTTGTGACTATTCATCACTAGTACAGCCTATTTTATTATTTTATTATTTTCAAAATGTATTATGCTTTCAGAATAAATTTATTTTTATATAACCCCAAAAAACTTCTCTTTCTGTGTTGTTATATAGATGAGTGAACTAAGTTATGTTATATATTAGTAGTATTTTTATGAAACAAAATAAATAATGAATCTGTGTTAATAAATATGTCATAAAAGTTATTGGTATGTACTGTTCATGAACACAACATGGTATGTATTGATCACAATAATACAGTGAATTTTCAGATCATGGGTCATGTGAAGAATTTAAAAATAGGGATATGTTTGTTATCAAATGAATTTCAGTGTATAAAGTCGAATCTGTTGGCATGTTCACCTTAAATCCGATATGTCACTGAATGGAAAATATTGAAACAATAAATACGTATAGATATATCACAAAAATAACTGTCATTTAATAGACTTGCAGTTTGACTAGACTGACTTTTAATGTTTCTGATGATAATATATCAACATTTTTAATAATTTAATTAAAAGTTGTTTTAGATGAAAGAAAAAAATATATTCCTGTCATATTTAGAAATATCACACTTGACAAACTTAGGAACAAGAAATATATATATATATATATATAATGTCATCATTAAATAAAAAATATTCTTGCACTGTTCATGAGTTATTAAAAATCTCACACAGAACTCAGATCTGTCTCAACGTGTCATCACCACTGGTCAGGTTAGATGAAGCCTGGTTTTTAGGAGAGCAAGGTTTTAAAGCCATGCTAGTATCAGGGTCAGGTGTATTCAAAGGAAAGTGTTCTGTATTCGTTTCGTTTACGTTTGATTCACACTGCCCTGCTATGCTGTCTGTCTGCGATTGTTCTTTTTTGGAACCAGGTGAAACACTTCTTGTTTCACTATTCACTGGTTGTGTTGAGCTTTCTTGCTGATTTTCAGAACTATGCCAGTGATGTTGAAATCGTGGACATTGTTTATCCACGCAGGGATCAGCCTGAAAATAAAAATATGAATTTATTTTATTTTTGAGGCATAGAAAATGAATTTAGAAATCTGTAAATTGAATAAATAAATATGAGTTTCGTCTCACCTTTTGCACGAATGAATGACCTGAACTAACCAAAAATATTTTTTTTTTTTTTTATAATTTGATAACTTAACAACTATAAAATAAATTTCAGTGAAATTCAAGCATAATAAAGTTTACAAATTTAATAAGTGTTAAAAAACAGTAACAGTAAAATAATAAAAATTACTCACCTTGCAGGGGCATGACATTTTGTTCTGTTTCATTCATCGTGACATCATCAGATGATTCGGAATTACCCCTTATTTGTCTTGGTTTCAGAACACTTGTCAACTAAAAAAAAAAAAAAAAATAATAAATTAAAATATTTTAATTTTAAGTTATACTATAGAGTTAATAAGAAACAGATTAAAGCTGTATTTTTTATTATTATTTTTCTAAATACGAGTGTCGGACAGGAGAATAATGAATTTCTGGATCAATCCTCCATTAGTCGATTAATTTCCAGTTCCAGCTAACGAAAAGGTAATATAGTTTATAATTCAAAAGAGCAGACCATGAATTGCCTAACAGGTTTACTTTTATATTATACAATACAAGAGATACATGATTGAAAACTGTAATATTAAAAGATTTTGAAATGTAAACATTAACTGAAGGGAATTTTAAGAGAAAGAAATAGGATACAATTTTTTAAATAAAAATAAAGATTATGAATCCATTCATTGCCATCATTTTTAAACAATAAAATCATAGTATCTTTTATGATACGCCCTTTTGAAAATATGGCTAAATAACGTTATGTGTTTTGTCGTTGTTTATTTATTTTTAAAATGGACATATAAAAGCAAATAGTTCAATAAATAGGCTACTTACATTTTTATGTAGACTGTTCATAAATTCGACCCCGTAGAAAACTGTAGTTTGTATGTTAAGGTTATAATTAGAAATGCAGATTGACAGTTACTAATAAGCAAATCATTTAGGCATTAACACACTTAAAAGGTTTTAGAAACACAAAAATATACCGCTAATAAACACTGTTCCTTTAAGTTAACAAAAACAACAACAACAAAAACAACAAAAACAACAACGCTGCTGCCAAAATTTTATCAAATTCCATGCGCACGATTTATTTATTTATTTTTCTTTATTTTTTAAATAACAACAAAAACATCTCTAGAACTTGGTAATGACTGTATTGTACAACTCAATATTATTAAAAAATAAAAAATAAAAATTAAAAGGTGATGTTTTTATAAAAATAATAATAATAAATAAAACTATTTCAGTTAACTGATATTTTTTTTTTTTTTGTTGTTGCAAAAATAGAATATTACGGAGGCTAAATTCAGAAATCATTTTTCAGTCTATAAGTAACTGATAACAAATTTATACTATTTCATTACTACCAATTCAGATCCAGTTCTAAGAATATATCTAAATATTAAATAAATAAAACATATTAAAAAAAAATATAATAATAATAAATGTATTATAAATAATATAAATTAATTAATAATAATAATAATAATAATAATAATAATAATAATAATAATAATAATAATAACGGACAATAAAAAGAATGAAAGAAAAACTGAAAAAAGGATATGATTTATATTTTCCTTTTCGTTTCATTTGAATGTCGGGAAACAGAATCCTGGCAGCGCGATTACACTGAACACCCCAGTGAAGAATATCCGGCTCTCGTATCTTAGTTCCCAGCACTTCTAGCACCTGGTCACGTGACACTCCCGACTCCATATCGCCTGTCCAGTACACTGTTTCTGTAACAGATCGAACACACCCATTAATCAAGATAAATTAATCAAATAAATAAATAAATATTTATTTCTAGTGAAAAAACAACAATAAAATAAAATAAAAGAAAAAAAAAAAAATTAATAAAATAACTGAACAAAAATATTTTCTAATTATTTTATTTAATTATTCGTTTCGAAGAGATAGTAAATCCAATAACTTTTTATTATTTATTATTATTATTATTATTAATCCGTTATTTAAAAAATGTATTTATGCCATTTGTTTCCTTTTTGCTTTCTTTTTTTTTTTTTTTTTTTTTTTTTTTTTCAACAACAACGAAACACAAAGAATACAATCAACCGAGCTGAAAACAAACAACAATCTGAGAGAGAAAAAAACAAAGAAAAAAAAACAAAACAAAACAAAAAAAAAGCAACCAGGTAAAAACGAATAATGAGGTCAAGATCACGTGACATATCGCGCAGAGGCTGGTAATTGACAGTCTCCGTGTCGCTGCTGTCATCTTGTGTTTGTGTCGGCTGCTCCAGGTATTCCAGGCCAAAGAAATATGTTCTGGTGAAGTTAAGGCAAATTAACGTTAATTTTCACATCCTTAATGTCATCATTAGTCTGGCCGTATATATGTATGGTAACACAAATATTCTTGGCACCTTAGTTTTTTTTTTAAAAATGAAGGACTAAATTTAAAAAATAAATAAAATAAATGTTACTGTCTTTTATTTAATTTTTATATTTTCTTTTTTTCTCATATTTTTTATTTTTATTAATTTTTTATTATTTTTTTAATGTTTATTTATTTATTTTAAATATTCTTAAACTTTTTGTTCTATTTGTAAAAACTGCGAAACCTAAAGTTCCAAAATATTTCGAAAAGAATGATTTTTTTGTGTTTTTATATCTTTATTTTACGTTCATCTGACGATAGTGGTCTCGGAGAGATAGTAACGAAGTGCAACAAGAATGGAATTTACATTATTTTTTTATCATTAATCTCCAAACTCTGAATATGAATTAATGGTTATTTCTCTGAAACTGACCGCGGAACCCATTTTCAGAAACCCTGATATATATATATATATACATAAACATTTCCCAAATATAATGCTATCTTTATAATTAGGCCATGAAAAAAAAGAAACGAAAAATTTAAAGGCAATTTTTTGAACTATAGAAACAAACATTATCTAAAAGGTGGAATGAAAAGAAGTATTTGTTAGTATTGAATTTGATACCCCATACTTTACATGAGTAGATAAACCACACACAAAATACTTGGCCCCGTGATGATGAAGGGGCGGGGATTTCGGACTATCATAGACGAACAGAGTATTTTTTGAGTGTTTTTAAAAAAAAAAAAAAAAAAAAAAAAAAAAAAAAAAAATGACAGACATATATCTTTACATAATTCCCCCGCTATAACGTTATAGAGCAAATAAAGAAAGTCGACGGCAAAGTTATAATTACGCTGAAGTGAACAGCAATGATATACCGGGACAAGCAGCAGTATCAGATAACTAGAGATAAATTCAAGTCCTTGATACAAGTGTGTCGTCTAAAATCACAGAGACGACTTTTCTCTGATCTGAAACTGACTTGAAAACTGTACTGACGTAAAAAGATTTGTAATAAATAAATAAATAATAATATAAATAAATAACTAAATAAATTCAATGATGATGATAATGATGATGATGATAACAACACTGTTTTGAATAATTATATAATCTAATGCTGCACAAATAAGAAGTAGCAAATAAAATTCAACAAGACAAGGATACTTTTTATATTTTCCCTTTCTCTGAGCTAAGCTTGCTGGAAAGAGTTCCCTGACTGCTTTATTGCAAGCAGGACCCCACTGGACCACGTCCGGAAGATTCAGAATGATGCTTAATTTCTGCAGAAGGAGATCACGTGATACGTTTCCACGTGGACAAGCTTGTACGAGGTCTACAAAAGACCATATATAAAACGTTATTTTTGAAACGAAATCTAATATCGATATTTGAACGTTATTAAGACATGCTTTTTGTCATTCTCGTAGCTGATAAGAATATACGATTTTCAGCTTTATTTGACATGCGATAACTGTGGATTTTCACCCAGTTCTTCGTGATTCTGTATGCAGTTCGATTACTGACTTAACTTGATAGACAGCGATGCGTGTACATTTCAATGTGACTAAAAAGTTAAATGTTAGCAACTAAAATTTTATGTGTCTTCAGAATAATTTGTTTAAAATAAACATATTCCAATAAAACAGTTTTTATTTATCACATGGATAAAAATAAAGAATTAGCGACGTCACTAAAGTGTTTGGAATGTAAGCTAGTTGTTAAGATTTCTGTTACGACCTTTTTTAAATCAAAATAATCTTATCAAAACCTATTTACGAGTAATAATTATTTCTTTAAAAGTAAAATTAAATTTGAAGTATTAAAATTTATTTTTCGTTTATTTCATTTCAAACATATGATTTTTCAATTCTGAAATACGATATTTAATTTACATTTCAATAAATAATAATAATAATTTCCTCACAACTATTGCAATGTTGTTCTTTTTTTTTTTGTTAATAGTATTTATCAAAATCTCTTTTTCATAAAAGGGCTAAGACTAAGAAAAAAAAAAAAATAAATTACTTTATAAACAAACTATTACAGAAAATATTTTTATTGATATATAATTATATTATTCATATGAAATACTTTAATTTTAAATAAACTTAAGAGTGAAACCTCTCAAAACTGGACTCTCTCCAAATCAGAAGTCCCCTAGAACCGAACGATTTCAGCAGTCTTGTCATTTATCAAGTATTCAGGTTTAAAACCTCATTAACATGCATTTTTGATTGATACCGGCTGTGTTCAGTTTTGAGAAATTTCACTGTACAATAAACTGTCCGGATACGTGAACATGGCCATAACTTAAAATCCAGCTTTACCTGGAAGTGCTCCTTTGATCTTTACGATTTTCCAGCCTTCGCTGTTCATGTTTGTTCTCTCGGTATTCGAGTCGTCGTGTTCGCCTGTGAAGCAATATGGTTTGTCAGAAGTTAACGATCCACCACATCTCCAGATGTCAGTCGTATCCTGTGAATCAGCACCGTGTTCCTTGGAGACGTGGTATCTGTACGAATCCAAGAAGTCCGTACTAAAACTACACCGGGAACAAGCATATGCAAAGTTCTGAGATTTTTCTTCCGAATAAGAAAAGTTCTCTGATTTTTGTTCGGAATAAGAAAAGTTCTGGATTTTTTCTTCAGCTGGTTCTTGCTTTACGTGGAAGACAGCACTTTGTGAAAAAGATTTCACTGATGCTGTATGATCGTCTATCATGTGAGGTTGTCCGTTGCAGGTGACCGACGGTTTTGGTGACAACCATTTTCTTTCTCCCATGTACATCTTTTGATGTTTTGCGGATTCGTTATTAGACTGAATTTCCGAATTTTCACCGATAATGTTATTAATAGTAAATTTTGAAGTATCGCTTGGATTATAAGTATCACATCTAGCAGACGAATAAAAAGAAGACAGTTCTTTCTTCGTGCTATTTTTTCTTGTTATTTCTGTATTATCTGCCTTGTTTTTCTTGCGACATTCTGAATCTGAATCAGTATCAGATTCTGAAAATTGGTTTCGCAAAGCTACGGGAGCAGGGCGTTTTCTTCTGTTTCGACTGGTTGATAGTCTATGACCATCGTTTTCAGAATGCTGTAAAGCAGTCATAAATCGTGAAGTATACAGGGTATTTGGAACAGTACCAAAAGGATGAGAATATTCGTAATTTCTTTTAAGAAACCCAATATCTTTCCCTGTTAACCCATTGATATCTGTACGGAAATTTTTGCGGGTGCCATACTCGTTGGAAATATTTTCGTTTATTATCTGTTTTTCCGACAACGAATTTCTCTGAAGAAACATACTCGATGTACATCTCGATGCTCCGTGAGAAGATGACAGCAATGACCTCAGCGGAGATTTGTTTCCAAGAGGAGAGGATATTTTCTCTGCTTCAGAGGTATCTGTCAGTTCCCTGTCAGCATCCCTCTTTTTGGAGTCGTTATTTATACACAGGTTAACAGGTTTGTTTTCCCTTCTTGGCATCTCGCTGTCGTTTCTGTTATCACATGGGCCAGGGGAATTGGAAGAGTTTCCAGAACTGTCATCAGCTGACTGAACTTTGCTCTGGTGCTGAATTCCTCGGCAGTGGGTCTGAAATATTGTCTTAACGGGACATTTCCAGTTACAGACTTGGCAGAAATAAACAATATTCCCTCCCTCTCGAACAAGTTTAGTATATCGACCGAATTCTGGTGTAAAGCTGTTAAGATTTGAGCCCTTCATCGACATGGTTCCAATGTTTTGGTTCTGCGGTCGAAACATATGATTCGTTAGCTTTTCAATTTCCACCATGCCTGACGAAGTGTAACTGTTGATTTCTGAAGTATTTTGATCTAAATTTTGAAAAATGTTACAAGGAAACAATTTGTTTTGTTTACTTTTATTATGAAATCCCGAATGCATTATTCCTCTTTGTAATTCTAGAGGCCTTTGTCCTTTTGGCGATAGCGATGCCATATCCTGGATACCTCGAACCGATACTGAATCGTGCGAATCTCGAAATGGTTTAAATAACTTCTTGTAGCCACCGACTTTACAAGCATTTGTCTTTTGTTCTTTGTCGCCTGCCCACATGGCCTTTGACGTTTGTGACTGCACCTGAATGACATTGTTGTCGTTAGAATCTGAATCATCAGAGAGATCAGAAAGAGAAAGAGGTCCTTTGCCAATCTGAGGATGGTTGGCCTTAACGTGAAAGTTTAAATCTTCTTCCATGCAGAAATTTAACACACACTGACTGCAGCTGAAGCGCGAGGTCTCCGCGTTTAAATGTTGTTGTTTAACGTGCTCCAGGAAGCTTTGTTTCGACGTTAGGATCGACGGCAACGTCGTGCATAAAGTGCATTTGTACAAGATCTCAGCAAACTTCATACAGCTTTCGAAAGTTGCGCCGTCTTGTTTTTGGAGTGTTCCTGAAACAGTCTTAGGACTGTTACGGTTTTTGGTTGGCAGAAGATGGTTACTGTATTTTCCTTTTCCCTTTATAGTATCGCGCGAAGTATCCGTAAACTCGGCCTGTTTTTCATTACCGCCGCCAGGTTTTAAATCCGAAGAAATCCCTTGTTGTGATCTGTTAGAGCCTGGCAAAATATCTTCATTATGGCCGCAGATAGGAAAATATTTGTCTTGGTTTGAACTGCCAGGGGAACTCGGTGATTTAGTCCATGAATTTGAACTTGATGATTCATTTGTTAATTTGTTCTGACTTTTTGTGTCTGTATTCAACGAACATGTTATCTGCATTGGAATAAAACTACCCGAGTCTTTGGGACATGGTCTGTTTTCGCAACTGCTACCCGAAATCGAAAGATTGGATTTCACACTGAGCTCTGGGCTGGGTGTTCTGGACGTTTGCTCTTTAAATTTATCTAGGAGCTCTTTTGACGAATTCTCTGAAATTCCTGTTGATTCCTTGTCACTTTCAGACATTTTTCTCAGTCAAAGAGATTTAATAAAGTAATTGAATGTAAACAGTCTATCTGTGCATCAGTGAAGTGTTCAAGATGTTTTATCTGAAAAATAAAATAAAATGATATTTAGTCTAGTCAATAATAAGTGATTCTAATGGTAAAGTTTGTGAAGTTTTAATATGCTTCGATCAGAGAACAGCTGAAACATGCCTATAACTCCAGTAATCACAGCTAGGTAATTAATATATTTATATATAACATATGCCATGATGATTTTAGACAGTGCACCCAGACAAGCAGTCACTGAAATAAACTTAAGTTGTTGCAGTTATTTTGATCAAGAAATGGGAGTTGAATATATCTGAATTCGTTAGAAAGTGCACATTATAAATCTCTTTTGACTTGTTAAATCACCACTATGATAATTTTAAAAATTCACCTCACTATATAACTTCTGTATTTTAATAATTTTTTAAAAAAGAAAGAAAAAAAAAAGAAGATATTTTTTAACTGTTCTTTTTCATTTCTCTTTTGTTTTAATTTCAATTATTTTTCTCGCAGCAATATAAATATAAAACTTTTTAACGATTTTTCGCATCCCCAAACGAAAATAATTACTAAATTAAAGATGACATAATAATAACTATTATCAATTTTATTATGTTTTTTGTTGATTTTTTTCTTCAGTTTTTGTTTTACCGTCTTTTTTTTATTATTATTTTTTCAACTACACTATTCTTTATCGTAAATCAACAAGCAGTTATTAGAGAGCAAATGAAAATGATACTTTCTAGACAGCAGTTGTTAACTGTATTCTGAGGTGTCTCCATCGATTGACTTCAGCGAGTGAAAACTTTCAAATCCCTGTGGCGCCTGTTCGTCTGTCACCTGCGATCTTATCCTCGCGTGCGACAATTGACAGGTTGTAATTATCACGTGACCCGTATATATTCTCCAAGCAATGACAGGTGACGGCGACAGATGTTGTATATCCGGAGTTCTTGTGTGTGTGTGTGTGTGTGTGTCTGTCAGATGATCGTGTTAATCTATATATTTTCTCTTTGTTTGTATTTGTATGTGTGTGTGTGTGTGTGTGTGTGTGTGTGTGTGGGTGTGGTGGGTGTCTGTGCACGCCTGTCAGAAGATCGTGTTAATCTGTGTATTTTCTCTTTGTGTGTGTGTGTTTGTGTGTTTGTGTATATGTATGTATATGTGTGTGTGTGTGTGTGTGTGTGTGTGTGTGTGTAATGATAAATCATAACGCTGTTAGTTTAAGATATTTATGTATATATGTATGTACCTGGTTACGTGTAAATATGGATGTATTAAGTGGGTATCTTTGTGTGTATTTAATATAGGTGTACATGTACTGGTTGTAAGATACTTGTATTTTACTCTATATAGTAGATTTATTGATTTACTTTTCACTCCATTCAAACTGATGTAATCTATTTATCTTAGTTTCTAATTACATTTAATCTGCATTTTTGAAATAGGAATGTCAGATATTTATGTCCGTGTAATAATAAAAAATAATCTAAAGCATATGTAATCCAGATAGGTAATGTGTAACGTTAAGCATAGTTGTTCTGGAATCCTTACTGAAACCTATATATTCAAATATGAACTACTATGAACATATAGCTCGCACATATAAATAGTCGTGCGTGCATGCGTATGTAAACAATAATATCATATTTCAAAAAAGGTTATTTACTAATATTAGGAAACTGGCTCGCTTCTTTATAATGGTAGAGCGGAAGTAAATCCGATTCGCAAAATATTTTCAATACAGCTGACTTTTATCCAATCTGTTATATATAATTATGTTTATCCACTGACCTTATTATATAACAAATAGGTTAAAAACGAAATAAACAAACCAAATAAACAAAACACAACAGCAAAATACAGACGCGACAATCGTTGGACAAAGAAAAACTAATTGTATGCAGTTTACTTTACCTTTCATTATTATTATTAGGTACCTTTCTTTATTATTATTTTTATTTTCTAATACCAATATCCTATCGTTATATTTTTCATATTACGCTAAAGAAATGCATTTATCTCTAAGCAAAGCTAGGAACTAAAATAATATATACAGTTTTTAAACAATAATAAATATTAATTTATAAGCGTATAGATATACTACACATTTTAGAACAAAGGTTAAAATAGTGAAAGTTAAGAAGACATAAAAATGTGATTACCTTGTCTGTCCAAGTCCAGTTATTACAGCTGGGTTTAACATTTCCACTTTCGCAGTTCTCTGTCTAAATGAAACATTTACAAGGCAATAAAACCTGTTCAAAATTTCAAATAAAGTTCAAATCGAAGGTTTAGCTAGCATGCGTAAATAAGACTTCGTATCTTAAACGTTGTCTATTTTTCTGGTTAAAAACACGTTCTGTTAGAAGACCGAGACTGCACGTTTTAACAGTCGCAATTTTGTTTTGCCAGACAGTCTTGTCAACTCTATATCTAGCATTTTATCTGATAGGCTTGAAGAAGAAAATCGAAGTGCAGACGTCTGCGCGGCGGCACATGGCGCCAAGGTGGTTAAGATAAATGAGTTGGTTATGCGACGAGGCGGCAGGCGAGAGACACGCTCGAGACGGTCTCGAGACTCCGTGACGTCAGAAAGCCACCCAGCGGGACCCCCAGCCATTGTGGCGCCGATCTCCCAACGCTAGATGTCAGAGGCTAGACGGAAAATTGGGCGCCGTTTGAGTAACAATCAGAATAATTACCAGTTGGTGAAAATGGCTATGATGAGATTGGATATAATGTGTTATGTGTGTACATGTAGTATAATTAAATACGGTATACAGATAATGCCTTAGTTGAATATGATCATCTATTTTTTTTTCTTTCTTTATTTTATTTGTTTGGTTTTTTTTTTTTTTTTTTCGTTTTTTTCTTGTGTGGATTGTAATCTATATCTGATAACATATACACAGGTCCATTTTATCAGAGACAATACAACATTAAAAACATAAAACATCTTTTCGTCTCGTGCACTTAAAACTCTTATCGTTTCTTTTCTTTATTCTTTTATTTTCTTCTCCTCAGCAAAAAGACTGTTGTTAGTTTAGCGGTTGACTTTATTTTGATTCATCTGGAGTGGCCGCCTTTCAAATGTAAGGATTTACAGTCGTGCAGTTAAAAGATTTAATTAACTATTGTTGTATTACTATTCAGATAATCTTTTTATAATGCTTTTCTTAATCCATTATGAAAGAAAGAAACGTTTCTTCCTTTAACGACATACTCAATACATTATTTTTGATCCGTGGTTATATGACGTTCACGTTTAGTGATAAAAAAAAAACCCATACAGACAAAGAAAAAAGACACACCCCCCGCCGGCTCCATACGGTGATCTATTGTTTTTCATATAATAACAAGGGATCTTTTGTCTATGTTTACCTAAAGCACAACGTTTAATAAACCAGTTGTGACGCAGTGAAAAGACCGTGATTAACGTCTTAATTAAAAAGATGGTCGTGAGATTTACCAGCTACGTAGAACAATTGTTAACTCCTTGACCTTAACCCTGGTTAGTTACCGGATCGCATCTTACTAACAGTTTCTGCGCCGATTTATCTGTTTCACGCCTATATATCTTGGGCGAACAAAACACAACTTCTGTGTTATGTGCGCAAGACAGGCATACTCTAACTTAGTTAATGTAAGCACGTTTTAAGTGGTTAACTGATCGACAAGGGCTCTGAACCTATCATAGTGAAATCTATTAAATGTCGTTAATGGTTTGTGGAAATCTGTTAGAAGAGGAATTAAGTCACTACGCCCTTGGGACACGTTTCGAAATTCGTTTTAAATATTAAAACATTTTTATTGAATAAGAAAATGTAGAAACACTTAGAGGTTCTGTTTCTTTTCGATTAATATTTGTTTTAATTTTTTTTTTTTTTTTTTTTATTAATTCAGATAAATCATTTGATCAAAATGTAAAGAAATATTTAGACCTACTGTGTCTCGGAAAATAATGTTAAAATATTTTTGCTAATGTTAAATTTAGATTCGCTTCTTTATTTTTAAAATAATAATAATAATAATAATAATAATAATAATAATAATAATAATAATAATAATAATAAATAAATAAATAAATAAATAAATAAAATCGAAACCTATTACGAAGAGACATAAAAGTCATGATTAATAGTCAAATAAATCACTAGCATATTAAATTATTATCATGTCGCGAGTGGTAGCTGTACTCGTCTCGTCTTTAATCGATCTTGTAAACGAATCTCTCTGTCAAATCTAAAGCTGGATCGTATGATGGACGTGTCGGGATATTTTCCGTTCTAGCTAATGTTCCACTACTAATGACGTTCGCTTTGTTCATCTCCTGTCTGAACGAATGAATCAACACATTGTGTGTAAACCCAGGAGAATAATCGTTTTTATTATTATTGTTTTTTTGCTAATCTGTTATTACAGAAAAAACCCGATGATGCCATTACTTCCCGATTAGAAGAAAGGAATTATTATTACTATTATTATTGTTGTTTGTTTGTTTATTTGTTGTTGTTGTTGATGGTGGTGATGTTGTTGCTCTTTTTGTTGTTGTTGCTGTTGTTATTATTATAATTTATTGTTCTTGTTACTATTATTATGGATGTTGTTGTTGTTATTTCACTTGTACCTTCCCCAAGACACGGAGGCACATACCACATTTGTTCGTATGGAAATTCTATGTGAAAATGTATACTTCTTTCACTAATGAGGACTGGTTAATTGAAAGAAATAAAACAGTCAGCCGGAATAACTGTATACACATTCATACAGACTCTATTTTCCATCTGACTCACATGATGTCAGAAAAGTGTTATTTTCGTTTTAGAAATAATAATAATAAAAAAAAATAATTATAACAACATAATATTGTTTAGCATTTTGCTTTATTAATAATACGATGTCTGCAAAATTTTCTTAATCGTCTGTCTTTTAATGTCAATGCATCGTTAAACACCGATTTATTCGTTTTTCTTTCACCTCACCATTTAAAATGTTCTTAATGAAATGATCTGATAATTCAGTCTTCCCTTTTATATATTTCCATGCTGGATTATTAATTATATCTTAATGGTTGCGATTTCTTTTCAATACTCAATGCAAAATAGTCATTTTGATATATTTGTGTTGTTCTCTTGCTTTAGGAATCGATAGCAACAGGCGACTTTATGGCGCCATCTATCGGCAAAAGCTAGATATTGTGTCAGAAGATCAAGGGAGTTAAAACGCCAACTTTATAGTTACGTGTCATCAGTGAAAATTAAGCGGATTATTATTTATTTATTTAAAAGATATAGAAAAAGAAAGAAATGGTGACTATTTTAACATAACGATAAAAATAAATATATAAAAAATTCTTGTAAATTTCAATATAAAATACATAAATAATTTTGATTTTTAAAATTTTGGTTTACTATGAACAAATAAAAATTTATGCTAACTCAGTTTAGTGGCCGAATAGTTAATGAACCCATAAGAGTTAAAAAAAAAAATAAATAAAAAAATAAATAAATAAAATAAAATAAAAAAAAAAATAAATAAATAAATAAATAAATAAATAAATAAATAAATAAATAAATAAATAAATAAAATAAAATAAAATAAAATTTGTCAACCGGATAGGTTTCGGTGCCATTGGTGCCAGAGTAATATATTAATAGTTGTCACACGGTTCAGGCTTTTTTCGAAATCCTTGGTTTGAAACATGATCTTTGATGACAACGGTAGTTAACAAATATTTAATTAATACAGTGCAGCTGTATCAACACTGCACATATATCTTTTAACTCCACTGGAATATCATATTTAATTTGCGTACGATGGAACCTGATACATTAAAATCTCTCTCTCTCTCTCTCTCTCTCTCTCTCTCTCTCTCTCTCTCTCTCTCTCTCTCTCTCTCTCTCTCTCTCTCTCTCTCTTCTCATATATATATATTTATATTTAATGATAGTACGTAGCACTTTGACATTGAGCTTATATATATAATTATCATAATTAATTCATAAAATTTTAATTCGGTAAACAAAAAAAGAAATAGAGAGAATGAAACAGGATTGAAAACATCGGTTTATTCAAGTTATCAGAATGAATATAAATATAAAAATATATACAGCACATTATCGAATAATAATAATAATAATTGAAAAAGAAGAATACTACAAATTTTCATTAAATCTAAACTGAAAGTAATTAGAAACACACACGAAAGGACACAAAAACAAAACAGTATTCTAATGCGACGCGCAATCGAAAAGGCGCATGCGCATACGTGAAAGCTAAACCAAGGACGCGTAGACAAAAAAGATCAAGTGCATTCATGAACATTTTATTATGTTTATTCTCTTCAAATGATTATTGCGTATTTACATAATACTATTTTAACAACTGTTAAAGATGAAAATTAATTCCCACAATGAAAATAAGTTTTATTAGGACTTTTATAAGTGTAGTATATTATTAATGTAGATTTATAAAAAATAAAACATATATGTATGTATGTATGTATGTATGTATGTATGTCTATATATATATACACATACACACATACATGTACACGTACATAAGTACATAAGTACATGTACATGCATACACACATATATTTTTAATCTATGCATACATACATTTTGGATATTATTAAATGTGTTAGTACATGTGAATTTGTTCGGTCTACTTAAGTGTGTAAAGTCTAATGGTTGAAATTTATCATTTGGTGTCACTGAATGAAGTCTATTGTTATATTATTATGTGTGTCAGCACCTGAAAAAATACTTATTTCACTTTTTTATTCACTGGTGAAAGCGACAGTACAATTTAATTAATCACACGACCTTGCCAAGAAAGGTAGGATAGAGATGACATATAATATGGCTATTTAGTGCGCAGGACACAACTAGTTATCCGTAGAAATAATTATAATTGTCTACATTTCTTCCCATTGTTAACCAAACAATGGTACTTAAATTTTATTTTAAAGTTAATTTAATTAGACAACTTTTGAAAACAGGGATTAATGTACGTCATAGTAAGATTAGTCTTAATTACTGAGCACAAGATTAGCTAAGTTTCAGACATTTAAAAGAAGAAAAAATAATAAAATAATACGTTTAAAAGTCGGCATTACAACAATGGTTAAGTGTAGAAGAATTTATTCTTAAAGAACCGAGTAAAGACAACTATATGTCTACTTCATATGCTGTTGTTTCAATCGTTTCCTAAGAAAAAGAACTATGTTTGCATATTAAAGTATTTAAGCGCCGACTGACTGAAACGGCCAACATGGCGCCTGCAGACATTCCATTTTCATTGGTTTATTATGTGTGAATAAGGTAGTTACGACATGCACTCGACAAATATTTCCTTTTGTTTGTTTTGTTTATTTTTTGTGCGTCTATTTTTTGTATTTCTTTTTATGTTTCGTGTCCTTGTTGCATAAAAAGAAGTTCAACACGGAAAAATAGACCATAAAAAAGAAAAGAAATAAGTATACAAATAAACAAATAAACAAAATAAATAAATAAATAAATAAATAAATAAATCCCATTTGTAAAAACTTCAAGAAGAAAAGCAGAGTGTAGGGAAAAAAAAAAAAAATAAAAAATAAAAAAATAAGAAAGAAAAACAGTTATAGATGAAAAGCAGTAATAAATCTGTATGACGGCCTAATAGCATCTAGAAGTTGACAGTTCGCGATCGAAGTTGATAGCATTATTTTTTTTTGTGGTAGCGATATGTTGTAAAAAAAAAAAATCCATTTCAAAAGGTTTTGGAAACGTCTTCAATTTTGTTTGGGTCACTATCTTCATTCTTTTATTCTTGATGTCTGAATTAATAAATATATAACTATTTTGAATCGGTAATAGTTCGTCTCAACAGATGTGAAGTCATGTTCGTTCTTACAGTTGTACTGTAAACCATAATTTCGTCATACGTATTTACTTTTCGTTCAGAAATCGTTGAAATGTGTAAAATGTATTTGAATTGCTTTTGTATTAGAAATAAATTATCAATAAATAAGAAAGGAAAAATGTATACCCTGTCACTCAATGCCGCTTGGTTTTTAAATGAAGAGTGAGATCACTTGGTGATTATGGAAAAAAATCCTCATTTTCCTTTGTGCACATTTGACAACTACAATTAATTCTTGCTTTAAAATATATAATTAATCAATAACTGCTAGTTATGATCATATATTAAATATTATAACATTTTTCATTTCCCTCTCACTCTCTCTCTCTTTTTTTTTTCCAATTTTTTATCTATAACTTTTTTTTTTTTTATTTTTTTTTTTTTTCAGGAGAAGCAGACGAAAGAATTGGCGGGAATACACTGAAGACGTTTTGGCGGATTGAAGGAGAAATGGCGCCATAGTGGCGGCACGGGGCCTTGCGACTGAGAGAACCGTTTATTTCATGTTATGGAATTACTCTAACGTCTGTAGCCTAGCGGACTGCAATCATTTGCATAGTTTGATCAGCTGGCATCCACAGAATATCACTTAATGATAATATAGTGTCAGTGATTCCGCTTTGAATATATTTGTTAAATGTATTTGCGAATGTTAGGTTTTCGGCTGATCGTTTAAACGTGATATACAGCATATCGGAGGTTTTTTTTTTATCATTTGCTATTAATAACTGTACATCCTAATTACTTACGAAATAAATCTGATTTTGGTACACAATCAACTACTGACTAGGATGAAGAAATGAAACGGTAATAGGAATTATGCGTAAACCATAAACAGTTGGACTAAAAATATTAGTACGCCTACAGTATTAATTTAGTAATGAGAAAAAATGAATAACACAAGCATTTTATGCTTTTCTTGTCATGTTGTATACGAATCGTATCGTCAGTGATGGAAATAGGTTTTAGAAACTAAGGATAAGCAAGTCCAAAAATAAGTCTCAGTGGATAAAGGCCTCTTACACGGAAATAACGCATTACACACGCTCTTCAAAACTGCAGCAGTACGTACCGATTTACCGAGACTACCAACTAAATCACCTTCTTGTACAAGCTATTAATTAATTAAAGAAATTTATTTATGGAAAAATAACTTCGTACATATGTTGCTTATAAGAGCTGAGTAAAATATGCACATATAATTAGAGAAGGAAAATAATAATTTTAAATGCTAGAAACTTGACAAAGAATACTTAGTAAACGTCTCTGACGCCATGCTGATATAAATTTTAAGCATACGCTGTAAACCGAAAAGTCCTTCCATCATTGCATATCATACTTTCTACATATATAATTAAATAGAAAGTAGTAATATCCTTTTGGATAAAGAAAGCAAAAGTTAACAGATAATGTAAATGGTACATTAATCAACCCGTACAGACATAACTTGGTATAAATGTATCACTGAGAAAAAGAAACAGCTCATAAAATAATGCTATCCTATACGATGTATACTGTACCGATATTTTCAATAAATGGATTAATATATATATGTAAAGAGCGAGAGACAGAGAGATAATTAGTATCTGTTTTAATTTGTATTTTGACTTTCTTTCTTTCTTTCTTTCTTATTCTTATTAATTTAACAATTAGGCAAAATGTTTTCACTGGTTTTGTCGCATGTTGCCAACGAAATATCTATAAGCTGGAATGTCACAATACATTAGCTCTTGATGGATTTTTAAATATGTTTATTGATGAATAATGTATAATTATAATATACAGCTTACTGAAAACTGAAATCGGTAATGGAATACAGATGTACGTGTATGTGTGTGTTTACATCTTTACATTTTTCTACATTAAAGGACACGTTTAAGAAACAAATATGTTTACAGTTTGGCCCATAAAAAAAAAAAAAAAAAAAAAAATATTAATAATAAAAAAGTAAAATAAAAAAAATATATATTAATAAAAAATAAATAAATAAATAAATAATTTTTTTTCTTTGCATTTGGCAATTTTGAATTAAGAGTTACGACACTTTCCATTTTTATATGCCAGACGCATATTAAGTTAATGCTAGATATAAAACAAATGTATCTATATATATACTTTTATGGATCTGAACAATAAAAGGATGTTAACACTAAAAAACAGACATAGAGTGTATTCGCACAATATACATAATCATGCTCGTAGAGAAAAACGTGCTATTCAGTAGATTTACCAAACGACATATACAAAACATAATACACGGTTCCAGGTTGATTTTCTAAAGTATTTTGCGCACCCTATATTAATTCTCGGGTGCATAGGTGCCCAAGCTGAATATTATCTCTACCGTTTCTAAAATTACCTTCGGCTGCTATTTTAAAACACCACACATCGATCAACCACTATTTTTTTTTTTTTTTATATTTAAATAATAACATTGCTAGGAGGATGATTAAATAATGCTAAACAGGGTTGTGTTATCTATTACCGACTTCTGTTTTACAAATAAATCGCATCGCATTGGATTGAATCTCCCTTAGGCTAACTGTTATTGTTTTTTTTTGTGTTTTTTTTAAATAAATGAATTCATATTTTTATTTTTATTATTATTTATGGTTAGACATATCGATTTAATAACGGACTATTAAAAAAATATATATATCAAAAAAAAAAAAAAAAAAAAAAAAAAAAAAAAACGTTCTCAAAAATAGTTCCATAATTTCTGTAAAATTAATATTTATTAATTCTGAACTTTTCTTTTTTCCTCTAAGAATATGTTGTGTGTATGTCATAAATTATAATAATAACAGGTACAATATTTTTAAGTCTTTAGAATGTTTTATTCTTTCTTTTCCTTTTAAAAAATAATAACAATAAAAATATAATTTTTAAAATTACTTCTTTCTTTCTTTTTGATGAAAAACATCATTTCAAAGGGTATCTGTTAGAACTTTTATACACTTTTGCTTAAAATCGTTAAAAAAGAAAGAAAGAAATTTAATAAGAAGTTTCATTCAAATTACCTCCAAGCGTATTTTCTCTCTTTTTCTGATTATTTATACTAAATTCATCATCATCTTCTTCTTCTTATTATTGTTATTGTTGTTGCTGTTATTGTTGCTGTTGTTGCTGTTGTTTTTGTTATTGTTGTTCTTAAGGGATAAACATGATTTCAGTTTTTTTAATATTATGCTATTTTTGTTTGTAGTGGCCTCTACAGTTCGGAACGAATTCAGCATTACAGAATAGAGAAAAGCTATCCCTGCGGTGGACTGATTTTTGTTAACTCTATAATAATAATAATGACTAATAAAATAAATAAATAAAAAAGAATAAAGCTGAAAAAAATTAAATTAAAAAAAAAAAAAAGAGAAAAATTAAAAGGATGCGCCCAACTAAAATGTATTTATTTATTTATTTATATTGGAAAAAAAAAAAAAATAATAACAAACAATATATAAATAAAATAAAATAAAGAAATAAATAAAGAAAGAAAGAAAGAAAGTAAGTAAGAAAAAAAGAAAGTAAGTAAGAAAGAAAAAAACACATTGAACATAGTGTTACAACACAACAATGACAATAACATCCGCGACAACATTATTCCTTCTTCTTCATTTTTTTGTACCAAAATAGCATTTGCATCGATTAAGAGTGCGCCTATCACAATATTTCTTTGTTGTTTCTTTTTTTTTTTTTTTTTTTTAAATTATTATTATTATTGTTAGAAATTACATAAATTTAAAAATTGAGAAATTTACGGTGTATTATTTTTCGCAGTAAAAAGAACAACAACAACATCTAAGTGGTGTCATTATTATTCTTTTTAAAATCTATTTTAAATCGATAGGAAATAAATAAATAAATAAATAAATAAATAAATAATCATCATTATAACAGATAAGTTAGCAAGTAAATAAGTATATAAATAAATGAATAAATAAATATTCATTATTATGATAAATAAGCAAACAAACATATTAATTAAAACTGACATTTGACTGCATTTTATTATTATTATTATTATTATTATTATTATTATTATTATTATTATTATTATTATTATGAAATATGTCCAAAATAACTAAGAATACCGATGGACGTCAACAGCCGCTTATTGACAATACAGCTTTTAGAAAGTAGTTTGTATGAAGATGAAGATTCGATACGGAAGGATGAACACAGTAGAAGATGTGAAATAACCTAATCGACGAAGAATATCATTCCCTGTATTTATGATGGGACGGGGATGGAATTTTGGTGTTACTGGTGCACAGGCACGATATTTTTCTGATTTGGTTTGTGTTTAAATATTCTTCAAAATGACGAAGAGAAAGAAACTCGGTGGAGATGATATGGAAGGGGACCAGTCGGTGCCTCTTCCAATCCAAACGTTTTTCTGGAGACAAACCAGGTAAATTATTTTATAATTATTATTTGTAAATATAGTATGTAAATACTTTGAATGTTAAATTTCAAAATATCTTTTAACATATTTTTATATACATATATATTTTTTTTATCGATGTGTCTTGTTCGGATATCCATAATCAACCTGTTGCTTCTTTTTAATAATCAATTTATTTTTGCTAATTATATAACCTATTTATGGTGAAAACTGATTTCTGACTTAAGCATATTACATATGAAAAACTGTTAAGACGTTTAATTCAAGGTCTGATCGACGTTTAATTCAAGGTGTGATAAAGATTATATTATATTTAGACTATATCAAAGGAACTACTTAGCACGGTTGAAAATAATACTAACAACTCGCCCCCCACACCAAAAAAAATTCATTTAAATGGTTCTACTAAAAAAAAAAAAAAAAAAAAAAAAATAATAATAAAAAAATAAATAAATAAATAAATAAATAAATAAAAGAATATCCCCCATAACATATTATGCCAAACATTAACAAAATTAATTCCTTTTTACCAACATTAGTAATCATTAACCAATCTGAGGCATCCATTTTTGGCAAGTGATCCTGCTTTCTTATTTTCACTGAAATTAAGCCACTTCACTATCCAATCTAAAATGCCCATTTTGGTCATGTGATCCTCATCACCAACCAATCTGAATGGGCAGTTTTTGTCATGTTAATCTGAGGATCTCAGATTTGTGGTATTATTTATAATGATGCACAATTTTGGGAGTTCAAATGATCAGTCTACAAACATGCAGATTATTAATTTTTAATTTTTAATTTTATTACTTGTTTGTTGATTGTATATGAATAGGCTCTGGGCAAAACATGAAATTTAAAGGGATTTCAATTGAAATGAAATAGAACCAACATGAACAGGCTGAAAAGAAATGAATGAATGAATGAATATTTAACAACACCCCAGCACAAAAACAAATATCAGCTATTGGGTGTCAAACAAAGTTAAACACAACAAAATGGTGAAAAGCTGAAAAGGATATTAAGTAAATCTGATAATAAGCAAATGATGAACAGTGTTAAATAAATTACAAAGGTTAATTCTATGATGACATCATTTTGGTGGTTTCTTGTGTCAAATATGTACTTATTTACATTAATGAAGTTGAATATGGAACAACCCCCAAAAAAAAAGCAACTAAATAAAACAAATGACAACAACTCTCTTTTGCCAAATAAATAAATAAATAAATTGTTCCAAAAGGGGTTCCGTTAGATAATTAAAAAAAAATAATTTGTTTATATTGTGTGTGTGTATATATATATATATATATATAGCATATAACATGTTTGTTAATGCAGTAAACTATACAAATAATTTTATATATATATATATGTATATATTAAAATGTTAAAAAAAAAATAATGATGACAAATCAAATAACAATTAAAAAAACAACAACAACAAACACACCCCATTTTACAGTCTGGGAATGTGTATTTGTCTGGTTAAAAGAAATAAAAATGTTCATTACTGTTTGTAACATACTAACAATTCAGCACTAGGGACATTTCAGTTTTCTAAATTGATTAATGAGAAAGAAGAGAAAGCCACAGAAATAAATGAACTGAGAAATTAAATATGAAGGTAGAAAACTGCTGAAGGAATGAAAACTTTGTGATTAAACACTCATCATTTAATTAATCCGTGTTATACATTTTTTGCATTCATATATTTTAATTGTTTATTTGTTTAGTAAAGAAAATTTCTAATTTGTTTTCTTCAATGCTATTGATGATTTATAAAAATTATATTTGATTGTTTTTCAGTCCATTCATCCGACCAAATCAGGCTAATCTGTGTGAAGCTTCTTGTGTGGTAAGTAGTACAGCTGTTGTACCATAATGTATATTTTTAACATTCACTTCTTGTGAGGAGAAAAAACAGTCAGAGTATTTCTTATTTTTTAAATTTTGTTATAAAATAACTAGTTTTAAAGAATTCCCTATTAAGTAAATGTGTGAAACAGTGTGTTGTACATATATCTTTATGGTTCATTATAATACTACTCTCTGTGTGTGTGTGTGTGTGTGTGTGTGTGTGTGTGTGTGTGTGTGTGTGTGTGTGTGTGTTCATAAAATATTGTTCAAGCTTTCTACTTGAAAATGTTTGCAGTGTAAAACAGTGTATGTATTATGAAATCAAAAAACACCTTAATCATGTATCTGCAATGTAACTGAAATATTCAACTAGAAAATCACAAGGAAACCAGTTAAATCCACATTAAGGGATTTTAAATTAAATCAGTAAAACTTTTTGTCAGTTAAATTAGTTTGAAAAACATAAACAAATTTTAAAATATTAAAATAAAATAAAATAAAATTTAAATAAATAAAACAAATAAAAAAACCTTCACAAAATAATTCATGGGCAAAGAAGAAAATAATCAAAGAGCAATTATAATATGTAATACCATCTACAGAAAGATTTTTTTTGTAAAGGTTTCTTTTTAATATGTAGTGTTATATAATTTTGGTTGCCATGGGAACAGTTACTTAAGTCCAGTGAGGTGCTGTCAGCTTTATGGATCTTGTCTGAAGCCAGTCTCCAAAATAAACCACAGTATTGATTAGTTAGTTCTGTGTACTGCACAGATCAATGTTTCTACCAACTCATCAGCATTGGTCTTGTTACAATGTCTGCAGTTACTGTTTATTTTCTCTGAAAAATTTAGTGCCAAGGACAGGACAGTGATAATGCAAACTGATATTTTATGCAAAAACATTTATTATCAATGTATCATACATAAGAAAAGAAAAAAAATCATATTTTACAAAATAGATAAAAATATCATTATTTTAGGATTCACAAATTATATATACACACACAAACACATGCACACACATACATATATAGATATATACATACACATACTGTTATTTAATCATAAAAGTTAGGCACATTAATTTTATACTGAACTGTTCTATAATACTGAGTATTGTCCAAGAATAGTTTTATTTATTATACATTATATTAATTACATTAGTAATTGAACAAAATATGTAAATAAAACACAAATGAACTGTTTAACCAAACAAAAGCCTGCATGTAAATTAGTTCTGAAGAACTTGCATTTATATTAATGTAAATGACACTTTTTTTGTTATGTAAAGAATACAGGTGAGGTTTTGGATGTTTAAAAAAAAAAAAAATTTAAACATAAATATTGATATTTCAACAGTTAAATCAAAAAAAAAAAAAAAAACTCCCATTTTCAGTACACTATTAAATATTAGATCTGTGTGATGATCAGGATTGTTTTTTATTCCTAGATTTTGATATAACGATTCTTTAAGTCTAAACCTAATTTTCAGTATGTTTCATTAAATTTAAAAATAATAATAATTATTATTATTATAAAAAATAGGAAAAAAAAATAGGAAAAGAAAATGATGCTGATTTTACCAAAAAAAAAATTGTTAAATTAAAGTAAATCAATATATTTTAAACATTTTAAAATATTTTTTTGTATGTTACATTTCTAGTCATTCGAAAGAGTTGTTGTGCAGAATATCTTGCATGGTCTGTCTCCAAGCCTGTGTGAAGCTATTCAGAGTGTGTCACGATGGAAAACAATCCAAGCAGCCTTTCCACACTTGATGCATGCATGTTCCAATCTGCTTCTTAAGCGCAAACAAGACCACCCTGACCAGCCTTTCAGTAGCAGTGAGACTAAACTGCTCTACACCCTTCATTGGATAATGTTGGATGCTGCTTCTGAATGTGAGGATGCTGATGCAGAGAGGAACAAAGAACGCGCCAACAGTCCTCAGAACTACATGCATCCTATTGGAACCATTCAGCTGTTTGTGTACCTGTTTGCACCATTGATTCATACCATGAAAGATTCTGATTTTGATTCTCTGAAGCTTGAGAATGGCCTGACTCTGTGGCAACCACTGTGGGATTATCGTCAACCAGATATTCCATGTTTCTCTACCCCTGTTAAACCACAGCGCAGTGTTCTGAAGGCACAGAGGAATCTTTTGAAGGTAAGTTCTTATAGCTTTCCATTAGCAAATTATAATCTTGTAACTCTTGAAATACAATATCAGTATCAGTAAACGATTATTTATTTAATTTAGATTTTCATATGTTTCAATATACACACGCACATATAAATACATACCTGAATTAAAAATGTTTTTCCTTTATTTTAGGTTAATACAAATGCTGCAAATATTTACATTGGAAAGGGAACTTCTAGAGAGAATCTTTTCTTTTCATGTCCTGAACCTCCTAGCAGGTAAACCAAAAACCAAAAAAAAAATATTGTTATACTTAATCAGTTTCTTTTACTAATTATAAAATAAGCCTTTTCTCTTTTTAGAATGTTATAGATGTTAATCTGAGATAAAATCTATTTATGATAAACTATTTTAATTACTTTTATTTTTAAAGGAATTAATTAAAGAAACAAAAAAATAAATAAATTAAATATTCATGGGAAATGGCTGGAATGGTAAACAGATTAACGGGTACATTCTTAATGGAAATATACATACATTTTTGTTCAGAACCAGCATCCATGAGTCCCAATCTCCTCTTGCTCCCATTGCCAGAATGAGTGACATCTGTGCCTTGTCAGCAGCTGCTTCTGAATCTCAGACAGCTACAATGGAAGTTCTTTGTGAGAACTGCAACACTGTGATGCCCTTGAAGACCAGTGATGGTCCCATGATATGCAAATGTGGCCAGAAGGATTCCCTTGTTGCCTTTCTTCCTGATTCAAAGTCATATGCATTCCAAAAGTTGACATCAGGTGTTGATAAGGACTATGTAAAGCAGCAGTTGGCCAGTGCTGTTGCAAGTGGGAGAACAGTACCTGGAGCACCAGAAGCTCCAGATTTGCTGAGTGCCAGCTATTTTGATGTAGCTGTTTTAAGATGTCTTTTTTGTCTCAACTGGAATGAGGATGGAATATACTGGGCCTTACGATACGTCCATCAAAGAACACTTGAAGTGTGTGATGAGCAGAATCGCATGGAGCACATGGAAAGATCACGGAGCAAATCTCTTCCCATTCCAGTGTTGCAGGTTCTTCAGAGTAAAGTGTCCACTCCAGATGAGCGGTCAAGTGGATTTACACCTGTTCAGAGCCCTGATTCAAGATCACCATCACCAAAACTTCCTTCTAATGCAAATTCAGGTCATCCAGGACCCATGACTACATGTAGCAGTCCTGAAATAAGGAGAGAACCACCTTACAAGAAAATTCGTGTGGTGGAACTAAGGCAGTTCTTTGACACAGGGAAGTCATTGCTAAGGAGAAAAGAAAATGGAGATGTAGAAGAAAGTGGATCTTTGTCATCAAAGACATCAAAACATGATCACACTACTGGAAGTGGGCATATCTTTTCTCGAGGAACTCGAGATGATTCTTCTAGTTCTTGCACTGTCTCAACAATGGATACAGAACCAGAAATGGTACGACCAAACTCGGCAATTGGAAGTTATGGAACCAGGGACAGAGAAGAACGGTATGGTGGTTTGGTGTCTGCATACAGTGCTCAGCGCAAAAGCATGCCCACTCTGCCACAGTCAGACAAAGAGAGTTTGTGTAGCAGTGGACTACAGAGTGGTCAGGATTCATCCAACTCCTCACAGAATGATCTTAACATTCGTTCGGAGATTGTTAAGAAACCCATCATCACAATCACTGAGCACAGCCCAGAACCAAAGACTATGTCAACATCAAACTATGAACTTGCTGGACCTGTTAATGCAACCAAGAAAGAATCATCACCAGAATTACCTCGAAGCATGACAGACTCAAATATCTGTTACAAACATGATGATGAAATCCAAGAAGTTTCAGGATCAAAACACTATATTCAGGTATTTAATATTAGACTAATTTATAATATTGTGCAGACATACATACTTTCTTCAGGTTATTTAAAAACAGCAATATTTAAAATGAACAATTTACATTAAAATAAGGTTTTAGTGATAAATAGTTTCCATTTATTTAACTATTCACAGTGCCACAAATATTAAAAAATCCTGAATCATTTTTATTTATTAGCTCTATATATGTCCTCATAAGTCATATGAGATCTAGTGTAGATTATTTTCCATCTTTTGAACAGGACAATGGTCACATCAACTACAAAGTTGTGCTTCGAGCTGTACACTTTGTGTCTATGAACGAGAGATCGCCACGGATCTGTGAAGTTCTCCTCAACATTCTCAACTGTCTGCTTGACCTTGATATCATTGAATCCAACAGATCCAGCACTCCACTCAAGTCACCAATCACCCCAGAAAGTGCAGACACACCAGAAGGTAAAACACCACCTCCAAAAGGGTTAGCGAAAGATCATGACGAGATAACAGCACACAGTCTTGCCATGGAAAGCCTTTTCAGGTTAGAGAATCTTACTAAATTCACTTTTTACAGTTGTTCTTGACATTAGGTAATGCTGTGGATATTAATTAATTACAGTAATTTTAAGTTTAGTTCTCAAATAACTACTTTTATAAGTTTGGCTGAATTAAGTTTACAGTAAGTAAATTGAGAAGAAATATAATAGATATATATACATATGCTTTGAACACCTGTTTTTATTAAGTCAACAAAAGAAGGCTAAATAATTGAAAAATCAGATTAATTATTATCAGCATGTTTTAAATTCTTGCTGTGATAAACATGACCTTTTTGCAAGACACCGTAATAAATATACATTCTTGTTCTTTAATAAACAGTCAGTAATGAAATAATTTAAATTCAGGATCTATCAACATCTTGGCTGTCCACATGGCTGTGGTGATGGCATAATTGGCGCACAAGGTGATCACCTGAGAATCAAAGGACAGAACTGTTTACAACAGTTGTATCGCAGAAACCCACCTCTTTTCCGCAAGTTTCTTCGAGACATAGTAAAACACAGACATTTGCAGGAAACTGTTGACTCTCTTCATGCATTCCTTGGATTCTGCATTGACCCAACTACAGTTCTGCAGTCACCATTACGTATGTGTTACTTGAATATTTTAAACTTTTGTGTAATTTTATTCTTTTTGTTTACAGACATTATATTTTTTTATTATTATTATTTTTATCACGTCATTTTAAAAGATATTAATATCAGCAACTTATGCTTATTTTGTAAAAGATTTTTTAATACTTGAAATTTAAATAATTTTTTTCTTCAGGATTTGTTGTTCATAAATAACTTTGCTTATAAGTAAAGCTGTTCTGTGTTAGAAATGTGGATAAACTGTTAAACCATTTTCCTTTTCATTATATAACTTTACAGCTCAGAAGAAATCTGTGTCTCAGGAGAATTTACCAAGGAATGGCTATGCTAACAATTTTGGTCACAGTATAAATGGTGAAGGGTACAGGGGTGTGGAAGGTGTTCTGATAGCTAATCTTGTCAAGCCATTTGTCTCCAGATGTGTTGACTGTGTTTCTGAACTATACGGCCATGAAAATATTGTATGTTTAGATTTTATTTAATTTTATTTAATTTTATACAAATTAATGTATACAATTCTCTAGTTTTGCAAGAAGATGTGAAAATAGCACCAAAAATATTTCTGATAAAAATTAAATTATTTCTATTAATTACAGTCATGTATTCATACATTGATAACATTGAATAAACATTCATGATTCAAAATTTTATTTTTTTTTAAGTAGACAAATTATTAATAAATAAAAGTTAACAAAACATAAATTTAGTGACCGCAAATTTGCACATATTATTCTTATAACATTTTTGGAATGATACATCACACATTTTAATTTTTTTTCATTATAACATGATGTTTTTGAAATAGCACAAGTTTTGGATTTGAAACCATTCAATGGATTAAACTTAATTGTTTTATTTAATTAATTTTTTCTTTGCTTATTTTCAGGGATTGTTTTGTGATGTTCGTCAGTTAATGTCTTACATCAAGGAAGTTCATGGAGGTCAGTTTCGCAAAATTGCTCTGAGTGGTTTGTTGGATTCTCTTCAGAAGCTGAAACGGCGTCAAGTGGAAAAAGAAAGAGACATCAGAACCAAACTGGTGAAACCTGTCAGGTGATTAGAAATACTCATGAATGCATGAATGCACACACACACACACACACACACACACACACACACACACACACACACACACACACACAGAAACACATACATAATATTTTATAATTTTAGAAAGAAAATATGTACTGTATTTCTTAATGGTACATTTACAGCAAAAATTTTATATCCTGGAGACCTGTATCTGGTTAATCAAAATAAATAGAAATGTTCACATTTGTTGATAGTAACATACTAATGTAATGTTATACTATTTGAAGAAATATATATATAAAAAAAAAAATTGGTAAAAGACAAACAAAACAATTTCTACTAGTCATTATATATGTGGATGTGTATGTATGAAGTGTATATGTATTTGTTTTTCAGTAGAGCTACTTCCATCACATCTGAAAGTGGGGATGAGTTGAGATCACCTGGAATAGTTACCTCTGAGGAACATCATACAGGTGGCAAGTCACGAAGATCACTGTTCAGAAAGAAAATCAAAAAGGTTAATAGATAAATCAGTCAAATACACCTGTTGTTAGATACAAACACTTACACAAAAATCTTTTAAAATCTTCTTACTCTTGACATTTTGAAGCTTTAATTTAGCAATGTTAAATATATCTGTTTGTTGTATTTAAGTAATTTTTTAAAATCTGTAATCTCTGATTGTTTTTGTTTCATAATAATTATTGTTCTTAACAGTATTTTCTTTATGTTTTTTCCAGTCACTGATGTTTCAGTATGCTGCTAGTGACTCGGAGGTTGTAGATGATCTGGGACATGGCAAACTCAGTCCTCGGACAAGCATATCTGCTGCTGAAGATGACTCACCATCTAGAACCAGCACCCCAAGACGTCGCTTCAGCAAGTTCAACATAGGTGATCATATTAAGCTTAATAATTCAGTTATCTTGTGAAATAATTTGTTTTAATAAATGCTTTGCTTTTAGTGGAGTAACTATCTTTTTGTTTAAGGTAAAGATATATCTTACGAATGTTATATTTTAAATTATTACTATATATATATATATATATATATAATAAATATAAAATTTTCTAAGCTTATTCTTAGGATATGATTATGTGTGTGACAACTTACCAACAAACTGGAAAAATTAAACTGTTTCTGAAAGTTTTCACAATCCACTCAAATTTCTTTCACTGTTTTTCTTTTTTTTTTCTTGATGTGCGTTCTTCAGTCAGTTAAAATTTAATTTGTTAGAACTTTAAAACATGATCATAATTGTTCAGATAAGCAAAGGTTATTGTTCAGTATTGAATAAAACCAGAAGACAATAACATCTGACAACAAAATATCCATAAGAAATGAAGAATGATATATTGAAATAAAAGAAAATGTAAACTGGTTTCTAGGATGGAGAAGAGCAACTCGCTCAGATCATGAGGACGATGGACCAAATGAGCCTCCTCCTCTAGACAGGCGAGAAAGCAAGAGTGAGATGCATGTCCACCAGCGCAGGGGCCGAATGTCTTTCAAAGCTGCCAGTCACGCAACCTTGACTTTCCTTAGTGCAAGGAAAAGATGCGAAGACGGCACAAAAACAATGGGAAAGCGAATAACCAGACGAGACAGTGTTGATGGTAATTGGAATAAATATAATCAAATTCAAATGTGTTATTTAGCAGAAAATTTCAAGTTCTTTCAGGTTTAAGTGAGAGTTGTATGAATAAAATTTCATCTGTATTCAGTTTAAAAAGAAAACATAAAAATCTGTCTGGGTAATTATAAAAACAGCATGTATAACAGAAATCACATTTCACATTCTGTAACCTAGATACATGAAAGATTAAAAAAAAATTGAAAAAAAAAAGAATTTGATCTGCCTCTGAATATGTTTGTATTTCCACTTAACTATAGATATATAACATTTTTAATATTTTAATATTATCATACAAGTAAGAGTTCTATAAATTTTTTTTTTTTTTTTTTTTTACACAGTATATTGAAATAATAATAATTTTCTTGTCACTGTTATTTCAATTTGTTACATTATGTTAACAATTATAATTTTTGTTTCAGATATTCGTTGTCCAAAAACTGGAATGACTCGTGAAACTGCCATTCCGCTTATCCGTGAAAAGAAGCTTGTTGACAAATACATAATAAAATCTGGAATGCTGCGCTTTTCATTCTTACTTGAATGTTGTCATCCTGGATCCTTCCCTGATCCTCATCTTGTGGCTGCCATGTTAGATTTAGTGAGTTTTAACTTCAAAATTACCGACATTTTCCTCTCTTTCATTATAAATGATAGAATTAAGTTTCATGTATGCAGCCTGTTTGTAAAACTTGTCTGTATAAAATGTTTAATAAAAAGCTCAGATGGTTTAGATAAAGAAAACCCAAATGTTTATGCACATTTAGTATAATAACGACTGTTTTGAAAGTGTCACAATGCTTGTTTTCCAGTAATAGTCATATTTATATCTATTAATTCAGGAAGCACCAGTTGCTGCAAGAGCTTCTGTGCTGCTAGAGTGTTCCCAGTTCATTCATCGCTGTAACCGTGGAGACTGGCCTAACTGGATGAAGCTGAACTTGCCGAGCTTCCGCTACACTGTGTCTGCACTTCAGAACCGGGGACAACCATCAGGATACAGGAGAAATCTCATGTTGCAGAGAGCTGCAGGAAGACTTTTCTATTCTTGGGCAGAGGTTTGTAGATTTGTGCAGCTAATTTCATAATTTATCTCCATGTCAGTTATTAATCCATTTCATTTAATATCTGCAGTGTCCAAACTTTCCAGATTAGAAAAGTTGTGATAATGTTTAGGAAGATACATTATACATTATTGGAATATAATATTTCTTATTTTTTCCTTTTAAGAGAGCATATTCAAATAGTTAATATTATCAATTGTCTTGTTTTATTACAAACTATATTTTATATAATTATAAAAATTATGTCTACTACTTTAATAATGAGTTGGTAGATGTTATAACCCATGTTTTATTATTATTATTTGGTATGAAAGTATAAGTTCAGTATACTTGACATATTTGCTTTAGTTTTAATTTATAAACATTTGTAATATTTGTTTTGGCAGAATCTAGGCAATCAAATGGAATATATTTTGGCTAAGGAACACACAGATAAACTCGACATAATCAATGATATCAAGGATGAAGCAAAGAAGAAAGAACTCAGAACAGAAGATGAAGAAGAAGATTTTCTTGATGAAGGTAATTTCAAACAAAAATTTGGCAATAAGCATCAAACATTGTCTTCTCACTATCTTATCCATAAAAATGCTCTTATGCTTGATGAATTCAGAGTATTTCTGATAAATAACAAATTACCTCCTGTTCAGAAAAATCAGGATATTTACTATTCTCTGAAAGCAATGTTTGAAAAACATCTTTTATATCATTTAAGGAGAATTTAGAAAACTGATATTTTAATTAATTTTATGTAATGTTAGAACTTTTATTTGACCAGTTTATCTTAGATAATTATCAGAATTTACCATGGCAAAACAAATGGTAGGGAAAAATATTTTTTTCAACAGTTTTTATTGTTAACATGTTTTGAACTCAGGATTTTAACCATACTGAAAAATAATTTGCAGCAGAGCATTAAATAGTCCAGAGCTATCTTGACAATATTTCCAAACAGCAGTTGGGTTGGAGGGATTTTTTAGTTAAAAAGAAATTTCTTATATTAATGATTTTTTCAGCTTCTGTCAACCACAGTGGAAGAGAATGTCCTTATGCTCTTAAAATGTTGGCTTGTCTTGTCCTCTTGGAAATAACCACATTTTTGAGAGAGACATTTCAGTATTTGCCCAAGTCACGTGCCCAGAAGAGGGAGCACTTGTGGGAGAAAACAATGACATCCCGACGTTTCAGTAGTATTGTCAGCAGTCCAGGTCACTCAGATAAAAGTTCTGAAAGTAATGTTGCTGAGTTGCAGCAGAGTACAGGTAATATCAGCTTTCTCTGACAGAAATTAGCTACTGTGAATTAATTAAGTCATGGTGTGAGTGAAAATAAAGCCAGAAGTGTAAAAGAAGTTTGCAAAAGAATTTTGTCTTGATAGGAATATTCATTGTTAAAATTATTTTAAGATTGTTTGAAGGAAGTGTGATATATCAGAACAAATGAATTTAATTTAAACAAATCAAATTTACACACAATATGGTATGACTTGAAAAATCCAGGTAAAAAAAAAAAAAAAAAATATATATAAAGTAATAAGTGTGTGTGTGTGTGTGTGTGTGTGTGTGTGTGTGTGTTTGTATATATATATATATTAAAAAATTGATATATTAGTGATTTCTATTCAACAAATGTGCAATTTTTTGGTGAAACAAACCCCATAATTATAACTAATAATTAATATTACTTTTGTTTTTTTAAGTTGGCAGTCCAGGAGACAGGAAAATTAGTTTTGCAGTGCTAACAGAGAGATCTGACTCATTTCACAGCAGTACAACATCAATCTCTGTGTTAGATCCTGGACAGACTGATGAGAAAAAGGAGAGGGGTAAAATATAAAAAAAAATTTAAATTATTAAAATGGCCTATTTCTTTCTTTTTTTCTTTCTGTTGTTCAGTTGCACAAAAATAAAATTTCACACCAGTAATATTTTTAAAAATAGGCAAGATCATTACAATTTTTCACACTTAAAAAGATTTTGGAATTTCATTTTTCATTAAGCCAATTTATTTTTTTTCTTGTCATCAAAATATAAATAATATTGTGTTTTGATAAAAAGCAAAGTAATTTATAATCACAATAACTGACAAAGAATCTCATTAAAGATTGCAGGTGCTTTTTTTATGATGTTTAAATGTCTCAAATGTATCATATTTTTACTCTCTTTTTTTATTTTTATTTTTTTTTTTACATGCTGTGTTATTTGTTATCTTATTACCTTAAAACCAAAGTGTCGTTTGTAAACATTATTCAAAAAAAAAAAGGTTCTAAAACAATTTTGATTTCATTATAACAGGTCGCAGACTAGCTCAAGGACGGCAAAAATTGCTGCGTCATTTCAGACGCGGATCAGGACAACACAATTCTAGTTTCAGACATAATCGCAGTTTCAAGCTGAAGAGACCTGAAGGAGGAGGGGGAAGTACGTAAATATATCTAAATTTACAAATTAATATCTCATTTTTAACCAGTTTTCTCTGATTGGAAATTAAAACTGGTTTCTCTTACGATTTTTATTAATTTTCCTATCTGGTTTTTAATGTAATAAGTTTGGTTATATTTTTCTGTCAGGTATTTTGGGGATAAAACAGATGTCTGCTATTCAGATTAGAAAAGTTAGCAGTCAGACCTATACAAATTTCAAAAATAATATAAAGTTTTCAAAATTATATCTTAACTCTGTTATGTGATATTTCAGGCATAAAACAGATGGGCAGTATTAGGTCTAGAAAAGTGAGCAGCCAGTCCCTGCAGTCTGAAAGTAAGTTTGTGGAGGAGGAACCAACAGTAGAAGACACAGAATCTGTGATGATGATGAGTGATGACACACAGGAGAGTCCTGGAGAAAAAGAACAAGAAATTGAAGACGAACAGTTGTATACCAATCTACCATGGATCAAGGCAAGTTTTTACTTCCTATTATTTTTCTTTTTTATAGACTCATTTGTGTGTTTGTTTTTAAAAAAAGTATATTTTTTTTTATTTATTTTTTTTAAATTATTTTTATTATTATTTGCAATTGAACATAATAAGAAAATGAAGGAAAATAAGACATTTCAAAAATAATATCTGATTTGAAAACAAAATAGGTCTTCTGAATAAATCACAAAATAAAAATATTTATTTGTTGTAGAAGTCAAAAAACAAATAGAACAGATATTTTATATTCCACAATTATCTCTTAATGTCTTAAATTTAAGATTAATCAACATCTTAAGAAAATATAAAAAACTGAAAAATGTCTATTGACTGTTTTATTTCAGGTGGTAATTCAGCTAGCCAATCTGTCAAATTTCATCTGTAACCATGACAACTACTGTCATCCCAACTGCTACGAAAGACAGCGTCGAAGCTGTTCACGTCTTATCACAGCACTGAGAAAAGTGTATGAGGCAACAGAGGAAGAAAAAGTGGAAGTTCAGAAGTCAGAAAATAAAAAAGATAACCTCAGAGAGAAGCTGAAAAGAAGGGTATGTGTGCATGCTGAATAGATGCGTATGCTCCTGGTTTTGAATTAACAAAAAATCCACAAAAAACAACAGAATTAATCAGTGATTCCATTGGAAAAAATAGTCAAAAATAATTTCAAATAATACTGATAATATGAAACAATACCAAAATGAAAAATTTCTTGTTACATTATATTCTTAACAGATTTATTTAATTATTTCTTGCTACATATATATTTTAAACTAATAATTTGGTATTTATTTATTTGTTTATTATTGTTTATTTGTTGTTGTTTTTTAGAGAAAATAGACTGTTGTTGAATATCAGTGATATTTTTATTCATTTACTTTTTCTTTATGAAATGAAAGTTCTCATAGTAGACTATTTTATTAGTTAAGAACAGAATATTACAAATAGTTCTGGTATTTTAGATAGAAAAAAAGATCATTTGAATATGGATTCCAAGAAAACATTTTTTTTAGTGATATTTTGTTTCTTTCATCTTTATAATGTTAAATAAAATTAGAGATTGAGTAGTGCTTTAATTAACCACCAACTGCTTGTGTTAAAACTCAAAAGTTTGACACAAAATATAGTCCCTTATTATATTTGTATGCAGCTTTACGAATTTATCATTACTTTGCATTATAGTACAACACCTGAAATGCTAGTTTGCATGTTCAATTTTTATTTTTACCATTTTAGAATAGTAGTTAATTAGCATAGTTTTAATGTTAAATATAATAGACATGTATAGTGCATTACTAATAAAGTTAATTTGTTGTTAAATTTTTTTTAATTTTAAGAAAAACTCTTTTAATCATTTAGGCTTCCATAATAATAAATAACTGAAAATAAGTTTTCAAATAATATAAACATTTATTCATTTGCCATGTATCCATTTCACATCAGTGGCTACTAGTATTCTTCTGTTGAATGTTTTACCTAGATTAAATATAAAACTATATGTGAAAAATAAAGTTATATTTTAGCATAATAAAAAAGTAACCCAGAGGTACATTAAATGTTTGTGCAGCAGATATTGAATTTTGTAAAAAAGAATTTAAAAAAAAAAAAGTTGTAATTAGTCAAAATACACCAATTTTATAAAGTAGATAAAAAAAATTAATAACAAAATAAAATTGTTTAAATAATTATAATTTTGTTTCCATGAGCAAGATGTCAAACCAAAACACTGTTACATAAAAATGTAACATTTAAAAATAAAATAAATATTGTTCGTTTGCATGTGTGTTGTAAAATATAATGATTTACCATATTAACCTGTGCTGCCACCTCCTGCATCCACTACCTTGTAGCTTAAGTAGTTTAGGAAGCATTTGACTTATTTTTCAACAGGAATCCATCTTCCAGATATCATCACCGGTTCGAAGAAGAGAGAGTACTCCACTGCTTGAAAAAATCAAAACTGACGTGTCCATCACAAAACTCAAGTTGAACACCACCTGGAAGAAAGAGGAACAACCAAAGGAGGTCAAGGATGACCCACCAATACTGAAATACCTCACATCACAGGTTGTCTGTCCATATCTGAGTCTTTCCATCCAACCGTACTTTTTTTTATCTGTCAAAGTATTCTTTCACAGTGTCTGTCCATTTGTCTGTTCACCTTTAGAATAAATCATCAAATTAATCTAATCTCAATAATAGGTCCATCCATTCACCCTTCCCATCCCATCCCATACCATCCATCCATTCATCCATCCATCCATCCATCCATCCATCCATCTAAATATCCCATTATATCCCATCCATCCATCTTTCCATCCATCAGTCTCGTCATTTAGTTCAATTTCATTAGTCTGCCATGTGTATTTTTCCTATCTTCTGCCATCCATTACATTTCTTTCTTTCTTTCTTCTTTTTCATTTTTAACCAGTTTGTATTTAAAAGATTATCCTCTTATGATTTTCACAATGGTTGCCTTATATGATCAATAAAACACATCTGTTTTAATGATTTTAATGAAAATAATAAAGTTCAAATAAATATAAATAAATAAATAAATTATAAATAAATAAATAAAATAAATAAAAAATAACATCAAAACATCATGTGAAAAGGTTAATTATAATTTTTTTTTCTTGAAAATGTAAAGAAAATGGAATATTATTTATAAAGTTAGAAATATGTTTAGAAAAAAATTAAAAATAAATAAATAAAAATCACAATTAAAACATTATACAGCTCATGATTTGGGGGTAAAGCTTTAGTGTTGTTATATTTGTATTTCTGCAGGCTCAGCGACTCACTCAGTGCCCAATGGCTATACTTACAAAGGCAGCTCCTGTTTTAAGAGTGGAAAACTTCATTGACATCATGCCTGTTGCCTGGGAACTTCTTCTGGAATGTGACCAGGAACTTGCTGCAGCTGCTGGTAAAACAACTAATCACAGTGATAATAAATAACAATACAGACTTAGGAACTTTGTATGTTTGTGTGGATGTATAAATGAAAGAATGTTTCCTTTTTGATAGTTCAGAGATATTTATTTTAAAGGTTATTAAAATTGATGTTACCAGACCACAGAATGGATCTTCTGTAAGAATTTTCCAGTAGGTTGTAAAGCAATGATTTTGGCATTGACTGCATGGCTTTGTCTGAATTAGGAAATAACAGTGTGGATGTACCGAGGAAAATAGATCTAGTGAATTGTTGCTCCTGAAGGAACATTTTATCAAGACTTATAGAATGTTCTCCGATCTGTATCTTAGTTTTACTACCAAAAATGTTTTGAATTTAAAATTAATAATAATAATAATGATGATGATGATGATGATGATGATTATTATTAACTATTATTACAAGTTGTTTGATTTTTGTGACTTGTAGCCACAGTTTTCTTGCTGTCATCAGTGAAGTCACCAGATAAAGCACGTAACATGATGGTGAAAGAGCTGCAACATGAAGAGACCAGTCAGAGAATCAATGCCATTCTCAAGTAAGATAAATATTTATTACACCAAATGTTTTTGATTTTGGTGTCATTTGAAAATTAAATGATGACTGATACTGGAACTGCTTTCTGCAGTCAGGCCATTATGTTGTGACACATATCTAAATGGAACTTGTATTTGCAGGTATGCATTGTAAAATAGCTAACATGGAGACTAATCTCATAACAGGATTTAAATATTGTTAGCTAAAGATTAATCAGGGAGGGAGGGAGGGAGAGAGAGATATATATATATATATATATATATTAGTTTCATCTATTAGTGTAAAAATAAGTAATTTGCAAATAAAATAACCAACAACAGCAAAGTAAAAATAAATAAAATTCTTAATAAAAAGTGTTTTTAATATATAACTAATTTTATTTATTGTTGCCAAAAGTTACTTGGCATTTAAAATATTAGTCTATAGAGACACCACAGTTGCAGCATAAAATATGAAAAACAAAATCTGATACCTTTGAAAATGAGTTTTGTTGTTTTTAAAAAATATACATTCCATTTATTTATTATATAGTGATAAGAGGTAACACTGTTCAGTTCATAGACACTTAATTATGATTTTAACCAAATAATTATTTGCTTACTGTTAGATTTGGAGCTTTGTGGAGGTTCCGATATCAGGTGTGGCCAAGAATGGAAGATGGTGCCAACATGTTATTTAAGGTAAAATTACTTTTTCTTCTTTTTTTGTTTTTGTTTGTTATGTAAAAGATTTAATAATTGTGGAGTGTTTGTACACATTGTTTTGATTGGTTATACTCTTGACAGTCAGTATTCAGTTTAAATATGACAGGTAAAAATGTTCATTGACTTCATATTTGTGTGTTCACATCAAGGAAGCACATGATTTATAAGTATAGTAATTTCATAATTCTCCTGTTTTTTGTTTAAAACAGAATTGTTTCTCATGCTTTAATATAAATTATTAAAGAAAGACATTATTTAAAACAATTTGTTTTTTTAGAGCAAATAAAACTGGAGATTCTGCTTTTGATAGTTAATTAATGTAAATCATGATTTAGAATGACAATTTTAAATATTGATGATTACAACAGGTACCTCCACCAGGGATTGACTTCACTTTGCCATCGCCTACAATTGGTCTACCCAATCTGACAGTTGTCGATCCTCCCTGGATGCCTCATTTCAAAGCCAAAATTGAGGAAGTCACTTTGAACCTGGAAGATTCTGTAAGTTTATTTATGATTTGTGCATCACACACTGAAAAGCTTTGTTTTAATGATTGGAATCAACTATGGTTCCATAAAGTTTGCAAATATTCATTAAACAATCACAGATGCTATATAGCAGATTGTTTTGTTTGAGATTATATTCAAATTTGCTTCAGAAACCGAACTTTTTTTATTTTTAACAAGACAGCTTTTCTTAAAACATAATTATTTAAGAACTAAATTTACTTTTTTTTTAAATTTTATTATTTGCAAAAACTAAATGTCATGCGTTAATAACGTCCATGTTTTATTATCAGAAATCCTTGGTAACAGCTACCACGACCAGACGCAAGCAGCAGCAGGAGATGATTCGCAGGGCTTTCCAGGCAGAGGAAGAGCGGAAACGCATTGGTCGGGAGAACTTCCCCATGACATCCGTACCGGTCACTCAGCTGGCTGCGTACGAGCCTGCACTGCACCACGCAACAGAAGATCATGAGGAAGGTACAAAGGTTGAAGCTCAGGAACGAATGCATTTCCACGGCTACAGGGGATCATGTCAGTCACTTAACAATAATAACAGTAGCAGCGCCGTCTACTTGCCAAGGAAAATGTCCCTTATCTTTTCAAACTGAGCTGCTACTGAATCAAACTGATAGGTGTTAGAGTATATAACTGGTGTCACAAGTGTAGTGATAAATCATAATTTGTTTACATATATATACAAAATAATATATGTGATTTGTATTATTTAAAAAAAAAAATTTGTAGTAGTAGTGTTGGAAATAATTTAAAGAAATAAGAAATAAAAGAATTAAAAAAAAAAAAGTAAGATCAAGTAACTGAGAAAGAAAATAAGTATACAGTTGTGGCACTTGTACATATATGAAATTATGTTTAAGTAGTATGATAATCTTCTTTGGTGGCGCTAACAAGACTTTTTCTTTTATTTTCTATATTTTCATAACCTCAAAAGGGTTTTTAAGTAGATTTATAGATTTTTTATTATTATTTTTATCAAATTGCATGAATAACATTCTTACAGAGGTAAAACAAATTATAATTTAAATATTTTTTGAGAATAAAGGACAGTTCTTCTTGGCATTGGTAGACATACAGAAGTAGTTAGGTTAGTATAGAAGTAGGTAGTCATGGCTAACAACTGATGTGTAGATTATAGAGCTAAATTTTAAAGCTTCAACTGCTGTTTCATTTACAGACAATTTATTTAATTTTGATTAAAATGCCGACACAAAACTGTTTTGAAAAATTTAATTATATTGTTTTCTTCCATTTCCAACAGTTAGTTATTATTTTTTTGGTAATATTGGTTAATATTCCTTTTAAAACTAAATGATTTTTACTAACTAAATGGTCTCATATTTTAAGATTATTAGGATATTGAAATAAATTTGACACAAAGACATGAATTCTCTGACCATTTTTCTCAGCACATTTAGTGTCCATTTATGCATGTTTCATCACATTTTAACAGAATAAAATTTATAAAAATATTTTATTACCTGGAGCAGAATTTCATTTAATAATTAAACTAAATGATACACAGATGTTTTAAGGCTGTCCCCAAAATTAATTTATATAAAAAAGCAGAATAAAATAATGAGGAAAGAAAAACAGCATTTAAAGCTTATAAATTTTACCTGTCAGTTATGTAAAGTGATGCTAAATTAGTTACTAACATTATCATTGATGGCATCTTGCATTTAATGAAATTAACATGGGCAGTATGAAAAAAAATCAATACTTTCAGTTACAAACAAGAATTCAGTAATGTTTTGGGTCATAAAAGTTCAAAATAGGTTAAAACGTAGAAAACAGTAAAAAAAAAAACTTTGAGAAATAAAAACAGAAAGGGTTTCTGTATTTGTTGATAAAAAGAATGGGTAAAAGAAACAAAAGTTCATCCAATAATAATATGATATATATGATTTAAACTAAGTTTTAAGATTGTCACCAGATACTTTACAAAAATAAAAGATACGTTTTAATAAGAGAGAGAGAGAAAAAAAAGAAATTATAAATGAAGCCCAATCAATATAATTCATCAGTAAACTTGTGGTATGCACGAACATTTGTTTACACAACAAACTTTTATTATGGTTGTACTTGTTTACATGTTGTTAAGTGAGGCCAGATGTGGTTGGTTATGGCATTTCGAACACAACCACCTCATGCTGGGAAGTCAGATGGTGCTGCCTGTTAGAAAAGCAATAGTCAAAGTTATAAAATAATAATAATAATAATATTAATAATAATAATAATAATAATAACATAATGTAAATATTAATAATATGAATAATGTATGTAACAAAAAAGCAACATTCTGGTTTTAAAGAATCTCTTTGGAACTAAATTTAATTCATTAAATCAAAAGTTTCAAGCGACTATTGCTTTAATTTTGTTGTTTATTAATGTTGCATAATGTATGTGTATCCTACAGCCATTACAAATTTATGTGAATGAGAAAAGTAATATTACTATTGGCTATCTGAAAATGGAAGTTACTTTTATTTTCATTTTTTAAAGTTTTGTTTTAGAAATATTGAGCAGTTTCATCATAATTTTGAATTAGATTTTAATACTACATTTTGTTATTGCATTGTGAAATGAAATAGTATTTTAGAAATTTTATTACATTTGTACTTGCACATGATCCTACAAAAGTATAATAATCAAAATTGAAATTAGAGGAATTACTTACTTCTGATGCTGTAGTAGTTTTTGATATTTTTACAATTTTTATAACAAATCACCATTTGTTGTTTTCCAAATACACATGTCTGAATATTAACACAGTGTGCAGGACATTTTCTCAATGTATCATCGACTTCTTACAAATTCTTTTTTTTTTACATTTTCATTTACTCAAACAACTATCACAATTAAATTAAAAATACATTTAATATGAACTTTTCATTTTTAAAATTTAATTCAAATTGAAGAATATATGTTTAAAATTTGTTTTTAACTGATAACTGAAGCAAGAATTAAAGTAATTTATGATTTTTAAAACAAAATGTGAGTTGAAGTTGTAATGGGAAAACAACAATGTATATTTACCTACCTGTGTGATTAAGGTGCATGCTCTTTTGTGGCATTTTTGTGTGCCCCATTCCCTGGTTTCACTCTGCTGTTGTGACACGTCCCTCAGCACTGAGTAAATGTTCAGACATGCGATCTAACCTTCTATTAACCTTTTAATGTCTGCGATACCATGATGACAGGTGTTTTTGTTATTTGTTTTTACTGTTAGATAACTTGACAAAATGATTTAATTATAAAATCTCACTTTTTTGCAACTTTTTTTGAAAATAGATTTTATTTTCTGTGTATCTTAATGTATTATATGTTTAGGAAATTAAACAAAAATCAAAATATTTAAATAAATGAAGAAACAGAAAGAATTAAAGGAGAAGAATAAAAAGAAAGAAAATAATATAATGGATGGGAGAAATAAAGAAGAAAAAAAAAAAGGAAGAAAATAACCAATGAAGAAAATTACTGCATATCTGTTTATCCTTTTTAAATGACATTTAAAAAAAAAAATTATTATCCTGTAATTTGAACAAAAATAGTAAGCAGATTGTACTTTGTTTATTATTAATTTTTCCCCTTGTTGTCATGGTGTCGCTGTATGAATAACCTGTACTCTTGTTTGTGGTGCTGTGTGACTGGTCGACAACTACACAGTCGTGTGTCGATCGTTCTCACAGGACCTACATGTATGCTTGTGTAATTTGCACTGCTTTCCTACCACACTAGCAACACAAGAAGAAATTAACCTGGCTGCCAGACGTGTGTCCCTTGCTCCCGTCAATCGGGCAAATATCCAAAGTCGTAGCATGTCATGGAGAAATGGTAGCTTGCATTGGGGACGACTTGGCAATGAAGGTATCTGAAGTAATGTAGTAGTCATGTAATAGATAGTCGTCATGTGGTAGTTGGCTTTTTAAACAAGTTTTTTTTTTTTTTTCTCTAATTTTTAAATGTATGTTTAGGCAGTTTTTTAGTTTTTCTTTGATACTTTGGATAGTTTCTTTAGGATTAATAATAATAATAAAATAAAATCCAGAATCCTATGAAGCAACAAAAAAAGTGGAAATAGCTAATTGTCATCATGATGAAATATCAAATTCACCTAGTCCTCTATATAAACCTAAAAGTTAAAGAATCACAAGTTAATATGTTGCTTGCAGAGAAACAACAATTAAGCTAACATCCCCCACAATGATAAAAAAAAAAAAAAAAAAAAAAAAAAAAAAAAAGAAAGATAGAAAAAAAAGGAAAATAAAGAAAAGGCTAAGAACTAAGAAAATGGTCTTTTTTGTCTGAAAGATTTATTCGAATAGAAGTATGAATATAACCTGACTATAAACACTGTTTAATTTTATTTACTCATAGATGTGTGCACTTGAACATTGGTTTTGCAATGCATAGCAAACTACTAAAATTTGAATTTTGAAACTAATTTGTCTTGCATATGTAAATGAAATTACTAATCTTACAGCATGCATCAACATCTAACTAACTAGTTGCAGATATACATATATATTTTTGTTTTTTTGTTTATGTAGAAGTTGTTTAGGAATTTTGTAATCTCTGTTTTTAAAGAGAGAAAAAAATGTATTATTGTTATTTTTAATTATTGATGTTGTTACTATTAATTTTATTTTATTTATTTATTTATTTATTTATTATTATATAATGATGTTCTCTTAGCTTTAGTCACTTAGCATTTACTACTTTTAAATATATATACATGTATTTTACATTAATATGTATTACATCTTTTCAATATTTATCAATTTTATTTTCATTTTATTCGGTAACGTTGCAACCTTATGTTGCCTTTTAAATAACTTAGGGATTTTAAAACTGGTAATTAAGCTAGTAGACAAATTAAGAATCTGTGAATGACAGAATTGATACTGGCAGTTACATTTGTTAAAAAGACTTGTTAAATGCTGTTGGTATGTGCAGCACTCTTGTTCTCTTGTGTTTTTGTTGTCTCCTCCTGTTGTGTAAACATTGCTGCACAGAATCCTTCTGGTGTTGTGAAAACATGTTCATTCCTAAAATACATCTTTGTTATACTTGTTTTTACCTTAATGGAGTACGTTGCTTTTACTTACTGTATTTTGAAATTAAACTTAAATTATTTTTAACTGACACAACCATGTCAGATATGTAATGTTATATTTTTTAAATTTTTATATCTAATAACCTATTATTATATATTTTATATTTAATAATCTGTTATTACATATATTTACACCTCCATATTTCACATGTATAAATGACAAAGCTCAGTTTCTTTTTAGAGTTATTAATAAGTAAATGTTTTATATTTAACAAAGGATACTTTGTTATTGTTGACTATGAATTTCTTCAGGTGATGAAGATCGTATAGATCACGGCCATCATTTGCATATAACACAGACATTTTTCCCATCGTGCATTTGTGCCACTGTTTTACCAATCCTGCACCTCCTTGTGGACCAGGATGTCAATGAAGATGGTATTGCAGGTAATGACAGAAAGTTTTTTAATTTTTAAATTTATTCTTTATTTTTAATATTAATATATGAATGTTCGGGCTTCCTTGGAATGTTTCCCATTCCAACCAGTGCTCTGTTTTTCAAAGTGCATCATGTACTTTGTTTTCTGCGTAAAGATTCATGTAAAAGATTATTTGCTGCTTATTCATAAATGATTAACAGGATTCCTCTTATTATTTGTATTGTCTTTGACTGTATAGTGTTACATAACTGAAGATTAAAAATAGTGTTCAGTGCATCATTAAATTTTTATTTCATTCTTTAGTATTGTTTTTATGAGCATATTAACTTAGAGCTAATCATTTTATGAAAATTATGAAACAGTGGTAATAACTCTTTGGACATGTGTATTATTTGATATTCTACTTTCTATCTGGTTACAAAGGAAAACCTCCCACTGACATTTACTGTATATAAATATTTTTGGTTGAGACTTATTTTGCAGTAGTTCTTTAACCAGAAAAAACTAAAATATTTAAATGTAAACCACAGATTTGTTTGAGAAGCATTTTTCACTCTGTTAGTTTCAAATATCTCAGAAATATTACTTAAAATTATAAAATAAAAGCAGTTACTGAAATAATACAGCATATTATGTAGACCATTGTTTTTGTTCATGTATGCAATACCTTAAAACTTAATATTATGGGATCAATTCTTCTTAGTTGTCATTCAAAGCTTGTCCTAGTTTTTTAAAATATTTTTTATATTATTTTTCTTTATTCACTGATATCTGTGAAACAGTACAACAGTAATTCTTGTTTTAGACTGTCGCATCAATATTCACTGAAATTTATTTTTTGACAAACATTATTAATTGCTTGCTTGTATTTTCAGTTTCTGAAGTGGCCACAAAAGTTATCTGGGGATGTATTGTGGAGGATCCCATTCTCTTTCTTCGTCATTTCCTGGAGAAATTAACAAATAAAGACAAACAGGTCAGTGGTACACCTTAAACAATTTTTTATTTAAGAATATATGTTAATCATAGAAATTATTTTCTTTTACCTGTTTAATTTTTAACATCATTTATTTCCAGATTTCTATATGTTGTGTCTAAAATATTATTGGATATAACTTTTCCTTTCTAAATGTTTATATTTCAAAAAAATCTTTTACAGGAAGAACTGTTGTTTCTTTTGAGGAAACTTGTGTTGTTTTTTAGACGGCTACCTGCACAGACAGCTCACTCCATGTTCAATTACTTGGTAAAACATTTAGCCATTATTTTGTTGTCCTTGGTATATGAAAAAAACAAAATTAAATATCTTTTTTTTTTTAACTTAATGTATAAATATTGAATTGAAAGTACTGATACAAATCAAAAGTTTACACTTCAGTGTCTTATTTCTATATCTCACCATTTCAGTATCACATCAAATTATTGCAGTTTCAGTGTCTCACACATTCAATACCATATTTCAGTGTCTCGTTATTATTCCAGTGTGTCATAAATTCATCCTCAAGAGTCATATTTCATTATCTCATCATTTCAGTAACTTACAATATCAATGTCACATTATTTCAGTATCTTATTTCTTTGTCTCACTATAATTTCAGTAAACCTATTTCAGTCTGTTATTGTAAATTCAGTGTCTTGTGAGATGATGTCTCATTATTTCAGTATCTTATTTCTTTGTCTCACTATAATTTCAGTAAACCTATTTCAGTCTGTTATTGTAAATTCAGTGTCTTGTGAGATGATGTCTCATTATTTCAGTATCTTATTTCTTTGTCTCACTATAATTTCAGTAAACCTATTTCAGTCTGTTATTGTAAATTCATTGTCTTGTGAGATGATGTGGTTTGTGTTTTCAGATTGGCTATGTGATGTTCTATGTGAGATCTCCCTGTGAAGGAGGCCAAGAAGCCATAGCAGGAGCTCTGTCACTTCTTTCAATGGTATGACACTAACTGAATTAAATTTATTAAAAAAAACTCCACATTAATCATTGAACAGGGATTTGCTTTAAAAAATAAAAAGGAGGCATACATTTGATTTATTTGCTCAATTATTAACATTTATAAATTATTTAATTTATTGTTGTTTTTAAAAAAAATACACAATAAAAAAAAAAAAAATTGTAATAATAAGCAAAGTTGAAACATATAATATTTTAATCTATTTAATGATTACTCAGTCAGTTATAATTAATTGTTTATAACTTATAGTGTATTGTTTATCTCTGCAGGTGACTCCATGTGTTGAGGGAATCTATTTTAAAGACTTGAAACAGACTCTGAAAAAGGAACAGTGTGATGTAAGTGTGTGAATAGGCTCATAAGCATACAGATCCACGAGGAGTATCCATTATATTTACCTTCATTTGTTGTCTTCTTTCCTGATTTTATTTTATTTTATTATTATTTCTTTTTTTTTTTAAATCTTTTATTAGACCGAAGCTCATTTTGTTTAGTAAATTAGACCTGTTAAATTGATGGCCTCCACTTTTCTGAAAAACTAGAATTTCCCTCATTTGTTTATTTATTTTAGATGAAAAGAATGAATAGTATACAGTTTAATATCCCATTGATTTGGAAAGATCAATAACTTGAGACTTATCAAACTTCTGTCTAACATAATTAAGTCTGACATATTCTGAAAATTAAAAATACTGAATGATGTATGTCTGTCTTTATTTGGTTTTGGTTTACAGTCAGTGCCCAGTCTTAAAGCTGAACTAATCTTTAAAATATTTTATTTTGATGTTTAAAATACTGTATTTTCCAAATGTATTTATGTAAATAATATTTATAATTTTCATTTTGTTAAATAATTTTTTTAGCCATATTTGTTGGTGTCAGCCAATGTGGCTTGTGCCAAAAAGATTCTGGTACATGGACCTGATTTGTCCAGTATCCCATCCCAGCTGCCCATACACGAGGTGAGGAGAAAACTTCACTTATTGTAAAATGAAATCTTCTTAGCTGTCCTAAATATATACATATATATTTATTTATGTATTTATTTATTATTTCTTATTATTAGTTTATGTATTTTGAATTTAATGTTGACTATAAAAGTGAAATAACAAAACAAAACAAGAACAACATCCTGTAGATCTTTGTCTGTGTATCTGTGTATTTGTTTATTTACTTTATGAGATTGTTATTTACAAAGATGTGAATTTAGTACTTCTGAATGTTTGTGTACATTAAATAATTATTTTTATTGTTATTTATTAGGATACTCAGTTCAGTCACATTCTCCAGGAAAGTTTGGAGTTCTTCAACATTCCAGAGGACCAACATGATACACATTTCTTAGTGGACACAAAAACTCGTCAGTATTATTTTAGTTGTAAATTGGTTGTTTTTATATATTTCTAAATATATTTACATGTTAAATGACAAGATCTAGGATTAGTTTTTATCCTTCTGAAGCTCTGAATATAATTTTCAATGGCTTTACTAACAAGATGTAGAAGAAGTTTTGTCTGGTTCTTTTATTAATTTAGTACTAAATAAGTGGTTTCTGCAAAGGTCTCAGTGTAATATGTAAATATAAATTACAACAACTAGGCGTATTTTTAATTTCCTTAAGTTTTGAATACATTTTTCAGTGGATAGTTTTTTTTTTCAGAATGATTGGGATGAATTTAGACTTGTTATTATGTTGTTTTCAGTTGTTTTCACTAATATTTGAAAATGAACTATTGGCCTATATTGTTACATTACCAGTAGCAGTTTTGAAAAACATTCACCAGTGGAATCTCATAAAAGGACATGCAATGAATTACTCCTGTTATTGTTATATATATCATTTGACCATTTTACATTTCAAGGTAATCTAAAAGTCAAATTTCTGTTTACTCCTTACTGACTGGTATACTATGAAAATAATGGTGGTAGTTACTGTGAAAAAAAATGAATTTTTCTCTACTGCAGACCAACCACAGAATATGAATGCGTATGTGAGAGACTACTATTTCTTCCGTCGTAGTTTCTACCCTCAGCTTAGCTTGGTGCACATGGATCCAGAGACAGCATCCTTGGCTCTGCAGAAAAGAGTATGTTATCTACTTAGTTTGGCATGACAGGACAACTGAATGATAGTTTATGATAATGTGTTTATAATACATTTTTATAAACATATTTTTCTTTTAGCATTACTGTTATGAAATTAATATATTTTATAATGTGTAAGTTAAAATGGTAGAAATAAATTCAGTGTGTTTCTTGGTTTTAAATGTATCCTAATTTTCATTTTCTTTATTTTTAATATTGTGGCTGAAATTTTATTAATAAACTGTTTATTTAATAAGTGTATTTGAAACACTTGAACAATTATTGGTTAACTACCCAACAGCTGAAGAATTTTGTGTGCTAGTGTAGCTTTAAACATTCATTAAATAATTTATTCATATTTTTATTTGAGCAGTACTGTTAATAACAGTGTTATAAAAAAGGTTAAATATTAATATACTTTATAATTTGTACATTAAAATGGTACAAGTAGCTAACATTTACTGGTTAGCTACCCAATTTTGTGTGCTAGTGTATCTTTAAACATTCTTTAAGTATTTATTCATTCATTCAGCATTTATTTTTATTTTACTTTTGCAGGTTTTCACACTGAAGTTTGTTGAAGTAGGAAAAGTTCTTTTCACATCCACTGTTCTGGAAAGTACCCCCAGCCACCAGGTAAATGAAAAGTTTTTTTGTTCAGTCGACATTTCTGTATTTGAAGCATATTCCATGAAATTTGAAATCATTTACATAGCTGTTTTATGATTATAAATAATTAATTCATTTAATGGTGACCGTCAATACATTTTGTTTTTTAAATTCTTATATTATGCAATGATATATCCAGATTTTTAATCAACATTTATTTTTTTACATGTTTAGACTTGATAAATAATTTAATAATTCTTTTTAATTTTGTAATTTCAGCTACAAAATCATGTGTCATTTCTGCATGAAGAATTTCTGAAACATCCAGCTTTCCCTCGCAAAGCACTGGAAGCAGAATTTGATTTGTATCAAGGAGAATGGGGCAAGGTAATGTTAGACCTCGAATAATAATTTATCTGAAAGTTTTAAGTGTTGTGTTAGAAAAATAGAATTTCTTAAAAAAAACCAAAAAGAATAGGGCTTGGACAAATTAAACACACAAAATCTTTAAAATTGGAACAGTGATTTTCAAAGATGTTATCTACTGCTAAAATGTTTGTAAAATTTATAAAATATTTCAATCCTTTAAAAGTTTAAATAATACTAATAGCAAAAATAAAGAAATAAATTAAAAGAAGAAAACAAATCTTTCCAAGTACCACAGGAAAACTAGAAACAAAGATTCAAGTAATCATTTCATTATTATTACTGTTCTTTGAATGTTTTGCCCTTTAAAATGTGTTTTCTTAAAATAATGTTACATATATAATAACATAACATAATATAAATAAGAAAAAAATTGTTTAAAAATATTACCTTTGTCACTATCAGTTATTTTATAACTAATATAATTAATATAATAAGATAGAATACTGATTTTATATTGTTTATTTTTCAGGAACTATATGGATTGGATACCCTCCACAAGTATTCATGGGCAAAGGTATTTTAATTTAATTAAAATATTAAAATAAAAAGGGTTAATGCAATTATGGCCAATAGTCAAATAAAAATAAAAGTAAAACATCAAAAGTTTATAAATCAGTTTAGTGTTAGTAGATACCATGAATATGAAAAATCAAAGTATATTCTTATTCCAGATGTTCTATTATATTTATCCCAGAAATGCATTTTTCAATATGCAACAGTTTATTTTAATTAATAACCTCATTTAATAATCTTTATTTTGCCAATCCTCTATATAAGAATTTTTATTTTTCAGCTGATGACAACGATGTTTAACTCAATGTCTAGCACCTTTGCCTGGTCAAATGATCTACCTCTGTTTCTGAATGTCCTCAATGGAACCATAGTGTTGTTGTTTGAAGACACTGCAATTCTCAGATACTGTCTGGCTTCCATTATTAACACATCCAAGCACTTCAAACACATATTTTCATCAAATGGGTAAGGATTTAATTAAAAGATATGAAAAAAGAAAATCCCCAAAACAATCTACAGTTTCTTATAAAAATAAAAATGTTCTTCCGGACTTATAAGTAGAACTTTCAAAAAATAATGTCATTTTCAGTGTTGTGGTTAGATAAAATGATCTTGTTTTGTTTTTTCCTTTAATAGTTATTTTAGTTCATTATCTGTTTTATTGTTTGTTTGTTTTTTTAAAACTAATTTGCTTCTTGATGTTTATTTCTAAATAATACTTTGCAATGCATTTGTTTCATGGTTAATACTGTTTCATATATTAAACAATTCAAATACATTGGCTGTACACTGATTGCACATTGATACATATTAAAGCAGCAAATACATTTTAGTAGATAATTACAAACAGTCTTCTCCAGTGGACTTTTTTATTACAGATTTCTGTATGTGATGCCAACTCTGCTGAGAGTATACAGCAACAACCAGCCTAACTTAGTGTTGAAGAAAGCCATCCACTTTGTATGTCGTCAGTTCTACATCCTTCACAGGAAACCGTTCATACTGCAGATGTTTGGAAGTGTGGCACCAATTCTTGATATGACATCAGCTGCCAGTGGGATTATTGATTGTAACAAAGTAAGAACTACTAAATAAATATCAATTCTGTTGTAGCACGTATGTATCCATTCCATCTAGACCTCCTAAGTTGGGTATCAAAGGCCCTAGTTACATACTTTCTTGACAAATTGCTTATAAAATATTCCTTGTTTTTAACTGATAAGATGAGTCTGATGTTTCTGCCAACTCTGGATTTCTGCTCTCAAAAAATCACACAGCTAATGTAAAAATATTAAATAGAATAGATTAAATAAACTTTCATTTATTACAATATTTTAAGATTTTGTTTGAGGTAGAGCCCTCCCAAAAGTTAAATACTAGCACTACTGATAATAATGACAATGATAATGGTGGTGATGATGGTAAATACTACTACTGCTACTACTGCTACTCCTAATGATAAAAATGATGGTAATGATAAATACTATACTATTAAAAATAATAAATAAATAGATGAAAAACAAAAATAAAGTGTGTGTGTGTGTATATATAAAACCCTACCTCATTAAATGCTTGCTTTCTTGGTTTTTGGCAGGGTTTTTTGGTTAATATTTTAACATTCATAGACTTATCTTCCCATTTGTAACTCTAGCTTAATCAACACATGATATGTGTATTTTGTTATTTGTGTCAAGTAATACAGTGAAAATTTATAAAATTTTACATGTATTTACAATTTCTATGTAGGTTCAGCCGAATGCATTCTTTAAGCTGCTGGTGTCACTGGAGAAGGACTGTCCTGACAATCTTGGCTTGCTAGATCTTGTTAAAGGACCAAAGCCTCTTTCTGCACTGGTTAGTGTTTTTTTAAGAATAAAATTACAAGTCAAATATAGATGTTCAGATAGTATTAATAAAATGTTTTAGAAGTATTGACTAGTATTTTCACTTTAAATTTTAACATAAGCCATGAAAGGGACATAATTTTTTTAATTTTTTTTGTTACTGTCATTGTTATTATTTATAAAAATATATATATCTATATGTGTGTGTGTGTGTATATATACACTTTTTTTTTTTTTAGTAAAATGGAATCATTTTGTTTTCTGATGTTCTTGCTGTATTTGAATTAGGAAAGGGAATTTTGTATTAAAAGTTATCTGTATTATATATTTAATTCATTCTCTTAATTTTTTGTAGGATTTCTGCTATGAGAATGACCCAGACACTCTCAACATGTTGGATATGATAAATATGTGTATAACTGTGATTGCCTATGCACCAGACTCATATCGGAGCAGTCAAATGTTGGTTAGTAAATAGTTTTGTTCTCACTGGTATTCATTACTGAACCCATGTTTCTCTTATATTAATAGCTTTACTGAATATTAATTTTGATATCCAAAATGTCTGTTATGATAAAACAATAACGGTTTCAGTGAAAAAAAATAAAAGCATTTAAAAGTAACAGAAAATATAAACAATATATAAGGTGACAGTGTTAATAATTTTTATAATTAAAATGTAACAAAGATTATTTTTCTTTCATAATATTTTAATAACAATTAATATTAATTTCTTGGAATTGGCCAAATGAATGATCAAAAGATATATCTGGACATTTTATTTAAAAAAAAATCCTTTCCATCCTTTTAATTTTATATATTTTTTTACAATCAGTTTAGTTTAGATTTTCATACATTTTATTTGGTAATTTCATGGACTTAATTGCATTTAGAAATTATTTTATATTCTCATATTTAAGACAATACTGGAGGTGATAGTGCCAAGGTATCTACAGAATCTGAAGAAGGAAACGACACAGAGAGACAACCCAAGTTCTGCTAGAGCCGAGATAGCAACCATCACCAGCATTGCCTCCAGTCTGAAAGCTTTGATCAGCTGTTGTGAATACTTCACTAGGTACACTAACTTTACCTCCTCTTGGTAGTAATCTGTCTGTCTGTCTGTCTATCTATCTATCTATCTATCTATCTATCTATCTATCTATCTATCAATATATATAGATATATATATAGAGATATATAAATATATAGATTATGTGTCTGTGTGTGTACATATATTTAGTGTTTTACAATTATTCTTGTTGTTTTAGAAACATGGCTTTGCCACAGAGAACGCTGGATATTGTGAGTTCAAATCTGAAACCAGTACAGAACCACAGTGTGCATTCACTGACAGGTGATGACCGTGAAGATTCACATGCAAGGTATAATGTTTTATTCTCTTTATCTAAAAATATTTTGAATATTTCAGTTAAATCATCTTGTTATTAATATTTTTACACATATCTGTAATGTGTTTTTGTAAATTTGTGTGTTGTGTGTGTGTGTGTGTGTGTTTGTGCTTTTTTAAAACTATTTTTGAAAATGTGCATATATATCTGATAGAGAAAAAGGAAAGATATGTAGGTGTCAATTTACTGTTTGCAGTCTCTGTTTTTCTGTTACTTATACATATATTAAATTAGTAGTAAAAGAGTCTTTGTGTAAAATTAACAAACAGTGTTTGCAAAATGTTTTCCACACTGATTTCATAATAGTTACACAAGACATATGGAAGAAGGGAGAAGAAAAACATTTGCTCCTGATCCAGACGACATTGAACTTCGGAATGAATTCCGCAAACCACGTGACTCTCTTCTTGCTATTCTGGCTGAGTTTTACACCACCTGTGTGAATCGACTTAAAGAAATTCGCAAGATCTTAGCTGATCCGTCATTCAGACCTCCAGAACTGTTTGATTACAAAACACACAATGTAAGTGTACAGTTCTGTTGTTACAGTTTTACTTTGTGTGCAGATTGGCTGTCTGTGATATATTTTCAGTACAAATGTCAGCTTTGTATAAAAGAACAGTTGAATTAATTATATTGTTTGAAGTGATAAACAGTTAAAGTGTATTAAATTTGGACATTTTAAAAAATTGTATTCTTTTGTGTATTTTGTTGTGATACAGTATATCTTTTACCAAAAAAAAAATATTTGCCTATGTAAAATAGTACAATATAAACTGAATTTAATATGGCTGTTATTCAAGTTTTAATAGGTTTGAAATGATCTGAAAATATTACATGTGATATTTTAAATTATGTATTTAGACTTTATGACTTTAATTAATGTTCTTGTTGTTATTGTTTAATTTAATTTTTCAGAGGCTAGCTGAAATAGCACACACAATGCTGAAACTTGCACCGTACGATCCACTGACCATGGCTTGCACAGGATTACAGAGGCAAAACATTCTTATTCTTTAAAAATTTACTTTTTACTCTAGATCATACTTGGCAGTCTTTATAATACTTTTAATAACACAATTAAAGGCTAAATCTTCTTTTTATTTTATTTTAATAAGTATAAGCAATTAATATATATAGTGTTTTTACATATGACATATCATTACTGATATCTGATTGTTGTGATCACTAAAATACAGACTTGTTATTTTCTGAAACAATGTATGTACAGATTGTGTTGTTTTCACAACATTTTTGTTGTTTGTGGTCAATAATGAGAAAACAAGTATATTTACATTTTCGTGATAAATTAAAATTTAAAAATTTCAGCATCTTGACTTTCATTTTTATAATAAGATAATTTAAAAATCCTTTTTAAGATACTTTATATAACTGTATTATTACTACTACACAAAACTTATTGCTTTTACACTGAGGATTTTTTAACTCTAATTTTCACAGATACATGACAGAAATCTTACCAACCACTGACTGGTCTCAGGAACTCATCAGACCAGCGTTGAATCTCATCTTGAGGCGTTTAGATCGACTCTTCACAAAGGTCTACAAGAAATCAGTACTGCGTGTAAGTGTTGAATTATACTTAGCTCAGAAAATTAAAACATTCAAAAGTGTCTGTATTTAGATACATGTTTACATTCTAACATACATTTTGAGAAGAAATTCCAATTTAATCAAGTTAAATTTGACTCTGTGGAAAATTACATAAATGAAAAAGCTTAATAAATTCCTTTCTTATTTCTGCCTGTCTGTATATTTTATAGTACATATTCTGATGTACACAGATATTAACAGAGAAGTTGAGATTATGAGATATGTGTTTAAGATGAAACAAATCTTTGATGTTATAATCTTAATTTCTCTGTTAATAATTGTATTTATTTACTGAAACAAGGTATTAACTTTAAATGTTTTTTTCTGTACTGTTGAATGATGTAGCTATAATACTTACATTTTTTTTTTTTTTTTGAAATAATTATTATTTTCTTTTTCTAGAAACAAGTTGACTGGGAAGCAGCTGCTGAGATTCTCAGAGGTAAAGTGATAATTTATATATATATTACATTTTACGTGTTAAGAAAAATAAGACATCTTATTTAGGTTATACTTTAAACTATGTATATTGAAAAAAAAACACTGAGATTATGATTTCATGAATGCATAATCAGTTTGCTTTTAAATAAAAATAATTTGAATAAGTTGAAAAACATTAGCGTTCTTTTTTAAAGACTAGTATATACAATATATTTCTTAAACACTAGTATTTGTTTCTAATGAAATGACAACTTTAAATTTAATGTTAACTCACCTGATAGGCCATCACTTGGTGTTCAGTTAAGAAAATAATTATTGAATGATTGTTCATCAAGATTTAAATGTTTTATTTTTTTTTTTTTAATTCACGTTTTATTTTACATTTTAGGAGTTTATTTAACTTTGAGAAAATTTCTGTACATTGCTCATCTACCTCACCTAAAGGTATTTACTAAAATTTTAAGGTGTTTGGAAATTGTTATGTATAACCTACATATAATTATAATTTTTAAAGTTTTAAAATTTTTTAATGATCCTAACAAAAACAAATTTGTTTATTGTTCTATTCATTATTATCTATACAAACAGAAATTAGAAACTGAAATTTTCTTGATTTATTCGTATTAACTAAATGAAGACCAAAATCTTTTACCACTGGGTATTTTCAGTTTTGCACTCATTCAGTTGATTAATTTCATTGGATATATAAATAATGGAATAACTATTTGTAAGATAATATCAGTTTTGTCTCAGTGATTTTAAACCCATATCAACTTTTGTTTTCAGACTCTAGTGAATGTTCTGATCAGCATTCTGCTGTCTGGAGGTGTCTACACTGACAACATGGGCAATGTCCACACCGGCCGAGATTACAGAGATGTTCCACCCATCTTCTGTTCCTCTGTTGTTAAGCTTGTTGCCATGCAGATGATGGCTTTAGGGGTAGGTTTAAAAATTAATTTTTGTTATTAGTTCTTGGCAAAGCTGAACTTTTTAAATGTATGAAAGTCTGTTCCAAAATAAAAACAGTAGATTTTATGTTATACGAAATGAGATTTTATGAAATAGTATTTGAGATTTTGAAAAAAATGGTTATTAAGTGAAAAATATTCAGTGTTAGAGAAGCTAGTTTTTAACTGTTTCATGAATTAAATGCATGCAGAAACATAGTAAGTGTGCATGTTTGTGTAAATTTGGTATCTTGAACAGAGTTTATATTTTATGGTTTTCTTTAAATATAATAAATATTTCTTTCAATGACTGTCCACAAATGCAATCTAAATTTCAAGTACCACTTTGCTTTTCTTAATTTATGATACAATAATCTTTTTGTTTTTCAACAGGATCAGTGTTCCCTTGAACAGATCTGTGGAGGACCTGCAGCTTTTCAGTCAGCTGACAGAGTCATGAATCTACTTCTTAACTTCATTCTCCCTCTGTCCATCAGAGTCGGGTGTGGTCGCAGAGGTATGGGAAATCTAAAGCTAAAATAGTTTCAAAACATTCAGTTATTGTTAATTATTAAATTAATAAAAACTAATTATTCCATAAAAATATCATTCTAATCATGAAATCAAGAAATCAGTTTATATTATCTTACATCATTATTAATTTCTTCCACATTCAGAACACATTTCATGTCTACTTTTCTTTCATTTTAGACACTCCAAAGTTATGAGAAACAGACATAGTGCTTGGAAAAATATTGCATTTTCTATTCTGTTTGTAATTCAGTATTACAAATATTATCTTACATCATTATTAATTTCATCTTTCAGTAACACATTTCTCATGTTTGTTTTTCTTTCATTTAGACACTCCAAAGTTGTCAGAGACAGATGTTGTGTTTGTCCTCAATGCTGTGATTGGCTTGTTGATGCCTTCATCACACAAACCATCAGTACAGAACAGTACTAAGGCTGCCAACGAGTACAGTCGTAGTGGCAGCATCTCTCACGACAAAAGCTACTCCTCAGCCAATGAGCATCAGCTGGACGTTGCGTTTGCAGGTCAGTGTTGTGAGATAATGGTGGTGAATGAAGATGTAAAATCAGATTTTAGTGTTGTCTGGATTGAGTGAGAAAGGCAAAGAGATATATATTTTTTTCATTTGTATATATTTCTTCATTTATATGTATTTCCACGTTCTGGTTGTTGAAATAAAACTAATATTAAAAATATTCTTTTTGTGCTTTTAACAGTCCTGGATTTTAGAATACAGTAAAAGCTCTTGAGGAAATAACTAAAGTGCAAATGCAGAAACCATCGATATTATAGACATAATCTTATTGTCATTGTTGTTAATTGTATGTGTGAAAGAAAAAAAAAATATTATGAACACAACAGAGAAACAATAACGAAAGATTCCAGTTTCAAAATTTTGAATAAATGGTTTTCAGTCTGTCACATAATTTTCACCTTTGATTATTAGATAATATATAATCATTTATGAAATTATAATTTATGAATACACAAATCCTGCTGATAGATGGAAAAATCACCAAAACAGTGAAGATTAATTTATGTATTATTGTTGCTGTAGGTCTGGAAATACTCTTGATATGCTTCGACCGACAGTTGGCTCCAGAATGGCACAGAGTGGCTAAATGTATTCAGATGCTTGCAACAAAAGGCAAAGGTTGTTTACCTGACTACTACATGTATAGTTTAAGTTATTAAAACTGTTTTTACATAAAACAGTGTGGTGAAATATATAAATACATATTTTAAAAATATTGTTTTAAAGAACCGTTAGATTTAACTGGTTTTAAACTTTAATTTGAACTGGAACAGGTTTATGTATTGATTTGTCAAACTTTTTAAAGATTTTTGTCAGATAGAGTTTATAAATGGATACTGTCTATGTCCATAGTTTCTCTCTGTTAATTAGATACACAAGTAATTTTAAATTTAATAATAATAATAATGATAATGATAGTAGTAGTAGTAGTTGTGTTGGTGATAGAAATAAGAGAAGTAATAGTAGCAGTAATAAAAAATAAATAAAGAAATTGTTGTAATATTAGTAGTATTAGTAGTATTGACACTATGGATTGATGTTATTTTAAAACAGGATTGCCTCTCTGGAAGTTCCTTGACTTTGTGGTCACTCATCGTCCATCTTTGTTCCTGCTCCTTCAAACATTTATTCAGTTTAGGGTGAGTGTTAGAGTCATAATCTGCACAAAATAACATGAAATAGTATTAAAATAAATGACTAAAAATAAATAATATTGATTTTTAATAAAAAATGTTTTAGACTAAATAAAATGAAACAGGACTGAAATAAAGTTTCATGGACTTAAACAGTATTATAATGATAAACAAAAATTATAATGTAGATAAATACAAAATATAAATTTAATCAGTATTTTTAGAATTTAAAATGCACCATTATGTTTAGAATATGATTATTTTTAAGACTGTAAATTGTATTAGTGTTAGATGAAATCAGATGTTAATATGTTTTATCTACAGATGATGCGAGTAAACTGTGACACCGCACAAGAGTTTTATCTTCAGACGACAATCAAGGATAAACTGAAAGGTTTCAGCTACATTCATCCCAAGTCTGTAGGAACAATTCTGTTGCATCTGGCCACAGAACTGAAACAGCTTAAAGAAGAAATATTTCATGTGGGCACTGGTGAGTCCTTTATACTATAATTCTAACTTGTTGATTTTCCTTTTGTTAAAACAAATAGAATTTCTAAAGCGTTATTTAAAAACAATAGAAATTTTATAACTAAAATTTTATAAACAGGATTTCTGTGTAATTGTTTATTTCTAACAAAGATATGATATGATTATGTTAGTTGTTGAATTTAAGTAATTATTTTACTGATAACCTGTTTTTGGCTGTCTTTTATTCATATCATTAAAACTTCAAAGTGATGTGTTATGTTTGGTTTTTCTTTTTCTTAGGATATCTGGATATATTAGGATCACAAAAACTGAAAACATTACTTTTACAGCAATCAGTATGATAAATATATCTGAGTTCTTTCTGAATGGAAGGACTGATTTATCTGATAAGAACTTTATATCCAGAGATGTTATTGGCTGTATAAGAAGTGAAGATAAAATGAAATGGTTTTATTAACTGTAGGTAGCAGCAGATCAAGAACAACCACGTTTGCCACGGACAGGTCAGATTTCACCAACAACCAGATCCCAGAACGTCATCGTCAAACCAGCGTCACCGAGTTTGCAGCAGATATTATTGGACTCCCTAAACCCAGCCTGGGTGGAATTGGAAAAAGAGCCAGCAGAGGTCAGTTGTAAACAGAATTTTCATCCTTACAGAACTTGGAATGAGTCTTTTTCTTTTTGTTATAACAGGAATTATTTTCCTCTGTTGTTTCTATTTGTTATAAAAAGAATTGAACTTTTCTATTTTTCTTATTTTTACAACAAGTCAGTCTGTTTCTGAATGTTCTTAATTTTTGAGACAGGGCATCATTTTTTCCCAAAGTATTTACTGAAATATTTGGAATTGCCAAGCAATATAAAATAACTGAAATTGATACTAGAGTAAAAATTTTACATCAAGGAATGATGAAGTGAAAAAGACAAACTAACCTGATAATTACATGTAAGTAGAAAAAAAATGTCATTACATCATCTTATTAATATTTTCAGCAGTTCAGTAGATTTTGTTTAATCATAAAAGCACTGAAAATTTTATTGTTATCTACCTTTACCAGACATTAGTGTGACTTTTGGTTTTTAAGTAAAGTTTTGCTGAATTTTCAGGCACCATTCTTTCTCAGTCCAGCATTACGTCAAGTCCTCCAGTGAGGAACATCGCTATCAGTTCAAGTGATGGCAACGGCAGCCCGTCTGTCGCACGTCGCAAATCTAGTAAACGCATCACGGCTAAGGATGGAAGCAAAATCCTCGAAAAGTTTACTCGAAAGAGTACCATGGATGATGAATCACCAGGTAATATGATTTTTATTCAAATTTTTGTCAGTCTTTGATAGAATGATGAAGACAGGACTGAGAGGTCTTATGTTATTTAAATAAAGTTATTTATTGCTTCATGCTGCTTTTGTCAAATTTGAAATAATGTTATTTCCTCAAAAACTAGATCTAAAGTCATTTGTTATTACTGGTGAATAGAATTATGTTGGAAATGAAATTATAAAATTACAATACCAATATTTCTAAACCTCATCTACCTTTAAAACTACATTTAAGAAACAAACGTGCGTAAGTTGGATTAGGTAATATTAAAAATTTTAAAAAAATGTCCTGTTTATTTATCAGAACCACCTACACCAACTTCACCATCACGATTACAACGTCAGCCAACAATATGTTTGAGAGGACATCTTAGTAAACAGTCAAGTCAGGAGGAGCCAGCCAGAGTTATCTTTGAGAATGAGGAGACAGACACTGCTAATGGAGGAGGTGAATAATATACACACATATGTTTTTTTTGTTTTGTTTTTTTTACTTCTATTTTTTTAGTAGGTACAAGAAAAAATAAATTTTTAAAAATTGTAGAAAAGTTATTTTTTTTAATTTTATTATTTCATGTATTTCTGTTTTCATCTTTTTAAAACTGAATTTTAGAAACATTAGTGCTTGTTGAAGCAGAAGGAAGTCCAAAAATGTTCGTAGAACACCAAGGTAAATAACTGATTTATCTGATATTGTGGTTGTTCATTTTAAAATTACATTTAAGAAATAGTGATATAACTGCACATACGTTTTTAATTAGAAAAAACAAAAAATATACTAGCATATGTCTTTGTCACACGCAAGTTTTTGAAATCTTTAAAACAATTTATTTTCTGTTTTCCCAGCTCGAGGACGAATCCACGACGAAGACATCGTTGATGCCCTGATTAGCATGGACGCAGAGCCTCGGGAACATCGGCTACAGCGACAGGATGCTAAGAGCCGCAAGACGTTTAAAATAAAACGTCAGAAAACCAAGTCGGCCGCGGTGCGACGCTTCATGTCCACGCGTCACGGTCGACCTGCCGAGTCGAGTGACGGTGACGCAGGGAGCAGCGAGGACTCACCTGTCAGGTCAGCCGCGACCAGAGAAACCCGAGCCGTGCGGGCGACCGGAACAGCGGTGGTTTTTAACGACAACACATCGTTTAGTCTGCGACATCCTGCGTCAGGCCTAGCTCGCTCCGTGGAGACCATACCCGAGTCGATGGAAATGAAGGTACATCCAAACGCTGCTAGAGTTTAGCTTATTGCTGCTGCATGCTGCTGCCTACTGGCATGTTCAACAGGAAGTTTTGTCTGTTGTTTACTTTCTTTACAATGTGTCTTAACAGCTTGTTTACAGTTTGTTTAACCAAAAAAAAAAAAAAAACATGTTTCGTTCCAAAGTCATTGAGGAGTTTGTTTAATTAACATTTGAATTGTTTACTGAATGTATGTGATGCATAGTATTTTTGAGTTTGTTTAAAACTGTAACTGTTGAATGGTTTTAGTAAGTTGTGTGATAAAAATAACTAAAAATAGTTTGGTTGAGAGTTTGTTTAAAGCTTTAAATAACTGTTAAATTGTTTTTAGTAAGCCGTGGGATCAAAATAACTGTAAGTGGTTTTGGAGTTTGTTTAAAGCTTTAAATAACTGTTAAATTATTTTCGTAATTTGTGTGATCAAAATAACTACAAATAGTTTGGTTTCAAAGTTTGTTTAAAGCTTTAAATAACCGTTGAATTATTTTAGTAATTTATGTGATCAAAATATCTACAGTTTTGTTTCATAGTTTGTTTAAAGCTTTAAATAATTGTTAAAATAATGGTTCAGTAATCCACAGTAGTTTGGTTTGTAAGTTTATTTAAAATGATGTAATTGTTACATGGTTTAGGAACTTGGATGATCCATAACAGTTTGGGTTGGAAGTTTGTTAAAACTTTAAATAATTGTTAGGTATTTTTATAATGTTGATCCAGGATAGTTTTGTTTTAGAGTTTGTTTAAAACTAAATAACTGCTTAATGGTTTAGTTTCTAAATTTGTGTAAAAAATCAGTTATGATAAAAGTTGCATACAATTTATACTAAAAAAGTTTCTTTATATGGTTAAACATTAGGAACAATGAAATAACAACTTACCTTTGTCACAATAGTAATTTAAATGATCTCCCTTTGTAATCTTTGATGCCAGAAATCTGTTTAAAATTTTCAAAGCAGGACTTTTTCTCTTTGTATTTTAGACTGCTTTGAAGATTACATTATAATAAATCTGCTGTTGTTACAAATGAAATGATCTTGAAACTGAAATAATAAAATATATATCAAAAAGAAAAAGAAAGTATTAACAAAATGAAACTGCTACTTGTATCACCTGTGCTAAAATGAAGCTGCTGATACATTATTTATATTTATTTACAAACCAGTTTTTTCAGTTCTTCATATATTGATACTGTTTAAAAGCATCATTTTTATGTCTGTACTATACAAAATCAAATATAGTTTTGGCAGGGAGCAAATTTTTTTTTTGATCAACACCATACTTTTTATGTTATATTTCAAATGTTTAAATAGATCTTAACAAAATATTCAAATCCAAAATCTGTAAATTAAGACATTGTTTCATTTTACAAAATTTCTCTGTTGGTGCTGTATTCCCTTGGTGCTATGTTTTTTTGTCAAAAAGGATTTAAATTGACTTTAAAAACTAAATTACCAATTGACATTCATTTGATAATTGGCTATTTCATTTGAAGCCTTGTTATGTTAGTTGATTTCATCTTCTTCCTCTGGTCACTGCTGTATTCCAAGATGCTGCTACATCATGTTTTAACATTGGCTTTTGCTGCTTCATTTGATCAAATAAATTAACATTCTCAGAGGTTTTCACTAACCAGGACAGATTTTTGTTTTAATCAACCTGAGTTTCTCATGATATAAATAGACATAGAGATAGGGAGAGATATATTTCTTCTTTTTTTTAAAACTATTTTTCTTTCTTTATAATCAAATGCAGTTCATCTCAGAATTTCATTGCTTCAAACGGTATAATGAAAGAATTGCCTATTTTGGGGGTTTGTATAAATGTCTTTGAACTAAATGAAAACACAAAAAAAGTAGATATCATTTCCAATATTTTTAAGTCATTTTGGCAAGTTTTACTCTTGTTGGTATTCTTGCATTGTATCAAAGATAATTCTAAAGTTGTAATGAACAAGCACATACAAGCTGTTGGCAACCAGACAACTCATTAACAAATTCATCATTAGATGAACAGATTAAAATAATTTGCTTCATTCAGTAAAATGGTTTTGACACCTGATATTCTTTTTAAATTATTTAGTTGAAATTTAACTAATTTTAATGTTTCATAATACATGATAGTTTTACAATCAATGAAATATGTATCATATAAATTAAGGTTTCTGTTTTTAAACCAAGGGAGGTTATTACCTGAGTTCTGATTTGATATTAATCTTATCAGCACAGATATCATTATCTCTTAATATTTATTAGTGTCAAAATTACTCTTCTATTCTGCGAATATAGGGCTATAGTTCAGTAAGATTATCCTTAATTTTGGTAAAGGTTTTATTGTTAGAAGGAAAGACCTTTTTGTTTTGTTTTCTTTTTTTTTGTTGTTGTTTTTCATACATACAAGAAGTTATCTTGTATTGTTCATATTATGATCAGGTATAACAATTACCACTGCATTCTGTAAGTAAAGGACAGGTAGAATTTTGATATAGCTTTTATTGGCTAAAAGAGAAATTGTTGTTACTTTCTTGTTAGTCTTTTTTCAACAAAGAAGTCATATTTTGGAAAGCAAATCTTGGCTTTATTTGTAACAAATGAATCAAGTTCTGATGTTTAGGTAAGGTGTCATTTTTTGGTGCAGAGTTCTTTTTTTGCCCGAATGCATATTTGTTAATACTTTCTTGTTAATCTGTTTGAGCAAGAAGTCATAATTGTTTATCTGTTAGATATAACCACAGAGGAAGAATAAAGTTCTGTACTGGAGGAGGATTATTATTAATTTTGGTAAAGTTTATGTGTTTACTTATTTATTTGTTATTATTTTAATTTATTATTATTATTGTTGTTGTTATTATTATTATTATTATTATTATTATTTTTGGAACAAACAAAAGTAATTGTTGTGACAGCTATATTTATTGTTTTTGAGGACCCCAAAAAGTCAGTTGGTGTTTTGTTGTTGTCTTATCAGGGCTAGAAGTCTTCTTTATATTTTACATTATGTTTAGATATACAATTTACTGCTCCATTATTAGATGTATTAATTAAAATGGCAGCTTATAAATGTAATTTTATACTTTTGTATATATAAATATACTTCAGTCTGATATATGCATTTTAGCTTTGCTCTTAGGATCTCATTGTAGCTAGCTGTTGTAGTTATTTAAATATATTATTTTATGAAAGTTATATATAAATATATACAAAGTTATTTATTCAAGTATTCTTTGATACTTTTGTGTTGTTAATTGTTAATATTTTATCTGATGTTTTATTTCAGTATTTGCATTGTTTGTGTTAAAAGGTTATGATCAACAAACAAGGTATATTTAGAATGAGCAAGGAAGAAATTACATTTTTTTTCTATGTTGATTGGTTTACACATATTCAGTTTTTTAAACTGATAAAAAGAACTAATCCATTTCTGTTTTCAGCAGTTATCCTTCATAGATTGCTGTAACAGTTATGTTATAAATTAAAAAAATTATTTACTTTAATTATTTGCGTTTATACAAACCTTATTATTATGTATTAATGCTTCTTTAATGTCAAGTACTTGCTTTTTATTTCCAGTGTAAATATTAGCTTTATACAAGTTAATTTTTAATTATTTAAAATTATTTATTTATTTATTTAATTATTATTATTTTTTAATTGATTAAAAAAATTAAAAAGATTAAACTTCCTGTCAAAACACTATTTAAATATTATTAAAGGAATGCTAAGTTCAAATATAAACCTTGCATCTTTGCTGCATCAATTCATACAGGTTGCTTAGAAGTAATACTAATAACAATAATACTAACAACAATAACAGTCAAATAATTGAACGTATCACTGTTTTAGTGACATCAAGCACAAAAGTACATTTTATACTTTTGAAAAAGGATAGAAATCCTCATGTCTGGCCTAGGTATTCATTTAAGAAAATAAAAAAAACAGATTAATCATTATCATTATCATTATTATTATTATTATTTCATAAATTTTTGACATAATAACTAATTTGACATAATTTTCTTGAAGAAAACAGTAATAATAAATAATGATGGTAATAAATAGAAAAAAAAAAAAATCCTACATCAAGAACAAAAAGGCAACAAGGATAATATTCAGGTTTTGGTTTTTAACACAGTTCAATGTCTGACTAACCAATAGCCACCTAAGTAATCAATATTTTTGCATGTTAAAATGTTTGCACATGTTTTTTATTTTTTTTTTTTTTATTGAACCCACTGAATGTTTCCTATATTTTCTTTGGTATGTGGAATGTTGTCAGTCCTTTTTACCCTTTCTGTAGCATCACAAAAACACTGCCTTTAAAAATTGTATTACAAAGCCTGTTTTGTTTTGGATTTATTTATTTATTTATTTGGTGCAGGAGTTTTTAGCATATGTTGTTATGCATTTAAGACCAAAATGGGCTTCGTAAATTAGTCCCAAACCATTTAATGCTCACTATGCCCTTCTCCCTCCACATTGCCCAGAATCAAGTAAATTTGAATGCAGTTGTTAACATTAATTTTTATAGTATTAAGTAATAAATGTTTCTAAATGCTTTAAATAATTTGTTTTAATTAAAAAGGCCAGATTTCAATAATAATAATAATAATAATAATAATAATAATAATAATAATAATAATAATAATAAAGTAAATTAAAGGAAAATGACATTAAGATATTTAAGTTTTGATACTATGTCTATTAGAAAAGGTGATCTGTTTTTAATTATTGTTGTATCACATACATGTTTTTGTTAGTAAGTATTTCTATGATTCTATTTGTTTTCGTCTTTAAAAGAAAAATTTAAATGAAATTGAAAATAGTATTTGAAATTCAAACATTATACTTTATAATCATATTTCTTCCTCTTTATTTATTTATTTAGATTAGATTAGATTAGATTAGATTAAAATAAAAAATAAAACAGTATTTAAAACTGGGTGTGTAGACCTGGTTTTGTCAGTAGTCCTGTCAGAAAATGCCCTTCTCCAAAAATAATGTCATGTGACTGTTTCACTGGATTTTAAAAAATGTTTACTTCAAAAACGTAATTTCTAAAATATTTTACACAATAATAGTTGAAAACAGATCCATTTCAAAATAATTTTTTATTCACAGTTTTTACTTTCATTATTCATTTATTCAAAAAAAAAAAAAAAAAAAAAAAAAAAAAAAAAAGAGGAAAGAAAAGGAACCGAAAATAAATAAATACAAAAAAAACCTTCAGTTCTCTGATTCTTAAGAAAAACCATTTCTTCATTGTTGACAACATTTCACAAGCTTCCTAGTCTGCCGATGTTGTTTCTCATGCTGCAATAGCTTTTCTGTCTGTTTCTCTCTTTCGTAGCCCAGTCGTCCCCGCTTTGTTCCACGGTCACGGTCACATGACGACCCCTCCATTGACTCGCACCCACTCGCTGCCCACGGTCGCATTTGTCGTCAAGGTGCTCGCATTGTACGGTCACGCTCTCCTTCCGTAAGTCCTGTGCTTTCACGCAGACCTATGCCTACTACAGCTTCAGCCACGCCCAATTCAGCTTCAGTCACACCCACCTCACCTACAGGCACACCTACTTCGACTGCACCTCTCATTGGCACCGGGGGCAGTAGTCCACTAAGGACTTGCGTTGTGCGGAGATGTGATTCCTCAGACTCGCTGAGTGCCAACGAGAGCTCGGCGCTGTTGAAAGACGAGGAGAAAAGCAAGTCGCTCAGCTCACTGTGTCTGTATTACGCAGACGAAGATGTGCCGGCCACCATTGTGTGAAGCGTTTTTAATTCTAGTCACAGACCGATGGTACAATTTCACAGACAAATATTTTCAGCACTTTATACAATGGAAATGTAAAATGTAAATGTATACTGGTTACAAATACGTTGTATGTTTTATAATGTTAGCAATATGTGTGACGTTTTATACAAGAGACCATTTTTGATATTATGTATTTTAAAACTTTAGAAATCTTTTCCCATGTTTTAAGAATATTAGTAAACTGTAAGTGTTTTTTACAAGACATGTTTTAAGAACACTGTAAAACATAAATGTTGTACAATGCATTTTAAAGACATTAGAAATTCTTTAATTTTGTACAATGTGTTTTAAGAATATCAGTAACATATTATATATCATGTATGTTTTAATATGATTAGTAAAGATGAGCTGTGTACAAGGTGTTATTTTGAGAATATTAATACACATAAAAGTTGTAACTGTATATTTTAAGAACTTAAGTCAAGTATTTCACACTGTGTTTTAAAAACATTAGTATAAATGTCTTAATAACATTGACCGCACATAAATCAGTATCATTGTTTTAAGAACATTAACATTAAATCATGCACAGTGAGAGTTTTAACAATATAATCTTGTAATGAACAGATATTTTTTTGTTTTAACTAAATTATCAAGTCCTGCACAAAATAAATTTTCAGAACTTATGTTTTGAAGTCAGAGATACTTTGTCTTGTACAGAATACAGTCATCACTTTAATGGATGCAAAGACATTTATACTTTATTTTTATGTATGACTGAAAAGAGTTTAAGAAGTGTTGTGTGCATACAAACTGACTGTATAGTTTTTGAAGTGAGAGTATTTAAATTATAGTTTAGCTTTAACTTAGAAACAGTATTAACTTGTATGGTTTTTACATGATATTTAATAAATGAAAAAAAAATGATGAAATTATATTTGTTAATATTTTATTATTTATAATTAATAATATTTTGTATTGCTGTTAAAATTTTAAAGGATTAATTTGTTCAATTTTCACTGATTATTATGATGCTACTTTGAAATTATACAAAGCAGAGAAAATGATAAATCATCAAGGTTTCAACTGTTTGTCAAAGGACAGATATTTTACAATGTCAGTTTTAAATGGTTATACTGATGTGGGGATTTTTTTGTTGTTTTTTTTTTTTTTTTTTTTTTTGTTTGTAATTTAATATATTTTGGAAGATAAACAAAACTACAGATTATGAAGAGTGTGTATATGCATTTTATTTCTATATTCATACTCTCAGAATGAACCATTAACTTGTAATTTTGAAACATGATGTAAAACTTCATCTTTAAAAGTTAATTCAGTATTATTAAAATAGATGACATGTAATATGTTAGTAAATGTATTGTAATAATGAGTTTTAAATGTTTTTAGAAAATACGTAGGTGAATGAATATACATGACTCAGTGTCTACGTCTGTTGACTGTGTAATAGGAAATATGATGGTTTTGTGATCTGTGAAGAGATTACTTGTGTTATTGAATTTTATACAGTATTAGAGAGAATTTATTGGTGTTTTTGAAGTCACCTCTACAGATTTTACCTCTGATTTATTACTTTTTATTTGAACCAAGTTGATTTTGAAGTTATTTAATTAATATACATTTGAACCAAGTTGATTTTGAAGTTATTTAATTAATATACATTTGAACCAAGTTGATTTTGCAATTCAGTACTGCATGTTTGAACCAGTCACGTTTAATTTGTAGCTGATTCATTATAATTTATATGAACCAACCAAACCAAGTATTATTTGCAGTTGATTCATTATAACTTACTTGAATCAACCAAGTTGATTTTGCAATAATTCATTACCATATATTTGAATCAGATTGATTTTGCATTTGATTCATTATAACTCATCTCATTCAAAGATGTTGATGTTACAGTTTATTTTTGCATTTGACTTTAATATTGTTTGCAACCAGCAACAACATTCACATTTGACTGACATAGGTTACCTTTGGAGATTAACGTAGTTTGGCTATTTTATATTTAAATATTTTTATGATGATGATAGAAATATATTTTATGATGTGCAATAAATGAATAACATGATGGAAAATCATATTTGACACAACTCAGTTATTTGAAAAATTAAAATGTAGGATGTATTTTACCCAGCTTGTTAAGTTATGGCTTTTTCATACAAGTTAAATTGTGTTTATTTACAATGTTATTATATAGAAAATTGGGCAAGAGCTTGTTTAATGAAAGAAAATTTATTTAGCAATAGTTTTAATAATAGAAATATTTGGTTTCAGTCATATTAACAGTAATTAACTAAAAATTAACACAGTGTTTGGTTGAGGATAAACTTAGATTGGCTTCTGCTTTTCTGAAATTTTTACTTGCTACATTCTTCATAGACAGCTGGGTTGTTGAGTACAGCAAGTCATTTTCTTGATAAAGTATTTAAATTGCTAAGGCATTCGATATTACTTTTCAAAATTATTTTATTTTATAACAGAAACTCCTGCCAAGCATGGAATTTATTAAAAATTTTATATTATAAATGGTTGTTAGATTTAAGAAACTGTGAAATTTTATTGTGTGTTTGATAAAGTTGATTTACAGTTACACTAGACTTGCAATATTTATATTGTTTGTTGTTGTTTTATATTGTTGTTGTTGTTTTTTTGTAATAAAAAAAATTGTTAATCAAAATATGAGAAGGAAAATAAATAAGGGATTGTATATTTATTGATTGTATATCATATATTTTCTGTAAGTAATTTTAAAAAGTTTTTTCTTTTCTGTTTCTTTCTTTTTGATTTTCTTTAAAATGTATTAAATGTATTTAAAAAAAAAACTTTACATAACAAATTTTATCATTAAAATAAATCTTCCACAGAAGCTAAAACAAAAGTATTATAAGCAATAATTTTATAGAGTACCTCAAAGTTACAGTATTGATTTCCCAGCTGGGATACAATAGAATTTACACATATCTAGATAACAACTTGAATGATATATCTGTTTTACTTTACCAATTAGTTCCAATGTCTTTAATATTAAAAATATCACATACACAGTGTTATATAAACATTATTATCAGTGCAAAAACCAGCTTATTTGACAAAATATTTTTTGTACTGTACAATGTGCAAAATGTTTTCGAAATAATAAGCAAGATCAAATTTTGATCTAAATTGTATGAAGATTTTAATGGTTAGCTTATATTTCAGAATTTCAATTTTAAGTGATGCAGTTTTAAAAAAAGATATTTAAAAATAATAATAATAAAATAGATGCTGTTCAAATCAGTGCTGTTAGTGCAATATGCCTGTAATGAAAATCATAATTCATACTTCTTTTTTACACTGAATAACTCAAAAATATTTGTTACACTGGACTTTCATATATTTGAATTCCTTTCTTTCACAAAAGTATTTATTAAAAAATGAATATGTTCTGATATTTTTTGTTATTTGTGCACTGTAAAAACTGATCAGCTTACAATTATCTTGGCAGTTTTTATCAGTTCTGTAGCAGCAGCTTTCTTCAGAAAACAACTGAATAGATTATTTATAAAATATAATTTAATAAACATGTATTTCAGATTGTATTTATTTATTTTTCTTAATTATTATAGTTAAATATAAATGAATTACCTTTGCTAAACTGTATTTATACTAAACTACAAAAAGAAATAATATTACAATGACAACATACGTATATTAATGGACTTCATTTCATTTTCTTTATATATTTCTTTATATCATTTTGGGGTATTAATATATTTTGTTTCAGAAGGTTTTTCTTTTTTTTTGATTTTCATTTTAATTTATTAATTTATTTATCAGTGTTGTGTTTTAAAATTATGTGTACCTATGCTGCAGTATCTATTTCTTAAGCTTGCTTATCCATGTATTTGTTTCTGATACAAACATTTTCTGTTGTATTAAATTATTGTTTATATTCTACATACAATATGATCAATGTATTTTTAATATATTTGATAATACCCATGTATTTCAGTTTGAATTGATGTTGTGTATATGTAATACTGGTACCTTAGTTGTTGTTTTTTTTAAGTATCTTTTTTTTTCTTCTTTTTTTTTTTAATTAAATTTGCTTGTTTTGTTGTCTGTATTACTGAGGTGGCTGTTGATTATTATATTTATTTATTTATTTAAGAGATATTACCTTTGCTTGTTGTCATAAAAAGGTTTAGATTAGTCAACTTTAGAACATAGAATGACATTGTTGAAAGATTCATTAAAATAATTCTCCATGACAAGAGTTGATCTCTCATATTTATCTTGATGGTGTGATAAATGTTGATTGTTCCTTTTTAATATGGTTTATTCTTAATATGTTCAATGCGTCCATGTTTCATTTATTTATTTGATTCTCAATTTTTCTTTATCACTACCTGATAAAAATCAAATCAGAAATTAGCACTGATAATCAAATATTTAAAATTTATTTACTAATTTATTTGTCATCAGTTATTCTTATTATTATTGTTGTTATTGTTATTAACATTATTATTATTATTATTATTATTATTATTATTATTATTAAAATTTATTTTTACAAATTTGAACTGTATGAAAATGAATAAAATGTGTAGAACTGACTGTTTGGTAAAGCTCAAGTAACTTAATGATTTTTTTTTTTTTTAGATGATTTTGATGGTTGTGATGGATTGTGATTTTGTATTTACATCAGATAATAGAGAAATATCTAACCGATTTGCTGGAATTATGTGATTGCTATCCTTATTTTGTGTTTTGCTAGTAAGATGTTGCAATTATTATAAGTCTGCATGACATTCATTACCCAAATAAATGTACATAACTGCAAAAAGGCACACAAGTAAAGAATTGTTAATACAGAATTTAAAATAACATGAAATTAAAATCTTTGCCCTCTAGAAAAAACAAATACTAATTTTTTTGTTGTGCCTTTTGCCACGAGCAATAATAATAATAAGAAAAAGAATAAATAATATGTGTTTACATTGAAATGATAAAACAGTTCAGTTTACAAGATGTTTAGTGAATATACTATTCAGTAAAAAATGTTCTTGTATGATTTTATATAATAACACATAACAATTATGGCTCTTTCACTTTCAGAAAGGAATGAAAGAAATTCAATTTTAGTAACTGATAATAGAGGATTAATATTATTATATCAACAACTGAAATTGTTAATTAATAAAGTATGTAGTAATAAGTAACTAATAAAACCATGATAAGATATTTTTAATAATTATTTTATGTTCAAGCTGTAAATATAGTTTTAGATTTTCATAATACTTTCTTTTATTTATAATTTAAAACTTTCAAAAATATTTTTGTACATTTTTGTACATCTGCCAACTTTTTAAAATAGAAAAGTGAAATACAATTTAGTTTTTTATGATTTAAATTAAAAATGTATTTTTTATGTGCAATAAGTGTATGGTACAGCATGATAATACAATGATGGTGGGGTTGACTTTTCAAAATCAATGTAAGAATGAAATGTGAATACACATACGATTTTCATTTTAATCCTTTTTAATTTGTATTTTTTTTATTATTATTATTTAATAAATAAATAAATAACTTTGATTTATTTTTAAGAGAAAGTGTAAAAAAAAAATTGTAAGTATATAAACAGAAAATATTATGATTTTTAATTAATAACCACAATATGTAAAGACAAATTACATTACAATTTCATGCAGTTTGATTTCAAAAAGTGATGCATCTGTGTTTAAATGACCAAATCCATACAGTAATGTTATCCTAACTGAAAATTAAACATTTTTAAATTGAAAAATAATACAATAGTGTGCTAAATGAAAAAATGTTGAACTAACAATGTTTAAATTAAACAATCCTTGGTAACATTTTACTAAAAGTAAAATCCAAAAACAGTGTTTTAACTAAAAAAGTCATACACTAGTGTTTAACATGAAAACCTCAATGAATAATATTACAATAGTATCGTATACATAGAAAATCCATACTGTAAGTGTTAAAATATATAAAAAAAGATTCAATAACAGTATTTTGATCCAGAAATCTGTACAATAAAGTTTAAATTGAAAAGTTCAGCTTTGTTTTAATTGACTTAATACTTATTATAAACATTGTTTAGATGTCAAAAAAAAATAATAATAATAATAATAATAATGATATTTACACTGACAAAAACATTCAGTAAATACTGAAAAATCCTTAAAAGAATATAAAACTTGATAAATTAAAGGACCACTATGTGTCAGTTCACTATAAATTATTGTAACATGCTGTACCTTACATAAAACTCAGTTTTTACAGAGTGATATTATTTACTGATACTACAGTGTTTTGCAAAAATTTCTTTTGTTTTTGTTTGGGTTTGTTTGATAGTAAATAGTATTGGCTATTGGTCTTCCTGATCTTGTTTGTTGATCATAACTGAATCCAGTCGAGATGATGCTCATATTGGTTGTTGCTAGCTCACTATATAACACATACACCACTTTTTTATAGCAGATTTAATTTCTTAAGTGTTGTCTCATTTATTGTAATATAGTAGAATTGTTAAATGGTCAGATAACTACTTTTTTTTTTTGTCAGAAATAAAGTTTGTTAAATGATTGAAAGTTGTTGCTTTATATTTTATACTGATGTGGGATTTTATTTACTTTTTTATAACTTCACTGCGTGTGTGTGTGTGTGTACTTTTCCACAGATAGGGGAGTCCATATAACAGCCTTTGAATATGTAAAAAACAAATATATATATATTTGGACATACAGTGTATAAATTTATTTAGTAAAGTTGGCAGCATGGAGGGATTTTTTTATTAGACAAACTCCTGTTCCACCTAGAATCCTAATTTTTGATATTCAAAGGCAGTCGATCATATGAATTTTTCTGTCCTAAAGCTACATACATTCTGCAAAAGGGAAACGAGTTACCTATGTGCTGTTTGTACAGCGGCTCTGGGTTTCAACTCAGTAGTCTGCAGCATATATTAATTAGCTGTAGATTAAAACTGTAATAAAACATTTCCATTGAGGATTCGGATTACCGACACATTTTCATTTATAGCATGACTCAGTTCCTCATTATATACTTGTTTTACTATAATACTTACAAGCTTTTTTATCACCACGATATCTTATAAGCTTTAAGAAAAAAAAAAAAAAAAAAAAAAAAATCATAAAATATGTATTACCATAATAA
>CM022672.1:12927994-12935494 GCA_012295275.1 Chrysomallon squamiferum | reverse complement strand
ATGCTAAATGATTGAATTATCAAAATTATGTACCAAATGAGTTGAACTCGTGTGTTTTGGCTGGCGCTTGTGATTCGACAAAAACAATACATCCTATATGCACTGTGCAATGCAGGAAATGGGCGACGCCATCTTTGAAAAGATTATTTAATACTGCCGTACAACAACAACATTTTTATTTTGGAGAAAAAAATTCCAAAACGGTATGAGTGTCCGCTTTAGCAGTGGAATAATAATAAAAAGTGAGTTACGTGTCCAAGTTCAATAGGTGTCTGCAGATCTTAGGGACATATCCACTGAAAAAAAATCGGGGCTTTGAAAAGTTTATCGAAGGTGGCCGCTCATATCGGGGGCAATAAAGACAGGTGCCACAATGTTATTTTATTAGTTTAGTTGTTGTTGTTGTCATTAGTATAGCTGTAATAATAATAATAATAATAATAATAATAATAATAATAAGAAGAAGAAGAAGAAGAAGAAGAAGAAGAAAGAAAGAAAAGCAATGAAGAAAACGGTCTTCCACCCATTTCTCTTATTTTATTTTTATTTATTTTATTTATTTTATTTATTTTATTTATTTATTTTGCTGATGGAGACAAGATTTTCTTTCATTTTTATGCTTAAGACTGACGATGTTTCATTGAGATTTGTATCAGATGCAGCTTCGTTCCTTTTTAGTGAAGTTACTTTTTAAATGTTAATAATTAAACTTCATTTCATTGCAGACGTCAGACGACTTCCGGTGGAGTGCCTGGAGCGATTTCACGCCGTGTTCTCGTTCTTGCGGCACTGGGATCCAGTCTCGACTCCGCACGTGTTACGAGTATGGGTGGGTGTCTCATTACATAGACATACATTGTTTTATGTGATGTCAGTTTATACTGCAGACCTTCAGTCTAACTGATTAATATGGGCGAACAGGTATCCGGTAATGTATTAAATTCGTCAAAAAAGCCAAATTTTAATTTATTTTTTATATATCTTTATTTTTAAAATTATTATTATTTTTACGTATTGTAAGACTTTGATATTAATAATTTTAATAGCTTAATAATGAAATATTTACTTTTAGAGGTTAACAGTTACGATCACTAAACGATCATATACATAAACTTAATGTGAAACTCCTAGTGTAAGCTAACATATATTCGCATCTGTGATTCCCTTAGGGATATTTTCTTCTTTTTTTCTTTCTTATTTTTTAAATCCGTGTCCCATTATCCTATAATTTATCAAAATTAAATTATTTCTTACACAGTTTCAGAAATGTATGTGGTTAGGTAGAAATGGCTCGTACGTCACTACACCTTTTTAAATATTTTATCCCCCATTGCTATTAAACTAATTTTATGATGACGTGTATTCCGCCATAATAACAGCGCACCATTTTCTAAAATGCTTCCCACCCGAAACCTAATAACTGAAATATTCTAAATAATAAATAATTTTAAGGTTAGTTAATATCAATAAGGTTGAATATCACAGAAATATAAAAGATTTTAATGGCTGGAAAGACAACTGATATAAAATTTAAAGACCCTTATGGATTCTGCTAACACTATTATTATTATTCCGTTTTTTAATAATAATAATAATAATGACAATGACAGCTGTAAAAGCTGTATTTGCGCTCTTCGTGTGAGGTAATATAATTGAACGTTTAACTCAACTGACGTCTAGAATTTCTCAATTATCTGTCATTTGGGCGGAGTCTTCCACCCTAATTCGTCTTCCGTGTCCCCCAAGTTGCTGAGACCACCCGTTATGTTCTACAGTGACTCGTGACTCACAACATCACTTCACTCTGAAGTACAGTACGAAGCTAAGCATTGCCTTTAATGTTGTGTTAATGAGTCGGCACTTTTTAAAAAAAAATTCTTCTTTTAGTGTTAAATCGTAAAATATACTGATAATTTTTTTATATCGTTAATTATTCTTTCTTGTTTTATTTATGTGTCGGTTTAGTTCAGGAGAGGAGAGATAAAATAAATAGATAAATAAATAAATAAATAAATAAATAAATAAATAAATTATAGTGTCCAGTTCAAAATATGAGCTTCATTTTAATTCTATGCCAGGTATTTTTAAAATTTAATTTAATTTAATTAATTAATATATTTATTATTATTTATTTATTTATTTATTTATTTATTTATACTTATTTTTTAAATTTTGTGCATGTAGAGATATATGTAGTCAGGAAAATATACAACTATCACTCAGTCGTGTATGCGATGACGTCACGACTTCAATGGCAGCTTTTAGATGTTTTGTGACTATATTATTTGAGTGACAAATTTTGTTGCCAGAGATGATTGAAAGATCAAAACAATAACATAATAACTTGGAAGTATGCATGTATGTGTATGTCTATGTATATTTATAGATATTAGACATTTATTCGTACCGCACCTGTTACTTTAAATCAATTGCTTATTAGAGGGAAATAGCTCGTATTATAAAAGTAACATGTACATAATTTTCAACAATGGACACAGCAAATAAAATTTGTACTTTATATTTAACAAATAATAATATTAATAATAATATTTATAGTACACTTTAACTACTACTACTACTACTATTACTCCTACTACTAATAATAATCAAAATAAAAATAATAATAATAATAAAAATAAAAATAATAATAATAATAATAAAAATAATAATAATAATAATAAATTAACAAAACATGAAGTCGGTACATTACTTCAGAAGAAATATAACTGAACTGTATTATCAAGTCCCGAATAAGCTTAATTTAGTCATACGACGATCATTTTGAAACGATAAACTTGCCTGTTGATTCTCCGTTGTTTATCAAAAATAACGTCAAGAAAGTGAAAACAGTGATGAAGCTGAATATGTATATTATTTCGTGATATTTGTTGTTTTTGAAAATATGTAAAAATAATGAGGGAACCCCTTCAAGGAAAGCAAAAACACGTCACAAAAACAGGCCGCAGAGACTGCTTTTGTCTCGCATGCCTACATTATCTCATTAATTAAATTCAGGATTGACAAAAATGCTGTTAGTTCTACATAATGAAGCGGTGAGATATTCAGTTAGTGTTTTGTTCCCAACCATCTGCTGGACAAACACGTAAAAGAACTTAAAATTTACTGTGATCAGTTCTCTGTGTACATTTCGTTGTTTCGATCTGACAGTCAAACAGAAATACATGTGATTTAACACGTATTCATTAGAATATTAGCAATTAGTCATGGGTAAAATTTATTTTGTTTATTTACACGAATACGTACATACACAAACATATATATATATATACATACATTATCTTGTTGGTTTATGCAAAATTATAGTTTCATTTTCTACCATAGATAACGCAGAATATAAATTCAATGTCGTTATTAAGAAGGGAAATAACTGTTTCAAGTGACTTAACTATTATTATTTGATATATGCGAACGTGCACTTTATTCTCTCATTTGTATTTATCATGATTACCGAAATATGTAAATAAATATTTATTTTCTATCATAAAAAATCGTAATGTAGATAATTAATTCGAGCGAAATTTTCGGTAAGGGAAATAACTCTTACAGTTCTTTCTATTCGTTGTACTGCTGTCTTCATGAGACTATTCTCCATATCGTATTGTCCAATTCAGGCCGAACCCGCTTCGTGTGGACGGCGAATACTGCCGAGGATCAACGAGAGAATATAAAACTTGCAATACTCAGGTTTGTTTGTTTTTATTATCTATTGATTAATAGTTTTTTTATTATTATTATTATTATTATTATTATTATTATTATTATTATTATTATTACTTTAAAATCTCAACACATTACAAATGAATTCAGAAATTTCGAAAAATCTATTAAATAATAATAATAATAATAATAATAAATTTTCTTAAAAAAGAAAAAAAAGGAAAAAACACAAAAAAACAGAAGAAACATGAAGATATCAATTCCTCCATAAGTCTCGTTATTATTATTATTATTATTATTATTATTATTGTTACTCCTCTTTTTCAGGCATGTCCTGTTGGTTCACGTAATTTCAGAGCTCTCCAGTGTTCATTTTTCAATGGCCAAGTTTACAAAGGGAGAAGATATCAGTGGAATCCATTTTACTCAGGTTAATTTTAGTTATTAGCCAGTCTGTTTTATAACTGGTCGGGAATCTGCGAAAAAAACAACAATCGGTACAGAAATGTTTTTACTGAAAATTTACTTAGTGTGTAAATATACACTCACTATAAAGTCTTTGAGCATTTAAACTTTTTTTTATAATTTCTCATCTATGCGTAATACAATTGACCTGTAAAATGTATAACTGAAAATCAGTTGCAAAATCTATTTCTAGAACTTCAGAATCGTATTGCAATTTGTATCCATAACGACGGTGCTCATACTGAAAATTAAGAATCTTAATAATATATATATTTAAAAATCCAACAATAATATCTCTTATTATTTTTGAAGATTTTTTCTATCTTGGACAAATTATAAAAAATTTAAAATTGCACAAGGAATTCAGCCAATGATTTCTTTCTGTGTCTCTCTACCTAAAACTCATTTTTAAAGCTGACTGGTTTATTTATTACGATAATTAAAATAGCTGTAAAATAATGTAATTACAGAAACCAACCGTCATAAAGGAACTACTAACAAAGACGCATGCGCACTAGTTTGTTACGCCAGTCCAAGCCTTAGACCAATCATTGTCAAGTTCTCACAACGTGTGGTTGATGGAACGCCGTGCAGTAATACACCAAAAGGTGTGTGCGTCGCCGGAATTTGTATGGCAAGTATCTCCGATATTCTTAATCTGAAAGTAATCCGATAAATATAATATTTTAAAATTTTAACTATATATAATAGAATCATTTAGAAATTGAAAATTGAAATTTCGACCATCCCATTAAGAAATGAAAACAAATATTTGAAATAATAATAATGATAATGATGATGATGATGATGATAATAATAATAATAATAATAATAATAATAATAATAATAATAATAATAATAATAATCATAATTTTTATAATAATAATAGTAATGTAAATTAATGTTTTACGAAGGAATTCAAGTATTTAAGTTTAATAAAACTTTCACAGATATATTTTAAAATTTTCTTGACATATTGGTACAGTATGTTGTTCTTAGCAGGTAAAATATCACACATTTGATATTTTATTAACTTACAGTGTTCAAAGAGTGTTTCTTGTTTTAATGTTTGCAGCCTGTGGGGTGTGATAATAAACTGAATTCACGGCTGGTGGAGGACGGGTGTGGTGTGTGCGGGGGTGAAAACAGAAGCTGCGTTTCAGTCGCAAAGACAACGTCGTTCAACATAAAGTCAGGTGTGTACGTCACTGGTGCCACACACTTCGTAATTAATGGAAGACACCAACATTTTCAAACTGCTGTAGGCTCATAACTTTTGCTAACAATAAAGTATGGCAGTAGTGTGATAGACTGACGGTAATGCGTGGGTGTTGACATTTCGGTTTGTTTTGTTTGTTTTGCAGGACTATTACTTTAATATATATATTATTAATATGGCTTAAAAATATTAAAATGACATTAATGATTCCATATTTTGATCATAAAGCTACTTGTTTCAACTTGCAAGCCTTCTCTTACTATAATTACCTATTTTAAATTTTCTTATAATAAATATAACAGTAAAGTGAAAAGTTTTAAATACAGAATTTTTTTTTTGTTTCAGGGTACACTGAATTGTTAGAGATACCAAGAGGTGCTCGACACATCAAAATAGCTGAACGGCCAAAATCAAGAGTTACCTTAGGTGAATATATAATTGTTTTGTTTAAAAAGTGAATTCATATATTAAACTGAAGGATAACAGCGGCAACTGAACAAAGAATTCACATTTAATGAGTTAGTCAGGGATAGGCTGTTGTTAATATTTTTTATCTTGTTTGTAAGTGCAATGTAACAATGATGTATAATTATTCGAAGAGCAAAATTAGCAGAAAGGAAGAAATAGAGGGATGGAGAAAGTAAAAGACTGAGAATGAGAGAGAGAGAGAGAGAGAGAGAGAGAGAGAGAGAGAGAGAGAGAGAGAGAGAGAGAGAGAGAGAGTATTAAGGAATAAAGAAAGTAAGTGTTTAAACTTCGTGAGAACAAAAATCATTGATTTGTACTTTATTTCAATTTCACAGCTCTGAAAAACAAAGATGGCGTATTTTTCTTCAACGCTCGCCCGACCAGGTTTCGGGCCACGGAAACCAAACTAGCGGCAGGCAGCATCATTTATTATCACCACCCTTCTCACAGCGGCGAAATCTTCAGGACGGAAGGTCCAATAAATGAAGCACTAATTGTGGCGGTACGTTTCAAACTAGTGTATTAATTTTAAACTTTGTTTTCGCTAAAGTGTGTTTAATGAAATTTATAGGATAATGTTTTCAGGAAGACGCTACATCTAATACCAAAATTATAAAGTGTATAATTCCGTTATTTAAAAATTAAATAAAATTCTAAATGATTCAAGGAGATGCGTTCTTTTCCTTTTTGACAATTTATTTCTCGTTGGTTTGTAAACCCGAAAAAGTTCGAAAACCAAATTATTATAATTATTTTTAATATCAGTTATATAATTATGTCACGTATATATATTTTAATTCACATATGCTATTTCTCACATATAAACCATGCAAACTTATTAAGGTCCTTCTATCTTCAAAGGGCTGTAATAAAAAATGCTCGACTTGTAATCCTTACAGCATGGTACCTGCAAGAATAAAATATTAGAACCTCTGTTCACTGTTTATCACTTTTATTTTCAGGGGTATTCTCACTACCCGACCAGTCGTATTACTCTGTTTTATCAGTACACACACAACAAAACAAAACCCCTTCCACATGGCAAGAAAACCATAAATGGGAAAAAAAGAATCAGTTATCCATGGCAGTCACTGCTCTATCAGCAAGTTCTCTCTGGAAAGGGAATGGTGGGTCCAAAACCGAAGTCTGTAACTTTGCCTACTACAACTCTGAAATCAGTACCAACTCGGAGTTACTACTTTAACACGTCTTCAAATAATCGAGTTAATGGAAGTGTTGGTAAATTATTAGACGGAGATAAAAAAATTAACGTCTATAATGAATGGAACCAGCAAAATAGTTTTCGGGGTCAAAATAACGAAGCCAGAAGGACAAAGATAGAAAACGAAAAAAATGCGAGTAACAGAAACAGCACAACAGTTCAGATCAGAGAAACCGAGTCAAAGAAACATTTAAACAGTGAAGAAAAAAGAGAGAAAGTTCTGAGAGGTGAAAAAGAAGAAAGACGTAAACATCACAGGATTAACAACAAAAGAAGCCATTCGTCCAAAACACACAGAAAGAGGAGGAGAAAGGATAAGAAAAAGAACAGGAAGTCCACGCGTTCGCCATATTTAAAACACGAACAGCTTCCGGTCTTTCTTCCTCGTCAAACGAATAAACCGAAAAATGGAGAGCATCACGGCGTTATTTTTTCAAGTGGCGACAAA
>CM022672.1:12920494-12922994 GCA_012295275.1 Chrysomallon squamiferum | reverse complement strand
AGAGGTCGTATCCTGGAAGATACTAAATGCGACTATAACTCTAAACCATTGACTGTTCACGCATGCGGAAAATGTAAACATAACTGGGTGCCACAGGAATGGGGAGAGGTTTGTTTATTTGACGAAATTTTTAAAATTTACAGTTATACTGATCATAAAATGTTAGGGACAAATTTGTTAATACTTGTTGAGTACTTTTTAAAAGAGATCGCTGTGACACGCGATAACTTGTAGGTTAAAGACAGTATCTTGGTATTTTGTTTATTAACTACTGTTATATGGCATAATTTGTGGTTAATGGGAGAAGTAGCAGATATAACAGTTATAGTAGCACTAGTGATAATACGAATAACTTTAATAGTAGAAGTAACAGCAGTGTTAGTATTAATAGCACTAGTACTAGTACTGATGTGTTAATTGTAGTATTAGTAATGGTAATGTTAGTAGTATAGCAGCAGTAAGAAAGCAGCAATAATAATAAAAATAGTAACAGTAGTATTAGTGTTAATGTTAATGTTAGGGTAAGTTTTAGTAGCATCAATAGAAGTAGTAGTTGTTTTGTTAACAGTAGCAGGAATAGTGGTAAAAATAGTTCTAGAAATAACAGTAGTAGTGATGGATGTAATAGTAGTAGCGGGAGTGATAGTGATAATAACAGCACTGTATACTGATAATTATAATAACAATATTGGATTGGTAGTAATAGTAGTAACAGTAATAACAGAAACAGTGGTAATATAATAGTATATGTGTGTGTGAAATCTGTATGTAAAATCATTGTGGCAAAACAAACAAATGAATAACAAGTTTACAGCATCTGACGCCAGCGACATCTGGCTAATTAAATCCAGAACGTGGATCAACAGTAACACAATTGATTTAATATTTAAACGTGCAGAAACGTTGTGTAGACATTTGTCTTTTGTTACTCGTAAACAACATCCAGTGGTTCGATGTTCCGAGATCTGTAATGTATTTTACACCTCTACGTACACTCACGGATACATGCATGTACACGTACACACGCACACATGCACACACACACACACACACATGAATGGTGTGTGTGTTTTTTTAAATCAACACACATCACATCATATATTACATTGCATTAAATTACATTACATCATCATACTATATACTGTCACGTTACATTAAATTATATTATGTCATATCACATATCACATACTTTGCGTAATATAATTATACATCATATATCACATACTATAATTTGCTATACTATACTATTCTATACTATGCTGTACTGTACTGTACTATACTATACTTTACTATAATACACTGTACTGTGCTGTGCTGTGCTGTGCTGTACTATGCTGCATTATATTATATTATATTATATTATATTATATTATATTATATTGTATTACATTATAACTATATTATATTACACTATATTATATTACACTGTATGACATTGCATTACATTATGAGCCTATTCAAATCCACATTTCAGTGTTCCGTGACGTGTGGGGAGGGTGTCAAGTCTCGTCGGGTGGTGTGCGGCTCCACCCGAGTCGACAAGTTCCAGATACAACCTGACAGCTACTGCCAAGCCGTGCCACGACCGAAAACTACGACGACGTGTCGCGGTCCACCCTGCGGCTCCACGTGGTACACGACCAAGTGGTCGGAGGTAAGATGACGTAGAATCGTAGATAATAATTCTTGTTCGATGAATTACTTCATTTGCATAAGATTTAGTTAGTCTTTGGGTGTTTTTGTTACAACAGAATGAATAAGAATAGAGTGTAAATTATTATTATTATTTTATCAGGAGATGTTGGTTACTGTATAAAATATTTATAAACAGCATAATTCATCTACAGTCTGGATTAAGTTATTCGAAATTATATGAATGTAGATAGAAGTGTGGTAAGATTCAGACTTAAAATAAAGAAATAAAGGAATAATAATAACAACAAAACAACAACAACAACAATAATAATACACAGTAATAATAATAATAGTAATAATAATAATAAGAAGAAGAAGAACTCCCCAAAAAGTGTTAAAACTAAATATAATAGTAATAAATAAAAAAAAATTAAAAAAATTAAAAGAAAGAAAGCAAATAAAATAAAAATGAGAAAAAAAAAAAAAAAAATCATAATAATAACAAAAAATAATTTCAAGTTCCAAAAGCAACGACAAAAATGATTAACAAACAAAAAAAAAAAAAAAAAAAAAAAAATCATATTCTTTAAAATGACAACAGATACAAGAATTTGCACAATTGTTCAGTTTAATGTTGCTGACTGACGTATGTTATCTGAATACTTCCTCGACATCAATTTACAACCTGGCATTAACGGGTTTCGTCGTTCGTTCTTTCACAGCCTACAAACGGTCAGCTCCTTCACCTGACCCGAGACTGACTCGTTGATGTATGTCTTTAGAAAGTTGAACGACTCGTCACAAATTAGCGTCGTTATTTCGATTGGCAGTCTTCTTAGATTTAAAAAGTAATATTAATCAACAG
>CM022672.1:12855494-12915494 GCA_012295275.1 Chrysomallon squamiferum | reverse complement strand
GAGAGAGAGAGAGAGAGAGAGAGAGAGAGAGAGAGAGAGAGAGAGAGAGAGAGAGAGAGAGAGAGAGAGAGAGAGAGAGAGTAGCAGCCTATGGAAAAACAAATGTTTGTCAAAATTAAGACACATAAATATACATAATAACATACGAACATATAACTCATAGATTCTTACATAGATATTCAGAAATATAAGAAGCAGAAAATAAAGAAAATAAAAGCAAACACTATTATTACATATCCCTTGTTACTAATAAGTCATAAAAGCCTTTCACAGAAAAAAAACAACAAAAAAACAAATTAGCTTACAGGTTCAGTTTTCAGATTTCCTTTTAAGTTTTATGTCTGGGTTTTACATTTTACTAGACACTTACAGGCAGGTTTATACATATAACTATTTTTATTTTTAATATTTCCTTTTTTCTTTTTCTCTCTTAAACTATTTACATAAAATACCAATATCTGAATAATAAAGCACTTTTCAGATTACATTAAACTATTAGTTTACAACTTCTCTCTGTTTCTCTCTCTTTTCTACATATATATATATATACATTCATACATACATATATATATATATATATATGGAATGACTCATATCATTAACTTTATGAATATATATATACAGTATCAAATACAGACAGTTATAAATGTGTTAATTTTTCACCCAAAGCAATGACTTGGAGAAGAGCTCCTGTCGTACTGACTACGAGTATCTCTTGTCAAAATACGAGTCATTATAAAAAGGTAGATTTATTGCCCATTACTTTAATCTGTATCGTGCGTTTAGGATCCATAACCTTGTTGGCAAACGACCCAGAATATAAATAGAAAAAAAACAGACAGCAGCAGATAAACAGATAGTTTATCTGTGAGCTGTTTAAGAATATTCGATTAGATGTATCGAAATGTCACTGACACCGAGAATGACACTAGCTGGTTTTTAAATGGAGAATGGTTTTAAAAATTTGCTTTTAATAAAAAAAATTTAAAAGCTTTTTTCCGCAGCCATTTTTCTTAAGAGGAAAATTCGTTAACAGATCATATTCACGCGTTATGCGATACAGCATATGTTGGCCTATATATTATTAAGCTGTTGCCTGTTTTTGAATTACCATTACTGTAAATTGTGTTTGGTCGCAGATTATTATTATTATTGGATTTTAGTGGTAGTTATAATAGTTGTTATCATTGTCGTTGTTGTTGCTGTTAGTAGTAATAGCACCTGACTGCTTGTATTTGCTCTGTTTTGAAAACCTGTTGTGTTTTTATATCTGTTACATAAATGCAAATGTTTGAATGTACGTATGCCTGTATGTATGTATGTATGTATGTATATGTGTATGTATGTTTGTATCTATGTATGTGTATGTGTGTATGTATGTACACATATTATAAAAGATAATACGCCAGGAAATTCCATGCTTGACAGATCATATAATTATAATTAATTAATGTTTATTAATGGACATGTGATCACTCGTTTATATCGTAACATGTAAATATGTTTAAGAAATATTCAGTAATTAATTAATAATGACGATGAAAGGAATTGATAAGTATCTATAAGATAATAATTACATATATCGAAAATAATATCTAAGAATTTGTTTTTGAAAGTGATAACAAAAATATCTTGTAGGTAGAATGTAAACAACTAGAACAATGGATGATTTTTCATTTTTATATTTTCAGGAATTCACTCCGATAAATTACTTGTTATTCACACCCGCACACATATGTATGTGTGTGTGACGGGGTGTGTGCGTGTGTGTGTGCCTAAGTTACTTATTTGGTGTTTAATTGCTGGTTTAGATCTTAAAAAACAATTCTAAAAAACAATTTTCATTAAAAGAAGAAGACAACAAAATCAATACGAATGAATCTACTAGTGGTGACCCGATAAATAAAACAGTTCATTTCATTTAGTTTTGTATTGTTTAGGACTGCAGGATACAAGAAATGAGTGATCTGAATATGTCAGCTTTAACCTGCTGAGGTCGGACGGCCTGTTGCAGCTCAGCATAGCCACGTTGTAAATCAGAATGTATGTTTATGTGTGTATGTACGTATGTATGTATGTATGTATTTATGTATGTATGTTTATGTGTGTGTGTGTATGTATGTATGTATGTATGTATGTATGTATGTATGTATGTATGTATGTATGTTTATGTGTGTGTGTGTGTATGTATCCTTGTATGTATGTATGTATCTATGTATGTATGTATGTATCTATGTATGTATGTATATATGTATGTGTATGTGTATGTATGTATGTATGTATGTATGTATGTATGTATGTGTATGTATCTATGTATATATGTATGTACCCTGGTATGTATGTATATATGTGTGTGTGTGTGTATGTATGTATATGTATGTATGTATGTATCTATGTATGTATGTATGTATATATGTATGTATCCTTGTATGTATGTATATATGTATGTATGTGCGTGTGTATGTATGTTCATGTATGTATGTATATATGTGTGTATGTTTGTATGTATGTACGTATGTATGTATGTTTATATATGTTTGTATGTACGTATGTATGTATGTTTGTATGTACGTATGTATGTATGTATGTTTATGTATGTGTATATGTATGTATGTATGTATGTATGTATGTATGAATTTATCTCTCTCTCTCTCTCTCTCTCTCTCTCTCTCTCTCTCTATATATATATATATATATTAAAAAAATTGAAAAAATTAAATTGACAAATTATAATAATAACAAAGAATTAGCATATTTGAAATAATTTCAAAATAAAGGATTCTGTAAAGAGACTGATCTAGTTTTAAAATAACAACTCAGAGAGATTCACACCTTGTATGAGTGACATCTGGCTTCTCTGTATACAGATTTAACTTGATAATTTTTTCCTTTTAAATAGATAAATTGGACAGCTGTCACAACGCCATGTTTCTTTTTGACCTAAATTATCGTTGTTGTTACAGTCAGTGTTGTTTTATGTACAATCAGTAATTCGTTTTGTCTTTTTTAATTAATATAATTTTAATCTTTTTTTTTTTTTAGTTTTATTTATTTATATATTTTTAATTAAAATAATTTTAATCGAATTTTTTTTTTTTTAAATCGGTTTTTTATTGCTTTTTTTTGTCTGAATGCCATTTTTATGATTCATTTTATGTAATGCAATTTATTTATGTATAATTATGTTTGTATGTATATATGATTTTAAAAATATGTTTGTGTGTGTGTGTTTATATAAAAACTAGTGATATATATGTATTTATCTATGTAAGTGTATATGTATGAATATGAGTATGAGATTATACGTACAATGAAACAAATCCACGTGTCTTCAGACATAAAGCCACAGATGTACCTTGCATACAAATTAAAACAAATACACTCACATACCTCGAAAACCGATCCAAAAAAAAAATAAAAAATAAAAAAGAACTGGACACGAATTAAAATATGTCGGCTATTTTTAGGAAAACGCCTTCTGCGTGTAACCCTGGTCACGCCTCGCGGCTGCTGATGTTTATTAGATAAGTGAGGGTCAGCATGTCTTCGCTTGGTCGAGCGTCTGCGCTGAAAGGTATTCCAGGTAAGTAAGTATTAATGTAAACAATGAGAGACTCTTTCTCACGCAGATGTCACGTTTAAATTACCGGGGCCCCTGTCGCAACCCGGGCTATTGTCGCAGACGTAAAGAAGCCGTATGGATGTAAGTATCTGTTGACAAAACAACTCGAACAATTATACCCTCCCCCCCTCCTTTGGCCACTAGCTAGCAGCGTGACTGGTTTTGTTTGACGGGGTTGCATCTACGTGCTATTTAAACCACCGAAGCTTGTTCGAGACGTTTTGAAGGTGAAGCAGTTTCAGTAGCAGTTGGTTATGGAAATATGTAAAAAAAAAAAAAAAAAATGTTTGGTGACTGATTTAGCTAGCTGATGACAGTAAAATCCACGTCTAGTGATTAACGGTGAAACCAGATGATGTGAAAGACATTTGCAGTTAATAAAGTTAATAAATCCTGACCAAATTAATTTGTTTGTTGTGTTTTGAGTGGTTTTGTTTTATTAATATTATTTTTTTTTTTTGTTTCCCCACTTTTTGGTTTGACTATATGTGTTAACAAGTTCATTTCACATCGCTGTCGAAATTACATTGGGTAACATCAGAGCCAATAAAGTTTACATCAAGCTGGGTTTTCATTCCCATTTTCTACCGCTTCATCTCCTGTCTGGCGAGGTGATTATACGTTATAACTCTGTGCTGTTGTCTGAAATCCATTTAGAAGCCAGCGAGAGTATTAGTTAATGTGCGTTACTCGCTGAACATGGACGGTAATTGATCACAAGTAATTACAACAGCAGCCCGCAGTCGTCAAGTTAATGTCAGAGAAAAGATCATCTGGAGGAACTGAACATTTCGTGTTTTTTTTATTACACTGAGTGACCAGGAAAATTTGTGTTAAACAGGCCAGCCGTGTGGGTTTCAGCCTCGTTAGATGTTTGATGAACTCAAACCAGAATTATCATCTCAGTACCTTAAGTTTTGTGTTAATGCAATGAATGTCTTTTCAGTAGTTTTGTTATGAACGATTAAACCAACTATTAGTCCATGATTATGTAGTGCCATGAATATAATTAATGAGCAAGGAAAAATATTGACTCCACCATCACCTAATATGATCCCCTTTTTTCTTTTGGCATCAAGGAATCGTTTACGTGCGTCTTTTCGTAGACAGAAAGCCTAATTTTACTTCATTAGTAAGCCAGAGCACAAGCAAAAACGGGAAAAAGTCAAAGCCTAAACCCTCATTACTAGCCACCGAGTTTCGGTCTGCTACTTCTTTCTAATCTAACAGATGTACGAGTCTGTCGTTACTTGTTGATGAACTCAGAATCAATGCCAACTGTTCGGTTTCGTGTCAAAAGACATACAATCAGTGTAATCTCGTTGGCTTTATACTGCACTACGTGTAATCAATGTCGTATTTGGCTTTCTATTAAAACATATAATCAATATTTAAAAGAATATTAGTAATCAGTGTTAATTCACGGTATTTATATCACAAAACAAGCAGTTTTGAGAATAACATTCATCTTTTTTTTTTCCACCTTTTTTCACGTGTGGAAATAGAAAAAGATTTCCTCTTGTTTGACAGACAAACAAATGATAATTACTGTCTTTAAAAACGAGATAAATATTATGGCTTTCCATTCTAAAGTGATGTCCCATGTAATTATTGTTTTTTTAAATGTCATAAGAAGAAAATGTGTGTGTCCTCACAACGAAAGCAGAACTGTACTAGCTAAACAGTGACATTCCAGAGAAAATAATAACAGGTATATTTATGTTTACATGACTACAAGTTTCAAGTACGATCACACGCTCACGGGTGTTTGCTGTTGTTGAATTTATAGATTAGGAACAGGAAAAACAATATTTCAGCGTGCTAAGCTGGGCTGTAATGAGATTAGAGAAAATAATCGTTTTAGATAGTAGCTGTTATCAGAATCATTTCCATTACCTGACAGTTTTAACATTTCCTCAACGCGTCTGATTTACTCATTTATAAAGGTAAATTTATAAAGTACACTTGGATTTAAAAAAAAAAGGAAGAAAAAAAATATCACACACACACTCACACACACAGGCACGCACACATACACAGACTAACCTTATCCCATGTACTAAACAATGTTGTATTTATAAACTGCTTGAGATCGCGCGCATGGCCACACCATGGAACGACTATATATAACTAAGATTGTCATGCAGCTTTTGAAATAGTTTCTCATTCACCAATAACCTATGTCAATATCGTGAGACGTTTGGTAGGTTCAAACCAGAATCATCGTCATCTATTTTAGGCTGAAAGTTATGAAGTTAGATATGCCGTCGTTGGTTTTTGTATTGAAAGTTTATACTAGAGTATCACAAATAAAGTTTACAAGCTCATCTCATATAAGTAAAACATCGTTCCTTCTTTTTTTTTTTTTTTTTTTAAAGAAAAACAAAAATTAAATTAATAAACAATTCAAATATATATCTCTCCTAACGTACTAAAATATGTATGTGCGGATAATTAAGCACGTAAAGGTATTTCCTTTTAACTTTCATAATTGTAATATTAAACAGAGAATAACAAATAAAAAAAAGAAAAAGAAAAAAAAGAAACGAAAAAAGAAGAAATGCGAAACAAACGAAAACAATATTAGAACAAATCATAGTTTTCTTTTTGCATAAATTTAGTTATTTACAAAGAGTGTATTAATACAAAGTAAAAACAACGGAGGGTAAAACGTAGATAAAACATAATTTAAAACATAACATTCAGACTGAAAAACGTTTAAATAACGGCAAGATCTGTACACCAAACAAGAAAACAATGACCCCCGGAGATTAATAATAATAATAATAATAAGTCTTTTTTATTTTAATTTTTTTTTTCTTAAATGCAGCAACAATTAACGTAAGTATTATTAATCTTCATCATAGTTAACGAGATTAAAATAATAAGAGAGAGAGAGAGACCGGAAGCAGGGTTTAATTATTTCCCTTTAATTTAAAATTATATTTCACTTCCTAAATCTATACCCGTAACACGAGCGCCATCTCGTGTCAATCATACCGTACTAAAGTAAAACTAAAAGCAACTCAAGGTTCCAGCCCTCGAAAATGACAAAACTGAAAACAATTATCCTATCTATAGTAAATGTTACAGGTAACCTATGTAAAATATAAGTAAAACATTTGCGACAATTATTTCCCAACAAAAGTCTAGGTGAACTACATTTAATGTTCACCAGAAATTGTAGGAACATATAGTCTAAATACATTCTCTATACTTCTAAATGATTTTTTATTTTTTTGTTTGTTATATTCACTAGCCTTTGCTAATAAAAAAGTATGACAATAAGGGAACTTACATACATGGAAGGATGCTTATTTCATGAAGCAATTTTGAATAGAATAATTTTAAAATATTTTCCATTTCTGTTCATTATTATTATTATTATTATTATTATTATTATTATTATTAAAATTAAAGAATCTATATTTTTTTTTTTTTAAATCATTATCATCATCATTATTTCTTTTGCTTTTTGCCAAGGATGATGGCCAAGAAAAAACAGAAAAAAGAAAAAAAGAAAATCTATTTAGTCTATTTGTTCCCACTTCTCTATGTACACTTCAATACCTCACTTTCCTTACTTAGAATTCTGTTTTAATAATAAATATTACTCATATATATATATTTACTATGCTTGAAATAATATTAAACGAATATATATAATGTGAAAAAAAAGAAGAAGAATTAAAAATAGAAGCTATCATCGATCAGTGACTAACATTCAGATATACAAATGGAAACTGCAAGCTGTTGCAGTACTCAGTATCATTTTGTTCGATTCACTGTTAACTGTTCATAACTTCATACTAGTTTGTTTGCACTTTTGGCCACTATTTTGTCCCCTTTAATAATAATAATAATAATAATAATAATAATAATAATAATAATAATAATAATAATAATAATAATAGTAATAATTATAATAATAATAATAAAGAACTAGCAGCTTAAAGAAATATCAAATATACGAATCATATATATTTTTAATTTTCACTACTTATGAAGGTGATGACAAGGAAATTTCTTCGGACAAATCAAGGTCCCACAGTGGGTCTGGGTTTTGCACCCACTCTATTTCCGGCTCTGATTCAGTCATGATCACACACATAAAACACTGTCCGGTCCTGCCGTCTACCGGGTAGATAATTTTAGGGGAGAAATGTTTAGCATCGGCAACAAAGGTTAGTAAAACGTCGTACACGTCGGCAAACTGATGACGTAGGTTTATTCCTCGTTCGCGCAGTTTTCTTTGAACGTTGATAAAACTCTCCTCTCTGGCCTGCCTTGCCTCCGTGCTCTGTCTCACAAGATGGCCCCCGTACACGACTGTCAGAATAACAGTTTCTCTCGCGCGTTTTTTCTGGGTGATGGTGACAGGCTTCGTTCAACCGAAGTCGAGCACATTTCTGAACAATGGGGTCGTTTCTACGAGGAACGGGCAAAGAAAGCGGTGAGTTCTGAACACCTATGCCAACATGCAACACATACTTTGTTTCCGGGTTGTACGTTTTACACACATCCACAAGACACGGTAGAAAGTCTCCAAACATTTTGGAATCTTTGAGTTCGCTCAAGCTCACGAAAACTGGAGGAAGTTTATTCAGAACTGACAGATCGCTTATCAGAAACGTTTGTGCAGCGTCCAAGTTTTCAAATCCAAGAAGCACACAACCGCGGCCACGACTCAAGTAGCCCTGTCTGGCAAGCCTGGACACCCGATATTGCATGGTAGAATCTTTGTTGATTTTCTTAATCGCTTGTTTGCAAACACCGTTAGCCAGGCTATGAAAACAGACAGACTTGTGGTATTCCCAGTCATCCTTTCTACACGATCGACTGCAGTAATATGTATAACAACTGTGGCACGTTTTGAAAGTTTTCTTAGCTTCATCCAAAGTGAAAGTCTTGCCGCACTTTATATTTTGACATGTTACCAAGGTTACTTGATTAGTTTCAGGTTTCGAGGAAGAGTTGCGTTTATGCTCGAAATTGACAGCATTATATGAATCGTCCGCATTAGAAAGACTTTTGTTTTTGTCGCTATGTTTTCCAAGTTTAAGAAGTCCATGAAGTATCTCTTCTACAGTAACATCCTCCAGTACATGTTTATCTTTTTTGTTGTCGCCTGTGACGACCTCATCCAAAACAACATTGACATCACGTCCGTTTAACGAGAACTCCCTCACAGCACCAAAAGTAGACTGGTTGTCAAAGGAAAGATGATGGGAGGCGTAACATAGTGCCGTTTCAGTCAAGCTGGGGACAGCCATCGAGTCCTCGCCAAAATTAAACAGTTGTTTCTGTGATAGCAAAAGAAGAAACGTATGTTATTATTCTTGTTGATGATTAATTAAACTTTTTATTTATTTATTATTATACAACGTATACAATCAGACATTTATAATTCCCCCCTCTCTGTCTCTGTGTGTGTGTGTGTGTGTGTGTGTGTGTGTGTGTGTGTGTGTGTGTGTGTGTGCGTGCGTGTTTAACATGCAATACTAAATAACTTTGCATTAGTTCCTAAAAATAAAGTTACATTATATTTTTGTCACCTTTATTAACTTTTCCATTCATTAACACCATCGTTCACTATGAACTGAAATACTTAGACAAATTGTATCCTTCCATTTAAGTTGTATTTTCTTAATACATTATACATTATATTACTTCATGCTGTACATTTGTAATGGAATATAGCTTTCAGGCATGCATCAACGATTTCAGAAAAGGATGGCTCTATCATTAAGGTGGATGTAACTTCTAAGATTAATGATTATAAAAAAAAAAAAAAGAGCAAATGTTAGTATATATTGATTTAACAGCTTTGAATTACCGCTCTGTGTTTATTCCTTTGTAAACTGTATTTGCTTTTAATATGAGTATGAATGTGTGTTTGTATGCATGCATCTGTGTGTATGTATGTAGGTAAGTTTGTGTGTGTGTATATATATATATATATATATATATTTATATATATGAATGAAGGTATGTATAGGCATGTATATGTTATATATATATATATATAATTCAGGGGTTATTTTTAAATTCATTGAGCTCTGTTATTAATTCTATGGCGGTTAGTCATGCTGACAAGCAATAATGATGATGCAACATTGAGTGGAGTTAAAAAAGAATAAGAACAAGGGACAAGAGACATAATCAATAAACAAGTCTGTTCAAATATACATTCTCGACGTTAATGCATAACACAATGTATTATCACAATATCTGAAGTACAAGGAACACACCTCAAAGGAAAAACTATTAAAATGTAAATACTGACTCAAAAATGCATTAATTTTTCTTTTAGAAGGGAAAAACGACACATCTTTCAAATCAGGAAATAACAATAATAAAAAAATGTATGCAAAGAAATAAGTACAAAATAAAAAAATAATAATAAAGAATGAAAAAGAAAAAGAAAAAGAATTATATATATAAACATTCCAGATTAAAACTTCAATATATAGTATAAAAAAATTAAAAATTATAAAAAACAACAACATTAAATTTGCTAATTTAACTTTATCAGTGAGTATTCTATTAAAACTCTCTGAACTTGCTGATCAGGACGTAAGGTAAATTAAGACGAACAACATCAAACCTAACACTTAATGTTAATAACACCGATACAGGATGTAAACATTCAATTTCTTCTAATGTTTTTAAGTTATAAAAATCATGCATTTTTTTAATCCCAGGCCATCAACGTGAAGTCGGATTCGTTTGCAGCTACACTGGTTTAGTCACGTCAAAGCAGGTGATGTGTTAACATTGTTAGATATTAAATATTACCTTACACCAGAACAAACAAACGTCATGCAGCGGAGATGCCATTTAGAGTGAGAAGACAAAAAAAAAAAGAAGAAGAAAAGAAGAGAAGACCTTACCTTTGTGACTCCGAGGAGGGACGGTTACACCGAGTCTGGGTCTTGGGAAGGCTACGGTTGAAGATGGCATAGGTGCGTTCTCTCTTTGGTTACCTACCCTGGCAGGAAATGACTTAGGCTGTGAAATGGATTCTGTTTTAGCGTTTATCTGAGAGTTATTTTCAATGTACTGTTGTTGTTGTTCATGTTCATGACCAGGTCTGTATTCAGTGGTTCTGGGCTGGTTGTATGGCTCGGTTTTGGTGTCTATCTCGGCTGGTTTCTGCACTGTTCTAGGTTTAGGCACCGGACGGCCGTTTACTTCTACTTGCGATGTCCTGCTGCTGTACATGAGAGCTGACTTGAGCGGTTCTCTTGCAGGAGGTGCACTGCTTATCTGCGGTGACACGTCTATCTGTACTGATGGTGCTGCCTTCACTGTCGTAGAAGCTTTGACTGTAGGTGGTGCTTTCACCTCGGGTGATGCTTTAACTTCTGGCGGTGCTTTTACTGTTGGGGCAAAATCAACAGATCTTGATGCAGTGACTGACTGAAACGCAGAACTTCTGTCTGTTTTGATTGTTTGAGATGGAGCTGACGGGGCCTTCACGGTAGGAGCAGGTTCTAACTGTATGACAGCTGGAGTCTTTTTTTGCGGATCATCTTTTGAAAGAGGGGCCGAATAACCATTTGTTGAGGGTGAAAAGCGATTACTACTACTGCTAAAACTACTACTGGGGGCTTGGATGGTTGGAGGACTCTGAAAGATTTCCTTGCGCTGTGAAACTGACATGGACTTGGTCGCTGTGCTAAATGTATGGGGTTCGACACGTTTGGTGGTTTGGGATGTTGTTGTTTGTGAACGATAAGCGTCAATACGTCTAGAAATAGGTACCTGCTTTAATGTGGAGCTCGAAGCTTGCGAAGGTTTTTGTTCCGGTTCTTTCTTTTTCAGACTTTCAAAGAAAGCGATTTTGCCGGTTGGACTGTTTGGTTTCTTTGGACGATCAGCTTCCTCTGGACTTCTCGGCCTCTTTGGGCTGCCATCCAGCTGAACGATATCACTAGGAGAGATAGTCACTGTTGGTATGTCTGCTGTGTGAATTTTTGTTTTCGTCACGGACTCGTCCTTACACGGAACGGTTTCTTTCTCGGCTCGGGCATTAGCTGCTTTGGCCTCAAACATCGCACGAATCTGTGCAAAAGGCACTATTGGAATTTTATTGAGTGGTTTGTTTTTATCTGAAGTCCTAAACTTATCACTTGGAAGTTTAACACTAACAGGTTTTGTAGTGTCCGGCTTTGTTTCAGACGTCTTGGTTGTTGATGGGAATTTCGTCGATCTGAACAGCCTCATACTGCTCGACGGCGAAACTCGCGTTTTGATGACCACGGAGTTGCTTTGCGGTGTCACCGACGGACAAGGCGATGACGTAAGGCTGGGGTTGAATCCCCACGACGACATTGTTGATGTTGATCCCTGTCGCAGCAGACAACTTCCCGACTTGGACAAACTCGAATTTTTGTACCAGTCTGGAACATTTAGCTTGGATAAAGACTTACTTATTCTCAGTTCGTGCACAGACGGAACCCGTTTCAAGTTATCCGTGTCATCATCCAAGTTTGTCTCTAAAGTCTGAAGGCTTTTCGATTTTGGAACATGGCGGTCAGCAAACCTACCTTTGCCATGTTTCTTGGCTGAAGGTCGCTCTGAGCGTATGTCTGTCATGCTGACTGCTCTCTCTAAGGGCTGGTGATCCTGTAAAGAAAACCAAAAATCAAGATCTGTTTCAGGGAAAGGCTTCCTTTCCGAGGTGTCCCCAGTGTCAAGGTCAGTTTCAACTAAAGACGTTACCGAACCGTATCTGCGTAAATGTGCATTTAAATTCAACGCAAGGTTTTCTATTGACATTGTTTTGTCTAGTATGTCTTTTCGGCCTTCTGGAGTGAATATACAGTCAGAATGCAATTCGTCAATGTGTGGCTTGTCTATAGAATCATCGTAATAGAATGACGGATACAGCAGTGAAATATGTTCAAGACTCCCTTGGCTGCTGTAAGTACTACTTGGGCGACGAGGTGATTTGTACAGACGTCTTGGAGGTAGCTGTGCAATTGCCTGTTTGAATTCTTCGAACTTGTCTTGGTCGGCATCAGTCGCTAAGTTTTGCTCACTTAAGAACTTTCTGCGCGAGGCGAGTATTTTAAGTCTTGCAGGTGAGAGAAGCATATCGGGCAGAATAAAAGGGCCGATATTTGGTCTCTCACCAGAGTTCTGCATCAGTGACTTGTATGCTTTGTTCTGTGCGTGTTTTCTTTTTATTTCTCTCAGACTTCTGTACTGTTTTCTCGGTGTAGCAGCTGCGATTTCCTCAGCATCAAACGACTCTGAAAAACCGCTCACAGATGACGGCGACAGAACAGGAGATTCGTCAATACTTGGTGAAAAAGACTGCTCGTCTGTTTTATACGGTGACTCTTCAGTTTCTGATGTTTCACTAGCTTCTGATTTCTTAACTGAAGTTGTTGTTTCTTGATAGCTGTCAGGCATGGATAACCGCAAAGATGAAGCCGGAGTTTTGATGTCACGTGTTTTATTTGAGGGTGCTACAAGAGCAGGAGAGGATATAACAAGTGGAGAACTCGCAATAACAGGAGAACTTGCGATAACTGGAGAACTTGGAACAGCTGGCGAAATGTCAAATGGTATTTTCTCATCAGGCAAGCTACTAATAACTGGCGGTTTAACAACAGGAGAAGTTGTTATAACTGGTGATTTGACATCAGGCGAGCTAGGAATAACTGGCGGTTTGACCATAGGAGAAGTTGTTATAGCTGGTGATTTGGCAGCATGCGCGGTTGGAATAACTGGTGGTTTAACCATAGGTGAAGTTGTTATAACTGGTGATTTGACGTCAGGCGAGCTAGGAATAACTGGCGGTTTAACCATAGGAGAAGTTGTTTTAACTGGTGATTTGACATCAGGCGAGCCAGGAATAGCTGGTGGTTTCACAGCAGGCGAAGTTGGAATAAGTGGCGGTTTAACAAAAGGAGATGTTGTTATAACTGGTGATTTGACATCAGGCGAAGTTGGAATAAGTGGCGGTTTAACAAAAGGAGATGTTGTTATAACTGGTGATTTGACATCAGGCGAAGTTGGAATAAGTGGCGGTTTAACAAAAGGAGATGTTGTTATAACTGGTGATTTGACATCAGGCGAGCTACGAATAACTGGTGGTTTCACAGCAGGCGAAGTTGGAATTTCTGGCGGTTTGACAACAGGTGAACTTGAAATGATCGGGGGCGTTGTCAGACGCGGCGATCTACCAAAGACTGGAGTATCTGAAAGAGCAAACGGAGGCTGCACTTTTGGTGATTCTGGTATTAGCTGTACTTCCACTGATTTCACAGTTTCTTCTGCTGTGTTTTCTTCTTTATTTTCATTAGCGCTTGACACGGAACAACGCAGACTTTGAATTGTGTTGTAAAAATTAGGATCTTCTGTAATATCAATAATGGGTCCTTCAAAGACATCGCAGCTGGCTTGTTTCGGTGACGATTCAGACAACGGTCGGTTACATCTTTTGGACAAGTCATCGTGTAGCAAAGAGGGCAAGGAAATAGATGCTCCAGTTGAAAGTTTGAAAATCCTTGGCGAGCTGTCAAACTGGAATACTTCGTCGAAGGAAGACATTTTGTTTTCATGCGGATCACTGAATTCGTCAAAGAAAATCTTACGTCCTGGTTTCTGACTCAGAAAGGAACCAGAGAGGATGACGTCGCCCTCGATGGTGATACTTCCTGTAGCACCTTCTCGTTCCGCGTGCTCGGAGTCAATCAGAGGCTCAAACGCATCATTTTCTTCACTGGGCGACAGCGTTTCAGCCGGTTTAGAAGCAGCTGTTTCGGGAGTATCGCCAGGCGATTCAGTTTCGCTAAAGACAGTGCGTTTCTTTGGAACAGGGCGGTCCTGGGTTGCTGGAACAGGAGTTACAACATTTGGGAAGAAGACGTTACCCTTAGCATCTCTTAGAACATTGACGACTTCGACAGTTTCCGTAACTGTCCAAACGTCTTCGTCATCTTCTTCGTCCATGCTCTGGTTTAAAATGTCCACGGTGCTCTCATCTTCAGTATCGTTGCAGACGTTTTTCGTGTCGTCATCACGCTGTTCATTATCGTCATTAGTGTTGTCGTCTGCATGTTCAACGTTGTCGTCTGGGTGTTCAACGTTGTTGTCTGCACGTTCAACGTTGTTGTCTGGATGTTCAACGTTGTCGTCTTTAACCTGTTCTGTTTGAACAGGAATTTCAAAATACAGTTTAGGGGAATTGGTATTTTGGATATTATTTTCAGCATCCACATTTTTTTCCTCTGCAGTTTCAATACCACCACTGTCATGAATAAAAACTTTCTTGGTAGATACATTTTTAGTTTCACGATAGGAAGTGTTTTTATCTGTTATATAAAAGTTTTCCTCATACTTGCTGATTTCAGATTCATATCTAGACAGTATAAATCCAAGAGGGCTTTTCTCAACCGCAGACGACTTCTTAGCGTCGAAATATCTGACATCACTAGACTCGGTCTTCTCTGGTGTGGAATCAGCTTTGCTGTCTGACTTTCTCCCAGAATCAGAACCGTCTTTGATATTCTTCCTATCCACTTCAATATGGATGGTTTCTTCTGTTCTTTCCACATACCCTGCGTTATTGTTTTTCATATCAGGCGACCTCATTACGTCCCTATTTGCTACAAAGTCTAAATTTTTATTCTCATCGTGCCGCCAATTAATTACTCCCTGATTCGAATCATCAGACAAAGCTTTAATCTCATTTTCTGTTTTCTCTGACGAAGTCGTGTTATCTTTAAACAATTCTAAATTATCTGACAACGCATCTGGTACCTGCCCAGACGAACTGTCAGCACTGTTATCGTTTATTTCATCTAAATAAACGTCTGCTTTAGGACTGTTTTCGTGCGTGACTGTTACAGTGTTATTTACATCGTCGGATTTTACCCCTGCCTTTTGATTAATATCAGTGTAATCGTTTTCCGTGTTAGAGTGCTCTGGTAACCTTTGCTGGGAACCAGGAAATTGCTGGAAGGTGACATTAGTGCGTGTGGGACTTTCATTATCATCCGACGACTGTCTCGTAACCACTGTTATCACCGACTCGTCACTGCCTTCAGAATTACTGTCATCCGCTTCATCATCCGGCAACTGCATGTCATTTGTGTGCGCCTCGCAAACATCGTCTGCTCGCGCGCTGCTTTCGTCGTGTTTGTCGTCACCCTCCGTGCTAATATTTGTATACATGGAATCATCGTCGACGGAGGAGCCTTCGTTGTAGTCCACGGGGGAGTCGTAACTTTCTCCGGGGTTTATTATTTCAATGCAGTTCCAGTCGGATCGTTCGCGAGTGTCGGCGTCACTGCTGGAACTATGAATCTCGTCGGAGTCTTCCTCCATGATGGTTTCCAGCATCATGCAGCAGAACATTTCCTCGTCGGAGTCGAGCTCTCTCGGTTCGATATTATCGTCAAATTCGGGAATCGTCGGATCAAAGGGGCGGTAATTGTTATCATCTAAAATAGTTCTGTACTCACTCTGACACGTACTTCTTTCTCCCATTTCAGAGTCGCCCCCAGCAGACGACAGCGGGTCCGCGCACTGAAGGTCGTTGTTTATTTGGCCTTCTTCCCAACAGGTAATCAGTTCTTCGTTAACTGGGTCATACGGTTTACTGTTACCTGCACAGGTGAAAGACGAGTCGTCCGTTTCGGGTTTACCTCCCTTCGTTTCTGCTAAAACAACTGTTTCTAAATGATGGTTTTCTTCCGAATATCCCGCAGCTTTAGCCATGGTGATTGCTTTCTTGATAACCACCGGCGGGACGGGTTTCCCTCCAACGGTAGGCGCGGCCCCACCCACCGCGCCCATCGATTCAATGGCGCGATCGTCTTCCTGAGCTAGAAGCCTCCACGAAAACATTATCGTTATAATAGCGGCAATGGCAGCCGTCAGGAAGCGTTCAAACGCCCCATCGGCGGCCGAGGCCGATGATCCGGCATTCGTCACCCAGTCGTCCATCGCGCCGAGTAAGTAAATCCCAGGTTTAGAAAGACACAAAGGTGTTCACCACGAAAAGCAAGTCACACACACGCACACACACAGATCACAGCCATATATAACTGAGCCATTCCCTGTCATGAAGAGAACCACATTTTTCACATACACGAAAACACACGACGACCTGCACTGGTCAGTTTTGCGACGACTGCTACGAAAATATCCAACGAGTCCAGGTGTGAATGGAAATTGATTGTCGCATTCCTCTGTCCCGAAACGTTGGCCAATCGGCCTGTGACGAACTGTCACGTGATTAAAACAGGGGCGGGCCACGAATACCTGTGGCATACTTAGCAAACGATAACAACTCGATTAAACTACTGGGTGAACACGTGTCAATGTTACTGTCCAAAACACCAGTCCGATGTATTTCATTTTTAATAATATTTTTGGAAGATAAAAAAAAAAATATATATATATATATGTCAAGCGGAACCATGTCGATTTTTGACGAGTTGCTGAAACTGAATGCTAGCAGCCGTTGAGTACATTGATTTACGCATAAACACGTGAAACGGTTAGTATTGATTTTCCTGTTGCGATACACCTAGACTTGCCACGTTCTCTTGTATACTGAAGACAATTAATTAAATATTACTTCACTTGTTTGACCTGACACTGGAGTCATTCGGTTTGGAAGTTGGGGAAGGAGTGGTAATCAGAAACAGAAGAGAGAGAGAGAGAGAGAGAGAGAGAGAGAGAGAGAGAGAGAGAGAGAGAGAGAGAGAGAGAATTAGATACATTACAAATGCATATAAAAATAATAGTTATATACATATCAAAATACATATAATATTAGCATTTAAAAATAAATTAATTACAGTGCATATGCATACACCACAGAAATAATATATAAATAATAAGTTAAAGTAGTAGCTGTAGATACTGTTGTAGTAATTATGTTAATAAAATCAAATCAAATCAAATCAAATAAATGTTTTTTATGTACTAATAATTGCAAACATAAGTATTACATCATAAATATATAAGTGAATAAAATTCTAACCTAAAAAACATTCTGATCGATTAAAAGGTTTGCATTGTGAACATATTTTTGAATGATATACATTACGAACGAAGTATATTACGATTTTTAAAGTAGATCAAAATATAATTTTATAGTAATATTGGATATTTAAAAATTAGATTATAGAAATAGTGAACGATATTTAACGATATTTTGTCTACTCAATATTAACAGCAGTACAAATGAAAATTATTTAAATAATAATAATAATAATAATAATAATAATAATAATAATAATAATAATACATTTATTATGATTTTCCTTATGTGTGTGTGTGTGTTTTGTATGTATAAATGCATGCATTCATGGATAAATGTATGTGTATCCATGTGTGGACAGGTTTGGAAAATCTTTCAACTGTTATTAACAATACCGTACAATGAATTTAACACAAACACAAAATCAATTAAACATAAACTATTTGCAATATTGATATTTAATAAAGTCAACTGGATGCAATGGCATAAAAAGAACAACGAAAACAAATTATTATAATAAAATAAAATAAAATAAATACATAAATAAATAAATAAAGATAATATAAATATATATGTATATATATGTATATATATATATATATATATATATATTATGTCATGTCATATTCTGTTTCGTAAAATATCATGTGACCTTATTCATTGATGTCGTAATAACATTTCGTGTCATACTATGGAAATACGTCATAATGTCAAATTAGTTCTTGTCATTGTTAGACAGAGGTTTGTCGTACTTCACTCCCTTTAATAAAATAAATATATTTATTTATAAATCCGATAATAACAATTAAATGATAATGTTGGACGTTTCCACGTTATATGTTACGCTACGCCCCATCAAATCAAGACGTGATATATTAGACGTATCATATGACGTCATTAGCATAAATATGAATCTGGAATGTTCATGTATACTTGACCAGGTTTTCATACTTTTACTATATATATATATATATATATTGACTTTTATTGATAAGGAAATTCAATTCATTCTGAAAGTTAATCCCTGACACTGATAGTAACCCCTCCCTTTTTGAAATTCTGGATCCGCCCATGACAAAATTGTGATATTACGTTATCGTGTAATATTATATCTGCGTTATTTCATATTATGTTACATTATTACCGTTACTCTGCCCTCCAGTAATTATTTATTTACACAATGTATATATATAAAAAATACCTTTCATTTTCTAATACAGTTTCTGCGTCAGCGTTAATCCGTTAATCAGTAATGCTAACACGAGCTGCTTCTTGCAAGTAATTCGCTTTATCTGTATTGCTTCCTTCGATAACAGTGAATCGATAGTTGACAAATGATTATTTCATCTGGAAATTCTTTTGTCATCCTACGTTTCCGCTGGAGGTCAGTTCGCGCAAGTTTACAAGACTCTATCACGCGCAGTTAGATTACAGGATACTCCACGCTGTTTTGAGAGAAATGATAGACAGACAGAGAGAAAAAAAGAACGAAAGTGAGAAGGGAAAGATTGAGAAAAAAGAAAGATAGAGAGAAAAATTTGACATTATTCTGTGATTCTCTGAATTTGAATTCTCTTCAACTAAAAAGAAGTTAAATTTTTATTGCTTTCTCTACTCGGTTACTACAGGTTGTTAGTTATTGTTGTTGTTGCTATAAATCGATCTGTGCCATTACGGATTGTAGGTCTAATATTCATTGCTCTCCAGACTGCTTATTTCCCATTCCAGCTTTGCCCCACAGTTATTATTATCATCATCATCATCATCATCATTATTATCATCATCATCATCATAATTATTATCATCATCATTATTATTATTATTAATAATATTATTAAATGACACTCATTTTTACAACATTAAATAAATAATAAATTTAATAAAATTAACGCGGTGAAGAATTCTGTTTTAAACCGCCTGGTAATTGAATTCGTCAAGCAAGCACACGCAGGAGGTGATGACCTTTTCATGAACTTGTTATTCTGTCAGTGTCATTCTGTCTTATACTGCTGAATAAATATTATACCACCTACCTGCCTATACACACACACATACACACACACACACATGCAAATACGTATAATCACATATATACATACATACAGATACATACAGATACATACGTACATACATACATACATACATACACATATACACATATGCACACATATGCACATACACACACACCTATATATGTACAAATATACCTACACATCCAAACTTATATAAAAGCTTGCATACACACATATACATTCACACATAAACACATATACATTCACACATATACATTCACACATACACATTCACACATACACATTCACACATACACATACACACAGACTTATATATAAGTTTGGATGTGTAGGTATGTGTGTATGTGTATATGTGTGTGTATGTATGTATATATGTATCTGTATGTAGTTGTATGTATGTATGTATATATGTGTTTATGTGTATATACATCATCATATATATATATACATACATAATTTACTAGCTAATACGTTTTGCTGTATCATTTTGATAGTATGTAAACAATGTAAAACGCAGATGACGAAGTACAATATTATTGCACTAGAACACACACGAATGTAGAGAACTGAAAGAATGGTAAACAGACAGGACTTTCTCTGTGTGATGATATGTCTCAAATGATAAACAACATCTACACCTGCACAAACGAGCCACAGGCCTATGTAAAGATGTATGTGCACTTATAAACACAGCGTTATTCTGATACCAACACATTCAAACACACACACACACACACACACACACACACAGAACATTTATATATATCTGTATGTATGTATGTATGTATATATATATATATATATATATATATATACATACATACAGACACAAACACAGATACGCTAGATATATAAATATATATATATATATATATATATATATATATATATATATATAGAGAGAGAGAGAGAGAGAGAGAGAGAGAGAGAGAGAGAGAGAGAGAGAGAGAGAGAGAGAGAGAGATAACATAAAGACTAATGAACTGGCACTTGCAAACACATCGTCATTCTAACTCAAACCACGTATATATAAACAAACACAGTCACATACAGAGAAACTAAATAACCGGATGATTGACAGACAACCTATGTCTCTGTATGTCAATCTATCTAACTAAATATGCCTGTATATGTGTGTCTGTCTGTGTATTTATCTATATCTTTCTCTATCTCTATTCAGCATTTCTTTGTATATTTATAGAATTATCTAGATGTATAAAGTTTGTGTGCCTTTGTGTATCTCAGTCAGTTTGATTATCTCTACAACTGTCTGTCAGTCAAACTAAACAGTACATGTAATATGTTAATACGTTTTCAACAAGGTATATAAGTATGTTTGTGAGTCTGTACGTGCTTCTGTGCGTGATTGCACATATATATAAATATATATGTATGTATGTATGTATGTATATGTATCTATATAATCATCATTATTATAATGTATGTAGGTAAGTATGTGAGTGTTATTATATATTTGTATGTCTGTGTGTCTATCCATCTGTTTATCTAGGACTCACATATACACACAATATCTACATAAACAAATATGTGTGTACATGTGTATATGTGTGTGTAAATAAATAAATAAATAAACTGAATGAACAACAGAAATGCAAACAATAAATAAATAAATATGTGTACATATGTATGTATTGTATATAGTTTATACGACTATGTAGCAGAAAGGTAAACAACAAATTAAGTACATTATGGCCCAGGTGAATCCACGCCGTTTCACCTGAACATTAAATATGAGGTCGTAACATGAAAGGCCGGTCACTGTGTGATATAACCAAGAACAATAAAGATGAATACAATATACAAAACAACAACAAAAAAAAAATAGAATCACAAACCACCGTTTTATATGTATATAAATTTTTTTAAAAAAAAATAATATTACTTTTTTTTTACGGGAAGAGTTAAAAATAACAGAAAATCTTTACTCACCTAATCGTCTCGTATCCACATCTTCTGTGTTTACCTACGGAAATAAAAGAATTGTTTTTAAATCGATCAATATCGTAATGAAAACGTCGTCTGTTCGGAGAGAGAGAGAGAGTTCATTCTGCGACATTGGCAAACACGTCGACGTCAGCGGCAGTTACAAGAGCGTCATGTGAAGACGAGGGGGGAAAGTGTGACGCGGGGAAAGGGGAGATGCGTGCAGATACAGGATGTTGCTCTTCGTTGAATCACACTGCACGTCTGTTGCTTTAAATGTCACAATGGCCAGAATAGATTATTTTCAGCAGTCTCAGTTTACTGCGATTTAATACATCCCCACTTCTGTATATATATGTGTATATCTTTATTTATTTATTTATTTATTTATATATTTATTTTATTATTATTATTTTTTATATTATTACTTTATTGTTGTTGTTGGTGTTGTTTAGTTTGTAATCAATCTCACTTCGTACGTGGTATATTAATAACAACAATGGTGGCGCTCCCCTTTTTTCTGATTTATGGATCTGCCCTGCATAGTTTTATTCGGTTTCTAATTTACTGACTCGTGCTGTCTGTGCGTCTTTGGTTACTTCCAGATGCTAACAAATCTATAAAAATATCCTGAATAATTTATTTTCTAAATTGATTTCATTAATTATTACGCTATTAAGTCACCGTGGTTAAAGAGTAAGCAAATAAAAATAGAATAAAACAAACAGATAAATAAGAATCAAACAAAGAAAAATAGGTAATGTTACAGCTGTTACGGTTAGATAATAATAGTACTAGTAACATTGTTTCTCCTATTACAGTAAGTACATCTTACAACTACAGTTACTATAACTACCACTACTACTACTACTACTATTAAAACTGCTACCAATAAACAAAGAAATAAATAAAATATAATAATAATAAAAAATGTTTTAAAAAGATAAAAGAAAAACATAAAAAATGATCTCTGCTGTTTTTCTTTTGACAGACAAAATAACTGTCCATAAAATATTTCTTTGCAAATGCAGCAATTTCTTTTTATTATCTTTAACAATTGCTTATTTCTTTTATTTTTCCCAACAAAAGTTTACAATCCATTAGAGAAAAATCTACTTTACAATTATGTTTTTCTTGACAGTACAGTGCATGTTTACTGTGTATCGGTAACCATGGATATATTATTTACTGAACTCGGTGATGGCTAGAGTATGAAGTAAAATCAATTCATTTCATATAAACAGCTGGAACGCGACAGACATTTTGCATATACATGTCTGAAATAGTGAATGTATCCTGATATAAATTTATATGTGCTTAATGCATCTATATGCATACAAAACAATATATATATATATATATATATATATGTGTGTGTGTGTGTGTGTGTGTGTGTGTGTGTGTGTGTGTATACATTATACGTATACATATACTTACATATACACGCACATATAAACATACATCATCCATACATACATACATACTTACATACTTACATACATACATACATACATACATACATACATACATACATACATACATACATACATACATACATACATACATACACATGCACACAAAACATATCACGTACACACTATTTTGTTTTGCTACAGATATGGCATTTAAATTTTAAATGCTTCGCAAATTTGGTAAATATAAACACAAATCACGGGTAGGTAATATCGCTCTCGACATATAAGCTATGCGGACGCACTTCGGGTGCAGACCGGAGCATTTTAGCCAGTTGCGCATGTCCGTTAATTTCGAGCCGTGTCTCAAATGTCTTCATATACGACATTTTGACTGGAATATATATGTGTGCGTGTGTGTGTGAATGTGCGTGCATGCGTGAGTGAAAATGATACATATATGCACACAGAAAGAGGTATGTTGATTGTGTTTGTGTAACAAAGCAAATGTTATAATGTGTGTGTGTGTGTGTGTGTGTGCGTGCGTGCGTACGGATGTGTGTGTGTGTATCTGTGTGTTTTGGATTAATTCCGGAATTAAAAATAAATTTCGAAAACTTTCCAAATTTAGTAAATATAAATACAGACGCTAATAACTGCGATACACATACATATACATATCCATGCAACATAAGCACCAATATGCACCAACATACATACACACATGCAAACATACACACATACACTCAGACACACATATGCATACAAGCATACATACATACACAAATATACACAATACATACATAATACGTACGGACGTAGATACATCACACACATACATACATACATACATACATACACACACACACACACACACACACATATATATATATACATACATACACAAATACATAAATACTCATACACAAACATACACCAAACATACACACAAACATACAAACATGCCTACATTATATACTTTCATGCACATAAAAACACACAATATCGACCTATCTACCTGAATAATATAAGAAAACACAGTCACGTTTATAACGCCAGTTACAGCAGTTTTACGCTTTGAAATGTATCTACCAGTTTTCTTCAAAACATAAATAAGTACCCAACATCATACATAGCTCGTAAACAATTTTTAATTTTTTTTTTTTTTTTTTAAAGAAAATGTAAATAAATTAGGTAATTAAAAGATAGTCAGGAATAATAGCTTTATTTGTTTATTTATTTATTTATTTTTAAACTATTACATCCTGAAACTGACAGTCTGTATCAGTTTTCTGAGGGGGTTGTTTATATTATATTAAACTATGAGCAATTAAAAACAGATTCTTCTAACGAAAACAATTTCTGTTATTTTTCTAATAATGTGTTTTCCATCAAGCAAATCTGAATTACGCAATAAAAACATCGCCAGAAACATGGCCTGCTTTAGAAAAAAAAAAAAAAAAAAAAAAAAATACCTGGATCGCCTAAGAAGAACAGTTTTTTTTTTTATGTAATTAATAAATACCTGTGTATGGACGCTAGGTTTTCAGAATAAATGGCGTTGCCATGGTTACTTTAGTAGACTCATTATGGAAAGAATTCTAGAAATGAACACACTTATTTTGCACTTAAAAGCTTCTTTTGATTTTTTGTAATAATTAAGAAATTTTACCTCACTTCAAATCTTGCTAGTATGATGATTACTATTTATTATTATTATTATTATTATTATTATTATTATTATTATTATTATTATTATTATTATTATTATTATTATTTTGTTGTTGTTGTTGTTGTTGTTAATACGTAGGATGAATAAAATACGTTGCAATGACATCAGTTTTGTTTATAATTATAAAATGAATTAGAAATTAAATCTTACCTATAATAATACATACATTCTTAACAGACACACACACACACACACATATGTATGCATTAACGCATACTCACATACACACACGTATACATGTATATCTATGTGTGTGTATATATATAGAGAGAAAGAGAGATAGAGATAGAGAGAGAGATACACACATACATATATATTGATACACACGCACACACACACACATATGCACAGACACACATACTACATACATATATACACACACAAGCACAAACATATACGTTTACACGTTAAAACGTTAACTATCAATCAATCTAAAAACAAAATAAAAAAATTGCTGTCATTTTTGCACTGATGTTGGAGAACGATCAGAATCTGACCTGTTTTCTGTTTGTTTTTTTAAACTACCACATACTGCCAGAACATAACGATAATTATGTGCATCACACATAACGGTATTATCTACATCGAGTACATAGATGCTACAGTTATCAGATATACCATAACCAATGTATTTTACATCACTTACATACACATTCACACAGCCGTGCTGTTAATCTTTATATGATTAAGTTTGACTATTCTCGGTTTACTAATTGAGAATATACTCTCTCTGCAGCTGCTAGCAGAGTATTAAAATTTAACCATGCACACACGCCTTTAATATATACAATATACTCACCGCAGGTGCAGATCCAATAGTGTTATAATCATTCCTTTCGTTTGATACGTTACAACTGTTGTCCCGTTGTGCAATACGTCAATATTAGCAGTACGTATAGAGTTCTGGTTGACCCGAAGCAAAATGAGCTCGTCGATTATCACAACAGCTTATTCATGTCGGTTCGTTTCCTCGTTTCCTTAGTTTAATATCATCGCGTTACTTTATCACAAACATTTCACACCAATAGCATTTTCAGATTTTTTTTTTTTTCATTATCATGTATCTTGAAATTTAATACTTGTGCACATAAATCAAAGTGCGAAGGGAGGGATGAGGAGGGAGGGAGGGAGGCAGGGGAGAGAGAGAGAGAAAGACAGTCAGAGAGAGAGAGAGAGAGAGAGAGAAAGAGAGAGTGTATTATATTGCATTGTATTGTACAGTATTAAGTTATAAAAGTAATATTACATCCATTTTACGTACAAACATACAAAACAACGTATGTCACAAATGAAAGCAAAAATAGAAAAAATAAAGGCGAAAAAAGAATAGACAGACCGAAAGAATGAAAGAAAAATAAAAAGAATACAGAAAGTCTAAAAAGAAACGACAAGAGTGTGGGAAAGAGAGTTAGACAGAGAGACAGAGAGAGACAGTAGAGAGATGTATGTATGTACCTGCCTGTCTGTATAGCAATTCAGTTTGGTCATCTATCCATCCATTCACACACTTTTTTCATTATCATCATTAAAACAACAAACGAAAACAGATATTTTCATCGTGCGTTCTATTTCTGAACTACAGAACGGGAAATGACACAGTTTAGCGAAAGGAAAAGTTAAACGTGTTAAACATTTTTGTTTCCTCATTTTCAACGTTTCGCTGCATCATATTTCCCGTTTCAACCAGTGCCCAAACGAGCGATTTATCAAAGGTCGAGGTTTGTGTTTTCCTGTCTGTTGGAAACCGAATACGAAAGATTTGTTGATACTAATCGATAAGAAATGTCTTGTTAGAATTCGCTGTGAAAAACGTGCTCTTTAGCAGTTCTAGAGCTGTTAAAAGCAGTCAGTTTATTGAATCTCGCGGTATGTCAACGGCTTTTTTCTTTAGCATCATCGTTATGTAAAAACAAAATTATGTTTGTTACGCTGGTATTAAATTTGGTTTAACGTATTATATATATATATATATATATATATATCTATATGTTTGTATGTGTGTGTGTGTGTGTGTGTGTATGTGTGTCGGTGTGTGTGTGTGTGTGTGTGTTATTAAGTGAAATGAATCTCCTAACATTTGTGATACAATTTAACTGTCAGTATTTACACAAACTAAAGCGAAACCATTTCATAATTAAAAAAATATATTAAAATATATAATATTATTTTCATTATGAAAATTGTGTAATATAGACTATTAGAAAGTAGAAATATAATGTAGTAGTGATTTTTATTCAAATCTTATCTTTCTTTCTTCAAGGACAATCTATGTGTGAAACATTCAGATGGATATTATTACAATTATCTTCTCTGCTACTACTGCTAATGTTACTACTACTACTACTACTACTTTTACTTCTACCACTAGTTTACCCTCATTATTACTTTATTACTACTGCAACACAAAATTCTACAACTACTACTACCACATCCACTATTTCTCTACAAGTACTAGCACTAATACCACTGCCACTACCACTACTATAAGAACAACATCTACTACGAATACCTTTACCACTGCTACTACTACCATTACTGTTATCACAACTACAACCACTACTTCAGCAAACACAACAAATCTACAGCTGCCACTACTGCTATTCTAATACTACTATTATTACCATTGTCAATACTGATTAATTAAAATGAAATTGCGATTTACGTATGTATGTGATTGTAAGCATACATATATAACTATGCATATACTTAAATGTATAAATATGAATTTGTGCGTATATATATGTTCAGATTTTATACATATGTATGTGTGTTTGTGTATGTTTGTGTGGGTGTATGAATGTTTGGATGTTTATATAACTATGTGTATATCAGTATGTATTTAAATTTGTGTGTGTGTGCGCGCGCGTGTATGTGTACATGTATGTATGTATTTACATGTATATAAGTATCTATGCATGTTTATAAACATACAAATTATTAACGTACATACCTTGAATTCCTGCAAACAAACCAGCAATAATCCCTAAACGCTTCTGTAGAACACAAAACACAAAACACTTGTAGCACTGTCCACATTTAACAACGAACCAAAAAAAAAAACAACAACCTCCAAAACATCTGTCATTACTTAACAGTCAGTTAAACTGAGAACATTTTCTGCTTTAGAATGTCCTAATATGGCGTAATGTCTGGTACTGGCGCAATATCTTTTGTTCTTAATGACATAAAAGGCTCAAAGCCACGGGGAGGCAGTTATTAAGCGCGCTTAACAGCGGCTCTGGTGTGCAGGGAAAGCTTTTGTTTTTGGCTGTAACAACAGTCAGTTTCTAATTAGTCGTCCTGTTGTTCGGACGCAATCATTTTTCACTCTAAGTGATTAACGTTGCTCTTTGAGCACGACGTCAACACGTTTACCAGAGACTGTTGAAACGAAAACGGATTTATTGGGTTAATTAATCGCCAGAAGTGACAGAAAAAAAAAAAAAATATATATATATATATATAATTAAAAAAATAATAATGTATATAGTAATAAAATAGAGAATAAAATTGCTTAATATATAAAAAAAACACGTCATTTTGATAAAAATAAATCAATAAATAAAAATATATTTAAAAAAAAAAATTTATTGTTATTATTATTTAACTTTTTTCATTAAAAATAATAATAATAATAATTTTTTTTTTTTTTAAATACAACGATAAATATAACAACACTAATAATATAGAGAATGAAAGTTCTGTAAAGTAGATAAAAACGCAGCTTTTTATTTTATTTTATTTTATTTATTTATTTATTTACTTTTTATTTTCGCAATTAAATATCTCCTCATGATTCATAAAAAAAAGAAGAAAAAAAAGAAAGAGTAAATATATACAAAATAAGTCCACTCATAAACAAACAAATAAATAATAAAAGAAGGAAACGGTTTTGTTTTACACTCTTCATGTATTCTCACAATCTGTTCAAAGATTAATTACAACATTTGTATCACGTCGTAGAAACGATATTAAGAAGATAGTTTTGTCTTCATAACGAAACCAGTTTTTATCTTTAAAGTTACATCCAGCACAACAATGGCATTCCCCTTTTCTCAAATTTCTGTTTCGCCCTAGATATATAGTTCGTGTTGAATATAAACTATAGTAATGCATGCATATTGTGAGATAAGCAAAAATATCGTATTTTAATGGTAAATATATTACAGGTTGTTAAATTATATTACGGATTTTATTGTGAATATCTTGATACAAATTTTAAATACGTTTACTTATATTTAAATATGTGCATGAATTTGATAATTAGATTTAAAATAATCATTTAAAAACCTATATTAGACTGAATTTCAAAACTGCTGTTGGTGATAGAATAATATAATGAAGAAATCTTCCCAATTTTCTTTATGAAAAAAGATTAGTATCACAAAATGGCACAAAAAAAAGAAGAAAAAAGGTTGACTAAATAAAAATAAATGAACGGATGATTATAATGTGGGTGAAACAATGGACAGAATCTGAAGATATATAAATACATACACACTCTCACACCTATGTACCTACCTACCAATATCAGTACATTTGTATACACGAAAAACTACACACATGTAATGACATAAGCATGCAGACATAAAGAAAATGTGTTAGAAAGAAACAGAAAGACAGACAGAGAGACAAACAAATAGACGGGTCTTTGGATGGATGGTTACATGGATAGACAGATGATAGGATAGAAAGATACACAGAAGGAGATGGAGATAGTAAACGAATGTATGTATGGGTGTCGTGTGTGCATGTGTATGTGTCTAATTATATAATTTTGTACGTGTTTATGTGTATGTCTGTAGTGGGTGGAGAGAGAGAGAGAGAGAGAGAGAGAGAGAGAGAGAGAGAGAGAGAGAGAGAGAGAGAGAGAGAGAGAGAGAGAGAGAGAGAGAGAGACATAACATCAAAACACAAACACTTTCTTTCCCACATCTGAGTGATGTATCAGTTTCGGTATCGCTGGAAGATGTGTGGAAAATACCTCGGTCACTTCCTGGTTCGCTCTTCATGACCTTTACCACCACCAGACAGAAATGAAACAACCGCAGATTTCATTTCTCTCCGTATCATACGGCGTTGATGCAGAAATAAATCTGTCAGAATGAAGCAACCGTGGAATGTGACATCAGAGCAGAAAGATGCAGATGCATTTGAGATGAGATAGATCGCTTACGAAACCTTACTGGCTACACCCTTTTCCTCTTGGCACAGACTCTGCTCGTACAATACAGAAGGTTAACGGTGGTTAATTTATTGTTTATTTCAAGGTGGATAAAGAATTCTTTAAAATAAACAAGCTTGTCAGTAATTACTAACATTCTGTTTCTGTTGTCAGAAATAATGAAGTGAATATGTGAGAGTGAAGATATCTATCTAAGCCGTCTCCGTCAATTCCTAAATTTGTGTATGTGTGTGTGTGTGTGTGTGTGTGTGTGTGTGTGTGTGTTTGATAAAAAAGAATGAAAAAACAAAACCCAGTGTACTTTATAATTTCCCTTTATAAATGAGTAAATCAGACGCGTTGAGGAAATGATAAAACTGTCAGGTAATGGAAATGATTCTGATAACAGCTACTATCTAAAACGTTTATTTTCTCTACACAAATTTACACAAATATTTCTCATGTTGGTATGAAATAATGGACATTATTTAATGAATAACCTCGTTACTGGACAAACTGAAGAAAGAAAAAAAGAAAGAAAGAAAGAAAGAAAGAAAGACAGGCAAACAGAGAGAGGTAATCTAAACACATTTAAAATTTTATTTTTCTAAAATCGTGTTTTAAAAAATTACAAATAAGCCTACGCGGCGAACTACATTATAGTATAATTCAAAGAATTTTAAGTAATTCATTTAAAATCCTATTTTTCTCGTAACAGATGATTATTAAAAGATCATTACAAACATCCTCACACTGACCATTTATATACTACAAAAAACAAAACAAAAATACTAACAACCATCGCAATCAACACGACTGGTTTTTTTTTTCTCTATCGAAACAACCGTGTTTAAAACACATTCAGATATCACTGATATAAGCTAAAGTTTCTTTTCTTTCTTTTAAAATATCATTAAAACGCGTGGACTTTCGCTGTCAGATCTCGAGAGACAAAACCTGTTTCCACTCGAATGCCTAACGATGATATCTCTGAGAACAAAAAACTGCATTGTGCCGACCCCCAGGGACGCTGAGAGGTGCAAATTGAAACAACACAGGCAAAAGGTCACTTGACTTTTAAACCTCTAGAACAGACTTAACTGGAAACGATAAAAAAAGAAGAAAAAAAAAGAAGAAATGATTTAAAGCCGAAATGTGCTTCTGTGTGAAATATAACAATGGACAGTATAGTGTTTTGGTTTGGAATGTTTATGTGTGTGTCTTTTGTGTGTGTGTGTTTGTTTGTGTGTGTGTGTGTGTGTGTGGGTGTGTGCGTGTGAGAGAGAGAGAGAAAGACATTGTGTATATGAGTGTGTTTATTAGTGTGTTTATTAGTATTTGTATATGTTAGAGTATCGTGCTTTTTTTATAAGAATACTTATAATTTTTGAGCTGTTAGTCAGGGGAATGTTACTGCATTTTTATTAAGATCGCGTGTGTGCGTGTGTATAAGAAACAGAGAAAGAGAGAGAGAGAGAGAGAGAGAGAGAGAGAGAGAGAGAGAGAGAGAGAGAGAGAGAGAGAGAGAGAGAGAGAGATATTATTCCTCATTCGAATATAAATACCAAATTATTAATACGATACTCATTTATGATAATATTCTGGTAACTTTTACTTATAAATTCACATATGAAGACTTAGACGTTAAAATATCTAATCTCAGTCTCGGACAAAATGCTGATATAATTGAAGATTATGTCCATTACAAATATGCTTGAACACACTTTTATGGAAGCAAATTAAATGCTTCATAACATCTAGCAATATCATAACTCAGGGTCTAGCAATAAGTACGCACCAACCTAAAATTCTTGGTTTGACATTCTGCCAGTGATTTGAACAAAAGAAAAATACAGGTAGTTGAAAATAGCGATTAGCGATGGGGATTGAGAATGTCTGAAAAGATAAGGCCGACAATGGAAATATAACTGTTGTGCTTTATAACTTTAAGATAAGAATTCTATTCTTTAAAGACAGAATACAGATAACGACAGAAACAGCAATCATTTTAATAAATCATGATGATGGCGGTGGTGATGATGATGATGATCAATTACTGGGTTATTACACTTGCTAATACTGCAGCTGCTACTACTACTACTACTGCTGCAACAACAACAACAACGATAACAGTAACAATAATTGTAACAACAATAATAATAACAGTAACAACAACAACAACAACAATAATAATAATAAATAATAAATAAATAAATAAATAACATAAAAGCACTAATTATTTGACATACTTGATTATCGTGATTGGTAATTTTTAATTACCGAACATGAACAGGTGATGAAAAGATGTAGGTTCGTCATTCTGTTACGATCACACTGCTCTGTAGTAATGTAGCAAAAGACGAGATGTTTTACAGTTAGTCTCCGGTTCAGAACCAAACTGAAACTACAGAACCTTGGGTTTAAGACAGAATGTGTGGTGTTAATTACACGCTTCGCAAGTAGCAAATTACTTAACAGTGTCTGAAATACTAGATAAACTAAGAAAATCAAATGAAGCACGGATAGCAGGTGTACAACGGCAGGTCGCTCGAACACACCCTGATTAAATATGTCGGAAGTGGCTAGTATAATCTGAGAGAATCAAGTTTCTTTAGAATTTTGTTAGAAGGAAAAATTCGATATTGAATATTAAATTCCAGACGCAGATGCTTGATATTACAGGTTTTAATATTACGATATTTAACAATTAACGAAAACATACTTTTTTACAATCAAACGAAAACCGATTTTAAACATTAAAATGAAAACTTCGATTTTCCATATAATATTAAATGGATGATTTCCATGTCCATTGTTAGACTGAAAAACTTCGATTTCCAACATTAAAACTTCGAAAGTGAACATTACACAGAAATAGGTCAGAAATGAAAAAAAAAAAAAAAAAATCTATAGACCCAGTTGATAAGGGCGTGGCGTAAAAAGGCACTTAATGAGATAGCGTAACTCAAAGTAGATGAAACAAGAAACGTGCAAATGACGCAGCATTTACTTACAAATAGCTCACAGCTAATCACAGAAACTGGGAGTTTTAGTGTCACTACTTTTTTTTTTTTTTTTTAATAAAACGACATTTTAGATACTTTTACTTTTATTAAATATATTTATATGTAAATATATGTCTAAAATAAATAAGAAAAAACCTTTAAATATTGAAAAAATAGTTAAACACTGTTAAAGTATTTTTTTCAATATTTAAAGGTTTTTTTCTTCTTTATTTTAGGCATAAAACTTACATACTCACAGCTACAAACATAATTATGCACAAATACTCGCATACTTATGCAAATACGTACATACATACAAATTATATACACATACATACTTGTAAGGAATGCAAACATTATTGTACATAATTTCGCCATAACATAAAAAAAACCATACAAGAACAACAAAAAAGTAACAAAAGCTAATGTACGAATGCACTCCAGCAATGTCAAATGTCAATTATGACGTCATAGTTGCCTTACTAATATCTGGTTACTATGGCTGGCGCTATGACAAATACAGATGACGCTCACAATAAAACGAACTCGAAGCCAAATAATTAACGGGACCTATTTCTTGTTTTGTGTAATACAGACATGTGAGGTCGACTGTTACACCGAGAAGTGATACTATAAACACAGCAAGCGACAACTTAAACTGGTACGTAACATGATCTGACGAGGCAAAAATTACAGTAAAATGTAAAACTTGTACGTAGCTTGCAGTAACTTGATACAGTCCGAAGTGATATGACTTGATTTAATTAAAAATTCATGTAACCTTGTCCGAACTGACGTAATGAACTATGACGACATAAAGTAACATAACAAGAACTGATTTAACATAAATACGACTGACCTGACCTAGCTTAACACCAAAAAAAATTAGACATGACCTGACTCGACTTAAAATAAAACATCACAACCAGAATTGAATTAATGTAATATTCCATGACTTGACTTAATATTGAATAATACATAACCTAATATAACATAAAAATAAAACCACATGACCTGACTTAATATAAAGAGATATGACATGCTGAGATTTAACATAAAATAACTTGATTAAAAATGAAAAATAAAGTTATGTTATGAAAAGAACAGACTTAGTGTAAATTACAAAAACATGTCTAAACATAATCTATTCACACTTATACAGAAGCTTGGCTCGTTTCCTATGGAGCAGCAAACAGAGTACAACATCACTTTTAGCTGTTATAAACAAGTAGTTAGTGACTGTGAGAAAAAAACGCGCATACAGTGATTCTCTCAGACTCTCTATTTGTTTTCTAGAAATAAAATCTTTTAACGTCAACATTGGAAAATATGTAATTGCTCCAAATGTACAGGTACCTAGAAATATTCGTAACACTGGTTTTACTGTTTGTGAGTTGGTGTTTAGCTTAATATGTGTTTTGTTAAACAGAACAGGTTATAAATATCTGTTACACCTTTCTTGAATATTGTTTGAATAAGGATTTAAAAATGAAGTAAAAATAAAACAATATTAATAATAATAAAAATAATAATAATAATAATAATAATAATAATAATAATAATAATAATAATAATAATATTAATAATAATAATAATGATGATAATAATATAATAAATATAATAATAATAATAATAAATAATATAATAAACGTTTTATATCTATAAAATATCATATGTTGATAATAATCATTATATGTTATAAACTATATGTTTATGATCGTCCTACTAAATTCGGCTGTAGTTATATCACATCCGGAGTGCTGTCTGTACATAACAATACTAATAAAAATACAGTAATTAAGAAAACAAAGAAAACCAACAAAGGTTCCGAAAGGCGATAACGTCCTTATAAAAATAACATTAGGTCGATACAGGCTTAGTATGGCGAACAGAAAAACAAGTTTAATAGTAGTTAGTGTTCGTAAGACAATCCTGCTGAAATCCTGTTTGTAACATGTAACGTCATGTTTAAAGCAAAGAAGAAAGACAACAGTGCAACATGTTTATAATATCATTCTCATTTATACCAGTATAAAAAAAATAATAATAATAAATTATTCTATCTTTTATAATGATTGCTCGTATAAGGTAATTACATGAATACATTTATTACCTTTTTTTTTTTACTAAAACTGCCAAAAATACAACGCTCCCAAACATGAAAATGCTTACCTTCAAGTACGTAAATAGTCTGTTATTGTTATCAGAACTTATATAACTTAAAACACAACAAAAAAACAACAAAAAAAACCCCAACAATTAAATTAATTTTTCAGAACCACCCCGCAGCAAAGTCATATAACTAACAAAGCTGGCGATTGATTTTTCAGTAATTTATTATCTTTATAACTGTTTATGTTTTTAAAATCAATATCGTGCATGGAAAAGGAAAACAAACAGTGAACTCGGGTGACCTACAACAGATGAGTGATTCTTGTGTCTTAATGTATTTTTCTTACCAGCTGCTGACACAAGTCCATGTGACATTATCGGCAAGAATTCCCCCGTTTACTCAGTCGTTTGCGAATAGAAGCTGGACTCAACTGAGCAATACTAGAATAATGTGTTACGGGTTAGAATACGCATACCAGGGCATGGCAGGATTATAAGGGAATAAGGCATGCCACGTAATGTCAGGATACATGGGAATAAGGCAAAAGGACAAAGTGGACTAAAGCATGGTAGGACAGAGAAGAAATAAGACTTACAAGGGCATAAGTAGGACATAGGCGAATAAAACATTCTAGGGAATGGCTGACATCAGAGGACAAGACAGACAGAACAGGGATGGAAACGGCCAGATATAGAATAGCAAAACTGAAACTGATTTGGTTTGAAATGGCGGAAAATTAGCAGAGCAGACGTCATTAACAAGGGACACCACCGATTTCTTTACACAACAATATTTTCTGTTTTTAATTAGAATTGTTTCCTCTTAAATTATTTACGACAGCATTACTGCTCCCTGTTTTCTCTTTAAAATCATAAATGCATACGTGCGAATGGAACGTAATTTCCAAACAGTAATTCAGTTGGTTTTTGTTGAAAATAAAAAAGTCTTGATTAAGGGTTCCCATGGAAACCGGCACAATGTGTCTGACTCTTGATTGTAGGAATGTTTTCAGTAATTATATTTTGCACATTCTAAATGCAGCGGTAAATTAATAGAATAGCGACGCTGGAAAGCAAAACATGAAGCAAATCTCATCACATCGATCTAATGTACGTGCAGATTCGGTTTAAATATGAGAGGAAAAATGAAACTGTAGCTCTATGGTAGAGCGCTGGCCCAATGCATGAACTACTTGCAGGACAAACTCTCTTTGATGCTGTTATTCAGCTGTTTCCCTCTTCATCAAAAGCCATTGTATGTGCTTCCCTGTAGTCGATGTACAGGGTCGATGGATACTCATGAAACTTATATGTTTATATATTATTTATTTCCAGCTCGAGTTACGTGCACCATAATAATATAAATCCACATCATGACATTTTAATACCATGCGTTACTGAAATATAGGTTACTGAATGTTTATCATATATATTTATTTGTTTATTTGTTAGTCTGTTCATTCATTTATTTATTTATATATGTGTCATTTACTTGTGCATTGTTTGTTTATTTTTATTTATTTTTTTATTTTTTCAAATTCCCTTCTTATTCCTGACCTATTGCGAACTAATGTTTTGTGAGGTTATCACTGCGGACACAAAACGTCTTCTTCTTCTTCTTTAAGAACGTTTTTCGCTTTAGTTTTTTAATTTCAGTCCACAGCAAACACCGCGGCCACCTGTGTGCTAACAGGTTTCTGTGAAGCGAAAACAATATTTTATTGTCGCAGAAAACAAACAGCTTTGATGATAACGTACTTTCGATACAGGGGCACAAAGCGCCATGTTTACCCAGACTCTTAAAACGAAGTGAATGACCCGAGGATTTCTAATGTGCGCTCAGACTATGAAGCCATTGTTAGCGATATTGAAAACACCGCTTATATGTTAAGCTGAACATGCCGTGTTTTTTTTTTTTTTTTTTTAAATACTTATTGTCAAATGTGAGGTTGTGAAGAATGTTTTTGTTTAATTGTTACCTTTTGAGACTGAGAAAGAGAAATAATGATAATGATGATGATGATGATGATGATGATGATGATGATAATAATAATAAGAAGAAGAAGAACAACAATAAAAATAATGAAGCTGAAAACAATGCTGATATCGTTGTTGATGAAGATATTTATGATCAAACTAATGGTGATGCAGCTGTCATGGAATATTGTTGTTGCCATTGCTTTTGCTGTTGTTGTTATTATCATTATTATTAAATTGTTGCTGCTGTCGAGATGATGATGTTGATGAAAATGGTGTTGCTATATTGTTGTTAAACAGATTAAATAACAATTCTGATATTAACAACATGCGCTTAGAAAGCAGTTTAAATCGAATTTCGAATGACTAACTTATTCTTGTGAATTTTGTTTATTTTATTTACAGTGTATTCCCAGATTAAATAACAATTCTGACATTAACAACATGCGCTTAGAAAGCAGTTTAAATCGAATTTACGAATGACTAACTTACTCTTGTGAATTTATTTATTTTATTTACAGTGTATTCCCAAATTAAACAACACGGTGCACGTATGTGTTTTAGCATATTAATCTAGTGGAAGAAAGTGACAGCAAATTTCGTCCATACTATTAAATTAATTAGTTTTATGAAATCATAAATTCTGGAGATGTGCTGCATCTTGTATCCGTGTCCTGCTATGGCTGGATAACATCTTTTCAGAATTTTCAGTATTGATACTGACAGAAGTTTCTGTGAGGAAATACAAGGCTTCGTGCGCCATGAATATACGTAGATCACGCATAATTTGAAACTTATTACTTAGTTAGTTTTATGTCTAAGTTTTACAAGATGATCAAAGCATTCATTGCATTACAGAATTTTTTTTATTTTATTTTTTTTTTTTTTTAAGGAAAGATTACGGATGAGATAGGCGCAGTTCAGGATGCTATATTATCTTTAATGTCAGTTTGGTTATACAACCGTGAAAGAAAAATCTATAGAAAAGAAATAACTGCCGTAAAGCTTAAAGATAAAAAAACCAAAAAATAAAACAAACAACAACAACCACATCAAAGCTTGGATTTATGTTATACAGGTATGCAGTATTTATTTATTTATTTATTTATTTATTTATTTATTTATTTATTTATTGTTGTTGTTGTTGTTGTTATTATTTTGTAGTTTCTTGTGGGATTTTTTTTTTTTTTTTTTTTTTTTTAAGAGAGAATAATACCTGAAGGATTATGTATCAAGAAACCAAGAAACTATAACGTTTCAAAATAAAAATAAATAAATAAGTAAGCACTGGAATAATATTAGTACTGGGACGTCTATTGAAGAATCAGTTGTACTATGAGGGCACATAACCAAAGATTTACTGTAACTGTCACTGGGCTCTCTATCCAGTGATTCACTCTGTATTACATAATGAGACATATATTTAAGAACTTGTAATTAATAATTCTAGGGTAGGATTTTACAATATATTATTAGTGGAACGTATGTCCGATGATTTACGCTATTATATTTAATGAGACTTACATTTAAGGATTTGTGGTAAATTATTATTAGAGTAGGATTTACAGTATATTATTATTATTATTATGAAGACATTTATCCAATACTTTACGGTAAATCATTAAAGTGTTGATGTAAAAGGATTCGTGGTCTATTATTACTAGGACATATATTGAAAGGTTTACGGTAAATTATTTTGAACTGCGTGAAATCGTCCTATAAAACACACGTAGTTCCCAAGAGTGCAGATATCAACGTTAATAATGTTACAGTAACTCTAAATTTCAATTTAGAAATCAAATATCATCAAAGAAGCTGTATTTTACATCAATATTTTGCATTTGAGGTGTTTTGGTTTATCCAATATTACTAGCTGCAGCGATGTAACCCATAGTTAAAGTTTTTATTTTTATTTTTTAAAATAATTATCTCTCTCTTCTCTCGGATATATCGTTCTATATGTATCAGAAAAACAAAACTGATATTATATATTGTGTTTCTAAAACGACCTTGATGTTGAACAGTCTGTGTTTTGTGGAATGTCAGAAGAAAAAAATATGTATTAAATGTTTAATTAAATTGTATGACAAATATGTTAACATTCCTTATAGGTCTAAATGTATTAATACAACTATTAATATTTTATAAACTTCTGTTATTATGTAAGAAGGGAATGTCGGTATTTTTCTCTCTTTTATTTAGATACCTTTATTTATTTATTTATTTATTTATTTATTATTTTGTGATTATATAACTTTAATATGTTTTTTTCTTCAAGAAATATTTAATAACTTCTCCCTATATTCAGACGATGCAGTCTGATTATAGTAAGTGAATTCCACACGTTGACGAATTTCTTCCTGGTGAATAAGTCAAACGTTAACTCGACCATTTCTAACTTCAGAAGTAGAAGAAAGAAAAAACAAAGACATTCAGAAAAAAAACCAAAATCAAAACACGAGGTTTGTTTTCAGTGTGCGAAATAAATAAACGAAATCTGATTCATTTCTTTCCAAGCAGCTAATCACGTGCTCGTAGAAACACATTGTTTTATGTTAAATCACAGAATATATTCTCCATTTCTCCTTCTTTTTTTTCGGCTTTCTCTTAAACTACAAAACATGCTAAATCAATTAGGTTCTCCTGAACTATATATATATATATTATTATTATTATAACCATGCTTTTTGAGCGTATCTTTAAAAGCAAAACTAAAATAGAACATGAATAACTGGAAGTAAAGGAAAACCACATGAAATGCAGTGCACAAGGTTTTTATTTATTTTAATTTTTCTTTACTTTTTTTTTTTTCAGGTGTACCTTTGGTGGTACGAATAAAAATCTAAATGACTTTTATGCTCTATCAAATGGAATTTTGTTTATTTCTGGCGACCAGTGTTTTCTAACAATAAAGTGAGAAGACCAAGAGGTGGCTCGGATGCAGATAGCTGCCCTTTTTGGGGGAACATTTTTATTTTTGATATAGCAAAATATGCAGAATTCTCTGATTAACCGACATACAACTGTTTTATTCAATCCGGTTTCTTTGGAAGATCCCTATATGTGTACTGACGTCACGATTACATAAGAAAAATACCTGCCTCGGTGGTTGTACATTTGTCATACTTTAGCAAGAACTGATCGCCAATAACAAGTAAAACAATAACTTTCAGGTATTCAGAGAATATTCGTAACACTATCTAAGGCGGATTTTATTTTGTTTTTCTTTCTGTTGTTATTTCAGAACAAATTAAGGTTCTGTATTACAGTTTTCGTTGCAAACATAAACACATTTTATGTAGAACGAACCTGCCACTGAAAAAGCACTATAGATCTACCGCTATTTGGAAATTAAAAAAGCACGAATCTGTCGGGAATATACAGACATAAACATCATCATCAGCAGTTTGATTTAAGGGAAATGGCATGGACTACATCCACAGGTATCATTTCTGTCGATTTAACGATCTTGATGAGTGTTTCAAGTGAAACAGCACGCTACAGAATAAACACGCGTACACGTGTGTCTGCGCTGAGCAAACTTTGCTAGTCCGTATGAAAGAAATTCCAGGAATTGTATGGGAAATTCGAACGAAGACGGCTCACGATCGTACCAAAGTCCTGTTTGTGAAAAATACAAAGAACACGTCACGTCAGGTTTTAACTTATTTTCGAGCTTAGGATTAGCAGAAGCAGTTCGAGAATAATGGTTAACTGTCGGAGAAGCAGGCGCGTGCGGCAGTACGTTATATTAATGTCTGGTAGTATCACGTGTTTCTCAAGCAGAAACACGATCTTTTGACGCGAATCCAGATACTAGTATCGAGCGACTCACCGAAGAACGCAGTGGGGAATGCATGTCTAACAGAATCTACTTAACGAACTCTTAGAATTCTACAGTGAAATTACTGACGTTATTTACTGGTTTTTTGTCCTGCGTTTTTTTGACAAGCTGTTGAAATTAAAAGAAAAATATCTCACGGTAAACATTTGTTTTTTTGTTTTTTGTACGTATTCTAAATACGCCCGGAATTTGTAATAGCTAAATGTGTTAATGGGTGCAGGGAAAAAAAAAATATGTATGGACTCTTAGACAAACATAAAACAAAAGTAACGAGACCTTGATTCTATTCATCACATGATTTCTAATTGTTTTCCATTAGCGAGGTTGAAGGAACAGGAACTGCAATGAGCGACGCACTTTTCTCCGGCTTGAAGGTTAATAGTAAACATATCTTTGAAGATACACATCTCTAACTTCACGCATAGAATATCAAATGTCTAACATTAATATACCTAATCGTAGAGTACTTGCAGAACGAGGAATTAATCGATTGACGAAAGTATGAAATGGCAGATAATATTTCATAACAGAAATTCTCCATATATATATATATATATAAAATAAAGATGTATTAATTTAGATTAAATTTGATCATGGAATTATATGTCTCTCTGAGAACAAATTTTTTTTAATATATATTTACATATGCACACATCCATTTCTTTGCATTTATATATGTATGTATGTATGTATGTATGTATGTATATTACAACCACGCATACACAGCATACACACATCGGAACCCTCGTCCGGTTTCGGTTGGTTACAGAATATAATATCTGCATTCGCTAACAGACAAAAATGCCCTTCAGTGTTAACTTGTAACATGGAAACTTGTCTTTCTCTGCCACTGCGATAGGAATGCTCGCCCCAGAAACACGCTTAAAATAGCCCATCTGACAGACGATACCAGAATACCATCCCTCTCTCTCTCTCTAGGTAATAATGGTAAAGGTGCTAATGCTTGTACTGCAAGTTATAACGCGAGGTAATTTTTTCCCCCTTTTAGTGATAGAATACAAATTTGATAAGGTTATACCGTTTCGTTTGGCGAATTACCGATGTAAGTTTTTCGGATATTAATGTGAAGAAAAAAAAAAAAATGAATAGTAATAATTTCTAACGGTTTAATGGATAAATAATTAACAACACAGGTATTCGCTCAAGACATATCGACTCTCCATATGCAGTTTTAAAAATAACGATTTTGCTTATGGCAGAAACGTGCGATGATGTTAGGCAAGCAGACGTCAGACAGTGTCAGAAATTTTTTAAGTCTCGTCTACGTTTTCACACGGGAATAACAGTCAAGAAAACAAAGTGGTGCTTACCTTAGGAAGAGCAAGTTATTCCACCGCTGTCTTTGTTACGCCAGAGCATCTTCGCGAAAATCACACACACTCTCTCCAGTTTGCAAACCGCCAAGCTCAACAGGCACATGATACAAATCACGTGACGCTTCCATTCAACAAACGAACATTATTTTAGACTGAAAGACCGAACAAACACACCTTTGTTAATTAATATCAACAATTAATTGTTTAAAAATTATGTATACATTCAGTATTTTTTCTATATACGTATTCATAGATTAATTATTAAACACTGGCAAACAATTCGAAACGAACGGATATTTCGGATATTTCTAATAAGGCGTCGCGTTACATGCTCCAAACTTACGAGCAGAAACGTTTCTCGGTTCCATTTTTATGCTTTCCAGTCTACGATTTTATGTATAGAGCCGATAAGTAATTTTAACGCTGGTGTTTACTGTAGAAAAGAAATGAAATAATAAGTTCTTCAATTATAGTGGAATTCGACTTAATACGTAAGCATTTTTTTATTATTATTTTTTTTTTCTTTATCTTCCAAGAAAAATTTTTTTACTTACCGATTTGATGCTACGCCAAATTGTCTTTGAAGTCGGGCCATTATCTGAATATATATATTGTCTTTTTCCTTATTATTATTATTATTATTATTATTAGTATTATTATTATTATTATTATATCTCTCTAAATATTTTTATGAACTGTTGCTAGGAAGCAAGTCAAAAATAAGTATACCCAAGCGAAAAGGTTGTTGTTTCACGGGTGAAGATAATTTGTTAAGTGCAATAACAATCACTCAGAAATCGAAAGAAATCTGATAATAATAATAATAATAATAATAAATCTGATAATAATAATAATAATAATATATATATATATATACTATTTTAATGAAATAAAACTGAGAAATAATTAACAACAGCAACAACAATAATAATGAAAATAACATTAAAAATAGTAGTATTATTTATAATAACAATAATATCATTATCATCAACAAACACAATAAAATAATAATAATAATAATAATAATAATAATAATAATAATAATAATAATATAAAAATGAAAGATAGAAACTGACACATCATCGATAAACAGTCACATAAAAGACCAGATGAAAACAGAATTAAACTGTTTACTCTGCTTTTTGTGGTAACTTCATTTATCGTAATGTAATTATTTATTTCGCTGTAGAGCAAACATACCGATAATTTTTAAGATCTCACTTGAAATATGACATGTCAGAGAATGCATTCTTTATACTGCGCCTACATTTCTTGCATCTAACCGGTGCAAAAAAACAAAAACAAAATGAAGTTTTTGCCTCTCTTTAGCAAATAACAATTTATCTACAGGCTGACCAGAATAACGGTGGTTGAACGATTGCTATAGTTTCCACTCATGTCATCAGTTCGTGCCAGCTATCCCAATCGGCAACGCGCACCGGCCATTTTCCTTCTCTAACTTATAGGGGTTAATATGGTAAATGCGTGTTTCAATTCATTTAAATTATTTTTACCATCGAAATAAATATATCACCTTGATACTTTTAACTTTTTACTAACATTATGCTAACAATAAAATCTTACTGAAAACAAAATTATAATTTTTATATAATATCCTTTACCTTCATATATACGGTAGATGAGTGCCTTGTTAAATGTTACGTAAATAAATAAATAAAATATATTTATGTATTTATTATTATTATTATTATTATTATTATTATTAAAGTTTGGAGGATAGAATCAATAATGTAAAAAGTTTCAAAACTGTTAGGAAAACGGTCACAAACTCAGATTATTATTAATGTTGTTGTTTTTGTTAGTAATAATAGGAAAGGCAGTAGAAGTAGTAGTAATAGAATTTGGGGCTCTTTTTGTGTACGTTGTTCACACACACACGCACACACACACAGACGATTGGACACACACACACACACATGCTGTTGTTGCTGTTGTTTCGTTGTTTGTTGAAATATGTGTTCAAGTGGTATAACACTAATTTTATTTATTATTATTACTTCCAGAACATAGCTGCACTCCATAGATCATCGTTGAGTCTTCGGCCAGTTCATCAAGATAAACTCTGATATACATCACAGTTTACTTCTCTTAGTAGCACGCGGTACGCGCGATCTCCGCCAACTTTTCAAGCATCATCATTTTTGGTGCTAACTCAAAGAGGTTAGCACATCATCAAACGTTGATGCTGTCGTTAATATTAGTGATGTAATTCAAGCATTTGTGTAAACTTTTAATGACAGATGTTTTTATTTTTTTTTTTTTTTTTTTCTTTCTTTTTTTTTTTGTTCTGAACACTAACCAAAACGATTGACTGAAAAGATGAAACTGATAATAAATAATGTTTTCTTTGTTGTTGTTCTTTTTTATTTTTTTATTTTACTTGAAACATATGCCTATGAGTGTTATACCTCTGTGGTTAGAGTGCAGTCAGACACGTGATAGATTATATGATCCATTTTCTTTAGTTCTCCAGACAGTTTATTTCCAATTCGAGCCAGTGTCCTTCAGAAGTCATAAACAACATTACTAACACTATTATTGTTATTATTATTACTACTACTATAAAAAAAAAAAATAATAATAATAATAATTATTATTATTATTATTATTATTATTATTATTATTATTATCATTATTATTATTATATGCTTTCCTGTTTAGGGGTAGGTGTGTATATAAAATAAGCAACATTTTTTTTTCTCCACTCCTTTTATTATCAATAAAAAAATTACAGTTCTTGTCAACATTATATGAAATCATAGATTAAAAATGTGGTCAGTGTGTCATTTTAAATAAAAGTTTATAACTGTTCTTTGCAAATACAGCGTAGCGTACAAATGATGAACTAATCTTTAGACTGATTGAATGGTTATTAGCTGTAAACCAGTTTACTAATAGCAAGCACAAGATAATTCAGTTTTCGCTGCACACATGGCGCATATGGTTTTTCCAAATTATTGTTTTAAATTGAACATAAAACAAAACACTGCGTTTATTTATTAAGTGGATCAATTCGTTAATTTGTGGTTGCATAACTACAGAATTTATTATTATTATTATTTTTATTATTGCCTCTAATGTTGTTATTGTTTTTTTTGTTGTTGTCGTTACTGTTTCATTTAAATTTAAATGTCTCGTTAAAAACAAAAAATAATAAATAAATGTCCTTCTTTCCCTTGAAATTGATATATTTTTTTTAAATTGTTCAACATTTTTTTTATTGAATTTTGGATATATATTTACATGAAATATGCAATTAATACTATACTATATTTTGTTTATTTTATTTTAAATCCCATGTTACGTTTTAACACTAACAAAAATAACTGGAATATATGACTCATAACAATATCTGTTTTCGCAAGCGTAACACAGCAACAGTAGCAGTAGTAAGGAAAAACTTTTTATTTTTATTTTATTTTATTTTATTATATATATTTACGAACGTACATAACGCATTTTTTATCTACGGATACTTGACGTTTATATGGTCGTCTCATAAAAAAAATAACGAGAGAGAACACTCACTACCATCAAACAATCGTCTACTCTTTCGATTAGAAATAAGGAATATTTTATATCGACCAAATAACGGTTAGGTGCTGAGGACTACAGTATATTTTCGTCTATCAAACCTTTCAACATACTAACATAGATAACTAAAACAGTTATCTGTTTGTTCCTTGGGAAGAGATACTGCTAAACTTCAATGGTTGCATTTCAAAATAGTAGACTCGCATGAATTCACTTTTATCTGAGTGTCTAACACTGAATTTTTGTATTCATGTGTGTGTGTGTTAATTAAGCTGATTATCTGGTACTATTGTTCACAAATTCGCACTGTATATATTGATACATACATAACTATGAAATAAAAATAACACAACTGTTGTAATTAAAATAAAATTTAATAAAGCTATTTCCACCAAAACAGGATTTCTTACAAGACGAGGTGTTTTCTGTTCATCACAAATATCTTGTGAACAAGTATTAAATAAATCAAAAAATAAAACAAAATGCACAAACAAAATGCAGCATCACCAATATGTAACAAAACAAATGTATTATTTTAAAAAATTTACATTCGTCTGTGCATAGACCATACAGAAACTAAAATTGACACTTTAGTTTAAAATACAGGATATAAAAGCTGAATCCACTTAAATTAATGTTGAAATCCTGCTTATAAAGGCCAATTCCATTTAAATTAATGTTTCAAATTCAGGATAATGGCTGAACCCATGTAAACTAATTTTTCAAATTCAAGATACAAAGACAAAATCTGTTTAATGTTTAAATACAGGATGTAACGGCTGGATCCATTTTAATTAATGTATAATGATAACATGTCTGCTACATATATGTGTGAAATATAACTAATTAACATATATTGATCACTGGTATTTTGTCTGGTTTAACAATTACAACAAGTAAGTAAATTAACAATAACAAAATAACCCAACACCACTGTAATAACTGTAATACTATCTTATAAATTAGTAATAATAATAAGTAGTAACATTTATAATACTTATGTTAAGTTTGAACCTGAGAAATATCAGTTATAAAGAAAACAAATTAAAAAAATCAATTATAAATAAAGCACAAAACCCACTGATGCCCCTATTAATTAAATTTGATTAAAAATAAATACTCAAGACATTATTTCAGAATATAACAAATGAATAACTGTTACTGGAATATCTTTGTTTTAGCCAGAACGTTCAACAAAAAAATATTGGTAGTAATAATAGTAGTAGTAGTAGTAGTAGTAGTAGTAGTAGTAGTAGTAATAATAATAATAATAATAATAATAATAATAATAATAATAATAATAAATAAATAAATAAACACATATTTTGGTTTAAATGAACTTTCTGATATAAATGTATATAGTTGTTTGTTCTTCAAAGATACATAAATATATGTAACAGTTTTGATTTGTTGCATAATCAAGTGAGTGCATAAAAAAGAATTTACTACTGAAAGCAGTAACAAATTAAAATCAGTGCAATTTAAGATAGAGAGGGAACATACTTTAATAATAAAATTGATCTTCAAATGTAATGGCTGAATTATTACAACTAAATACATATAAATATAATACAAAAGATTGTGAGATAAAAACATATCACAAACACAATTTAAAAAAAAAAAAAAAAAAAAAATCAATCAATCAAAACAAAACAAAACAAAAACAAAACAAACATATAATGTGAAACTACAAGATAACATTGAAACAGAAAAACAATTATAAAATATATTAAACAAATGAATTATAATTAGACTTATCTTCCATGAAACAAGTGCTGTTTTACTCCAAACCCAAAGAGGTATGTGTGTTTTATTATGAACACAAAATTGTATTTGTTAAATTTTATGACACGTATGCTTATTACTGAAAATCTGTACTCAGATGATGGAAACAAAAGTCTCAGTAATTTAAATCCTTGCTAATTTTCTCTCTCTAAATCTCATGTAAAAATTAAATACGTAATTATAAATTAGTGTGGATTTCTGGAAATCCTCGACACAGAACATGACTGTTGCTGGAAACTTATAGAATTAAGATTTAAACATGGACTTCCCAATATATTTTTCCTTTATCATCAACATTTATCTTGAACAAGGCAAGGACAAGAATGTGTCTATATTTTCGAAAACTATCTCAATCATGAATGCCTCTAAAATTTGTATCAGTATGTGATTATTATTATCAGTATTATTTTATAATAATAATAATAATAATAATAATTAATATTATTATTAAATCAATACTTCATACAGTTTAATGTATCAGGGGTTTAAAAAATCACAGAAAAGCAGTGGTTGTTTTTAAAGACTAGTCGGTTAATTTCCTACAGTTAAGTTAATATTTAGTAGGGTTACCACCCTTGTCCTAGGCAATAAATATTCTGTGTGAACCATGTACACAGTGAGACACAAAATCGCCATGGTAATACTGTATTTGAATTCAGATCCAAATCTTGTTTTTGAAGCACTTTGCTCGGGAAGGACAGAATAAACTGTTTTGCCACTGAGTGACGCCATCTGGGGTCTGAGTTATCATTGATGAATGGAATGGCTCAGCATTCTCATCTTCAGCCTAAACATTTTTGAAAAATATAAAATGAAATCTGTTTAAACAAACAAACAAACAAACAAATAAATAAATAAATAAATAAATAAATAAAGTTTTCGCATTTATTTAAATCACGAAAAGTTGGATGAACAATAATGAAGTATACATTGATGCAGTTCTCTATTGTTATGATTTTTTTTTTTTTTAAATTTCAGAATTTGTAATGTGTGTCATGTTTTAGTGAAAAATAAGCATGACTTTGTTGCACAACATAATTTATATATATATATATGTATTTATAGGTATAGATATATGTACATGGGTAAGCTTTATGTACATGTACATATGTATGTGCATATGTGTATAATGGTATATATGTATACACATACATATGTACATATACATAAAGCATACACATGTACCTATACCTATACCTATACCTATACACAAATGTATACATTTTAAATAAATATTAGGTAACAAAAAGCACACCAGCAGTTCCTTAACACCTTCAAGAGTGGCTGCCAGTAAATACTCGGCCTGTGAGGTCTTCACACACAGTTTGGACTCCCCATAATCACCCTCAGTCTGTATAATGTAGGAGACTGTCCTGTTCCTGCTGTCATACTGCCACTTGATGACTTCGTACCAAGACAGAATCACATAGTCTGCACTCTCTGTAATGTAAACAGCAATCACTTGTCAAACTTGTGAATTATCGTTTTTATTTTGGCTTACCTATTTCTGTAACATAATTACACATTTCACTGCTTGTCAAAGGTCCAGTTTTAAGAAAGACAAAGAAAAAATGATTTTTAACAGTTTTTATTTTGGCACATAAATGTTAAAGAATACAGTAAATACAATAAACATGCATGCCGAAATACAATAAGTTTATGGTTCTGACTAATGAAGCCAAACACATGTAGCAAGCAGAAATAGTGAATACATACAAGGAAAGCTAAAAGAGATGCACAGTAAAAAATATAAATTCAGTTAATTAATTGCAATTAAAAGAACAAAATCCTGAAGAACTTGAATTTTACTGATATTTAAATCACTACTGGTTAATGAACAATTATTTAATTTTACTGCAAGACGTTTAAGTTGGTGCACTGTGCTTAACTAAAAAGATATTAGTTAACATGGTTGATGATTATAAATACTTTGTGGGAATTGAAAGAATATTATAAGTATTTAATATTATAATAAACAAATTTAAAAAGAAAAAAGATGTCATTTTTTTTTTTTTTTTTTTTTAAATTCTGCAAAAGTGGACTGTAATACAGTAGTTAAGTGAGATGAGACAGGGAACCCCAATAACCTATTTACTGTGGTAATCAGAGCTGGATAGCGGTTCACTGAAATATATTTAACTAAGTGCTTAATAGGAAGATCACTTCTTGATTAATATGTCAAATTTAGCAAATTTTTTATATCCAGCAGATACTGATAGAAAGTTAATTAATATAGTTTAAGTGTTTGTTTTTTGTTGGGTTATTTTTTTTGTATTATTATTTTTATATTAAATAAAATAATTTAAAAAGTTAGCATTTTCTGTTAATAATGTTAAAATCATGCAACACACTCCAAAATGTAAAATACCTGAAACAATTTTCATGCCATAGAGAGACACAAAAATATTCACTTTACCATTTCTCTCAAACTGTAAAATAAATCATTTACAACAAATAACAGAATAACAGACACTTACAATATTATTTTGTTAGGCCAACATTCAGAAAACATTAGTTTGCTGAATCTAAAATAAAACATATAATTAAATGCTGTATAAAAGGGTAGTTTTAAGGATTTTGAATACATTTTTTTTTTTTATATATATATATATATATATATTTATTTATTTTTTTAAGAGAATGGCTGGTACAGAATAAAATTTCCACTTGTATGTTACAGCAAACAACTTTATTTTAAACATTTGGCCTGAGGGATATAGCACTGAAACATTCACTAAAGCTGCTACTTAATACAACAAAGTAGTGCATTACAAATAAATACAACTGCTAAAGCTTTTGTACCACATAAACAGACAAATAATCAGCTATTTTCAAGATGAATAATGATAGTGAAAAACAATATTATATTTATGTTATTCAATATTAAACATGTGTCAAGTAGCTATGGAGTTAAATAAAGTCTATACTATAAATAAGTAGTTCAAACTTAATTACAGATATTAAACTTTGATGACACTGTACAGACATTATTTTCACAAACATGCAGTTAATTAAAATACTACACTATAAAATAATGAACACTATTTCTAATGAATATATGAAATTAGTGTCTTCAAAAACAACATATATATATATATATATATGCAGGTGACTACAAACGTATCAATAAAAGGTTGTGTATTTAAATCAGGGATATTTTTACCAAATAGGATTTCAGCTTGATGTTGTCACACAAAGTACATCCTTGAACAAGAATAGTGTAATAGTCTGGAAGTTTCTGACACAGGAGGACATACTGTTCTTCAATGAGGAATTCTGGATCCAGGCAGTCTGAAATCAAATGTATGATGCTTTGACAGTGAAACAGCTTAGGTAGGAATTAGCTTGTTGATAACTGTGATACAGGAAGATGATGAGAAAACAATGGAAGTGTTAAATATGAGTTTTATACCTGAGTCATAGTGATGAAGAAAGAATTTGTTTACCCTGGAAAGTCTGACAAGGCTAACTATGTACACAAACTTTTTTTTTTTTTTTAAATATGATTTTGACATACTCTTTAATTTATGACAATTTCTTTCCTTTATTTCTTTTTCTGAATCTAAATATGCACTGCAAAATAAAACAGAAAATAATATATATGTGAAATATAACTAATTAACATATATTGATCACTGGTATTTTGTCTGGTTTATCAAAGGGAAATTACAACAACAACACACACACACACACACACACACACACACACACACACACACACACAACCATATTCATCTTTTTTTTCCCCATACAATATTTAATATTACTACTTACCATCCAACTTGATTTTCTCTGCTGGTGTTGTTAGCAATTTACCTATCAGAAACGAAAAAATATAATCAAAATAAAATCTTAAAACAATAAAATTTATTTGTCCTACAAAACAACTAAATTAACTGTTAAATTTATTTTTGTACTTTTTTTTTCTTCAAATTTTAGTGCAGTGATTAAAAATCTTTTTTCTTTTTAAAACAAGATATATGTAAGAGAGAGAAAAAAGATGTTTAATTACTATATTTAAATTAGATTACCATTTCTTGATAATGGTTTTCATGTATGTTAAAGAAAGCCTTCAGTTTATCAGCAAGTATAAGGGACATAATTCACAGAGCTATAAATGTCATAAATTAACAATCATTTACTAAGTTCCAATTAACAGATTTCACTGCATAATAAAATTACGGATATTTGATTTCAAAAATAAAACCAGAATATTAACTTTATCAAAACTATTTAAAAGCCTATTTTATTGTTTGGTGGAATGGGTTATTTGGTGATGTCTAAAAAGTAAATTCACAATCACATTTCTTGGAACATAAACCTTTTATTTTTAATGTAAAAACAATGTTCACTCATGGTTAAAACTTATGTGCTAATCTAAACCTACATCAAATAAATTAAACTATGTAATAACACAGCACAATATAGAGAGTATGTCATATAAATTAATTCATTTAATACGTGTACATTATTATTGCAGAACACATTTTATAACAAAAACCATATTAAATTAGATATACAGTCATATTTAAATGTATCTGTAATTTCAATCCAAATCTTTTCCCTACCCGATTCCACATCATGTTTGGCTTGTATAAATAACAAATGAATCACTTTAGGATCAGAAGCTATGAGTTTCTTTTCTTTGCGGGGATTCAAACACCATTTTTCCAAAAATAAATCTGGTTGTAAATAAAAAAAAACAATATTGTTTTTAAATTAAAACAAAAGCCCATTAATAAATTAGTAACTGAACATAACAAACGCAAATGAAACTGAAAACTATTTTGATTAATGAACAAATAACCTAGATATATATTATACTTTTATATGAATGTGCTTTTTAGTGTGCATCAATCATTGTTTATAATAAAAAAAATATAAAAAAATAACACAGAACAAGTCCTTGACACTTCTTTTCAAATACACTGGTAGTAGACTGTAGTTCAAGGAACAGAAGTCAGGACAAAGATATACACAGGCACCTGGATTTCTGGGTCAATAATACTGGTATATCAAGTCATGTTGTGTGCTTTTCTGTAGAATCAGGTTTCCTCTCTTATTATTCATATGACCAATTACCATATACATCCTAAGATATAACTATAGATTTAAAAAATGCTGACGATACACTGAACAAAACATTTTTTCTTTCTTTCTACAGTATATATTATATTAAATCATATATGTGTTTAATTAGAATTTGGACGTGAACAATAAACATTTACCAGCAGCAGGAACATGAATTTTATCTGATGGTTTATATTTGTGTACTGGTTGGACATCACCCTTACACAAAGAAAAATATTTATAACTGGATTCCTTGAGACCTAAAATATAAAAAGAAAACTGTCTGAAAAATGTTATGGAAAAAATAATAAAATGTTTTTCACGTAACTATAATTTGTAAACATGTCACTTTTATACTGTTGCTTTCACAAGAAAATATAATAAGAAACAAAAGCTTAATTCAGAAAATAATTAACACTTCATATTGCTAAATATAAGAAAATTTAGTTGATAATGAAAATATTTTGCTTATAATACTTAAATCATTTTTTAATATCCACTATTTTTACACAAACATTCTGATTCTGTTAAATATATTGTTAAACAAACGACAATATTTAAAAACAGAGTTTATATTTTATAACTATGCAGGCAATTTATTTAATCTAAAGTTATTCTGCTTACCACATCTTTGGCATATTTTGGCCAGCAGCATATCAGCAGGTATTACATTCTCATCAAGTGCAACGCGAACCTAAAACAACAGAAATAAATTACAAGTTTCATGTAAAATAAATATAAAATAATTTCAAAACACACCAATCAACAAAACTGACAAGAACCCTGAAACTTCATTAGAAATAAAAATAATACAAATTTAAAAGTCATCATTATTTACTTTAATGATAATATGTAATTAAGATACACTGAAAATAATAAACATTAAAATGTATGATTTCATCTACAAAAAAGATAATTTAAAAATGAAAGATGATCTGTATTTTTCTTTTTTAAAATAGGACGATAAGCAAATAAAATTTTAGATGCTATAACTGCATGTTTTCTTGAGCAAGACTCCATTTTCCTAGAAGAAGAATATTTTCTTTTTATGAATCTTAGAACTTTATATAATAAAATCTTTCAACTGTTTTGACATTCAGATAAAGAATAACTTTCTTTCATTTTTCTTTATTATTATTATTTTTTGTTGTTGTTGATAATTTGTGTATCTCTTCATTTATCCAAGTAATAACTTTTCAGCTTTTCCAGTTCCAAAATGAAACTGTTTATTATTGGGGGGTTTTGTCGCTGTCCTTGTTTTTTAAGATACAGTTATAATTATAACCAGACATTCTGCATCTTTACCACGAGTTAGAGGCAAGGACTGGGAAAGGAAATTAACAAAACAGCAATTTTAACTTATTACTGTATATTATTACATTATATACATAGCTGCATGAAGATAATACAAATTCTATATTGTTTGTTTTTTCTTGATCAAAGGAATGCTAGCCTTAATCTTATAAAAACTGGTATGGCCATGATATTTACAGTAAAACAAGGTATAGATGACTCCTGTAATTTTTCAAGGCACAGTAAAACATTAAATTTGCTGCTAAATCTTTATTCAAATAAAACTACATATATATTTAAAACATCAATGTATTTAAAATGTCTAAACTGAATTTATTTTTGTTGTATTTTGTTCCATTTCAGTTGGAAAATTGAAAACACTGTTTGATAATTTTTACACATTATATTTAAAAAAATTATAATTATTTGGAGGAAGAGGACATTTCTAAGGATGAGTAAATAAGTTAGTTTTTGTTTTGAATTTTGTTATCGTTTATTATAAGTGTGTGTGTGTGTGTGTGTGTGTCCGTCCTGATTATCAAATTTTGAAACAGTCATGAAACAAACATCAACAAAAAATAATAAAATAAATACATAAATAATAATAAATAAAAATGTTTAAATAATAATAATAATAATATTAATAATAACAATAACAATAACAATAACAATAACAATAACTAATTAATTTTAAAAAAATAATAATTTAAAATAAAACAAACATAATTTAAATTAGTGGCGTGTTACCTGTATCGGAAACGAAAACGGATCTTTAGTTTTCACTTCAACCATTGCTAGTTTCTGAAGTTCCATGTCTAATTCGGATTGTCAGTAAATTATATTTGACTCCATTAAAAGTTTATTAAATATGTTCACTGTGATATTAATCAAGATGGCTAAAAAAAAAAGTTAGTTGAAATAGGTCTAACAAAATAAATCGCACTTAATTTACTAACGCCTCTTAAAAAAACAGATCGACCGAAAGCGGTCACGCGAATACTCTTAACAGGCTACTACTGATTAGGCCTGTAGAATTATCGTAATTCGGTTACTTACAAAAAATAAACCGCAATTTCAATATAACGTACCAACTTCCAATCATTCAAAGAAAAAAGATTAGTAATTGTTAGTAATTTATTAAATTTGAAAAATGAACAATAATTTCGCCTGATTATTGAATCAGGTTTATTAATTAGTTATCCAGCGGATTATCGGTCATTATCTGTGAAGAAATGCAATTTTCGTTTCCCTTCCGGAACAAACAACATGACAAAACACCTTACAAATCAAGTGGTGCGAGTAGGAATCTACTCACAATTTTATAACAACAATGTTAGTTTATTCAATGCGGTACTATTAAATTTACTATTTCCGGTTCCTGTCTTGTTTTTACCTCAGGAAAAACGAAAAATGCTTGCAGATTGTGTTTTAATTGTAGTAATATCAATATGTACAGCGTTACTCGGAGAAGGTATAACACAGGCTTATTCGTCGTCATTGTATTATTTAAAAATAATAAATTTAAAAATCAGTAACTTACAAATTAACAGCATAATTATAAAACATCAGTCATCACATCATGATATTGATAGTCTATTATTTTTATTATTAATCATTTTCAGTTCATGATATTGATCATATTGATAGTTTAAATGAAAGCTTAGTTTGGGAAACGTGTGATATGTATTGCAGATATATAATATTTTTTATTATCAATTTTTGTTCTCTAATAATAATAATAATAATAATAATAATAATAATAATAATAATAATAATAATAAATAATAATAATAATAATAATTAATTAATAATATACAAAAACATGTCAAGAATTTATTTATTTATAAAAAAATCAAATTTAAAATTGGCTTCTATATTATAGGTTTGACATGGCTTTTAGTATACCGAACAGAAACATACAAGAAGTTAAAGGCAGAAGTGGAAAAGCAGAGCAAAAAATGTGGGTGTTTATAAATTAGAAAAAGAGCTTCACATAATCACCATAAATATATGTCATTTGTGACTGAGAATGTGTGGAAAGAAGAAACAATATTAATATTAATGATATTTATTAAAATGGATATTATTAAACATTTTCTAATAATAATTATCTAATTAACGAAATAATTCACAAAACATAACTCTCAGTTTAAAGCTATAAATATATTACCTGAATATTTACCATATAACAGTAAATATATGTTAATACAAGAAAAAACTATTCTATTTTTTTACAAATTTAATTTTAAAATAAATATTCTATTTTAATAAATGAACAAGTAATATTCTTTATTTACAGTGGAAAAACAGAGAGAAAGTGAAACATCTGATAGAGGACAGAAAAAAAAATTGGGTACAATGATTTGATATTTTAACAGCCTTTGAAAGCATGTCTGTATTTAGTTTTCAATCTCCACATTTAAGTTATTATTTAACTATCATTACTTTATTATGTTGCCAGAATCAATTTTAAATCACATTAGTTTAATTGAAAGTAATTTTAATTATCTTGCTCATAGTTTTCAGTATAAAAAATAAAGATAAATTCAGTGAAATACAGTCAAGTAATCAGCTGTTAACATTACTACAAATAGAAATAAATTCTGTAATTAATACATTTAATCTTTAATTTTCAGAAAGACAAGAAGAAAAATTGAAAAGTAACAACAGAGATTTATCTCTGGTAAGAAATTGTGTGTGTGTGTGTGTGTATATATATATATATATATATATATATATATGTATGTATATGTATATTGTTGTTATTATTTTTTAAATGATTGAATTGTGATGTTTTATCTTTAATCTGTTTTGTGTAACGTATAACTGGTAGCTGTACTATTGCAATTAAATACAGTATTTTTCACTTACTGAAACACCAACTTGATGCAATTTTTAACCCTATCTAGGATTGACAGATGCAATTTGTGCTTAATCCTTTCTCAGCTAGAACTTGCAATATGATGCACACCATATGGTCTAAATTCACTTGTTATAAAACCTGCAATCTTTATTTGAATAATTGTGAATCAGTTGCAAACACAGATCTTTTACAACATAATTTTGTGTTTGGATTAAAAAATTATTAAACAAATTTCTATTTTTAGGTAAAAATGAAGTCCATGTTTGCCATTGGCTTTGCCTTTACAGCTCTTCTCAGCATGTTTAATTCAATGTAAGTACTGAAATTATTTTATCACGTTAATACAGTTATGACTGTCAGTGTAATACAGTGTATTAAAATATTGTTTGGTGTTTTTTTCACTCACTTATTAGAAGAATAAACTGGAGTCATTTTCTCAGCATTTATTCTTTGAATGGAATTTAAATTATTTAAACATAGATTAAAAAGTTAACAAACAAAATTTTATAAAATGTTTCATTTTTTTCTCTTCAGATTCGATGGCAGGGTTGTAGCTCGACTCCCATTTATTCCTATCTCTCTCTTACAAGGAATTTCTCATCGGAATCTCCCAGGAGAGGATTATGGAGATTGTTCTTTTATATTTTTATACATTCTGTGTACAATGTCCATCAGACAGGTTTGTAGTAACCGTACTTACTTATTGAATCAATTTTTAAAATCTTTGTTACCAGCCTGTAAATAATGACATATTTTGACAGGTTTTATAAATTGCCCGAGTCCTAGATGTATTGGAGATGAAATAAATGCAAAACAGTTCATTAGAAATTGATTATTGGTCTAAATGTTTCCTTCTTCAATATTTGTTGATTGATTTCATCCAGTTAGGTTTCTTCTTATTAATAATTACATCAATACAAATATTAAATATTAAACATTTTTGTCATTAATGCTCTGCTTTTGCATTGCTGCAAACCTAGTATTAATTCATAAAATTGTATTTCTTCTGATACCTTTTCTTTCTTTTCATAGAACATCCAGAAACTGTTGGGGCTGGCCCCATCAAGAGCAGCTAGTAAACAAGGTGGTGGATTCTTCTCCCCTCCCTCACAGCTTACCAAGTAAAATAGAAAATTGATCGATTCACTGCATCTGGATGATAAACCAGACAGATGTTTTTCATTTTAGTCCTACAATACTGCCATTTAGAAAAATAAGATCAGGATACCTGGATTTCTTTTAAAATGAAATGAATGTTAGTCAACATTAGACCTATATTTTTCATTTTTCTTAAAATTTAAAAATTTCCAGCAATTACTCAAAGACATGGTTGGATCCTCTGTATATTTATGCTAAATAATTATTTCACGTGCAATTTCAATAAATGTACATTTATCCATTTTATTTCTGTGTTTGTTGTTTAAGTAAAACTGTCCCTTAATATTTTGTTTCTGCTTTGATCATTAGGTCTGCTAAAGCATTTCACCAACTTATAAAATTTCTAAAAATTAATATATTTTAACTACTGTTCCTTTTCAGTTGCAATTCATAATCCCAATGGGAACATGCACCCATTTGTTTACCTTTGTCATTTTCCCCCAGTACCAACAACCATTAAATATCTTCCAAAACATGTTAAATAAATGGACAAGCTATTATAATTAGGATTGGATGAGTCAGTATTGCATAGAAACAAGATTGGAGAGGAAAAACAAAAAAACATGCAACTAGTTGCAACTGTGCTAAAAGATTAGCAATTTTCCACCTTGGACTTCAACATACTTTGTCTCCAACTTCACTTTCTTCTTCTTATTATCTATTGGGCATACAAACATCAATGGTTCTGGCCTTTAAGTATGTAGCTTAAGACACAGGTGGAACAACTGTAAACAAGCCCAGTAAAATATACTACAGTTCTTTTACAGGCCAATTTCAACATTAAAATGTTAAATACATTTCCAATCTTGCAACAAACTGGCTATTTTCAATAATTTCAATATCCTGCGATTCTCAACAACATACTTCAGTACATATTAGAAATGGCTATAGTTGTATTTTAAAAAAAATATAATTTTAATCTTAAGAACAACCTTACTCTACAGAAGAAATATTTATCTTTGAATTACAATGCATCTTTGAATGTTGTAAGCCATAAAAGAATGCTCATGTTTTGTTGAAACTAAAGAAAAAGCCCACAAATTTAATTACAAGTTTATTTTTTTTATTATTGTCAAGCTGATCCACTGAAAACGTCCCTTCACATTAACTGTTTATCTGTTAGACTTGGCAACACGTTCCAGTTCATCTTTCTTCTTAATAGCATGAGAGTTGGAGGAACCCTGAAAAACAAGAAAAATTATTATCTGTGTAAGCACAAAAATGTTATTATTATCAAGCAGGCAAGAATATATTCTTTTTTCACCCCATTTTTAAAAAAACAATTTAAAGCCATTTAAATTTTAAAAAAATGATTAATATTTTAATAATTAAAATGAAAATAGTAACAATCTTTAAGAGGGAGTTGCAGTCAACATGCATGACTAAAAACCTTGATAAACTGATAAAAATTGTCATTAATAAACAAAGAACCATCTCCGAACCATAAAATTTAAACTTTCAATACTAACAAGAAAAACTGTTTTCAAGATTCATTTTTAAATTACGCTGAAGTTTGTGCAACATACCTTTGCTGCATTGATGAGTTCATCAGCCAGACACTCTGCGATGGTCTTGATGTTTCTGAATGATGCCTCTCTGGCTCCAGTGCACAGTAACCAGATTGCCTGGTTCACACGTCGGAGAGGAGACACGTCAACAGCCTGTCGTCTTACAGTACCAGCTCGTCCAATACGTGTTGAGTCTTCCCTAGGACCACTGTTGATGATGGCATTGACGAGTACCTGTAGTGGGTTCTGCAAACAGAAAAGAACATAACTAGCATCTGAAAAATGCGTATCTATTGCTGTATTAACGTTTGAGAAAATATTTTTCTGAAAATGAAAATAAAAGCAAAACTGTTTCGGTTTATACATCTCAAATATTGAAAGAATACCTTTCACCTATTACTTAACATTTTTTTTGTTCAAATTTTATGAATTTAAACATTAACAATAACAGTATAGTATAGTACGCATAAAGACAGTCAAAACCATTAATAAAGTGTTATTTAACACAACATTTCTTTATTTAAAAGCTTACTAATTGTACAATTCATTTGTTAATCAATGAATTAAATAAATTT
>CM022672.1:12677994-12850494 GCA_012295275.1 Chrysomallon squamiferum | reverse complement strand
TTGAACAAATTATTAATTATTATTTCATTATTATTGTGGTTATTATCAATCATTTTAATTATATATTTCAGGGGCAGGCCATATCTGTTGTACTTTGATTTGGTTTCATGTGCTAAAGAGGGCGTCTCACTTTTCTTTACACAATGTTCTTCTACACAGGTGAATTAGATAAAGATTTTTCTTTGATAATATTCTGAAATCTCTATAATCTTTATTAACATGCTAATTGTTGAAAGTGAAGTGGAGATTTTCTTAAAACAGTAAACATATATATTTTGTTTTTTATAAAAAAACCCCAAATAAAATATAATTAAAAAATATGTAATGCTATATTTTAACTAGTTCTTCATATTACAAAATGTACACTTTCATTAAGATTTGACAGCAAAAAAAAAAAAATAAAAATAATAATAATAATAATAATAAATTAAATAAATAAATAAAATAAAATGTAGGAAATATGTAGAATATATTTAGATAATTTCTTTGTGTCACCAAAATGTTTAATATTTTTTTGTTTATCTGTTTAGATTTGTATTGATAAATGTCCTGACCACAACTATGTATATACAGACGATGTTGGAACGAAAGCAAAAACAGACTTGATTTGCAAAAATGGAACAAATAAATTAAAAAAGGTAATTGTATGTAATAATTGAAAAGAATGAATATTTGGCAGAAGCAGAAAACATGTTGTTATTACAGGTTATCTTATATCAAATATATTTTTATATACATTTAGTAATGATATAAAAGAGGAATAACCATTTTATGTGTTCAGACAGTAGGTAACAGGAAATGTAATGGCAGAAACACAGACAGTTACCACAAGAATAAATAATAAATAATAAGAGGAAGAAGAAGAGTAATAATAATAATAATAATAATAATAATAATAATAATAATAATAATAATAATAATAATAATAATAATAATAATAATAATAATAATAATAATAATAATAATAATAATAATAATAATAATAACAACAACAACAACAACAATAACAACAGGAAAAGGAATAGCAGCTAACAATATCAGTAACAGTAATAATTTATTAAAAATGTTTACCATGTATTAATTTTGAAGTTAAGAAAAACTTTCTAATTCTTTCTTCTTCTTTTTGATAATAATTATTGTAATAACAACAACAACAACAACAACAACAACAAGAAGAAGAAGAAGAAGATAAGAATACATTTATTAAAATTTATTACTGAATTTTAATTCAGAAGTTACAGAAAACATGGCTTTATTATTAGTATTATTTTGTTATAATACAGTAATAGTAATAAGAATAAGAATTAACTTAATTAAAATGATTACTGAGGGTACATTTTGAAGATACAGAAAATGATTCTATTTTATTTATTAATTAATTTATTTATTTATTTATTTATTTATTAATTTATTTTTATTTTTATTTTTATTTTTATTTTTATTTTTATTTTTATTTTTATTTTTATTAATATATTTGTTTTTCCACTGAATATGTAACTTTATTTTACATAATTAATTTATGTAATTATGTTTCGTAGGTGCAACAAAGTGTCATTTAAAATACAGTGAATTTTCATTAATAGTACAAATACTTGTGTGTTTGTAATTTGTTTATAGACTGTGAAACAGCTTGTCACTGACGGTGACTGTGCTCCATATTATCTAGCTAGTGAGCCTGGTATGTTTTTCACTTTTTTATTTTATAGTAACATAGCAAAAATTCTATTAGAGTGGTACTAGTAGTAGCAGAAGTAGTAGTAGTAGTAATAATAATACAGTAATGAAAATAATAATAATAACAACAATAACAGTATTAAGTAACTGTGATGCTAATAATCTTTCTGTTATTTATATTTCATCAAGCCATGAAGAGATGCTTGCCTCTTGAAATACTGAACATTCTTATTTATAATGAAAGTACAAAAGTTAAGACTAAGAAAGGAGTAAGTAACTTGGAGTCCTTGGATGGCAACCTCTCTTTAAAGTCCCTCAAAACAACTTTGAAGTGAGTATTCCTCAGATATAAGAATCCCTTTTGAGCATCCATATTTAAAATTTTTGATTTATGTCAAAATAATTATTATAGAAATATTCTGCTGAGAGTGACTATTTGAAAAAATATAAACTGAATTTTGACACAATCATTTTTTTCAGAATTTCGTGTTAAGAATCAATAGTTGAAGGAAAAAGAAACTGATTTTTGTCAGAATTATTATTTGAGAATTTTCTGCAGAGGATAAATATTTGAAAGAAAAATAAACTGCTTTCTGACACAAAGATTATTTAAGAATCTGATACTTACAAGAAATATGAAACATGATTTGGTATTTTCGTAAAACAGGATGGTCTTTAAGGATCTTTGTGGTACAAACAAATACTTTAAATATACTTTGTGTCCTCCTAAATTACTGATTTATTTGTTTTTCCATGACTAACTTATTTATTTATTTATTTATTTTATTATTATTATTATTATTATTATTATTATTATTATTATTATTATTATTATTATTATTATTATTATTATTATTATTATTATTATTATCTATATTATTATTATTATTAACATTATTTATTTATTTATTATTATTTGTATTATTATTATTATTATTATTATTTATGTATTTATTATTATTATTATATTTATTTATTTATTAATTATTATTATTATTATTTATTATTAATATTATCATTATCATCATCATCATTATTGCCAGTCAGATAGTTTCTTTTATCAGTTGTAAATCTTTTCTTAGAATACTCACCAAGCTGGAATTGACTTGTTCAAACTCTTTCATTTCAGAATGTTTGAACACCATGTAAATGTAATGTGGTATGTGAAACAGATTGCACATGATATCTTAGCCTCAATATGGATGATTCTTTTGTGAGTAATCATTAGTTACCAGTATGAATATGAAGATAATAAGAAACAACATATATATATATATATACTTACATCTGTTGTATGGTGTGTTAATATTAATTTGGATATTGTAAAAATAACCATTCATTATGGTTATGATGATAATCAGAAAGAAAACACCCACACCCTATATACAAACAGACACATACAGGCACATACATACTCACAAAGCTATACACATATTTTTTTAGAAGTTTGTTGACTCATTATTTCTTTAAAATATAAAATATATATATATATATATTATTTAAAGTTATTCTAATTTTGTAAAATTTTACATTTTTGAAAAAAGTAGTAGCTGACTGAGTATTTCTTTAAAGTATTACATTTAATTTTTCAAACTGGCTATGTTTCTGATTTGAAAATTGTTTATTATTTTCAAGTTATAATATTTAAAAAAAAAAAAAAAAAAAAAAAAAAAAAAAAAAAATCACTGGCTGTAATTCTCTAATTTCAGGTTCTTGATCCTTTCTTCATTTATATCAGTCACATGGATAGTTTTGATGAAGTGGTTTGCCAAACTGATGATATGGATAACACTTTTCTCGATTATTGCACTGTTTGGCTTTGGTGAGTGACACACCAACTCACTGAGAGGGATTAATCAACAGCAAGATTAGATTTCAAAATATTTTAAAAGATAATTATCTTTTGAAATCTCATTTTCAATAAATATGCAAAAGTCACTGATGTCATTGATATCTATCCTTATTCCTGGTTCTGTAGACATGTTTTATATTTAAATACTTTAATAATGACTTCTAATAATAATTTCTAGTTAAGATTACTGAACTGTTAATGATATTTTGTTTTTCTTTCCAGCTGCCTGGGTGTGTTTTAGTCATTATACTGCAACAAAAGGTTCTGGAAATGAGTACAAAATTTATTTGCCAGGATTTACTTTTCAACTGGAGAAAGACAAAATGTATTTAAGTTTAGGTAACATAAAGTTAATCCAAACATTTAAAAACTTAAAAAAATAGATATTTTTTTAATAGTTGTTTATTATTGTTGTTATAGTTGTTGTTGTTGTTGTTGTTGATGATGCTGATGTTGATGTTGATGTTGTTGCTGTTGCTGTTTGAAATGAGACACAAAAAAATAAAAGATTAAGAACCACTGTATTAGACAAAATTATGCTTTGATGGTATGCACAAATAATTTAAATATCTTTTGTTTCAGTGGACAACCAAACTTTGCTAATAATAAAGAATGACCGAAAAAAAAAAAAATAAATAAAAAAATAAAAAATAATAATAATAATAATAATAATAATAAATAAATAAATAAATATCCAAATAAAAGAAAATAAAGCAACCATAAAAAGACAACAACATTGAAAATATGAATGTAGAGAAAAAACAAGACCATGAGTCCATGAAAACAGTTTTACCAACAGCAAATGTGATGTTTTCATATAAAATTAATATATTTACATTTATGTCTGTGTGCATGTGTGTAAGTGTGTGTACCTCCATATGTATGGATGTAAATATGTACATGTATGTATGTATGTATGTTTATATGTATTTAAGTATATATGTGTGTACATATACAATATATGTATGTTTGTACACACATACATTTCTTTCTCAGGTATCTTATCCCTTATAGTTTTTTGTATTCTTGTGCTTCTATTGCTGGTTCTGTTTAACCGAATCAGAATTGCTATTGAACTGTTAAAGGAAGGAAGCAAGTGAGTATGTAAATAAAATTATTGTAGTTTTACCATATAAAAAAATATACTGATCATCTGTGTTCCGTTATGGCTGCACATCCTGTTTCTTTCAGTACCTTAATACATATATGAAGTCACATATACATATGCACACAGAAATATAGATAGATAGATACAGAGATATTGATAGATAGATAGATAGATAATGACTGTAAATCTTCTATGTGTCTGACTGTTTATCAGTCTATCTGCTTATCCATCTATTGATTTATCCAAATTTTAATCTACTTGTTCATCTGTCTAGCTGTCCCTATCAGCCTATCTATTATCTATCTATCCATCCATCTCTCTGTCTTCTATCATTCTTTTTACCTGTGTAATTCTCTGTCTAATTGTCTGCATATCAGATACTAAAATAAAGCTAAGCTGATACAGGTGTACCTTGGATGAATAAGTTATGATATAAATAAAATATTTTTAAATTAATTTAATCTATTTTTAAAATTTTTTATTATTATTATTATTATTATTATTATTTATTATTATTATTATTATTTTTATTATTATTATTATTTTATTTTATTTTATTTTATTCCTACAGGGCTGCTGGAACTATGCTGTTTACATTTCTCTGGCCAGTCTTTCCATTTATAATTGAGCTGGGAATCATTATGTTTGGACTCTCATTAGCTGTGTATCCTTTCTCCTGACATGTGTTTTATAATTAAATACTTTGTAATGACTTAATGAGATGCAGAAATGGATGGACAGATAGATGGATAGATGGAAGTATGGATGGATGGATGGATGGATGGATGGATGGATGGATGTATGACTGACTGACTGACTTATTCACTTACACATAATTCAGTCACTCACTCACTAACAGAAGGTGATGGCAGATAGATGGATGGATGGGCAGATCTGATCAGATGATATGGAGGTTATCCTTAACTTCACAAAGATATATAGCAACAATAAAAAAAAACAAAGTTATGAATGAAAACAACATCACATTTAATAGCAAAAACAATTTCTATGACTTGGCTTGCGGAAGCAGGCACAAGGTAAATAGCTGCAGGTCACACTGTCATTTTATTAATCTAATATTTCATAATCATCATCAGCATTTTGTTATTTAACACAAACACTTTCAATTTGTTTTAGTCAGCTAATAAAGATAATAATAAGCAACTGGTAATTCTTTCTGTCTTTGGGAAGGTGCATATTAAAGATACTTTGCTACTAAAATAGTGGGAGCTTGTTTGCTTGGATATCTAATTTGTAGAAGAAAAAGACATTTAATATGTGGAGATGGTTAAGCACTTGTTCATGTATTTAACAGGTCATGTATTCAAAGAAACATTCATTTGTATAGTGATTTATTTTTATTAATCAGCGAAACATTCATTTGTATAGTGATTCATTTTTTTTAATCGGCGAAACATTTATTTGTACAGAGATTCATTTGTGTATTCAGTGAAATATTCATTTGTACAGTGATTCATTTGTTCATTCAGCAAAACATTCATTTGTACAGTGATTGGTTTGTTCATTCAGTGAAAAATTCAATTGTACAATGATTCATTTGTTTATTCAGTGACATATTCATTTCTTTATTCAGTGAAACATTCATTTGTTGTACAGTGATTCATTTGTTTATTCAGCAAAACATCCATTTATTCGGTTGTTCAGTGAATTATTCATTCTGTGTTTCTTGCAGAACAGATTCTGTGAATATGTCACTTCATATGCAGACTCGTAAGTGTAATTTCTTTGGCATTTTCTCAGTATGTTAGTGTGAGATGTTTTGTTCATGAGTTTTTACACAATGACCAATAACTTCTGTTTTATATAGACAAAGATATACATACAGACACGTATGAAAATGTATCTTGCACACACCTACAAACACAGAGTACACAAACATGAATGCATCCATTCCATACATGCCTATACAAAGATAAATACTTTGTTTATTAGATATTATAATTATTATAATTATATTTGTTACTTTTTTCTTCTTCCTCTTTTTCCTCTTCATCTTATTTCTGTTATCATTATTACAATGATGATGAATGTTATTATTGCCATTACTACTTCTACTGCTACTACTATTATTATTTTTGGTTTTGTTTCTTTCGTTCTTCTACATTTTTTTTCTTTCCCTGCTGTATCTATATAAAACAATTATATAATGAAGAATAAGCATTACAGTAATGGTAACATTATCCATTTCCTATTTCAGGTATACAGGTTTTCTGTACGTGTACACTTTCATGGCAGTTATGTGGCTGCTCAATTTTGTTGTAGCTGTTGGACTAATGACACTGGCTGGTGCCTTTGCATCATACTACTGGGCACCTAGCAAGCCTAAAGATATCCCAAAATACCCTGTTTCGCAGTCATTTCATAGAACAATAAGGTCTGTAATTAATATTCTCTTTAACAGAGACTATTATCAGCAATTTAGTTGGTTAGAGTGCAGAACAGGAATTTTATTGGTTATGGGATCAATACTTCGTAATGGTTATTTTTTTTTTCTATACATCATCATCATCATCATTATTATTATTATTATTATTATTTTAAAATGTATTAATTATTTATTTATTTAATCAAATCCTGTAGTACATGTTTTCTCTGTCTGTGAGAATGTGCACATGACAACACATACAAATGGAGGATATTTTACAAAAACGTAATCTCTCCCAGTTCAACAGTAACTTAATTCCAAAGTCCTTATTCCACCTGGATCATAATCTGCCTATATATTTAAAGTGTAGCAGCTATTCACCCATAAACTTCTCTATAATAGTTTGATTTCTGCAGCAGAACAGATTTTTCTGCAGTACAGACTAAAGACACTTCAGTGGCCCCTCCATGAATATTGGCTTTGAGGCATTATTTTCATTGGTTTCATAGTAGATCCATAATATCTGAATAGTTATGTTTCAGAATCATAAGAGTGTGGTGTAATAATTGTGTGTGTGTGTGTGTGTGTGTGTGTGTGTTTGAATAGAGATGTATAAAAAGACATTTTTTTTAAATTATATGTTTATAATATATCGAGTTTAAACATGGCTTTCTGTTGTATATTTCAAGGTATCATTTAGGAACTGTGGCATTGGGGGCTTTTGTGATATCAGTTATTAACACAATACGAATTATTCTTCAAACTTTGGACAATAGAATAAAAACTAGTGAAAGTTCCGTTGCTTCTTTTATCACAAAGTAAGTGAATCATTCACAGTAAGTGTTTAATAAACCAAAATGTTAGAGTGACTGACCAAAAAATACCTAGATGAATAGAGAGAGAGGCAGATGTGAGGTAAATGATCATACAAAAATGGACATAGAGATTTTATGTATGGGTATATGTATGTGTGTGTGTGTATCTGTGTGTTTAGATAGATGATAAATAGATTGATTGATACATACATACATACATACATACATACATACATACATACATACACATACACATATAATACAAATACACTACAAAAAATTGTACAGTTCCACAGATAGGGCCATTTCCTGTCTACATATTGTGGGTTTACTCTATTACTTTTTTTTACATAGTCCTTTACCTTATACAATGTCTGTGTGTATATATATAAATATGTATAATATAATGCCACATAATAGTGTAAGAAGAATGTGTTAAGTGAATTATTAAACAAAATAATTCTTTGCACATTACATACAAATAGAAACAGATAAAACAACAGACAGTCAGATAAAGAAAAAAGAAGACACACAGATATCTCCTTCTTCAACAGTTACAAATGTTTGCTGGTGATACCCACCTACAAAGTGAAAAGGTTAATCAAAATAATAAATTTTAAATTATGTGAAATATCTTGTTATGTATAATAAAAAAAAAAATAGAAAGTTTCAAAATATCAATAACTAATTATTTGTTTCATCTATTCTTTAGGTCCTGTGTATGCTGTTTCTGGTTTCTAGAAAAGTTTATGAAATTTATTAACAAAAATGCCTACATAATGGTATGTGTAGCCACAAAATCATTATCATCATCAACGTTATCAGCATTTATTATTATTGTTCTTTATGATTATTAACATTGTTTATTTATTTTTAATATTATTTATTTATTATTTCAGAATTAAAAATAAAATGATTAAGAAAACATGCCTATAACATTATGAATGTCACCAAAAGTCATTTACCATAAATGAAGCCAGAAAAAATTATTTTCTAGCTTACCAATTTATGTAAAGTAAAATATATCTGTTTCTATATGTTTGTATGTGTCTTTCTATTTGTCTATATGTATTTGTGTGTGTTTCTGTGTCTATGTGTGAATTATGTATGCATGATTGTATGTGTGTTTGTGTGTGTGTGTATGTGTGTGCATGTATGCATTAATTAATGTATGTATGCACACTTCTAAAACAATAAAAATCTGACTATTACACATGAATAATATTTGTATTTTGTTCTTTCTTGCAGTGTTCTATATATGGCACAAATTTCTTTATTTCTGCAAAGAGAGCCTATTTGCTAATTATTCGAAATGTTTTCAGGTGAAATTTAAAATTTTGTTTTAATGATAATTTTATTTCATATTTTATTTTACATTAGTCATAGTTTATTACATTTTACTTTAGTTACAGTTTAATTTTTGTTAGTCATATTTTATTTTTTATTAATAATATTTTGTTTTACATTAAAAAATAAATAAGTAAGTAAGTAAGTAAATACATAAATGCATTTTTCTATTTCAGAGTTATTGTTGTTGACAACGTAACTGATTTCTTGTTGTTTATTGGTAAAATTGTTGTTGTTGTAACTCTAGGCAAGTTCTAATTTATTTTTTATTTATTTATTTTTTCTATTAATTGACTCTTGTGATTATTTGCTTACTTCCTAAGGCCATTCCATGGGCTGTTTTATTAATCTGTATGTCGGTATTTATAACAAGAGCCTATATTGCTCACAATATGCCATTCAGGATTCTTCTTATAAAGATTTATAGTTGATAGCTAATTAATATTAATAAGATGATGATCAGCTATTAAATATTCATTAATAGTTTCATTTTAATATTACATGTAATGTATTTATATACTGTTGTTATTAACGATATTAATATTTCAATATTACCATTGTGATTATTATTTTTTTACAATACTATCAACAACATAATTAATATTATCATTGTGAATATATTGTTGTTGTTGTTGTTGTTGTTGTTGTTGTTGTTGTTATTGTTATTGTTATTGTTATTATTATTATTATTATTTCAGGAATTTTGTCATATTTTGTCTTCACTGCTCAAATACCTTTTGTAAAAAGTTTACTACCAGATATTACTTTGTATTTTGTTCCTGTTGTGGTGAGTATTATACAAACTACATTTTATACTTGTAGTGTCGTTTTTTCTTCTTTAATCCATTATATATGCTAGCAAGCAGACATACAAGGAATCAAATAAATAATCTAAAAGGCCTGACGTTTATTAAATATGAATAGTTGAACAGTAAAATATGGATTGTTAAAACTATTTATTTTTTATTTTTCAAAACTAGAAATTAAATGTGTTTTTTTTTATTATTATTAATAAATTATTTGTTTTTTTGATTTATTTATTTGCTTATTTATTTATTTATTTATTTATTTATTTATTTATTTTTTGGATGTTGTTGTTTTTATCTTTCAAATTATGTACTGTTAAACCTCTTTAAACTGGACCCTGATTAAACTGAAATTGCCCCAAATTTATTCAAACGGCCCTGAGATTTATTTATCTTTTAATACTAAAATCTATCCACACCAAAGTTTGTAGATTTTTTGATAAGTTTGAGGAGATTTGATTTATAGTTAATATATTCTGAAAAAGGAATTTTAAAATATTTTTAAATTAAGCATTTTATTTATATATATTGTTATATGTTGCATTTTAAGTTTTATTTTTATTTTTTTAGTACTTAAAACATTTTTGTTACACTTTATTACACTATATCTTACAGATTATTGTTATTGGAAGTTATATCATTGCATCATGTTTTTTCACTGTGTATGAAATGGCTATAGACACCCTCTTCCTGTGTTTCTGTAAGTATTTGGGTATCAACAATAGTTCAGTGGTTAGAGCTGTAGCCCTGTGTGTATCAATCGCAAGATCAATCCTTTACAGTGCGCTTTTAGGGCAGTTTCACATTCCAGTCTTGTCCCAAATCTGGTTTATGTAAGGCTTTTCTGTATAGATATAAAACAATGTATGTATCTCTGTGTATGTTCTTAGGTTGTGTATGTGTGTGACTGTGTTTGTGTGTGTGTGTGTGTGTGTGTATGTGTGTGTGTGTGTTTTAGAATGAAAGCCACAGCACATGTGACATTTATTATGTTGATTGAATGGAGACTCAGATATACAGATATATGGGTGGATGGGTGGATAGTTGGACATAGTTATCTCTATTATCCCCAAATATATTTCTTTACAATAATTTCAGTGTTGAGGAAAATGAATGAATGAATGGATGTATGAAACATAGATAAATTAATTAATTTATTAATTTATCCATCCATTGAATCATCTTTTTAAAAAGTTGAAATATTTTCAGTCTTCCTTGATTTTGTATTTTATTTTGTTTTATTTATTTATTTATCTATTTATTTAATATTATTATTATTGTTGTTGTTGTTCATGTTTTTATTTTTATTGTTATTATTACTATTATTAGTAGTATTACTACTATTATTATTATTTTTTATTTATTGTTATTATTGTTATTAGTTATTATTATCATCATTGTTGTTTTGTTTTTTGTTATATTTATTGTTATTATTGTTATTGTTATTATTGATATTATTGTTATTATTATTATTCAGTGCAAGATATGGAATCAAATGATGGTTCACCTGAAAGACCTTACTTCATGAGCAGAGGTCTGATGCAGGTTCTAGGAAAGTCAAATCTGTACACGAAAGAAGATCTGTACACGAAAGAAGGCGAGGACTTCCCACCCCTAGTCCCAAAGAAGTAAACATCATATCAAAACCAAAAATACTCATTCAAAATACAATTTAAAACAACTGTAATTTTCAAAATAACATTCTGTTGTTGTTGTTTTGTGTTTTTTTTATCTATTAATATAATGATGTTGTTTCATATTAATTTTTTTTTTTTTTTTTTATAACTAATTATAGTAATAGAAAAAAAAAAAAAAAAATAATAATAATAATAAAAATGAAGAAAAGGTTTAGCAGTAAGGAGTCTTTTTTCCCCTTCTAATAAACGGAAAAGAGCATAAAATGACCTTTGATAAAATACAAGTGCATCACTCGACTGATCAGGAAATAGTGTAGTAAGAGCAGACGAAGATGGATTTAGTGGTTGACTGAAAATACGTAAAATTTACATTGATATAATCGGCTAATCAAGATTTTATTTTATTTATTTATTTATTCTTCTTATTTTGTTATTTTGTTTTTATTTTTGTATATTTTTAATTTCTATTATTATTTTTTCTCTATTTTTAAAGGATTTTTTTTTATAGTTATATAATTTTTTTTTTTATAATTTTTCCCATGTTTTAAACAAAATGACATCCCAAGAGCTATTTTAAAAAATTGAATAAAACAAAAAAGAAAAAAAAAAAAAGAAAAAAAAAAAAAGAATCAAGAATTAAAAAAAAAAAAAAAAAAAAAAAAAAAAGAAGAAATTTTTACAGTCGTAACGCAAAAATGTGATTTCGGTGCGAACGTAAATATCTTACCCCTGTCACGACTACACATGTGAAAGTCACACTTTGTTACTAACGACGACAGAACAGGTCGCCTGAAACAAAACAGTAACTTGGAACATAAAGTATTTCGTAAGGCTATTTACCTTTTAAATCATCTTTTTAAAATTATTTTTATCGGTTGTTATCACCCAACATTTTTATTTTATATTTTTATTATTTTTTAAAATTTTATTTATTTATTTATTTATTTATTCTTTTATTTTGCTTTCAAAGATAAAAGAAATAAAGATAAGATAACTGACGCAGATTACTGGACTATATATTTGCCATGTTTTATGGGCATAATGATTGTAACGCAACTTAAAAAAAAGAAACTTAGAACTGATAAAGTATATATACAGGATATATATATATATATATATATAACACAAAAACAATTGCACAGCATAAATAATAACAAAATAAATAATAGAAATAAATAAATATTTAGTTACAAGCACGGATGCACTACTTGATTGACTGGGCAATATCTACCACGTGATCAGAACGTCAGTTGTAATTTGTTGTATAGGCTACGCTAGTATTACTATCCAAAGTCAATTTGTTTGTTAGATAGGGAGTCGCCTGAAAACTAAATAGATCAGTGGATCGATCGATAGGCAGAAATTAATGTTTAACAAGACTAATTAAAAATTTATAATTTTATTTAATAATTCATAAAAAGAAAATGAAGTTACATTTTAACAGAGGCTTACAAATAATTACATAACATAATTCATGAAACAAGCAAATAAATAAACTTAATAAATTATCCAAGAACTCATTCCCTTTTGAGGGACTAACGATACAGAATTACTGTATAAACTTCAATTTATTTTAATTGTCCGCTATTTTTCTGACTAGATATAATAATAATAATAATAATAATAATAATAATAATAATAATAATAATAATAATAATAAATAAATAAATAAATAAATAGCCTTTGAAACCATTATATTGTTTTCTTCTTCTTTTTTTTTTTTTTTTTTTTTATCTTCTAAAACAAAGTCGTCAGCCAAAAGGTGTATTAGTGTTAGTGATTTTTCGTTTTTCCTTTCCTTTTCTTTTTTCTTTCTGACTTTTACATTGGCTGCTCTCGCTGTGGGTAGGGTTACTTATCGACTGCAAAGACGCTGGCGGTCAAACATAGGTTTTCAGGAAGCAGTAACAACAACAACAGGTAGTCGTGACAAAAATAACAAGAGTAGTGAAAAACATTTCAATGGAAAAGCAGGCCAAAGCGAAATTATATAGATTCATATCGCATGTGAGGCATACTAAAGTGCCGACTTCGAGGTTTCCCCTCAGGTGTTCAGTGTTATTCGATGTGTTATTCAATGTCGCGGTCGCATCCTTGGTCATCTGACTCGTCACATTTAAAGTCTGGTTCAACGCATGCCTCGCCGTTAACAGGGCATTACATGTAATAATTCCTCTGTTCGACTGCAAGATGAAGATTGCACCTAAAATAAAATAAATAAATAAATAAATAAATATATATATATATAGAGAGAGAGAGAGAGAGAGAGAGAGAGAGAGAGAGAGAGAGAGAGAGAGAGAGAGAGAGAGAGAGAGAGAGACGCAAACACACATACAAAATTATAAATTGATTTATGTTATGTCGAATTTAATTATTATTATTACTGCTACTACTATTATTATTATTACTGCTACTACTACTACGACTATTACTACTACTACTACTAGTGCTGCTGCTGCTCATACTATTACTACTATTTATTTTATTCTATTCTATTTTATTTCTTTTAAAATCAAAGACAACACCATGACTTTCAGTATACCTGTCAGGACATAACTTAGTAGGAAAATGCCTGATTCTGCTAAACGATGGAAAGTCGGTTTGACAACAGAATCTGTTAGAGACATCCAAATACTCCTTTTTATTCAGGTCATATTAATAACAGACGAATAAATGAAAGAAAAAAATCTATACCCACAACACAGGAAAAAACATAAAACAAAAATAAAAATAAAAAATAATAAAATAAAATATATATTAAATAAATAAATAATAATAATTACCCATAATAAGCCAGATAAACTGAAAAACAACCAGAACAACCCACATAATAATGCTGTAAGTACGAATTCTGCAGTGTAATCCGTTCTCATATCGAGGCTGACAGATGAAGTTAGTGAGAACATCCACAATGGCTCCCACAATGAGCCAAACTGGAATCAGAGGTTGAATAGGACAGTCGTGAATGTACAACCAGCCTGAAATACAAGGTATAGTAGACAGTCCTGAATGTCACAAGAAGAAGAAATTAAAAATATATGTGTTTGTGTATGTGCAAATGTGCATGTATGTATATATGTACGTTTGTATGTATGTGTACATATTTGTGTGTGCATGACGATGGTTGTTATGTCTGTGTTATATATATATTATGTGTGTTTGTGAATGTATGTATATATATATATATATATATATGAGTGTGTGTGTGTGAGAGAGAGAGTGTGTGTGTGTGTGTGTGTATATATGTATGTAAATATATACAGGGACGACAAGTATATAATAACTGTTAACTAATTACATAAACAAGATTATTTGATTTCAGTCTTACCAACTATAATCTTGGAGAACGCCATGCCGGTTATAAGCGTTAGGATGCCTATTAGAGCTAAACCTGCAAGTACAAATACATACTTATAATGCTCTATCAACGGAGGCAGCCTTTTAAAGTAATTTCTTCTTTGTTTCGTGTATTATTGTAACTAAACTGACGCTTCTACCATCTTTAACAGTAAATTGAGTTATGACCCGCAAACTAAATATACCAATAACAGAATGCACAAATCATAAGAATGAAAAAATTGCTTTAATGGGTATTAATTTGACGTTGTTTATAGATATAATTTCTCTTTGTAATATAATTTAGATATATCACTGCTCTGCCTAAAATTCATTTTAGCGTACTCTATAGAAACCATCTTTATTTAGGATTAACTGGCCAGTTTATACAAATCTCACTATTCTTACCAAAGTTGCAGTTTTAACATCATCTACAGATCTCAAAAAAAAAAAAAACTGCAGTTTTAACACGATCTACAGATCTCACTCCTCTTACTCAATTTCCAGTTTTAACATCCTCTTCAGATCTCACTACTTTTACTCTATATTTCCAGTTTTAACATCCTCTTCAGATCTCACTACTTTTATTCAGTTTCCAGTTTTAACATCCTTTTCCGATCTCACTACTCTTACTCAATTTCCAGTTTTAACATCTACTACAGATCTTACTACTCTTACTCAGTTTCCAGTTTTTATATCAGCTACGTATCTATTAATCTCACAAAAGTTTCAGTTTTAACATCATTCACAAATCTCGCTACTCTCACCGTAATTCCAATTTTAACATGATTTACAGACCAAACTATTCTTACTAAATTCCCAGTGTTAACACGATCAACCAGATCTCAATACTCCGCTACAGATCTCACTAATCTCAAAAAAGTTTCAATTTTGAAACGACAGACAGACACCACTGTTCTTATCGAAGTTCCAATTTTAGCATCATCTACAGAATTTCCCCCACCCTCTCTAAAGCTTCAGCAGTTTTAATAGAAACCTGCACATACCACATCTCAGTAAAGTTCAGACTTTAACAACGTCCACAGGTCTTACCAGTGGCGTGCAGAGGTCTGGTGATGCCCGGGGCCAACTCCTTTATTGTAGGCCCCAAACACTCAAGTATAAGGCCCAAACACTGAGAAATATGAGAAAGGAAGATATTTTGAATATGAAAGCACAGATGAAATATAAATTAAACACTTTATTCGATTTACATATAAATCTACCAAATTTATTTTAAAAATTCTCTGATTGGATGTCAACTCCATTTGGATGCCTGGGACCACCGCTTCTTCGATCCCTCTCCTCTGCATGCAACTGGATCTTACTGCTCTTATTAAAATTACAGTTTTATAATGACCCACTGATCTCATAATTCTCACCTAATTTTCCAGTTAAGCTAAACTTCGCGATTTGAAACAAATAGCCAACAATTCCAGATGCTTCTTCTTCGATTTCTTTCAGCTTTCTTACGCTTTGTCTTCTTGCATCCCTTCTAGCTGTCTAAAATTATATATACGTGATACACAGTTAATTAGATAGTTAGTTAGTTAGTTATGAAATGGCATCTCTTGTAAATTTAAAATAATAATTAAAGAATAGAAAAAGAATAAACAAATAAACGCATTTAGTTTGTAAGGTGAGAATCGCATCAAATTAAATCGAACAGTTCTAATTTTTATTATTATTATTATTATTATTATTATTATTATTATTATTATTATTACATTTTTGCTCATCCCCTAAACTAATAGCTACAGACAGACTGCGTTGTACAAATCGGTATTATTTAGACAAATGGGGACAATTTAATTATGTTTTGCCTACCCTATCCTTGGTAAAAAAAAAAAAAAAAAAAAAAAAACAGAAATAGAGAAAGAAAGATATATATAAAAAAAAAAACTGGATGTAACAAATGTATTCGACTTGTTATGGGTGAATTAAAAAATTAAGAAAGAAAAATATGAATAGGTTTAATACTTACTTCAGATGGTGGTGATAAATAATGCTCTTTAAACGAATATTCTTCTGTTATACTACTTTCCGCACGAAGTGAAGTCATGGTTAACTGAGTTATGTAACGCTATTCCCCATAAGACAAAGAAAAGAGCGACTGAAACAATAAACTGACGTCATTGTTTACGATCAGACTAATGACGTCAACAAAGAAAGAGAGGAAAACCAGCGAATTAGACTATAAAGAAACTGTTTATCATCGGTGTTATTTCTTCTTCTTCTTTTTATTGTTATTAATTTGCTTATTTTTTATTATCATCATCATCATTTATTTATTTATTTATTTATTCTTTTATTCGTAACTGAAAAGAATACTTTGGTGACGTTTTGCGTAAAAACCTCCTTAGGAAATGATTTTGTTTTGCGCATAAAAATCGACGCCTTGTCCTTAGAGGTTTTTACGAAATATTTTGCTACAATTAAATTCATTATGGTTTATAACGGTTGATTGAAACTAGTGTGTATGTGTGTGTGTGTGTGTGTGTGTGTATATATATATGTTGAGGTTATTTTTCATTGTTTATATTGTATCTTAAGTGGATATAATACCTTGGCCCCAAAATTCCAGAGATCCGGGTCACTCCCGGTTTCCAGCTTGCCTGATAAATGGTCTGTACCGGTATTATATAGCGTGTTGCTGACTGTGTCATTTACAAGAAGTAACTTGTAATATCGCCAGGATCGTGCCATAAATTATCAAGATTGAAACAGATTTAACCATGTTTATCTGTTTATTAATATATTTTAAAATAATGCAAATATAACATAATAATAAATAATAATAATAATAATAATAATAATAATAATAATAATACATTTTAATAAATAAATAAATAAAAATAAAAATAAAATATCGTTGTACAGTTTTTAATACAGAAATAGACCTGAATAAAATAATTAACATTTCAAAAAAATATTTATCTGTTTATGATTCTTGTTTGTTTATTTGTTTTTATTATTTATTTATAATTTTTGTTTGTTTTAATTTGTCCTCTCTCTCTCTCTCTCTCTCTCTCTCTCTCTCTCTCTCTCTCTCTCTCTCTCTCTGAACTAATCAAAATACAAATATATATGATGACAAAAAGATTTACATACTGATACTCGCTTAAATCGTAAGTCACAGTCATAAAGCTACAGATATATTCGTCCATTTGAAGGTTCGGCAAATACATTTAATACATCCAAACATTAATGTATATTGTCGTGCTTTCGTTTTCTGTGAATATGTTGTGTGTGTGTGCGAGTGTAAATACGTGACTGAAACCACGTAGGACCAAGAGTTCCGCAATTTAAAATGACATCATAATTATTTTCTAATAACAGATATGTTCATTTGACTAATACATTCGTTATCACAGTAATCTTTGACCCGCACCTCGCCGGTCAAAGTCTGTCCTGAAAGAGACAAGTTTGATGTTACTTGTCTTGTGACAACGAAACTAGCAGCAGGATTTGAAAATCAACATGTACAAAATGGCCAAGACCAGTACAATCACAATCAGCTTCGTGGGCAGATAACTCGTCCCGGTTTCTAAACTTTCCGGTAGAGGTCGCGTTTGTAACGGATACCGCATTCGATCCCACACTGTCATTACTGCTTCACGTGCGCCGGACCACTGACCAGGACCTGTCAGTCTGTACTGAGGTGGGACGCAGGGCCCAAACCAACATTTCAGTGCGAGCTTAGGATCAGTTAAAAACAGTTTCACTAGAAGAAGAAAAAAGAGAGAAAAATAAGACGTGTGTGTGTGTGTGTGTGTGTGTGTGTGTGTGTGTGTGTGTGTGTGCGTGTGTGTGTGTGATAAGCATGTTTGTTGAGATATTTATTATATCATTTCACAATAATTAAAATACTGATAAATGTTTAAAGGAGTGGGGTTTTTTTTTTTTTTTTTTTTCATCAAAATATTTAGTAAGATATTGTTATACAGTTATTTCATACAATGATTACACTTCTCAGCTTAATTTAACTTGATGCTGTTTGTCTCTAGACTTTAAATTTCTTTGGGAAAGTGGGCATAATACATTAATAATTTCATGATGATCACAAAATCAAATTCTTCATGATATTATTCGGATACATCCTGTTTGATCTTATTGTTTTATCTGAAGTGAATAATATAATTCAGATTTTTTAACCACTGTTTTTATGAAATGTGAATATAAACTACTCGGCTCTGCTTACTGATATCTGGTTTGCAGCCGACCATGTCTGCCAGTTCATCCATGAATTCGATGTAATTCACTTGAATCGTGTGGCGTTGACTGGCCACAAATTGCCTCGCCATGACAGCTTCTTTGTGTTTTATGTCTTGCCACATGATCGCCTTTTCAGGAAGCACGATATCACCCTGTTAAATAAACAAATTGATAATGTAGATAAAACATTTACAACAACTCAAAACCTGTTTTCTCATTTTATTATTACTATTACTATTGTTGTTGTTGTTGTTACTGTTGTTGTTGTTATCATTATCATTATCATTATTCTATTACTATTACTATTGTTATTGTTCTTGTTGTTTTTGTTGTTGTTATTATTAGTCCTATTAGTAGCAGTATTATTACTATTATTATTTTTGTTGTTGTTGTTGTTGTTATTGTTATTATTATTATTATATAGTGCTGCTGGGGGGAGAAGTGCATGCCTAAGATTCCAGTCATATCCTTAAAATATATCAAATTTACACCTGCACACAAAAATGTCAAAAACATTAAAAAGCCTCAATATTATATTTCATAAAAATACTCTATTTTTATTAAAGTAATTAAAAGGCTTGAAAAAAAAAAAAAAAAAAAAAAAGTTATTTAACGTAAACTTTTCAGAAAACAAACAAAAACTTTTAAAACATATTAAACGTTTTTAGAAAAATAAATCATCCTTTGTCTGTTTTTATAAATTTAAAAGAAAGAAAGTAATGATGATTAAAATCATTAGTGCACATTACTTTAAAAACTCGCGTTGCTAAGCGACACTGAAGTTCAGACAACGGCATAATGGCTCCCAGTGGCTGGATGCATCCAATCACAGCCAGGGTTGGTCTCTTGAGGTCTGGCGGAAACATGTACTTGAACAGTTCAATCTTGTTCTTCTTCACGTCGATGACAGACTTGTCTATGAACGGAAAACCAAATATGTATCCCGTGGCAACAATGACCAAGTCGATGTTGTCCTCGAACGTTCCGTCTATGAATTCCACTCCTGTCTTTGTGAACCTTTTGACGTCTGCTTTGATGATTAGAGTTCCGGACAGAATTCTGTTTGGAAGATCGTCATTTATCATTACGTGTTGTGCATTCACGTTGTGTGCGGGCTGCAGACTGTACAGCTTGTGGTCAAATCGAGAGTTGAGTTTACTTCTTACCCTATATTCCAAAACCGATTCTGGTAAGTGTTTCTGCAGGAAATCAAACATTCGGGTATTAAACATCATATCAAGCGGAAGGCCATCATCGATAACTCGGTTAAAAACCCAGCTACCTCGTCTCGTACTCAGGAAGACCTAAATAAAGAGAAGAAGATATTTATATATATATATATATAAAATACATTTCATAAATAAAACAAATCGGTAGAAAATGTCAGTGCCTGTGCATAGTAAAAACAACTATACAGTAAAATCAAAAAACAAACAAACAAACAAACAAATAAATAAATAAATAAACAAATAATGATCATCATGATGATGATAAATATAGTAATAACTTTCTCGAATATTTTTAAGGTAAATTATGAAACGAACTCAAAAGTATTGTCGTTTTAATAAATCTAATAATTATCATTTATTTTGTTCAAAATACCCATTATTGAGAAATGAGTTATATTCGCATACTAAAATAACAACTGACAAATAACTCTTTTTTTTTAAAGTTTAAAGATTCGTACCGTGGAATATCTACTGAGTTCAACTGCTGCATCTCCTCCTGAGTTACCAATTCCAATAACGACAATCCTTTTTCCTTCGTATCCTCTGCTATCTCTGTAATCATGAGAGTGGATTATCTTCCCTTGAAACTCTTCTTGACCTTCGAACTTCGGTTGATATTTTTCGGCATGATGGCCGGTGCAGACGAGAACGCCGTCAAAAACGTGTTTGGTTACGTCATTGGTTACGTGATCTCGTACTTCAACGTCCCATCGACCGGTTTCATCGAAATCAGGCGTAGGCTTCACGAGCAGTACTTGTTTGTTGAACTGGATATATTTATCAAGTCCAAAATGTTCCTTGTAAAGCTTGAAATATTCCCACACCTAAAATTTAATTAACATCAAAATCACCAAGTATATCTTAGATATATTCACACAAAACACATAAACACTCCCCACACACACTAATAGGAAGTATTGTATTTTATTGTGACGTCAGTTCGTATATAAAAATATAAAACAATAAAAATATAAGGTCTACGATTAACTGCGGATGCAACACTTTGCATTTAATTATTAGAATCAATCAATAAATAAAAATATTTTTTGAAATATAATTATGTAATAATAATAATAATAATAATAATAGGGAAATTTAAAAATTAAAACTAAAATTAATCATTTTCATAATATAATTTTTTTTTTAATCTGAGATCGATTGTTTGTTTCACTCACCACCACCCCGATCACCTCGATCACCTCGATATCAAAGTGCAACGACTTGCTCACCTTTGTATTATGCATGAAATTGGGGTACTCTTTGGGTATAGGAAAATCACTGTAACACATCATCTCTTTGCTGGTATTTATAATGGTCGACCGCATGACACAACCCAAACCGTCCCTCACTTTTTCTGTGTAGTTCCATAATCCGCCGATTTCGTCCGTACGCTCGAAACAAACTGGTTCCAAGTTTTCGTCCAAGCAACATTTTATAGCTGTTAGACCACTACACCCTCCTCCTATTATTGCTATCTTCATGATGATATCGAATGCTGAATTATGTGTTTGTGCTTAATTTCATAACTTCAGCTGTTATCTCAAAGGCGTCACACATATAGGGTACCACAACACATCTGTAAAGACCGGTTTAAAAGAGGCTCTAGTGGGTAAATGTTTATTTCTGTAAAATAGTATTAAAGGTTTGCTGTAATAGTATATTTTAGTGGTAACAGTTATTATAATACATAAACATTAAAGTCATTACGGTAATCAGGAATCGTGTTTATTTATTTATTTACTTACTTACTTACTTGCTTGCTTATTTATTTATTTATTTAATGTCTCTTTGAAGTCAGTTTTCTTTATATTGTAACTTTAAGAAAAATAAAAGAAAAATAAATTTAAATATTTCACGTGCACACTCATACGCAAACAGATATAGATTAACACATGATTGATACTTTTTCTATGATAACCCTAAACTATCAACAAACACATAAACAAAAATGTTTATACAATATCGACAATAATAATTATGATGTGGGCAATAAAAATGAGCTTCAAGGGGAGATAACTTGGTATCCGAAATTTCCTACAGAAGTTTTGTTTACAATGGATACCCCCATTCGATACGATACTGCCATCACGATTAGCAGAACAGTTGCCAGGACCGATTACTCTGTACTGATCCGTCAATGAACGAAACAAAGAAAGAAAACATACTACTAACTTTAGAAATTCTGTAATTTTATTTAAAATAAGGGAGTCTTAAAGATGGTGATTTGTAAATTGCTTTTAAACAACACATACAGTCCTAATTTTATAAACGGTTCATAATTAATACTGATCGAGAACAATGAATGCATTTTTTTTATTATTATTATTATTATTATTTAATAACATATATCTTCTTTTTAAATTAACATTTTTACATATAGACACACACACACACACACACACACACACACACACACACACACACATGTATGCATTCATCCTCTTATTGTCGTAATCGAAAGTTCTTGTTAGAAATCTGACTTCCAAAGTAACTAGTAGTGTAGTTATTTATTTACAGTATCAGCTGTCACACTGCAGTTAATTAACATAACAGAACCAGTCTCTCCTTTTTTATTATTGCTTATACTCAACTGCATTCTTTTGTGTTTATTTCTGATACGTAAATTTAATAGATATTAAGAATATTTAAGGAGTGAAATTAGAAGCGTGTGGGAACCTGATTTATTTTAAAAGAGCTTAAGTATAATTAAACTGGGCAGCACTATTTAATTCCATATTTTAATTCCTGGAGATCACTAACTCCTAAAATTAGATCAGATGGTGTGAGATGGTTAATGCTTGTTTTGTTTTTTGGTTTTCATGGAGTTCATTTATTTTATTTTATTTTATTATTTATTTTTATTTATTTATTTATTTTTATTTTTTATTTTATTGTGGGTTTTTTGACGATATATCTTCATGCTCTTTCTTACCTGAACTGTTTTTCGTTTAACATATTCGTTATTTTATTTTTAAATTGTTAGTATATTATTATTATTATTATTATTATTATTATTATTATTATTATTATTTATTTATTTATTTATTTATTTATTTATTTTTTATTTTTATTTTTATTTTTTTTTTTATTTCATTATTTAAGCCTATGACTGTGTAGTTTGCTGAACAAAATTATATAACGTATTAAGGAAATAAAAGATTCTGTTGGTAGTGAACAAGACAATAACACTTTTGCTGTTGAAAGCAGTTTTGATGGTGATAGTAGTGTTTTATAATCTGTGTAATATCGTCACTTTATTAATAAGCGGTTGATATGTGACAATCAGCCTAAAATTCATTCTGATTTTTTAATAATCAACCTATTTTATAATCATCATGATCATCATCAATATTTTATTATTATTATTATTATTATTATTATTATTATTAATGGTCATTTTCATTATTGTTGTTATTGTTGTTCTTTTTTTTCCTTCATGTTCTTCTTCTTCTTCTTATTATTATTATTATTTTCCGATCGAAGATTTTTTCTTTATAAACTAATTTTATTTTGAAAATTATTCACTTTATTAACGCCCCATTTGTCTAAAATATTGGATTTGCCCCAGAATAATCAAGACTAATAAATGAAACAGTGCTTAGAAATTTCATAATGGGTCTAATTATCACAAAGGTCAAAACTTCCTTTAAGTATATCATTACTGTATTGTATTTCCATAATTGTCCAATTTGCTGAATAATTCATAAAATCTAATTCACTATAATCATCATCGTCGTCAGCAACAACAACAACAATAAAGATAATTAATTTATTATTGATTTAAGTTTACTAAATTTTTATTTTACAGGATTTACTGTTAAGGTTACTCTATCACTCGTTTGTTCACGTGCACATTCATCTAAGTTTATCTAAGTTGTAAGTTGACGGTAAGTTGTTTTTATTGTTTTTCAGTCGTAGATCTTTTACATATGTATTTGTCATTGTGTGTCTGTGTGTGTGTGTGTTTCTGTATGCGTGTCGCTGTGCAGTGGCTAATATATATTTATTTAAATTTTAAACTTGTTTCACCATTCATTAAACAATACGGCGAGTGTATGAACGCCACGCGGCCTGAAAGAGTAGTTCCGGTCTGGTGAGGACAAAACCCGCGCGCTCCAACTATGAAAATAGCGTCAGGAAAAAACCTCCGGTTTTCTGGTCTTTCCGGATTTCAGGACGCCGGATAAGTGGTCCGGTACCTGTACATATTTTAGCTACTCTTATTTTTCTGCGTTATATGTGACGAAACAAACAACCAATTTTGCTCAAAGACAAAACAAATACACAATTATATCAAAACATTAACATTTTATAGACTTGTACGTAAGAAGTAACACAACAAAAATTATACAAATGTTAATAGAGAAAAACAAACGTCAACCTTTGTAAAGAATTTATTTTGGTTATATTTAAAAAATAAATAAATAAATAAAATACTTTTCTGTTTCACATCTTTGGCAAAATGATAAAGTTTATTAACTTTTTGTAGTTTGTATTTATTTGCTAAATAATAATGATTTCATTAGATAAAAATCGAGAGCATATCTTTTAATGTTTTTTAATTTAAAAAATACTGATGTATATTTATCTTTCTCCCTTCTTCCTTTTCCTTTTATTTATTTTGTTGTTGTTTTTTACATCAATTTTCAAAATGTTATATTATTTGGAATAGTAAATCAGTGATATCAGTAGTTGTAAAACAGTAGTAATAGTGGAAATAGCAGTAGTTGCAGTAGTAGTAGTAGTAAAATTAGGATTAGTTATATGGAAATAATAGTAGCAGCGTGGATGGTTTGATAATTATACTTTAGTTTTATTAGTTGTAGTTGGTAATATAATAATATTTTAATAGCAGTAGGAACAGTAATAATAATAGTAGTAGTGGTAGTGGTGGTGATAGTAGTAGTTTAGTTGTAGTAGTAGGATGAGGAGCAATAGTAATGCCTGTTTTAGTACTGACTTTATTCCTTCTTTTTTTTTTTAAATAAATTTTGAAAGAGTATTTAACTTTTGTTGAAACAAACTGAAAGAGAAATTTTCCACCCTCTTTATTACATGACATATTACAAATAATTAAGATAACATTCCAGCTTTATACACTTGTATTTAATTAATTTAAAATTTAAATACATCATATGGTTTAAACCAGGCATGCAATATCTCTATAATAACGTAAAATGTCACATGTTACTGTGTTACACAGCTGTAAATAACATCTGAATATTAAATTTTATTTATCGATCTAAACACAGCTCAGACTGTTTTATATTCCTGCTTTTTGTAACAGATGCGGACAAGTTAACTGTAAAACTCTCTCTCTCTCTCTCTCTCTCTCTCTCTCTCTCTCTCTCTCTCTCTCTCTCTCTCTCTCTCTCTCTCTCTCTCTCTCTCTCTCTCTCTCTCTCTCTCTCTCTCTCTCTCTCTCTCTCTCTCTCTCTCTCTCTCTCTCTCTCTCTCTCTCTCTCTCTCTCTCTCTCTCTCTCTCTCTCTCTCTCTCTCTCTCTCCAAACACAGAACACAACCTTCAAAACACAGTAAAAGTTAATTTATATTAATTATTGGTATAAAAAGTAGTAGATGTAGTAGTAGTAGTAGTAGTAGGAGGAGTAGCAGCAGGCATAGCAGTAGGAGTAGGAGTAGTACTAGATATACTAGTAGTTGTAGTAGTAGTAGATATATGATACTAGTAGTATAAATATAATTATAGCAACAACAGTAACATCAGTCTATAAACCTTCACACGCACGCACTCACACACACAGACAATGTATATCATATACAAAGGCATAAGATTTTATTATTCTGATTTTTCTATGTTCGACAAAACAAAACAAAGTATTAAAGTTGCTGCTACACGTTAGAGTTTCGATTTAATGTTTTTGCAAAATGCAGTCTAACAATTTTTATACAACAGGTGTATATATAAAAAAACATGAAATTTATTCACGTTGTTTTTATTGATTGTGGGTCACGACATTAGGGGCATTTTAAAAATGGATCGCATATTGTTAAGATTAAAAACACATGTTATAAAATTATACATACGTTTGGCTAAGGCACCAGTGAATCTAAAAATAACCATCTTTCAGAAGTTACTTTTCGCTTTGTATCAGACGTACCTTTTGCAGCTGACATCCAGATTTCATGCAAAATCCAAATATCAAGATACCGCTTGTTTCTGCTTGTTTCTGAACAGTGAACATATCAGTTTAATCGTTCCTTTTAAAAGAAAGACAAACAGAAAATAAACTAATGCGACGAAGCCACGGGTTACCAAGGTAACCAGAACAAACACCCATTCAACGGCCATGGAAATAATGGTAACGTTTATCACCGAGAGTTTGGATTCCTTTATTCCTGGTTTATAATATTCGTAGTAAACAAACACACTTCCTGAAATAAAGAAAAAAGAAAAGAGATGAATTTGAATATATATATATATATATATATATATATATATATATATATATATATATATATATATATATATATATATATATATATATATATATATATATATATGCATATGCATAGCTTGTATTATTGCTGCAATATATTTTCCAAGATATTCATTAATAAATAAATGAAAGGACTAGCTGTTACCTGTTGCTAAGCAGACGACCTGTAAAATGATTACACATGTCAAGTAATTTGTTAACCGGATGAACTTCCGCGCTGTCGTCAGGGAAACAGGCAAGTAAAACAGAAGCAGAGATGATGACGTCATGAAGTACAGACTAATTTTTGGCAGCACATTGGCAGCATAAAATATGGCTGAAAAATAAAATAAATGTTAAAAATTAAGTTAAAAAAAAATATAAATGTTAAAAATATAAATGTTAAAAATATGAAACGTTTCATTTCTTCAGGGTTTTTTAAGTTTTTTTTTTTTTTTTTTTTTTGAGTATCTTCTTTTTCAAAGACTGTAAGTACTTTTAATTGCAATACAACAGATAACGACTACAACTAAATTAAATAGATATATTAAACGAAGATGAAAGAATTAAAAATCTTCTTCAGGATAATATAATTATGCTAGGTTTAGTGAGAAAAGCTGATAATTTCACAAACGAAAATAAGAATATCGCTTTTTCTTTTTTCACTTTTTTAATTCATATTTTTCAATTCATTTTTTTTCTTTATTTTTTTTTTTTTCATTTTATTATAATTATTGTTTGTTTTGTTTTGTTTTGTTTTGCTTATTTTTCAGATATTATTTTTCTATTCATATTTTTAAACTTTTTTTTTATCTTCTTATATTTTAATGATTCGCAACTTCATTTATAAAGTATGTTCTTATCATTCTGAATTTAAAGGCATTTAACAGAACTACTCAAGCAACACACTTGTGAAAATATTAAATTTATGAATATTAAACAACGCACTTACCAAACAGAACCTTGATAAACTGGTAGAGGATGACAGAGACACTAAAACACGACAAATCTGGAATCAAACCTGAAATGACACATTTTTATTACTAATTATATAATTATAATTTTCATTAGTATTATTACCTGTATTTACTACTACCACCACCATACCTGCTACTACTTCCACTATATATATATATATATATATATATATATACTTATACTACTACTACTATTAACATTACTGCTACTACAACAACTGATACTACTATAACAGCTAATGATTTTATTTACGCATTAATTTTTGCAACTCAGTCTCTCTGTTAAATTATTAGTTTTTTGAGGGACATCTTTGTACGATCTAGTAACCCATAAAAAAGAAGTCCTTTTTTTTCTTCTTTTTTTTTTAGTTCTAATGAGTTTGTTCCACGGCATCTCTCAGTTTATTTACACCACTATGGCCTGTTTGGCTATGGCTTTTAAGATGTGATTGTATCTGGTTTTAGTTAAACTGGTATTCTGTTTTTACCCTTTGTACTGCAGATGGACATTTACCGAATTAAGTAAAGTAAACCAAAGACAATTATAGTACGGCTTAAAACTGTATTAATCACAGAATGTTAAAACTGTAGTAGTGTGTACACAGGCAGTTCTGTTTAATCATTACATTTGTTTGACTAAATCAGAAAAAAATAATAAAAATAAAATGGCTCTGTAAAATTTGTAATCTCCCTCTCTATCTCCCTCCCATCCCTTCCTTCCCGCCTCTCTCATCTCTGACTCTCTCGTGTCAGATATATATAAATTTATTCCAGATTCTATAAAAAATAAAAATAATAAAAATAATAAAAAAAAGGAATTATGAATATGTACTACATATGTACCAAAAATATGTACCAAAAATAATAAATATGTCAGAAATGATAATAATGCGTTTCAAAAAGCGCATATCGTAGAAAAATATCAAATAATATTGACGGTAGATAAGCTGTGTATGTGTGTGTGTTTGTTTGTGTGTGTGTGTGTGTGTGTGTATGTGTGTATATATATATATATATTATATGTGTATATTATTTCAAGAATTGTTATTATTAATAACGTCCACGTGCTGGATATTTTTCAATAATTCGTCTGTACTTTTCACACACACACACACACACTTTAACTACATGCAATTAATTAATTAATTAATATAATTACCTACCTTTTAGGACATACGATGCATACACGCCCCTGTTCTTAGGCCGATGTTCCATAATCCTGTGGGAATAAATAAAAGCCTGGTATTAAGTGTGTAGAAGTGTCCCATTCGATTGTTTTTGTTTGTAACAATGACTGCCACTTGAACAAGCAATATAACGTTAACGATATAAAACTAGTACGCTGGGTTGACGTTGCACACACAATACAGAACTTGAATGCTGTTTTAACGGTATGAACTGTGTGTAAGTAAAATTAACGGTACGGTACACAGTGTAAAAATACGACGCTATGCTAACGGTGCATTCTATGAAAGTAGTACGTCAGGTTAACGTTACACAGTGTAAAAGTACTACGCTGTTTTATGAGAACGTCATATAAAAAGTAGTACGGTATTTTAACAGAACGTCGTACAAAAAGTAGTACGCTATATTAAGGATACACACATTTTTTTTTTTTTTTATTTTTTACACAATGTGAAAGTAAGTAGTACGCAAGAGAGAGAGAGAGAGAGAGAGAGAGAGAGAGAGAGAGAGAGAGAGAGAGAGAGAGATAGATACATATATACATACATACATATGTACATACTTACATGTGTGCATGTGTGTGTGTGTGTGTGTGTGTGTAAAACTAGCGAGTCATACTATGTAATACATATATTATTTCTACATAAACATCATGTTACATTAACATTCAGTGTATATAACCAGCTGATACCCTGTCCTTTTATTCTTTTTTTTTATTTATTTATTTATTATTGCTTTTTTTTTCTTTTTTTTTCAGTACTCATAAAAAAAACTAACATCTGCTACTTGTGTTTTCTGCGGTGTGACTAACAGACTCTATTTATAAGTGGCAGATTGTTAGGAATTGTGTTTCGTTTTCTTAATTTTATAATTATTTTTATTAAATGCAAACGGGTCGAATGTGTTACATGTTTTCTGTTATTAATTTGGATAACAAATTGCTAGGGAAATACCTGTAGCCATTAACAGCTAGTAATGTCGGTTCAACAGTCATTGTTGACTGCTTGTTTTCTATTGCATGCTGAATGAATAAATTATCATTTTTATAGATCTGATTCGCTTAGTGATTAGAACAGAAACAGCCAAAATATTCTTGCAAATGTTATTTTATTTGTGTTTGGAATTAACCTTTGATGATGATGATGATGATGATTATTATTATTATTATTATTATTATTATTATTATTATTATTTTGACGATGATAAGGACATTTTAACATTTTCCATATTTTTGTGACATTATTGATTAATTTAGGAAAAAAACAAAAAAGATACAAGTTTAAAAAAATATAATAAGAATAGAAGTCAACTTTGCAATAGTTTACTCAGTCTTTCAATCACCTTTAACATTTACATCAGGCCTACATTCTTATCCTAAGTTTGTTATTATAAACTTTATTATTAACAAAGAATGGTACGGTAATAACAGGATATTCGTTTTAATATATAAAAATCTACTAGGCTATTTGTTTCAACCTTCACGTATATGTTATGTTACCACCATTACTTATACATTAGTTACACGTAAATTATGACCGACGTTATACTTTATTTATACATTAGTTGTACATTAGTTATACATTATTTATACATAAGTTATCACCGACATTATATAGTTTACTTATACATGAGTTATACATTAGGTACCACATACGTATATCAGTTATACATAAGTTATCACAGACATTATACTTTACATTTTAAGTTACACCGACGTTATACTTTAGTTATGCATTAGTTTACACATTAGTTAGAACTTACGTACATCAGTTAAGTACGTTAGTTATCACCGTGTTATATGTTAGCTATATAATAGTTATACATTAGTTATAAATAAGTTATCACCGACGTTATACTTTAGTTATATATTAATTACACATTAGTAATACATTAGTTATCACCGACGTTATACTTCATTTATACATATATCATAAGGTCCTTCCGTTAGATGGGAATTATTTTAATATTTGAACAAAGCCAGTATGTAATCCACTACTATATAATACTTGAGTATTTGTCATTTCCGTATTAAGTATTATATGTAGTTAAAGCATGTTTTGCCTGGAAAACAATAATTAGACAGAATGAGATGAAATATAAATATTTTTTATTAAGATTATTAACGTTTTACTTCATTCGTAATGAAACATTAACGTTATAATTACGTTATTATTACTTTTCAAAACCAAATATTAACTTTAACATCATAGTTACGTGATTATTGCATTATTTCATTTGTAACCAAACATTAATGTAACAATTACATTAGGTGTTGGTTGGATATATTATTTCACTTCAAACTCTGTACGCTGTACAATACTTAATGTTACAAAATATTACCTTGATCGTCTCTCCTGTTTGCTAAAGAACTCAAAATATAATTACAAACTCTTTTGTATATACAGCATTATATATAGACTTTATTAAACCTAGTCCTTTCAGATATAAAGTTAATATATAAACATTGTTCTTACCTGCTAAACTGATTTTTTAGCATCGTCCAAGCTTCTGACCTTTTCCCAGGAGAATTCATGACGATTTTATCTACAGAGAGTTGCAGTTAATTAATCCAGACCTCACTTACGTCATTAGTTCACAACTCTAGGTGTATCCAAATGACTGTTTCGATTTCCTTACAGATAAAACGTCATTTTCAAACCTTTCCTGTTTACGATTATTCAGTTTGTTTGTAAACATTCAGTTATCATTCTTACAGTATAACACTGCTATGTAACCACACATGTCATAAAACGATCTTTTTTCTTTACAGTTATTTGGCCTATTCTCAAATAATTTTTTTTATTATTATTATTTTTTTTTATTACATTGACCATATAATAATGCTGTCCAGTAGCAACAATAGTGATTATAATATGGTCGCGCCCAAGAGGCTGCCTCGTGAAGTCGAGAATTGTTCTGCTGAAGGAAGTATTACTATTTTATAACACCGCATAATAAAACCATCCAGTCAGATGTAAAACGCTTTTCTCACTTTTAAATTATTCTGCTACATTTTCAACATCCATTTATTACAGCTACCACACAATAAACACCGAGCTGAGGGGAAAAAAATCACTTTCTCTTCATCGTTTCTTTCTCTTTTTTTTTTTTTGTATGCTTTATTCTCAGTATACGGTAAATACCACTTGGTTGTAGTGTTCAGTAACAAACATAGACAAAGTAGGAAATAATTTTCTTTATTTTCTTTCTTTCTTTTTTTTTTTTTTCTTTTTTTTTTTTTTTTTTTTTTTTTTTTTTTATTTTCTTTTTTTTTTTTATTATTATTTTTTTTTTTTTTTTTTTTTTTTTTAAATGGCAGATATTTTAAAATGATAATACTGTTACGTGAAATATTTCATTAAAAAAAGTTAAAATCACAAAGTAATTATGCAGACATTGGAATCAGATGACGTATGGTAAAAGAGGTGTTAGACCATTCAAATCAACAATCACACCTACAACAACGTGAATTACTGAAGACACTCACACTTCTGAACGAAATAGAACCCTATCCTGCGTAAAATAGCCCCGATGACAAGCAGTCCAAACATCTGACACCATCTTTCAGATAACGTTACAATAAAATCAGCTAAAAAAACACCAGTCAAGGTTAATTGTTGCCTCATTTTAAGTGGCGCCCAGGGCACGTGCCATGCTTTCCATACCTTATGTACGCCACTGGAACAAAAGGAATTAGACCGCCAAAACGTTTGTTCGCTAAATCCGAACGCCTTTTGAATCGAGATCCTGTAAATCGAGGTTTTACTGTATCGACATTTGTCACATGCGGAAATAACACTTCTTTCTTTCTTTGCCTTACTTCCAGTTACTCGGCTTAATTCGGAACGTTTAGATAATACCGCACAAAGACACTGTTCAGTAACAACCGTATGTCTGTGGTATAGACGTGAAGCAAAACAATGTTTTTCTTCTTCTTTTCTTTTTTTCTTTTCTTTCTTTTCCGTGTTCTCTTATCCTCTATTATCATGAGATATAGTCTCTTTTTGTTGTTTTTGTTCCGTGTGTTGGTTTACATAAACGTATTTAGGTTATATAACAACGAAGACACTTGGCAATTTCTCAAAAAGGAAAAAGCGGCATACGCTGATAGAGAGTGTGTGTGCAAATGTAGTAGAAATATTTGCAAGAAAAAGCATCAGTGAGAAACATAACTTACATAGGCAGGTATGTCGGCTACAGTGGTTGTCTTATTAACAGAAGTTTTAGCGCTGTTATCATGAACATTTCGATACAGCTGTCAGAGAAGCTGTAAAAACAGAAGCAGTAGCAACAGCAGCTATATATATATGTGTGTGTGTATGTGTTATGTGTGTATGTATACATACATACATACATATATATATATATTAACAAAGAAAGAGAGAAATAGAGACACAGACATAGATATAGATAAAAGCTGTATACATTTACATATAGATAGGTAGATAGATCATATATTCAACAATGCAGTGTGTGTAACTCTAAGTAATAACATCGTCATCATCAGCAGTATGTACAGCAACGTCTCCCGTGGACTCCTGTCGTCTAAACGACGCCACAGCAATACTCATGATTATCATAGGCAACACTACTAATATGTACTCTAAGCACACAGTCACGAAAGCACAGTCCATCACAACACGATCACAGAACAGACACGAAGTGAAATTTTCAGCAGTTGTTTGGAAAATAGTTTGATTTGTGTCGTTGTAAATTATTAATTCTGGTTCTGCTACCGATGAATAATTAACCCTTGCTTTTGCTGCTCCTGCTGTTGTTCCTAATGATGCCGACGTCGACGTTGCTGTTTTTGCCGTCGTCATCGTTGATATGTCTACGTTTCGAACATAACTGTTTTCTGCTAGTGAATTCTGAATTGTAGTTTGTGCTTCGATTAAGGCATTGCGTGTAACTGAACAAGACTGGAGCGAGTTGTTGATGTTGGTGTATATGTAAATGATGTATGAGCCACCTGTTAATTAAAATAATAATATATAATTTATATGCAAGTATAGTTAAAAATTTATCTTAAGCATGCGGAGGAGTGTGTGTGTGTATGTGTGTGTGTGTGTGTAAGTCAGATATGATAGTGTGTAAATATTTATGTGGGATGTGTATAAGAAAAAGATGAGAGAGTGAGTGAGAGAGATATGACAGTATATGTCTGAGATTAAAACTATGTGCATGGGAAAAAAATGTTAATTTTTTATTTATCATAGAAACAAATAGAGAATGAGACTAACAGACAGACAGACAGAACGTACTAACCTGCAAGTTGAACTATTGGAACTGTTAAAGCAAGGATAATCCAGATCAGAACCCACACAGTCTTTTCTAAATGAGCGTTCACTCGACCGAACACACACATCCACAGATACACACTGTAGAGAGGACACGCTATGCCTACACATCCAGACACAACCAGGTAAATAGGTACATAGGGAGCAAGTGGACAGGCCCGAATGTATTCAACACCTGTTAAATAAAAAGATAGATTTAGATATATATATATGTATATCTCAGTAAAAGAATGGTTATATGCTTAACCACAGTGCAAAACGTTATTAGATATCAATTAAACTGGATTTTGTATAATCATTACTAAAGGGTGGTCAACAAACCAAGTCAGTTTAGAAAAGTTAAATTACATCACACATCTAATTTTCACTTAACTCCTCTGAAAGAAATTCATATTATGACTCATCACAATGTTTTATGACAAGGGAGCGCTTTATCACTGGACTACATTTTATACCTCGTAGTCTGAATTTAATTTGAGAAGATAAGCTCGCGTGAAATAGGACCTGTAACAGTTTCTTTATAAAATTACTTACTTAATAAATATGGCCGAAAACGACAGCCATCAAAGTCAAGGTAAATATATTGCATTCGATGCTGGATTTGTGGCGAGTTCGGATTTCAATTGTGGATTATCTCTGCATTTGTGTAACATTATATTTATCACACACACACACACACACACACACACACACACACACACACACACACACAAAACATACAGCATATAAAACACATATAGCTAATATACTAATTATACACTGACTATACTGAAAAAAAAAAAAAAAATTATGTTACGCTTCATTGAGAAATAATTACATTCAGATAGGAAAAAAATATATGAAAACGAGAAAAAGGAAGATAATTTACCTATAACAATTTTAGGAAATCCAATGATGATTAACAGACACATCATGATTGTGACAGCTACAAAGAAAATTTGTTATAATACTGAAAGATTACGACAGATTAGTGGTGACATTACTGTGGTTAACGAACTGAAATCTCAGCCATGTTTTCAATATCACACTGATTTTACGAACAAACAGAATAAAAAATGTTTAATATTCATTCAGTTAATAATTTTATTTGTTTATAGCGACAAAGAAAGTTAAGTAATATACGCAAAAAAAATAAAAAAAAAAAAAAATTAATTAATTAAAATAAATCATTACGATGTATGAACAAAGACATTTTGTCATAGACTTAAGGTACAATCTCTGAAACTGCAATGATCTAGTGTTATTAATAATATTAATAATGATAATAATAATAACAGAAGTTTTCTCTCCATTTTTTTTTTTTTCTGCGATAGCATAAACACACTGTACTTTTATTCACTATTAGTATCAGACTTCAAAAATGCAATATAACATTAAGGTCTTTTTAAAAAATATATTAAAAATTAAAATAATTCAGTAGGATTAATGATTCAAACCATATTTTAGAAGTTTCCAGAAATCGATCGGTAAAAGAGATATTTGAAGATCTTACCCAAAAACATTGTGAAAAAACATTGATATCCTGTTTGGGATTGAAGTTTCTGAAATTTGACTCGACTCCGAAAACTGCTTTTAAATGACCTGTAGGTGAATAAAGCAATCAGTGATAAAAAATATTTGATTAAGAAATTCTTATTATTTTAGTGTAAATCAACAAAGATCCTACATGTCAGTACGATGAAGACGTACTGATAAATACGTCGACCAAAATAATTATTCTCTTTCAGGATGGCAAAGTAGTGATAAATATGTCGAAAAAGAAATATGTTAATCTGATGAACAAATGCTGATAAAGACGCCGACAAAGATAATTATTTTAAGTATTTCATAATAATGAAGAAGCTTTGGTATTTGTGTTTTTATCTGTCTAAATTCCGTGAAAATCAATCTCTCTGCGTTCTTTCTTGGTCGTACAAACAACCCTTTTACAACTAACACTAAGCCTGAATTACTTTAATTTCATTTGAGATGTAATATAATGACTATTATTACTATATCGCTTTTTCATAGCGCTGTTGGCTCTTGTATTAACAAGTTGTAAGTAAAACGGGTGTAGTATGTACCAGACCAAGTGGAACGACCACTGAATATCGGAACACAGCAAAAAGGAAAACTATATAAATCTAGTGCGATTAAAATATTCATAGAATCTAAAAACCTGCATTTGTACGATCAATGTGCTTACCTGGAATTCATTTTAACTTCTGTTTTTCAAAAATAACAGTCGATCAGTGTTGTTGTTAGTGTCTTAATTTTTTCGCGGATGATTGCCTTGCCTTTACAGTATTAAGAGTATACTTTACGAACGATTTTTAACCACTGTTCAGCGAAGGTAAATAGGCTAAGATTGTAAACCTTATGTCTTCTTGCGCAAGCCCTCTTTTTAATGATATTACTGGTATGGTTAAGTTATATAATTCAAGATATTTATACAACCAGGTAGAATTAGGCTATTGCAAGTTTTACGACAGTGTTTAAGGACGTGCCATTACTGTTACGATACATGATCGAGCTATTTTTATACCACCAGGTAGAATAAGTCTATTGCAAGGTTAAGGACTGGGTTTAAGCAGCGACATACCATTCAGTATGTCATTTGTTTTATTTATACATTATATGGAACAGTGTTTTGAAACCGGGTGCTAATAATAGTAATACTGAAAATAACAATATAACAAAAAGAAAACATAAAAGAAATAAAGGAAGGAAACAAGAAATAAAGGGAAAAGGAAAAGAGTACATTTTTATAGATATTTAGAACAGTTAATCATGGAGAAACAAAATAAATAAATAAATAAATAATATATTATAACATAAATATAATATAATAATAATATAGTGTTTGAAGACAATTGCTTGTAGTCTGTAAATAAATACTATACATCCACATGAAAACATATTCACTTACATTCTGAAATACATCTATTTCGGGTAATATAATTTATTAGCATTGAATTTGCTCGATAAATGAATTCGTAAGAATAGGAGTCATTGATATAGCCGTCATAATTTATTCCTAATGTTTTGTAATAAATAACTGTGGCATGAGACCAAAGGGACGCAACTCTTTATGGAGGAGTTTTATTTTGATTCGGTACAGAATTCTGCAGTAATTGTTTAAAGGTTATAATTATTAACAACTTTTTTAATGCAGATTAACATGCAGCATAAAACACCTTTTTGAATTTATTGATGTCAAATATAATACGTTTGCAACGTTTGAGACTTTAAGTCAAAATATGACAGTATTAGATAGTTTTCTTTAATATAATTTGTTTATTAGAAACTGAAAAGTACTAAGTAGTAAAAATAATCGTTTTGCAACATAAGTTTAATTTTCTTGTTTCTTTGTACTTAAATTAAGTTGCTGTCTATAAATATTGTTATGGGTAAGATATGTAATATGTCCCGAATATTTTTTAAATAATAATAATAATAATAATAATAATAATAATTATTATTATTATTATTATTATTATTATTATTATTATTATTATTATTATTATTATTGATCAGACCTCTCATGTTGAATTTATTGCTTATTATCAGTAGTGTTTATTTTATTACATAATGAGAAAAACACAGCAACAAAACAACAGCTATATAAAAAAAAAAAAAACCCACAAAAACCTTCAAATTCAATATCTATATAGGCTTATAGCATTTTATAAAATATTATTTTACCACTTTTATCAATAACTGATATAATAGTATTTATTTTTAAAAAACATAAGATAATACTTAATTCTTTCTTTCTTTCTTTTTCACTGAAATGTAGATATGGATTCTTCATTTGGCAGAAAAAGTGAAAGACCTAAACGAAAAAAGCGTTCTTTCTCTCCAGATATTGATCTTGGTGCGATAAGCACACAGGGAGGCCATAAAAGAAAAAAGAAAAAACATAATCTGTTACCTCCGTCTTATGGTGCCAATAGACCTTATGATAGACTGCCTAATGGTTAGTGCCAAATTTAAATTTGAAAAGGATAACTAAAACAATACCACTGTAAATGTGAAATAATTTTATTTGTATTTACCTTGAAGTAGCCTTCTAGAAACATGAATGCAGGTGATATAAAATGGTTAATTATTTAACTAAACCAAAACTAAACAGTAATTTTTAATTTTTATATAAAGACTTAAAATATTTAGCACATTAATGATTGAAAAATACATGTAGATAATATATCATCATTATGCATTTGAATGTTTAGTTCTTAAATTAAAGTAAAGTTAAGCTCTATGGTCTGTTTTTATTAAGTATTATGTAAAAAATAAATTATTTAAGTTGCTGAAAAGCAATATATATTGATCTAAAACATAAATGAGGTGTCTGCCCAGATGTGCCCCATCATTTATTTCACTGCTTGAAAAGTTCTTAATATAACAAATTCTCCAAAACATTAATGTGCCAGATGTGCCCCACTGCTAGAAAATATCTTAATTGTTGAAATATAAAATATATTCAGAATTTGTTGTAATATAACACATCAGTATTGCAGTATTTTTTTTTTTGTTTTTTTTTTGTTTTGTTTTACTAGGAATGCCTTTTTGTTGTGATTTGTGTAAATCTCCGTATGTCTGCAATCCTCTGATGTCAAAGAGAGGATCTCGGACAAAACGCAGCAAACATCAGCCATGTCCTCGCATCAAGCTGGACATGACGACAGGTCGCAAGTTGACTTTGTGTAACGCCTGTGGTAAGTTAGCATGAAAGAAAACAACATTTTTTTATTTAACCCTTCAAGAATCGGGCAGTGTCAGACAAACCCACATACATTTTTGCTTTAAATTTATTTTAGGAATTATGAGGTGATGTTGCCGTTTCCAATTCCTTAATAATAATGAATGTTCTATGATACTTCTTGTTTTCATTTTTGACCAAATAGCCCCAAAATCGGTCTTAAAGATTATTCCTGTATGATAAATAGTGCAAGCCCTGAAGGGTTAACATATGTTATCTTAATGTTTTAATTTCATAATTTTATAATGAGCAAGATATTATTTTTGTGATGTTCCTTATTACTGTTAATGTCTGAAAAAGGATTATCTGTGTGAGAAAGAGAGTTTAGAATGTAATTTATATTTTTATTTTTATTTTATCATTTCTATTTTTGTTACGAATAAATAACATTATACAATCCATGAGATAACTAAAGGGTTAAAAAAGAAAAAAGGAAAAAAGAAATTAAAACTAATCCTAATTTTTAAAATTTTGGATTTACTTTTAGATCACTCTAAAATATAATGATTAACAAAGATCAATTACTGTGATAATGTATATTTTACCATAGTTTATTTTTTCACAGGTTTAGCACTAGACAGGCCTAAACCTCCAAAGAGGACACCTAAACCAACTCTGACAGAAGATGATAAAAAGAAATATTTGGCTGAAGCCAAACGTTTTGCAGCAACACTAGCTAAAGATTTAAAAGTGCCTAAAAGTAGGTTTCTTTGTCACTGATTTTCCTGTGGTGTTATGTTTGACAAGGTTTTTAATGCTTATAGAGTATTAACAAGTATTAACAGAGTAGATTAATACAGAAAAACATTTATTGACATTTTATCATTAGTTCAGTTGAGACTAACTCTTTTTTTTATACTGTTTCAAAGATTTTGTGATATATTTTATTTGAAATAAAATTTTATTGCTTAATTTGAATTAAAATTTTATTGCTTAATATGAATTAAAATTTTATGTTTTAATATGAATTAAATTATTTTTTTAATTTGAATTAAAATGTCATTAAAATTTTATTGCTTAATATGAAATTAAAATTAATTTGAATTAAAATGTCTCTTTTAAAATTTCAATTAAAATTTTAATTTATATTTCAGTCGAAGATCTTTACTGTCCAACAATTAAGAGAACACCATGCAAATGTCTACAACGATACATTCTCCGTGGCTGTATGTTTTGAATTTCATTAACGTTATTTTAAATTGCCATGTAGTGATTATACACATAGCTCTTTTATCTTCAACTGATGAATTCTTGTGATCAGACATGGATCAGCTAGTTTGTGGCAAGCAGTTTATTTTATAATTCAAGCATCTTTTACCTTCTTTAATATAAACACCCTCTGGTTATAGGTTCTGTATTTATTTTGTCTAGTTCGTTGATGTCAACGATTTATTATTTGCAACAATCTGAAGAAAATAAAGAAGATCTAAATGTTATTTTTCCTCATGCAAAGATATTTTATTTTTATTAACATAAAACATAGTTTTATATAGGCTGTCTGAAGAAAGAACAAATTATTCGCCTAATAATAATAATAATAATAATAATAATATATTTTAAATATGTTGTGATAGCTGTAGATAGGATAAAATGTGTATTTTTAGCAACAAAAGAAGAATGTGCAGCCAAGGCGCGTCATCTTGTGGGTTTGTTAACTGAAGCAAGACGTCTTGCTTCACTGAAATCTTATGATGACAGTCAGATAGCCATGACAGGCCGAAGAGGCAAAAAGTATGTATAGAAATTACATTTAAATTTTCTTTAAGAAATGACAGAAAGGTTGTTTTCAGGGAGTGGTAACATTGCATGTTAGTAGACTTTAACTACAATGGATTGTGAAAATTACAGCAATTATTTACTTATTTTATTTATCTAAGTAAACTTTATAATAATTTATTTTTTTAAACTTCACTTCAAATTAAAATTATCTGAGTAATAATTGAATACGTTAGTGAACGTTCATTACAGAGGATTTAAAAAAAAGGTCATTATGGAAAATTACAGCAATTGTTTAGATATTTTATTTGTCTATAAAGACTTTTTAACTATTCATTGAGATATATATATATATATATATAGTTTTTTAGATTTGAATTTACATTATAATTAAAAGTATCTGCTGTAGGTGATAAAACAATACTGACATGGTAGTCATATGAACATCTGTTATATTTTAAGTAATAAAATAATTGGAGCCGTGATTATTTATTTTAATTAAGCACAAAAAACAGTACTCAGCTAAAAAGTTTGATAAATGAGAATTGTGAATCAAGATACATATATACCTTTTTTTAGTATTAATTTATTATTATTATTTTAAAAAATTTTTACATTATATTTTTTGTTTTCAATTTTATTTTATTCCATTTTTTTTTTTATCATCATTATTATTATTATTATTATTATTCATAAAATTGAAAATTAGACATTTTAATGTTATTCCCATTAATGTTTGTACAGAAACATTGGTTTGGGAAATGGTCAGAAACGTTCAAAGCAGTTTGAAAACTTTGTCATGTCCAAAAGACAGTATCTACGTAACAAACTTGAGCTGTGTGAAAGGGCCACACAAAAAGTTCTCTGTTACTCAAACAACTTCCTTCACAAGAAACTGAAAACAGAAGAGGTAAATTTAGTTTATTTCTTCTGTCCTCTATCATTCTCAAATATTTTTTTTGTCTTTGGTTTCACCTTCAAATCTCTTGTTCTGTAACTCTTTCATTTAAAAAAAAATTCTTTTTGCTTTCATTCTGCCACTAACTCTCTTGCTTTCTTTATCAGTGTCTCATATCTCTTATTAAAATATTCCTCATTTTCATTATTCTCACAAAAGTTAATAAACAAATCAATACATTTAAATAATTAATTATCAGTTTCATATAAGACATTTTTGATATTTATTTTTTATCAAAGTTAATTTTATTTGACCACCCAATTTTGTTTAACATATTCTTTTTCATCTTTATGTACCTAATAATCATTAAAAAATAAACTACCTTTATCTGTATTAAATATAAAAGTATGTTGTTAGTGTGATAATAGTATAAATATGATCTGATTCTGTTTCACATTAGCGTGGTTGTCGCATTGAGCGAGTGAGAGGGAAGTGTGCGCTGGGACAGCTGATACCAATAACAGAACTGTTCAAACATTCCTGCTGCATTGACAAGTGTGTCAGGGTAAGTAGAGTTACAGCAAATGTGTAACTGCAGACAGAATAACAGAATTGTAAATTTTCCACAAAACACAAAATTGCAGATAGAATAAAATAATTGTAAATTTTGCACAAAGCACAAAATTGCAGACAGAATAAAAGAATTGGAAATTTTCCACAAAAAATGGAATTGTGGATGAAATTGTAGAATTGGTTATCTTAAACTGAATTTACATTTTTCTGTATTGTCATATAAAATGTCAATGTCACATTACAGAATTATTTTTTATTTTTTATTTTTTTAATATACATACAATGCTATTCTGCTTAACTGTTTATGTGAATCATTAAGAAACAACAATGTTAATCTATGACAAAATGTAAACACACATTTCCAAATAATCTTAGCTGCCATTTTGTTTTCAACACTCACTTTTGTTTGGTTGGAAATTCCTAGGAGATATTTGAGTACACAGATGCAAGAATACATGCACACTCTTTACATAAATTGACCAATTACATTTTGTCTTTTCAGCAAACATCTAAATTTACAGTAACTGAAATCAAAAGCTTTTATTTGTATACAAAATGTCATTCCATTTACTAAATAAACATGAAGTTGTTTAAAGTAAACTTTCTTTATTGACAGTAGAATAAAAATTAATGCAAATTGGTTATATTAACATTTTTTTAAAGAGAACCAACAATAATGTTTGATTAATTTATGATTTTATGAATCACTGTTTATTACTATAATATTAAAAAACAAGAAATATCAATTATGTAAAGTCTTGTTTGTGGTTCTCAGAGCAAACTGGACATTTTAATATTTATATTTTTAATTTATGTAAACATTTCTAACACCTGTATTTATGTTTATTCATTAGTATGGCTCATGAAGTCTCCTTAATCTTTCTTCCAGCTTGAACCTAAATAAAGTTCATTTGATGTAACATGTCCTTGTATATTGCATATTGTTGAAAATGAATAAAAATATATTTATGTAATAGTATTTTTTTGGATTATGAGAGAAACATTTATCATTATTTGTGTTTTTTCTGATGAGTATTTTTGTGTTCTGGTTTAGATGTCTCTAACACATCAGGTGTTGGTGGAGCAGTGGCGTGAGCGAGCACAGACTGGACAGGCTGAGGCTCGCAGAGTTCTCGCAGAAATGCTCACACCAGTCGGTGAGTACTTCCAGTGAGAAATCTGTTCAGTCCAAAATACACTGATAACTGAAATTCATAACATCAAAGATTTGCTACATTTTAAAAATCATTCTTAATTTCTTCCATTTGTGGGGTTTTGGAAAATATACTTAAAGGAACAAAAAAAAAAACAAAAAAATGAAATGAAATGAAATATAATATAATATAATATAATATAATATAATATAATATAATATAATATAATATAATATAATATAATATAACATAACAATAATTTAAAATAAAATAAAAAATTTCCTGTTTCAGGTGGAATACGCCAGAACTGCTACAAGTTCATTTCCATGGTAACAGGATGCAGTACAAGCACTGTTAGTAAGGTTAATGATCAGATGAAAGAGACGGGTGGGGAGAGGGAGCCACCCATGCATGGTCTTCGCAAATATTGGCTCACCTGTACACTGAGGGGAAAAACTGGCTCAACAAGTGACGACACTGGTAAGAAGATAAAAAAATTTATTCTGGACCCTAACTTGAACCAAATTATAGGACATGGAATATGATAGAGTTTTAGATATTCAGAAACTTTTTCTCCATTTAAGTTGTATGCACTGTGAAAAGCTAGCCATGTTTGATCTAGATTGTGACACTATCTATAGTGGGAAAGGAAAATGATTGCTTACATTTTTGTTTTAGGCAAGGTATGTAATTGATGGGATCCACTTAAGTAAACAAAAATAAATTATCACTGGAAAAATACACACTGTATTTATGCAGTTTGTTCATACCATCATAGAATGATTTTCTGCTGATTATTTTTCTCTATTTCATCAAAAGATCTTAATGTAATGATATATCTCATAAATAATAGCATTTTGTTTGACATCAGAATTCCATATGTTTTCAGGTAATACGACAGATGTTGACCATCCAGACACTCCAGTTTCTACAGTCAGTCATTGCACTGACCTGTCTAATCAGGAGCCAGAGGTCAGTTCTACAACATGTTGTTCAGATCAGACAGTGACCTCTGCAGAAAGTGACCCACTCTCCTTGTCTGTGAGTATTAACTATGTCTTTCAGAAAGTTGTACTGAATGATAATTTTAAATATTTATTTTATAAAAAATCTTTTAGGCAAATTTTCAAAAAACTGCATTATTGCTTGTTGTGTAGGTCATTGCAATGAAAATTAATAGATACCTTTAGAATAATGAAAATTATTTATAATGAATATTGTAACATTCCAAATCTAGTGATTAAATTGTGTTTGTTTCAGTCTGATATGCAACGTGAAAGGTTACTGCAGCTACAACAGCAGCTACTACAAAAGCAGAAAAACATACAAGAACAACAGCGACTAGTTCAGGCACAGCTGTTGAAGCACACACTGATTCAGGACATGAATCAATCTGATGAATCATCTCAGGCACTGCTTCAACAGTTGTCTGTGCCTGATGAGTTGATTCAGCAGCAGCAGCAGCAGCAGCTACCAAATCATGATGTGTCAGACTCGATGATGCTGCAGAAGACTTCCACCACACATGGATCTTATCAGTTAACAGACAGCCAAGAGCTGATCAAGTCAAAGACAACAGAGAACTCTGTGTTTCATGTACAGAACAGATCACAGAATACTCAACACCATCAGCTGATCAAGACAAATGTGTCACAAGAGTTGCTGTTTAAGAAAATGCCTAAATTGGCAACAACTACACTGACACCACCTCAGGTAATAGCTGAACCAGTTGCACCTCAGCAAGATGTTGTTCAACAGATAGCAAAGCCTGGAGTGTTTCAGCAGTTGTCTAAATCAGACAGCAGCATCCTGGCACCTTTTTCTACATCTCTTCCAGCTCCTCGCCCTTTGCTAAGACAGGTGCCTAAATCTCAGCCAGTTCCAGCTTCAGAAGTGTCTAGATCAAACAGCTCCAGGCAAGTCCCACACACAACATTCACTCTGAGTGGATCACAGCAGATTTTTTCTCCTGTCACACAAAACAGACAGAGTCTGACTCAGCAGTGTCCGTCAGTTCAAGTAAGTAGCTGTTGTTCTTTTTTGTTTTACTTCCTCACCAAGTTCAAACTAAAGTCTTGAGAAAAGACTTCATTTGTTTAGAAAATTATGTTAGAAAAGAGTTTGGGGGAATACATTGCCAGGAATAGTAGTTTACTGGCAAAAACTGAAAGTTGTAATAATTTTATTTTATTTTATTTTTTTTTTTTTTTTTTAACTCAGTGGTATAATTAGTAATTAGTTATATTCTTATTCAAAGATACCAAGATGTAACTTATGAAGGCAGTCATATTAATTTTTAACATGACTTGTTATATGTTGTTATATGCTGGAAATTAATTAATTATATGCTAATTATAATGAAGCTGTATTTTTATTCTAAGATGTTATTCATTTGTTGTGTTTTATAAGTGGTGTTAATAATTAATAGTTGTAAAAAAAATTAAAATTTCTCTCTCTCTCTCGCTCTGCAGAATATAACAGAAGGAAATGCAGCAGGAAAACAACATCATGTATCAACTTTGATTTCAGTACCTGCCTCTCACGTTAGTCTCAAACACAGCAAGGTCACTAGTGAGACTAGACCATCATCTCAGACTGGAAGTAAAGTGGCTACACAAAAACCAGCTCAATTGTGTGTTCCTCCCAGAGTCTCGTCTCAACACACAGTCACTCAGACAGCCTCAACCAGCACCACTAGCACTGAGCAGGTAGTCGAGGCTCAGAAAAATATTGCAACTTTTCCTTTTGTCATTCTACACAACGGAACACAGAGTCAGCTGATTCAGATTCCTGTTGCATCAGCACCTGTGGTGCTCGCCTCAGGAAAAAACACAGAAGGACAAAATGAAAAGAAAGAAACTAATTTCAATAACAGTACATCTGTACCATTCATGTTCTTACAAAATATTCCACAAAGTCAGAGTTTTCCTGTCTCAGTACTTCCAACATCTACAGTCCTCAGTAAATCAGTTCAGTTAAATCAGAATCAAAACATCCCTCAGAATTCTAAACCAGAGTCTGTGGCATCACAGAAACAGAACCAAGCATTTTCTCTCTCCTCAAGCAGCAGAACTGGAGGAATGACGGTGCCAGTGATGGTAGTCAACAACACAGCACCTAATACAACCCTGCAGTTTCCAGTGACTTCAGTGTTTTCAAATAACGAAAATCCTCAGCTGTCTGCTAACTTAGTCTCCTCATTAACTTCAACTGCAAACAAATCACTGAGTGTAACTCAGCCAGAGCAAGTTCCACCATCAACTCTTCCATACATTACTGGTGGGACAAGGATTCAGATAGTCAATCCGGTGAACCTGCAACAAATCCAGGAGATGATAAATCTAGGCCACATCCAGCCAAGTTACCCCCCTTTAGTCAGCAGTGTATCTCATGCAGTTGTTTCACCAGACAGTCAGAGCATCCAAAAGTCAAACAATCAAATCAGTGATTCAAATGACCACCTGACCAAGCCAACAGCAAAAGCTGCATCAGTTTCCAACACTGTTGGCTCCTCATCAAATCTCTACTCAGCCAGTTACAATACACCTGCAGAATCTGAAGCTGAAAAGCAAGCTCCACAAACATTGTCCAGAGGACAGTTTGATGCAGTGGTCACAACGGTGGTCAGCAGTCTCTCCTCTTGTCAGTCTGTTTACAGCAGCAGTACAAAAAATAACAGCAGATCTCAGAATTTTCCAGCCATCTCACACCCACTCACATCAACCAGTCTTAATAATCACAAGCAGTTGCCAGAAAAAAGCAGTCCACCAGCAGAAACAACATCATTCACAAATACAGACTCTAAGTCTGGAAGACAACAGGTACAATACAGTGTGGAACCCAACACAAACAGTCCACTGTTCTTACAGCCTGGATCACCAGTCATGGATTCAGTGAAGCTTCAGCATTTTCTTTCAAGTGATGACTTGTCCAGAACTCTGGACTTTGACTTCAGCTGTTCACCACTGACCATGTCTGACTGTGACAGCAGAAGCAGAAACAGCAGTGGAGAGTCAATAGAACCAACAATATCCTTAGACACTTCCAGAGAACTCTTACAACTCCTTATTCAACAGGGAAGACTGTTTACAATAACTAATGGACCACAATAATCATAGCTGTACTTTAGTTAATTCTTTAAAAAAAAACAAGCAATAAATTAATTAATTAGTAATAATTTATGTTGATATTAAAGATTATTACAGATAGGTATAGTTGTTCCCCAAACTACACTTGTCAGTATTAATTGCTATTTACAAGACCACAAGAAATCTAGATGTATTTTGCTAATTTAAAATAAATATATAATAAACAGTAAAATTCTGATATTAAAGATCATTATAGATATGTATAATTATTCCTGTAGCAATATTTTTATGAGTAGATAATACCATTATCAAGATCTAATGGCCTCAATAGTCTTTGCTTTATTAAATTAATTTAGTATAAAATAATAATTATTATTATTCTGTATCATAAAGGATATTTGTTGATGCATAAAGATCTTCCAATATTTATTTATTTATTTTTATTTATTTTTTTATTTTTTGTTTTTTTTTATTATTATTTTTTTTTTTATTTTTTTTTTTTAATTTTAATTTTTTTTTGCCTAGGAGAATATCATTCACAAAAATAATAGCTATACTTTAATTAGTTTTCAAAAGAGATAATGTAAAAATATTTATTATAGGACATAAAGGTGATTTGTATCTGCATAATTATAATTCATCAACATATTTTCCAGTAAGGACAATCATTAGCAATAATTAATTTGAAAGAAAAAGACAAATATCAAAATATTTATGACAAAACATAAAGGACATGGTTCTTTCTTTAATAACTCCTTTTTCAATAAAGAACGTCTTTAACAATCTTAACAATAATAATCATAGCTGGTGTTTCTAATTAAGATATAAAAAAGAATAATAATAAAAGATTATACTAAGACATGAAAGACTTGATTTGGTTTAGTTGTTAAATTTTTTGCTGATTTGTTCATGAATATTAAGAAGTTAATGTTGAAAGTTGCCTTAAATGTTAGGATTATTAATATTGATACATAAGAGTTTATGTACAAACCTTTTGTTCATAAAAGGTTTATATTTCTTAAATTTAAATTAGTAGTATATGTATATATTTTAGTTCATATATGTAGTCTAGGCCCATTCATATTTTGTTTCAGACATACTAACTCTCTCTCTCTCTCTCTCTCTCTCTCTCTCTCTCTCTCTCTCTCTCTCTCTCTCTCTCTCTCTCTCTCTCTCTCTCTCTCTCTCTCTCTCTCATTGTTAATTACACTAAATAAATCATTACTGTTATCTTCATTGTATCAAGGATTTTTTTTATCGCAAGGCCTTGTAAATTTTTATACTTTATCAAAGCTAGGTACCTACAAAGATAGAAAACGATGAGTTTGAAATACAGAAAATGTGCTGGTTGCAGATGTCTGCTCTCCACCCTCAGATCTAGATCCATGAAAACTGAAAATAAAACTGAAAATAGAAACTGAATTATGTCTATATTTTCTGAAGCTGCCAGAAACTCCTATCTCTTTATTTAGCTTTCTGGCAAACAGAATCTTATGTTCTTTATAATAATTTTATAAGAAATTTTTATTTTTATTTTTATTATTTTAATTTTGAAAATATGTATTCATATAACAAGAGTTATTTTCATTGTATTTTTATCTTATTGAAATAGATACCACTGTATTAATTCGGAAAAGAAAGAAATAAATAGTGGTTATCTGATGTTATGCTTTGGTGGATTTTTTTGTTAATATTTGTTTGTTTGGTTTTGTTTCCTTTATGTTAGATGGATAAAAAGATGTCATTAACTATATATATATATATATACATACATAGATAGATAGATAGACAGATATAGATATATATATCTCTGTGTGTGTGTATGTGTGTGTTACAAGTTTAGCAAGAAGAAAACAATAATATGAATTAAAAACAGCAGCCGAAGTAATATTTAAAACAATTAACATTCAAGAAATTATATATTAACGTGTATGTTTTATTGAACACTGGTATTGAATACAGCATTCGAGTGATACAGCTTTTTATCATCTTATCAGTTTTGATGCTACCGAAATATACACTGGGCATCGATATACTCATAATCTGATCTCTGTCTGAAACTTAATATCCAGTATTATACATTCATCCATCCATGCATTTACATACGGTTTTTAACATAAATACCAAAACACGACTGCCCTTTAATAATGAATACTAATTTAAAACTTTATTCTTTGTGCATGTGATTAGAATGATGCAAAGTAAATAAACATGATTAATAATTTCATAAACGATATCGCTATTATGTACATTAATGTTATTTCAAATATCCATTGTGTATTCTTTACATTTAAAGGTTATTTCCACAAAATAACGACTGAGCATACACGGATGCATTTATATCTCTTTTGTATTATCCTAATGACATACAGTTTCAATACAGCATACATGTTCATCTGATCATCATTAGTCACCGGTTTTAATTGTTTGATTATTCTCGTGCATGTTTGTTAATGTAAGCAATATTAATTAACTTCACGGTTTGATTTTGTTAATATTGTCAAAGAATTCAATCAGTCTCTATTACAAGTCTGAATGGATTCGCAGGACATTGCTTGACGAAGACACAACTAAACAGTGTGATTGAAATAGCAGCAAGTAATTTATAAAAAGAATCAAATTGATTGATTAGAGTATAATTATATTTATAATACTGCTGAATAAGAATGAAATAGCTTTTTGCTATTTATTTATTTACAGATTGATAGTGATTATTATAGTTTAAATAATCTCTTTATTGACTTTGCGTTATTCATTTATTTATCTTTATTTATTTATTTGTATTTTGTTACTTATTCTTATATTTTGTAACATCAATCGATAATATGTGAATAACCAATAATAATGTTTGAACTATTTAATTTTTATTTCTTAAATGCATATAAATATATATATATAATTAGTGTTGTGAATTCATACTTACTCATATTTTTGTCGCGTACAATATGTGTGTTTCTTTGTGTAATGTTTGTGTGTGTATGTGTACACACACTCATACACAAACACTCATACACACACACACACATATATACACATATAAATACACACACACACACACACACACACACACACACATATATATATATATATATACACACACATATACATATATACTTCTAGAGAGTGAAATCAGAGATAGTTAAGTGATATCGGAAAGTACGTAGAGTAACAAAAGAGATCGTACTGTAAATGTCTTTATGATGTCCCTAGAGATTATTATTTATTCATTGACCTTGTGGTAGAAAAGGTGAAAGTCAAGCTGGACATGCTTGGTCCAGTACATATTTCTGTCGTCCATTATTGGCATGTGAACAGTTACACACTTCAAGTATTCCATTGTTAAGAACGTACGCGTCAACAAAAAGCTTTTCCATAATCATGTGCTGTTTGTTCATGTCTGCTCTTCTGAAACACAATATTTAATGAAAGGAAAAGAAAAAAAAAAGGTTTATATATAACATATCTAAACCATAAAACAAACATATTTTGTTTTGTTTTTAGAATATACGTTAAAAAATAACCCTTCGGAAACAGCAGTCATTTTAATGCTGTTACTTTTATTTCTACTGCTTTTAAAAAGTAAGTCTTTAGTAGTTTTTAATTCTCCACTGCTATTTTATTGGTTTGTTTATTACTTTAATGTGTTTATGAAAATTGCCTTTCCTTAAAGTTTAAATATATTTTTGCCTTTCCTTAAAGTTTATATATTATTTGAGTGTTCAGAGTTTTCGGTAAAAATAAAATGATCATATTGTAATAAGATATATTTGACCGGTGCCTGCAAAACGAATCACTTGCTCCAAAAATGTGAAACTTGTCTTGTCAAGATGTTACTGTAAAGGAAACTGTCGGCTTTAAAATAATACGGAAATCATTAAGATATCTCCAAAACTGAGGAAAACGTTGATACGTACTGGGTATAAACAGTTTTTTGTTCTCTTTCTTTGCCACATAGAATCGGAACACAAAGGACAAAATTTCACACAGATTGTATGTTTGAAATTTATCTATTAATAAAAGCCATCGTTCCGGCCAGAAACCCAGAAGTCATACAACAGAGGTCACGTCTCTGGGATAGTGTACAAAATGGATTCCTTATTGCTATCTGAAAAGTGTATCCCTTGAAGCGAAAACAGCGGATTTCCTCTGTAGCTATTTCAATGATCCCGTAACTGTAAATAAAATGTGTTAAGAATATCGTTAAATAAAACATTTCCTTTCTTTGATACAAATCACTGATTCATTTAAACTTCATTCTTCCAGTAAACGAACTTCATTTTGTTTTATTTTATTATTATTAATTTTTTATATTTCGGTATATATGTATAATTATTTATTTATTTACTTTTTTTTATTATTTCTTGATTGCATTTCCAGATGATTTAGTGTGATTATAGTTTATTACTTGTTTGTGTATGTAGCGATAATCAATACAAGCAGGTACACAATATAAATTCTACCTTCCTCTTCCACGTACGTAGAAATCTACAGATGAATGAACATAACGATGCCTGAATGACTTTTTAAAATCACCGGTATTATGTGTTATTTATATATATATATATTTTTTTTTCAATAATCACATGGGAGAAAACACTTACCCTCTTTACTGATTAGAAAAAAGGGATGTTTTATACTGTATTTTCAGGTAAACAGGAAAACACATACCACAGTCATTGATAAATCAGTCGTGAAACAATGACTGGAAAAGGAAAATGGCTAAAGAACACTGATCCATCATCACATTACGCCTCGACCCTGTTCTCTAATTAACACATTCTTCGAAATCTGTTAGATCTTCGTGAAAAAAAAAAAAATAATAATAATAATAATAAATAAATAAATAAATAAATAAGAGAAAGAAAAAGAAAACAATCTTTTTATTCATGAGACGTTGTCGGTTCTTGCAGTTGTCAAATTTTGAACATTGAATCAACAATATTTTCTGGTTAATGCAGCAGTAAAGAGTAAAGATTACAAAGGAATATCTGGTGTGTTCTTACTGTTGTCTTCTTCTTTCAGCTGTTCGGTGTGATTATGCGTCTGAAGAAGAAAGGCTTCGTTCTGTAATTTTTAAAACTTACAATACTGACGTACGACCTGCTCCTTTCACCGAGATCATCACAGCTATGGTGCTCGTATCTCTGAACCAAATAGTACGTTCTTAATATGTTTAGCACACACAGAGACTCTCTCTCTCTCTCTCTCTCTCTCTCTCTCTCTCTCTCTCTCTCTCTCTCTCTCTCTCTCTCTCTCTCTCTCTCTCTCTCTCTCTCTCTCTCTCTCTCTCTCTCTCAGTATATGTGTTTCTTTATCTGATTGTGTACGTGTGAAAACAAATTGGATATAACACATACACACATATACACACGCTCTCTTGGATCTCTCTCTCTCTCTCTCTCTCTCTCTCTCTCTCTCTCTCTCTCTCTCTCTCTCTCTCTCTCTCTCTCTCTCTCTCTCTCTCTCTCTTTCTCTGCGGTGTGTGTCTGCCTCTCTCAGTCTTTCTCTGATTATGACTCTAAATCGAACATAATACCAATGATGCGTATAAATATTCAGAACATAAAACAAGGATTATGACAGAAAGTTATCATGATGACTGACAATTAACGAAATAAAAGCTGTACTAATATTCGTCTGGTTTACTAAAATCCATTAGAGATCAAAATTTTTATATATTTTTTTTTACTATTATTTTTTTCCAGGACATCAGTAAACAGAGGATGTTACTGACTGTTGTTTGGTACTCAGTAAGTGATTTCTGATTTTTTCTTGAATCTGAAATAAATAACAGGTGCAGATTTTTCTTTTAGAACAAGATTAGTGTTTATAATATTAATAAAACAGAAAACAGTAGAATATGTCTATATTTATATCAAAGAACTATTGAATCAGTTGTAGTAATATACAACTGATAATTAAAATTATATATATGTATATTTATTAAAAAGACCTGCAAATTAATAATCACTTCAATAATGGCGCCACATTTTTGGGGTCCAGTTTTACTTAATGATCATCAATAACAGCAGTAGTAGTAGTAGTAGAAGTGGTAGAACAACTGCAGCAGCAGTAATTTAGTGGTAACAGTAGCAGTTGTAGTACAACAGTGATTCATATACTATTACAATACCACATTTATAACTATAGTTTTATTATTTTTATTTTTATTTTTTTTTTTTTTTTGTCAATCAAGACTTGGTGGGATCCTCGACTTCAATGGAACGCCAACGACTACAACAACATTTCAGATATTATAGTCAATCACAAGAAAATCTGGAAGCCTACGTTACTTATCAAGAATGAGTAAGTAACACAAAGGTTTTGAAAATAATAGTAGTAATAGCAGCAACAGCAGCACTATAGCGTGGTTCACCTTCGATTTCGAGAATTCCGGGGGAAAAAAACCCTGGAAAAATCACAAAATTTAAACTTATTGTCATTTCCCAGACACGTACTAGCAACTCGTGAAGTGTCCGGTAGATGGCAGTTGTAAATATTTGTGAGTAGAGCAGCAGCACAGAATTTCCTCCAAATCATTGCCATTTTTCCATTATTAAAAATCTCTTTTGTGACTATCAACAGCTTCTATGGCTCCAAGAGAACGTAGTAAGAAAAGATAAAGAAGATGCCTATTGGTGTCGGTCAGAAGTTAGTACAAAATCTTGAATCAGCAGTCTCTATATATTGTTCTTACATTATTATGTTACTATATTATACAGCTGTTATGTGTTCTGAAGTTTAATGTTTCAGTAAATTTTAGGGTTAATGTTTAAAGTAAAGGTTTTCGAGACTTCTTCATTTTCTGGATCGGTGCTCCCTTATTCGTCCGTGAAATCGAGTCATCAGTAGTAATAATAATTATTATACCCAGTGCAGCTTAATATGATGCTGAAGATCTAAAATCTATAAAAAATACAGTCTGTATGAAAACAGAGTGTTGAGAATGTTTTTAATCCAGTAAACTGTAGATCTGAAATCAGTTATTTTCTATCTTACTTTCTTTATTTCTCTCTTTATTTATTTATTCAATTTTAATTTTAATTTTAATTTTAATTATTTTTATCTTTTTACTTTATTGTTATTTTTATTATTTTTTTAAAATAATTTTATTTATTTATCTGCAGAATTGACGAGACTGGTTTGATCGACAAAGTGGAAGTTCCATTACGAATTTTCGATGATGGTTTTATCATGTGGGGTTTGCCGATGACGATGATTACAGCTTGTAAAATCAATGTTCAGAAATACCCCTTTGACTCGCAAACGTGTCCTGTGCAGCTGACTGGCTGGGCCTATTCAGTAGTAAGTATTTAAAATCGTCCTCTGGAAAAATAACATCCAGAAGAAAAAGAAGAAGGAGGAGGAGGAGAAGAAGAAGATTGAAAGAAGAAGAAGAAAAAGGAGATGAAGAACACTGAAAGAAGAAGATGATGACGAAGAAGCTGAGAATGATTGGGATGAAGAAAAATGAGGCAGAAGAAGGAGATGAAGAAGAAGAAGAAGAAGAAACAAAAACAGCTGTGTTATGTGAACTAGTTCAATGACGTTTATATTTTTCTTTATAATGTCACAAATTGTCTGTTCAAAGATCATGATCCTCTTTTAGTCGTTTACTGGTTTACGTCAAGTGCTGGATCACAATGAAGATAACAAAATGGCTGTCGGTATCTGCCGAACCTTTAAGAAGGCTGCCGTAGGTAGGACTGCTTGTTTAAGCGCATATATTGATGATGTATATGTGAGGATTTGTTATCAGCGAACTCAAACTGATCGATCTAAACTGATTAATATAAAATATTGATTTATATATTATAAAGTGCCTTCACGGAACTGCGCGTTTTGCGAACAGATTATAATTTCTGGCAGTATTCACACAGTCAACAATATCTGACTCTTTTTCACTTTTTCTCTCTCTCCTTCATTTTCTCTTTTCTCCCTCCCTCTCTCTGTCTCTCATTCATTTGAAATGCCTTTTTCTCGATTTTTTTTTTTTTTTTTTTTTACATTATCCTCTTTTTTACCTTTTCTCTTTCCAGAATGAGGTAGGATTGGTCCCAGAACTCGAGAATCCAGTGAACACATTCATCTACTCTGAACACGGGGAATGGAAATTCGTTTCTTCAGAGGTCACTATGGCCAACGACTCAGACTCCGTCAATTTATTCCGCACCTTGACGTTTTCGTTGACGTTCAGTCGTCGCTGGCAGTTTTACAGTCAATACCTTCTGCTTCCCATCATACTGAATTCCGTTCTTATGATTTTCACTTTCATGGTGCCTTTAGGCTCTGGAGAAAAGCTGGGATACTCCCTTACTGTACTGCTTTCCTATGTTGTACTTCTCACTATGGTAACAAGCAACTTGCCTCCGATCTCTACAAAAATATCAGTGTTACGTAAGAATAAATTAATTATTCGTTATCACTGTCGTCTGTCAGTTAACAATAAAACAAACAGAAAACGACAATAGAGGTCGCTTTAGCAATACTAGTAACAGTTTTGATGTTATTTGTCAAGAATAATTTGCCAATTTTGTTTAATGAAATTTAGTTTTCTATAGGGAATTTTTTCGGTAGAATTTGTGCAAATGTCTGTAGATTAAAAGACATAATTGTATTCCAAAATACTTTTTAAGCATTTAATACTGTAAAGACAAAAATATATGTATTTTGTACATTTGTTTCAGAAATATATCTTTCAACACTCATGGTTATCGGGACTGTGGTGACACTTTTCAGTATCTGGATTTCATCTTTATACAACAGTAAAGAAACATCGTGCGTGTCCGTTCGCGTTCACAACTGTGCGCATCACGTTTTGTCACCTGTAACATGGTTTTTGTGTTTTAGACGGAACCCTCCTCCAAAACGGTCAGCGCCACCTGCCGAATTTTCTGGAGGTGATTTGAAAAGCTTTACGTTTAGAGACAATTTATCTGGACGTCACATGATGTTTGAAAATGGAAATTTTCTTCCTCCGTATCGTGAGGAAACCAGTGTGAACAAGGAAGATAACTCTGACACTATGACGTACAAAGAATTTGCTCAGATTCTCGATTCCTTTCTCTTCATGATTTTTGTTTTTAGTTTATCTATCATCACAGGTTCTACTCTTTTGTTTTTCATTGTCTGAGCTACATTTTAGAATCCATTATGATATCAATATTAGGTCATTTTGAAAGATTACCTAATATGAAGACGATATGTTCCTGTATGTGAATAATAAAAATGCAGTTTATTTATAAATATTAAGAATAAAAAATATAGTTTGTAATTAATTTCTTGTGCTTGTGTAAATGCAATAAAAATGTTAATAATGTATAATTATATAAAGAATTTTTCATAATCTGTGTCTTATTAAGTAAACTATGATTAACAAATCAATGTTTTTCAGTCAAAATAATAATAATAATAATAATAATAATAATAATAATAATAATAATAAGGGTTGTTTTATTTACGTAGCTATGTAAAATGTTTACTCCCATAAATAATACACAATTATTTATTTTTATTTCCGCTTTTATTTATTTATTTATCTATCTATCTATCTATCTATCTATTTATTACCCATTTGTAAAAGATGGTTACAAGCAAAACTTTAAGTAAACAATGATAAATAAATTATAATCAGGCTCCAAAACGTAAACAACAAAAACGGCTAAAAATTATAATTAAAAAATTTACGATAAATAAATAAAACTTGTTTTAAAAACCCATAAAAACTCAGAATGTCAATGTTCTGCAGAAATTAAAAATGATCTGTTTTATTTAATCGTAGTTATTACAATAAAATAATACTGTTAAAAAAGAATTTGTACGCCGCCAATTTAACCATTTACAGCTATAGACGTGACGTCATCGCGTTTCTCATGACAACGCTAGAGAAAACGAAGGAAAATCGGTACATCCTGATGTCGCGATTTTTATAACAAATGGCGGCGCCCAGAAATTTATTCAGATCCTTTTTTCTTCTTTTGTTTTCGACAATGTACTAATATTTTTATTTTTATTTTTATTTATTTATTTTTTTTTTAAAAAGAGGAAGAAAAAAAGAATAAGTTGTAAGTATATCGATTCTATATAATTACAAGTTATGTTTCTCTTCCAATTCTTTTGTAAAAAGATTAAATATTTCTTATTATATAATATATTATAATATATATTCTGATGATTTCTTCGTATCACGAAATGTAGATTTTAACAGAAGCTTCTCTGAGTTGATATTAGTGATATGGAAATACGATAAATACTAAATACAATTCTGTATTTATTAATACCCTCATATATGCACATATATCTCATTTATGTGTATGCTGCTGTAGAAACGTGCAGAAATCTACACTGAAATGCAAATATTTGAGTCGCTGCTTATGAAAAAAGAAAAAAGCTTCACTTAATGTATAAACTATTGATCGAAATCACCAGATTCTCTGTTACGGAGCGACTGGTTGTTCATGTATGGCAGGAACCCACGTCAGTGTTAAGTGATTGTAAATAGAATAATAATAAAGGAATTTTTCAGTAAATTAGTTTGTACTAAACGTAAAAAGCCTGAAACGTTTTTTATTTGGTGTCGTGGAATTCGCCGCATTAAACTCAGTCTGCTCGATCAGTCGGAACACGATGATTAAGATAATTAAAAACTAAATTCGTTTGTGAGAAAGTCTGTGAACGTGTTGAATTTGTCTATCATTAGTTTATGAAGTCCAGAAGATGTTGTGTTTATCTTATTTATTTTTTTCTATCGTGTCTTTTTTTTTATTTTTATTTTTATTTCGTTTATATTTATTTCTTTTTATTTATTTGGTTGTTGTTTCTTCTTCTTCTTGTTATTATTATTATTTAAAAGATACGTCATTGTTTATTATATATTTTCGGATGGTTTCTGTCGTATTTTCATTTTATTTTTATTTGTTTATTTTATTTATTTATTTATTTGTTAATTACTTTCTTGGTAATATTTATATATTTTCTTTCTTTTTTTGTTGTTGTTGTTGTTGTTATTCTTCTTCTTAATTTTGTTGTTGTTGTTGTTCTTCTTCTTCTTCTTATTATTATTATTATTAAATAAATAAATAAAGATACGTCATTGTTTCATTACTATCTCTATCTTACGGATGGTTAGATCTGTCGTATTTGGTCTGCCGCTTGGGTTACATACAGCCAAATCTGACGTCAGTTTTTTAAATTTGTAATTAATTAAAAAACATATATTAATATATGCAGCTGTATATTCATATATATATATATATATATACAAAGAAACACATAAATATATACATACAAACAAACATACATACATACTTATATATATATATACACTGTATACACATATGGAACCTTTTATTATTATTATTATTATTATTATTATTATTATTATTATTATTATTATTATTATTATTATTATTATTATTATTATTTGTTTAATATTTTTAATCTAACGTCAGTTGTAATCGACACGTCCAGCTAAATTTTTTTTTTTTAAATTAGATTTAGAAAATAATTCACCTGTCAGTAGAGCGATTAACCAGTTTGATGTTTCGATTAACCACAGTTAAAGCATATAATCAAAAAGAGCTACCACAGACGTGTTAAATTAACTGATATCCTTCATCTTTATCTTTGACATTGAAACATTATTTTGAAAAACGGAAATAATAGGCAATCGATTGTAATGATAACCATAGCATTTCAACCCATATCATCTTAAATATAATTCTCTCTCTCTCTCTCTCTCTCTCTCTCTCTCTCTCTCTCTCTCTCTCTCTCTCTCTCTCTCTCTCTCTCTCTCTCTCTCTCTCTCTCTCTCTCTCACACACGCACACACACACAATTGTCTTTCTATATACTTCTTTCACGCATACTCATTTCTCACTCTATCTGTCCGTCTCTCACACACTTCTCACTCAGTCTCTGTGTCCGTATCTATCTGTCTGAATATCTGTCTGTAAATCTATATATATATATAATTTATATGTCTGTCTGTCTGTCTGTTTATTTTATTCACTCACGCTCTTCTTTAATCTTTCACTAAGCTTAAACATTTCGATCTTACAAAAGCTGTTTTCTCAACAACACAGCAATCCCATAATCCCCAAAGAGTGACGCCATTTCCCTTAACTTTCACGCAGTCTGTGTTTATTTTACATCTTAAAAGTGTAACAATGACTGCTTCCTCTTTCTTAGAAATCTTTCCGCAGTCTTCCTTGATTGGAATTGGAATTGGAAAAAAATTAACGTGCTAATCAGAGCAAGCTGTTGTGAAGCACGTCTGCGACGGGCACGCCTTCTGGCAGGTCAGCGGGCGCGTCCGTCGCAGAAAAGAGTTTTGGGTAGGGAAAAGAATGGATTCTCGCCACGATTGCAGGACACAAGGAAATGTCCAGCATATCGGATCGTAACGAGTCGGTACGGATGTATCGCAGCCGCAATCCGCCCCCCGTGATATCCGGCACAATCTCTCAGCCATCACCGGGTCTGTGTTGTTTGCCGTCCTGGTTGTTCTGCTCTTGGCTGCTGTCGTTGTTTCTTTTTGGCTGCTGTTGTTGTTTTTTTTTGGCTGCTGTTGTTGTTCCTTTTTTGGCTGCTTCCTTATGGTCCACGTGGTCCAAACTGTTTTTTTTTTTTTTTGCCAATGGTCTTTTTATTGTTTTAAAAGATATTATAAAAAAAACCTGCAACTAAAACAAATAAGAACATAAATGTAGTTAACTTATTTACATTTTATTTTAATTTAAAAGATGTTATAAATCCTGAAGCTAGGACTATAAAAAAAAAAAAAAAAAAGTAATTAAATTAATTAAATTAAAAAAAATTAAATTGAAATGAGACACCATAACCGGGTTAGTAGTGTCTGAAAGTGGGTTCGTATAGTATGTTTATCATTTTTTAATTATTAATTTAATTGGCCATTCAAATTGATTCGTCAATCAGCCGATCCATCCGTAGATCCATCAGCTGTTCAACCAATCAATCCGCAGGTCAATACATTTATATAATTGTTGTTTGTTTTCGTGTGAAAAAAAAAAAAAAAAAAAAAAAAGGTTTATAGTTTGTGTTTTGTTTTGAGAATGTAATTTGTTACTGCAGCGAGGACTAACTCTGTCTTTCACGTTTGGTGCCAGGATGTGTTGGAGCGTGAACTCGATTTTTAGTTCCTCCAATATATTGCGTAGTGCTTGTCTTTCCTTGGCAAAGTTTGGACAGTGAAACAAGTAGTGTTTCATGGTTTCTGAGAGTCCGCAACTGCAGTTGGGTGATGTGATGATGTTATGTTTGTATAGAATTGCGTTTAGGTTGGTTGAGTAACCAATTCTGGCTTTGGTGAGATTGTTGTTGTGTAGTTTGTTGGCGAGTGTGATTTTGGGTGTTTTGGCGAGTGGTTTGATGTTTAAGTGCCATTTGTTTTTCGTGTTGTTCCATTCGTTCTGCCATTGTTTGTCGTAATGTTTGGCAGCGATGGAGACGATTTCGTTTATTCCGTAATGTATGTCTGTGCAGATGTCTTCGTCTTTAATGGTGAGTGACTCTTTGGCGTAATGGTCGGCAAGTTCGTTGCCGATGATGCCGACGTGTGCTGGGAGCCACTCGATGGTTACTTCTTTCTTGTCGTGTTGTATTTCTTCGTGTATTTGTTGTATTTTGCTGAGCAGGTCTGGTCTGCTTGAACTTCCGGATTGTATTGAGATCACGGAACTTAGACTGTCCGAGAAAATGACTGTGTGTTTGTTGTTGTTGTGTTTAACCCACAGCATGGCTCTGATGATGGCTACCAACTCGGCCGTGTATACCGAAAGGTGATTTCTGATACGGCCGAATTGTATGCATATGGGTTTGTTTGTGTGATCTTGAGCTATGAAGGCGAATCCTACTCTCCCGTTGTCTGGGTTTTTGGATCCGTCAGTGTAGATGTGCGTGTGTTGTTTGTAGTGGTCGTTTGCTGCTGCCAAAAAAATGATTTTTTTGAATGGTTGGATCTCTGTTTTGTCAGTTTCTCTTTTTATCAGGAAAGGTGTGTTGATTGTCGGTTTTCTTTCTTTGTGGTATGCCGGCAGTGGCATTTCACCAATTCCTGTTTCCCTTTCGATTTCGCTAGCTGTTGTCGGGAAATTCGATAGTAGTAGACTATGCGATTTAAAGAGTTGTCCTATTCTTTGTTGGTCGGGGACCAGATCCTTGACCGGGTGGTCTGTGTTGAGTGTGTGTATTTTCAGGTTGTATTTTAGTAGCTGCAGTTTTCTTCTGTATTTTAATGGTTGGATGCTGTATTCCGACAGGAGGCTGTCGGATGGTGTTGTGTTTGGCAGGTGGCCGATCACCCTGAGGGCACTTGATTGGATTATATCTAGTTTTTTTAAAATAAAGTTTGGGAGCATTCGAGTAAGCCGTGGCTCCGTAGTCGAGCTTGGAGAGAATACACGCTTTGTGTATCAAAATCAGCGTTGACTCGTTTGCTCCCCAACTGGTTCCAGAAATTAACTTTAGAAGATTGATTGTTTTTTTGCAGGAGGCAATTATGTTGTGTATGTGGCATCGGAAGTTGAGTTGACTGTCGAATGTCACACCTAGAAATTTGAATGTCTTTGTTTGTGTTATGAAGTTGTTGTCGATGTTGAGAGTGATCTTGCTGTTGTCTGATTTCTTGTTGAAAAGGAGGCACGTCGTTTTCGAAAGAGAAATCTTTATGCCCCATTTCAACGCCCAATCGTTTATGTTGTTTAAGTCTTTTTGTATTTGTTTCTGTATTGCTGCGGTCGATCTTCCTGCCCGCCAAAAGGCGCAGTCGTCTGCAAAGAGTGCTGTATTTATCGGCTCCTTTGGCGGATTTCTGTCGTTGTCTTGTTGGTCGAGTGCTGTGACGATGTCGTTGATGTAGATGTTGAAGAGTGTGGGCGAGATCACGGATCCTTGGGGGATGCCGTTTTCGATTGTCGTTTTCTCTGAGGTGTGACCGTTTATTTTGACTGCTATGGATCTGTTGTTGATAAAGTCTTTGATAAAGTTGAACATGTTGCCTTTAATGTTGTTATTTATTAATTTAACTAATAGTCCTTCCCTCCATACCATGTCGAATGCTTTTTCAATGTCTAAAAAAACTGCTATGACTTTTTTTGATTTTCGAAAAGATTGATTAATTGATGTATGCAGGCGTGTGATCTGGTCGTTAGTGCTGTGTTTCTTCCTGAAGCCGCTTTGAAATTTGCTGATTAAATTGTTGTCGTTTAAATGCTGGTTCAGGAGTGTGTTGATCATTGTTTCGAAAGTTTTACATATATGTGACGTCAGCGTGATCGGCCTGTAGCTGTTGGGTAATGAGTGATCTTTGTGTGGTTTGGGCAAGCTGAAACATTCGGCGTGTTTCCAGTTTGTTGGAATCTTGCCGGTGGTCCATATTGCGTTGTAAAGTTCTAGTATAACCAGTAGGGTTTCGTCTGGTAGATGTTGTAATATTGTGTAGCTTATTTTATCTGGCCCCGTGGCTGTACTTTTCTTGTTTTTGAGTGCTTGTTTTAATTCACGGATGTTGAATAGTTGATTGTATTTTCTGTTTTCTGTGTCTGCGGAGTGTTCGCCGATTGCTTGGTTGTCCAGTTGTTTCTTTGCGAACTTCAGTGGGAAGTTCGAATTGCTGCTGGACTTGGCGAAGGTTTGGCTGAGTAGGTCCGCTTTTTGCTTGTCAGTGAATGCGAAGTTGCTTTTGCCGAGAGTGTTAATTCTGTGGGGTTTTTTCCTTGAATGTTTTTTACTTTGGCCCACATGTCTTTGACTGATGTTTTGTGGTCGATGTTGTTGCAAAAAAGTTCCCAGTGTTCTTGTTTCGCTGTGAGTATTAGGTTGGAAACTTCTTTTTTTGATATTTTATATTTTTCGTGCGTAGAATGATTTCTGTCTTTTTTATATTGTCTTCTGTATTTGTTTCTCTCCTTGCATTTGTTTTCTATGCGTTCCGTCCACCAGGGAGTGGATATTTTGCCGGTGCATTTTCTGGTTTTCGGTATGTATTTGATTGCAATGGAGTGTATCGTGTTGGTGAGTGATGCGCAGTAGGCGTCGATGTCGTTGGGGTTCTGCGTGTTGATGTTTCTGCATGCTTTGTAGAAGCCTTCCCAGTCCGCTTTGTTGAAGTTCCATTTCGGTGTGAAGATGGATCTGTCCGAGAAGGTGTTCTTGCTGTTGTAGTTGGTGAGTATCGGGTGGTGGTCGCTGTTTAGCTCATCGAGCACTTGCCATTCGGAGAGTGCTGCGATGTCGTTACATCAATGGCGGTTTGGCCCCCATTGATGTCGCTAGTGTATGTGAATGTTCCGTCGTTCAAACAGACCAGCTGGTTTTGTTCCAGGAAATCTTCGAGGACGATTCCAGGGCTGTCGTCTGTCGAGCCACCCCATAGGGTGTTGTGACAGTTGAAATCGCCCACTATAATGACCTTGTTCTTTGTTGTGATCATTTTGTTTAAATCCGGGGTTTGAATGGTGTGTAGTGCGGGAGTGGGTGGGCTGTATACGTTAATGATGTCGATGTTTTGATTGTTGTTGTGTACTGTGATACTTAATATTTCTATGTTGGCGTGTACTTTGGCTTGGTTCAGCTTGGTGTGTGGAATGTCTTGTTTGACGAGAGTCATGATGCCTCCCCGGGTGCTGTTGTATCTGTTGACGTAATGACTTTGGTACCCGGGGACCGTAAAGGTTTTTGTTGTTTTGTTGTTTTTGTTGTAATGTCCCAGCCATGTTTCTTGAATGCATATTATGTCCGGTGTGTTTGTAGTGGAGGCCAGGAAGTGTAGTAGTTCGTCTCCGTGGCCTGTTGAGTGAAGGCCTTTGGCGTTCCATTGAAGGACGGAGAGACCTGTGTTCTTGGCGTGCTTGTCGTGAAGAGTTTGTAAATGGTTGTTACTGTTTTGTTTTGTTTTGTTTTTGTTCACTGTTTTGTGTTTGTAGGATTTCTCCTGTCTGTATGTAATTTTAGTCTTTTGTCATGTGTGTCGATCTTGAAGCCCAAGCTGTCTTCAATTATCTGGGCTACTGTCTGCTCCAGATTGGCTTCATCATTTGTGTTTCCTTTATTGGTCCTGATGTTCTGAAGCTCAATCAGGAGGCATACAATGATTTTGTGGATTTCTGCTATCCTGACCTCCCTGTCGAGATTGTCTTTTGGTTTCTCGTTGTGTTGATTAATTTTTGTTTCTATAATGGTTTTGGTTTTTTCTTCTATCTTCTGGCATTTTTTGTTCACGTTTTGTAAAATTTTGTTCTCTCTCCTATTGTGCTCGAAATTGTTGGTTGCTTTCATTTTTGCTGGACACATCTTGTAGTGTGATTCGTGTGGTCCCTGGCAATTTGCGCATTTTGCCAGAGACCGGCATAGGCCTGAGTTTCTGTGGTGATTTCCACCACAGAAACTGCACGTTAAGTGTTTCGGGTTGTGTCTGTGGGAGCACTGGTTTGTGATGTGCCCCCATTTCTGACAGTGGCCGCACTTGGGCAACTGCGGCCTCATTTCTGCCAGTGTGTACTTGTACCCATCAATGGTGATGGTTGTGTTTGTAAGTTTTTTGTTAAATGTCAGTGTGGTCCAGTAATTTGGCTTTCTCCACATTTCCACACCGACAAGTGTCGAATTTGTTTGGTGTACTAGTTCTTTGTTGAATATTTCAAAGAAATCTAGTTTGTTTGCATGTGGGTAATAAAAACCCAAATCTTTAGAAATGTATTTGTATATTGTTGTTTCTTTTGGTTTTGTTGTGTGTTTGGGTTGTTGTTGTTGTTGTTTGGTAATAGGAGTTTGTTTTGGCTGCGGTGTTGCAAGTAGTGTTTTTCTGGGTTGTGGTGTGGGTGTTTTCTGTGTTTGTTTAGTGTCAGGGATTAGTTTGGCTAAAACCCTGACAACAAATGTTTCGTCCCAGATTGTAATGTTGGGCCCGATTGTTTTCAGTGTTTTTGTGTCTACTTCGAAGTAGATTTCCTTTTCGTTTTTATTTTTGTTGACTTTTGTCGTTTTGTCCATAATATGTACTTGCGCTTCTATTAAGTAGCGCAACTGTTTGTTGATGTTTGTGTAATTTTTATTGTGAACTGCAATGGTGCTTCGGCTGTGGGTGTGTTTTGTTTTTTTCCTTTTTATAATTTTCCATGCATTTGGTTCGGTTTCGTCTTCGCTGTCGGTTTCCCTTAGCCTTTCCAAGATGTGCAGATTTCTATTAATAATTTTTTGTTGTTCGGTTATTTCTGTGTCCGATTGCGTGTGTTGAACTGTATTTTCTGTTTTTTTCTTTTGTTTCCTATTGTGTGTTTTTTCCACGGAGCTAGGGCTCCTGTCCCTAGGTCGTTTTGGAACCCTTGTTTCCATATCTGAGATGTCAGTTCCCGAGCTGTAAATGTTGATGTTTTTTGTTGCCATGTTTGTTGTGTAAGTGTATGGGTTGTTGTTGTTTTGTGTGGGTTTTTTTTTTTTTTTTTTAAATATATCGGTTTCAAAAATATATTTGAATGTATTATTATTATTATTTTTTAAATATATAGACAATTCTATATTAATTCAAAAAAGACTAAAGCTGAACGCAACTCACTTTCAGATCGAGATAAAGATAAAAGATATATCGGTTATTTGAGATACCGGAAAGTAAAAGAGTAGCAAACAGCAGAAAAGAAAAAAGAAAAGTAATAAAAGTAACAATAATACAAAAGCCTACAAATAATATAAATAAGAATTTAAATCTAAATAAATAAAGAAAAAGGTACAGTATCTTTTTCGTTTCTGAATTCCGCTCAGTCAGCACAAAGCACAATCCACAATCCGTTCGTGAGTAATCTTCACAGCTTATCTTCCGGGCTTACACCATGTCGGGACCGACCGTGACGACGATCAAGCGTGTGTTGTGAGAAGAATTCCTTGATCATCTTGGCAGCATTATATATGTAACATGTAGTAATCATAATCCCTCTAATTTCAGTCGACCTTAAGTTATATAGCTAAATCAGACAAGGGTTTTACGTGTTCAAAACTAGTATACGAATTCACGGCGATATGATGATTTTATGGTTGTTGTTTTTAACGCTTCTGAAAGGTAAGGTATCCCTTTTATTATATACTGTATGTATCAAAAATATATATATATACCTTGCGATGTTTATGTATAATTATATGTATGTTTTATTAATAAGTAACTTTAATGTAACGTTCTGAAAGTAAATCATGTTTTTAACCACTTTTAAATAACAGACAGAGGGATGTACATATATAAAACTACGTGAGTAGTTGATCTATCAGGTAGATAGGTACACATACGGTAAAGAGACAGACAGACAGAGAGAAAAAGAAACAGACTAGGAGTAGAGAGGCAGGGAGATGGGTAGAGATAGACATAGAGAGGGACATGAAAACTGGTTATTAAAATTAAATAACAAAAAACTTTAAGACCAGTTTATATATATATATATATATATATATATATATATATATATAATACGCTAACAGTTAAAATACGAACAGCATTTTCACAGTTTGTTATTACTGATTATTTGTTAATATTATTTAAAAACGCACACTCCTATCACAGTTCTGTAATTAAATATTTATGTATAATACCATAAGGTTTTATTTTTTATTTATTTATTTATTTATTTATTAATGTTGTTGTTTGTTTTTTGGTTTGTTTTTTTTGGTTTTTTTTGTTGTTGTTATATCTGGTTGTTTTTTGGGGGGTTAAATATTTTTCATTTTGTATTTTTTATTTTTGTTTTTGTTTTTGTTTTTGTTTTTGTTTTTGTTTTTGTTTTTGTTTTTGTTTTTGTTTTTGTTTTTGTTTTTGTTTTTGTTTTGTTTTGATTTGTACCGGTTTTTTTTTTTTTTTTTTTGTCAATTTCTGTAGAAGTGGTTATAAAATTTAGTGTATATTTTTACAATCTCAGAAGCTGATTGCCAGTATCCAGCAGCCGAACTCGCTCTTCGCAACTTCATTTTAAATGGATACGAAACTGATATTCGGCCCTATTCTTTAACGAAGGTAACCACGTTCTTAGGACTGATGTCTTTAAACAAACTGGTAAGAATCTTAAATAACACTTACTCTGTCTTTTAAAAGTAATTTGTGGAACTGTGTGATGATCGTAACACTAAAATACTGTGTAAATAACATCAAATATTTTAAACCTTTCCCGTGACAGTCCGAATGAATAATTTAAAAGAAATTCTGTATTTTTCCATGTTATATTATTACTGTTTTGAGAGACCTGATATCCTTAAAGATAAATTTTGACAATAAAATAATACTGTTAAAAACATCTGAAAGCCACCATTTCATCTATCTTTAGGATTTGTGACAGAGAGAGTTAGCGTAATAATCGCTGTATTTTTATTTTCCCGACAATGCTACCAGAAACTTCAGAGAAAATCCGCATACGCCAAGCAAACGATGACGTCACGAGTATAGAAAAATGGTGGTGCCCAAATGTTTTAAATTTTTTTGTTGTTATTAATTAAGATTGAGTGGCGAAATAACACACACACACACACACAGACACGTATATTATATCAAAAACAACTATATTTTTTGTATTTTGTAGGACATGAATGCACAGACGATGTCACTGACAGCATTCTGGTGTACGGTACGTTGAAATACTTGTCTCAAAAATGTATCTTTTTTAAGCATTCTTCACATAAATAAATAAATATGTTTAATTACACGAATGGTCCTATAACAATGAAAAGTACAACGATAGTCACTTATCACAAAGTCAATATCAATAAACTTTTCAGGGATGGTCTATAGGCGTGTGCGTGTGTTGCGTGCTTGTGTTGTATGTATGAACATAGGACTTTGTATGTGTGTGTACGTATGTGTCTTACTGTGTACACGTGTCAAAATATTCATGCTACTTCCTGACAATAGGATTTAGAACTGTAATAATTTGTATATTCATGTCGCTGTTTATGTATATGCATGTATTTATGTATATATGTATATTTTATGTAAAGAATATACATATTTTACATAATGACAGCACAAAAGATGAAATGACTGTGTCTCCAATCGATGTGAAAAAATTTGTCTAGATTCAACAAATCTTTTTTATTTACATTCTTTCCGCTAGAAAATATCGTACCATAACCGTATATAAATTAATTATGGGTCGCATCGTGAAGGTTCGATCTTGCGACCCGTCACCTCTCGGGTCGGAATTCTAAAAACTGAAATAACCGTAGACCAGCAAATGACAGACAGATTTTCAACACTCACACTGTGCTTACATTGCAGGTTTGGCATGATAGTCGACTGATGTGGAATCCTGCAAGTTATAGCGGCATTAGCCAGATTATAATCGACCACAAGAAGATATGGAAACCAACACTGGTAGTGAAGAACGAGTAAGTGCGAAATTATAAATACATACATACATACGTACATAAATACATACATACGTCCATATAAAGAAGAACTTTTTAAACATAAAATTATATTTTACTATTTAATTTCTAATATTTCGGTTATTGTTTTTTGTATTTTTCTTCTATTATTTGTTTGTTTATTTATTTGTTTATTTATTTTTATTTTATTTTATTTTATTTTTTTGTTGTTTGTTTATTTGCTTATTTATTTATTTATTTATTTATTTATTTATTTATTTATATGAATGAACTAACAAGTAATGGCGTAAACAATAATTAGATTTTGAAGTAATAAAGATTTATTCTTCATTAATAACGCTATTGTTGTTGTAGTAGTAGTAGCACTGGAACTAGTAGTAGCAACAGAAGTGTAAGTAACGATCAACAACAGCAGTATAAGCAGTAATAACAGTAGTAGCAGTAGCAGTACTAATAACAGTATTAACAGAAATAGTAGCTGTCGTAGCAATAAAACGTTAGTTGTAGTAGTGGGGGGTAGACGTAGTAATAGCGGTAGTAGTTGTGGTAGTAGTGGGGGTAGACGTAGTAATAGCGGTTGTAGTTCTGGTAGTAGTGGTAGTGGTAATAGTGGTGGTTGTGGTGGGGTGGCAGTAGTAGTAGTAGTAATATCAGCAGTGGCAGTTGTAGAAACAGCTGTTGTTGTGATAAAGTTAGCAGTGGTAATAGTTGCAGCAGAAGTAGCAACAGCATTAGTAGTAGAAGCTTCAGTAATAAAGTTTTTTTTATTTTTTCACTCTAAAATTATCGGATTCATTAAAGCGACAATTATAACTTTATTAGGGATTATTACCACTACTACTACTACTACTACTACTACTACTACTACTACTACTACTACTACTACTACTACTACTACTACTACTACTACTACTACTACTATTATTATTATTATTATTATTATTATTATTATTATTATTATTATTATTATTATTATTATTACTATTATCATTATCATTATTATTATTATTATTATTTTATCTGTTTCATATTATCTTATAGAGTAGGCACCATTGGAATGATAGATGGTGCTGGCGTACCAACAAGAATATTTTACAATGGTATGGTTGTGTGGATTTCGCCGATTACAATGAACACAATATGTGAGGTGGATGTCAAGAGCTACCCGTTCGATACTCAGGAGTGTCCGGTGGAACTTTCTCCCTGGGGCTACTCAACAGTGAGTATAGCATCAGACAGTAGAAACAAATGATTTTGCTAATATAATAGAAATACACACATGTCTACGTATGTAAACATACTTAAAAATAGGTTCAACTGTTTAAGTAATTACATTAAGAATAAGTTAATTTGCTGTAGTATAGTGCATAAACAGAACCGTACTTGATTATTATTATTGTGTCTTTGTTTCTTTTTATCATGATGCCTCTCTCTCTCTCTCTCTCTCTCTCTCTCTCTCTCTCTCTCTCTCTCTCTCTCTCTCTCTCTCTCTCTCTCTCTCTCTCTCTCTCTCTCTCTCTCACACACACACACACACACACACACACACACACACACACACACACACACACACAACCACAAATCATATTTGTTTTTGTATTTTTTTTCTTTCTTTTAGAACGAACTGGATCTTGTCCCAACGGACAAGTTTGCCGTGAACCAAGAACTCTACGTCCAGCAAGGCGAGTGGAGCTACTTATCGTTCTCAGTCGCCATCACGAATATTTCTGACCCAGTAAACACGCACAGAACACTCAAGTTCAAACTGACGTTTTCGCGTCGCTGGTTGTTCTACAGTCAGTATCTTATTCTTCCCATCATGATGAATTCTATTCTGATGATATCTGTCTTTGTCGTGCCGGCCGACTCGGGAGAGAAACTCGGATTCTCCTTAACAGTTCTCCTTTCCTTTGTCGTTCTCCTCACCATAGTAACAGACAATCTGCCTCCCATTTCTACCAAGACGTCGGTGCTACGTAAGAATTATTTTTGTTATTCGTAGTAGTATTATTAGTAGTCTTAACAGTAATAGAGTAGTAGTAGTAGTAGTAACATTAATAGTAGTAGTAGTAGAAGTAGTAATGATGCAGCAACAGCAGTTGTAATAATAGTGATAATAGTAGTAGTAGCAGTACAAATAGTAATGTAGTAGTAGTTGTAGAAATAGTATTAGTAATAGTAGTAGTGGTAGTAGTAGTAGTAGTAGTAGCAGTATTGGTGGTGGCAATAATTGTAATAGCAGGAATATTTATATATACATTACTCTTTTTTTTTTAAATTTCATATTACCAATTATGGTAACGATTATAAGTAAATCTTAACAGTATTTTGATTATTTTCAGAAATCTATCTGTCAGTCTTGATGATTCTTGGTACGGCCACAACCCTTCTCAGCATCAGTGTTCTAACTTTTTACAAAAAAGACGAAAATGAACACATTTCGCCTTGCTTACAGACATTCACAGACTACGTCATTGGACCCATAGTGTGTCTGCCTTGTCAACGGAAAACATATGTGCAGGAACACCTGGGTAGTGACAGTAAACTGAGAGCCAGAACAAATGGAATCATGACAGTAGGATTTCCTCAGGGAAGACCCCGTTCTGTGTCGTCAAGGAGTGTTTCTGCAGAACAAGTGTGGAGTCAGACGCAAAAAGACAGAATGTCGTGTAAAGATTTTGCTGTCGTTCTGGATAAGTTTCTGTTCAGAGTGTTTGCGACAGTTTTGTTTATAATTACACTGAATATGGTGATGTTTTTTGTTGTAAAAAATTAGAGAGATCTGTCTGCTTGGATTAGAACTGTGACAGATATAAACTAAGCCGAGGACTGATCTGTGAAAAATACGTTTTTGTGTAAATAGCCAAAAATAAATAACAAAATGAAATAAATTACCTTGACTTTTGTTTAGATCTCTCTCTCTCTCTCTCTCTCTCTCTCTCTCTCTCTCTCTCTCTCTCTCTCTCTCTCTCTCTCTCTCTCTCTCTCTCTCTCTCTCTCTCTCTCTCCGTATATGTTTCTTTATCTGATTGTGTACCTGTGAAAACAAATTGGATATAACACATACACACATATACACACGCTCTCTCTCTCTCTCTCTCTCTCTCTCTCTCTCTGCGCGGTGTGTGTCTGCCTCTCTGTCTCTAAATCGAACATAATACCAATGATGCGTATAAATATTCAGAACATAAAACAAGGATTATGACAGAAAGTTATCATGATGACTGACAATTAACGAAATAAAAGCTGTACTAATATTCGTCTGGTTTACTAAAATCCCTTAGAGATCAAAATTTTTATATATTTTTTTTTACTATTATTTTTTTCCAGGACATCAGTAAACAGAGGATGTTACTGACTGTTGTTTGGTACTCAGTAAGTGATTTCTTATTTTTTCTTAAATCTGAAATAAATAACAGGTGCAGATTTTTCTTTTAGAACAAGATTAGTGTTTATAATATTAATAAAACAGAAAACAGTAGAGTATGTCTATACTTATATCAAAGAACTGTTGAATCAGTTGTAGTAATATACAACTGATAATTAAAATAATATATTTATTAAAAAGACCTGCAAATTAATAATCACTTCAATAATGGCGCCACATTTTTGGGGTCCAGTTTTACTTAATGATCATCAATAATAGCAGTAGTAGTAGTAGAAGTGGTAGAACAACTGCAGCAGCAGTAATTTAGTGGTAACAGTAGCAGTTGTAGTACAACAGTGATTCATATACTATTACAATACCACATTTATAACTATAGTTTTATTATTTTTATTTTTATTTTTTTTTTTTTTTTTTGTCAATCAAGACTTGGTGGGATCCTCGACTTCAATGGAACGCCAACGACTACAACAACATTTCAGATATTATAGTCAATCACAAGAAAATCTGGAAGCCTACGTTACTTATCAAGAATGAGTAAGTAACACAAAGGTTTTGAAAATAATAGTAGTAATAGCAGCAACAGCAGCACTATAGCGTGGTTCACCTTCGATTTCGAGAATTCCGGGGGAAAAAAACCCTGGAAAAATCACAAAATTTAAACTTATTGTCATTTCCCAGACACGTACTAGCAACTCGTGAAGTGTCCGGTAGATGGCAGTTGTAAATATTTGTGAGTAGAGCAGCAGCACAGAATTTCCTCCAAATCATTGCCATTTTTCCATTATTAAAAATCTCTTTTGTGACTATCAACAGCTTCTATGGCTCCAAGAGAACGTAGTAAGAAAAGATAAAGAAGATGCCTATTAGTGTCGGTCAGAAGTTAGTACAAAATCTTGAATCAGCAGTCTCTATATATTGTTCTTACATTATTATGTTACTATATTATACAGCTGTTATGTGTTCTGAAGTTTAATGTTTCAGTAAATTTTAGGGTTAATGTTTAAAGTAAAAGGTTTCGAGACTTCTTCATTTTCTGGATCGGTGCTCCCTCTTATTCGTCCGTGAAATCGAGTCATCAGTAGTAATAATAATTATTATTATACCCAGTGCAGCTTAATATGATGCTGAAGATCTAAAATCTATAAAAAATACAGTCTGTATGAAAACAGAGTGTTGAGAATGTTTTTAATCCAATAAACTGTAGATCTGAAATCAGTTATTTTCTATCTTACTTTCTTTATTTCTCTCTTTATTTATTTATTCAATTTTAATTTTAATTTTAATTTTAATTTTAATTTTAATTATTTTTATCTTTTTACTTTATTGTTATTTTAATTATTTTTTTAATTTTTATTTTTTATCTTTGACGAGACTGGTTTTGTTAGTTTTATTATGTTTTTTAAAATAATTTTAAAATCAATGTTTATTTATCGCAGCAGAATTGACTGACTGGCTGGGCCTATTTAGTAAGTATTTAAAATCGTCCTCTTTAACATCCAGAAGAAAAGAAGAAGGAGGAGGAGGAGAAGAAGAAGATTGAAAGAAGAAGAAGAAAAAGGAGATGAAGAACACTGAAAGAAGAAGATGATGACGAAGAAGCTGAGAATGATTGGGATGAAGAAAAATGAGGCAGAAGAAGGAGATGAAGAAGAAGAAGAAGAAGAAACAAAAACAGCTGTGTTATGTGAACTAGTTCAATGACGTTTATATTTTTCTTTATAATGTCACAAATTGTCTGTTCAAAGATCATGATCCTCTTTTAGTCGTTTACTGGTTTACGTCAAGTGCTGGATCACAATGAAGATAACAAAATGGCTGTCGGTATCTGCCGAACCTTTAAGAAGGCTGCCGTAGGTAGGACTGCTTGTTTAAGCGCATATATTGATGATGTATATGTGAGGATTTGTTATCAGCGAACTCAAACTGATCGATCTAAACTGATTAATATAAAATATTGATTTATATATTATAAAGTGCCTTCACGGAACTGCGCGTTTTGCGAACAGATTATAATTTCTGGCAGTATTCACACAGTCAACAATATCTGACTCTTTTTCACTTTTTCTCTCTCTCCTTCATTTTCTCTTTTCTCCCTCCCTCTCTCTGTCTCTCATTCATTTGAAATGCCTTTTTCTCGATTTTTTTTTTTTTTTTTTTACATTATCCTCTTTTTACCTTTTCTCTTTCCAGAATGAGGTAGGATTGGTCCCAGAACTCGAGAATCCAGTGAACACATTCATCTACTCTGAACACGGGGCAATGGAAATTCGTTTCTTCAGAGGTCACTATGGCCAACGACTCAGACTCCGTCAATTTATTCCGCACCTTGACGTTTTCGTTGACGTTCAGTCGTCGCTGGCAGTTTTACAGTCAATACCTTCTGCTTCCCATCATACTGAATTCCGTTCTTATGATTTTCACTTTCATGGTGCCTTTAGGCTCTGGAGAAAAGCTGGGATACTCCCTTACTGTACTGCTTTCCTATGTTGTACTTCTCACTATGGTAACAAGCAACTTGCCTCCGATCTCTACAAAAATATCAGTGTTACGTAAGAATAAATTAATTATTCGTTATCACTGTTGTCTGTCAGTTAACAATAAAACAAACAGAAAACGACAACAGAGGTCGCTTTAGCAATACTAGTAACAGTTTTGATGTTATTTGTCAAGAATAATTTGCCAATTTTGTTTAATGAAATTTAGTTTTCTATAGGGAATTTTTTCGGTAGAATTTGTGCAAATGTCTGTAGATTAAAAGACATAATTGTATTCCAAAATACTTTTTAAGCATTTAATACTGTAAAGACAAAAATATATGTATTTTGTACATTTGTTTCAGAAATATATCTTTCAACACTCATGGTTATTCGGACTGTGGTGACACTTTTCAGTATCTGGATTTCATCTTTATACAACAGTAAAGAAACATCGTGCGTGTCCGTTCGCGTTCACAACTGTGCGCATCACGTTTTGTCACCTGTAACATGGTTTTTGTGTTTTAGACGGAACCCTCCTCCAAAACGGTCAGCGCCACCTGCCGAATTTTCTGGAGGTGATTTGAAAAGCTTTACGTTTAGAGACAATTTATCTGGACGTCACATGATGTTTGAAAATGGAAATTTTCTTCCTCCGTATCGTGAGGAAACCAGTGTGAACAAGGAAGATAACTCTGACACTATGACGTACAAAGAATTTGCTCAGATTCTCGATTCCTTTCTCTTCATGATTTTTGTTTTTAGTTTATCTATCATCACAGGTTCTACTCTTTTGTTTTTCATTGTCTGAGCTACATTTTAGAATCCATTACGATATCAATATTAGGTCATTTTGAAAGATTACCTAATATGAAGACGATATGTTCCTGTATGTGAATAATAAAAATGCAGTTTATTTATAAATATTAAGAAGAAAAATACAGTTTGTAATTAATTTCTTGTGCTTGTGTAAATGCAATAAAAATGTTAATAATGTATAATTATATAAAGAATTTTTCATAATCTGTGTCTTATTAAGTAAACTATGATTAACAAATGAATGTTTTTCAGTCAAAATAATAATAATAATAATTAATAATTTATTTTTAATTTTGTTTTATTTACGTAGCTATGTAAAATGTTTTATCCCATAAATAATCAATTATTTATTTTTATATCTATCTATCTATCTATCTATCTATCTATCTATCTATCTATCTATCTATTTATTACCCATTTGTAAAAGATGGTTACAAGCAAAACTTTAAGTAAACAATGATAAATAAATTATAATCAGGCTCCAAAACGTAAACAACAAAAACGACTAAAAATTATAATTAAAAAATTTACGATAAATAAATAAAACTTGTTTTAAAAACCCATAAAAACTCAGAATGTCAATGTTCTGCAGAAATTAAAAATGATCTGTTTTATTTAATCGTAGTTATTACAATAAAATAACACTGTTAAAAAAGAATTTGTACGCCGCCAATTTAACCATTTACAGCTGTAGACGTGACGTCATCGCGTTTCTCATGACAACGCTAGAGAAAACGAAGGAAAATCGGTACATCCTGATGTCGCGATTTTTATAACAAATGGCGGCGCCCAGAAATTTATTCAGATCCTTTTTTCTTCTTTTGTTTTCGACAATGTACTAATATTTTTATTTTTATTTTTATTTATTTTTTTTTTTTTTTAAAAGAGGAAGAAAAAAAGAATAAGTTGTAAGTATATCGATTCTATATAATTACAAGTTATGTTTCTCTTCCAATTCTTTTGTAAAAAATCTAATATTTCTTATTATATAATATATTATAATATATATTCTGATGATTTCTTCGTGTCACGAAATGTAGATTTTAACAGAAGTTTCTCTGAGTTGATATTAGTGATATGGAAATACGATAAATACTAAATACAATTCTGTATTTATTAATACCCTCATATATACACATATATCTCATTTATGTGTATGCTGCTGTAGAAACGTGCAGAAATCTACACTGAAATGCAAATATTTGAGTCGCTGCTTATGAAAAAAGAAAAAAGCTTCACTTAATGTATAAACTATTGATCGAAATCACCAGATTCTCTGTTACGGAGCGACTGGTTGTTCATGTATGGCAGGAACCCACGTCAGTGTTAAGTGATTGTAAATAGAATAATAATAAAGGAATTTTTCAGTAAATTAGTTTGTACTAAACGTAAAAAGCCTGAAACGTTTTTTATTTGGTGTCGTGGAATTCGCCGCATTAAACTCAGTCTGCTCGATCAGTCGGAACACGATGATTAAGATAATTAAAAACTAAATTCGTTTGTGAGAAAGTCTGTGAACGTGTTGAATTTGTCTATCATTAGTTTATGAAGTCCAGAAGATGTTGTGTTTATCTTATTTATTTTTTTCTTTCGTGTCTTTTATTTATTTGGTTAATTACTTTCTTATATTAATATTATATATATTTTCTTTCTTTTTCATTTTCATTGTTGTTGTTGTTGTTGTTGTTGTTCTTCTTCTTCTTCTTCTTGTTATTATTATTATTAAATAAATAAATAAAGATACGTCATTGTTTCATTAATATCTCTATCTTACGGATGGTTAGGTCTGTCGTATTTGGTCTGCCGCTTGGGTTACATACAGCCAAATCTGACGTCAGTTTTTTAAATTTGTAATTAATTAAAAAACATATATTAATATATGCAGCTGTATATTCATATATATATATATATATATATATATATATATATATATATATACAAAGAAACACATAAATATATGCATACAAACAAACAAACATACATACAAACATACTTATATATATATATATATATACACTGTATACACATATGGAACCTTTTATTATTATTATTATTATTATTATTATTATTATTATTATTATTATTATTATTATTATTATTTGTTTAATATATTTAATCTAACGTCAGTTGTAATCGACACGTCCAGCTAAAAAAAAAAAAAAAATTTAAGAATTAGATTTAGAAAATAATTCACCTGTCAGTAGAGCGATTAACCAGTTTGATGTTTCGATTAACCACAATTAAAGCATATAATCAAAAAGAGCTACCACAGACGTGTTAAATTAACTGATATCTTTCATCTTTAGCTTTGACATTGAAACATTATTTTGAAAAACGGAAATAATAGGCAATCGATTGTAATGATAACCATAGCATTTCAACCCATATCATCTTAAATATACTTCTCTCTCTCTCTCTCTCTCTCTCTCTCTCTCTCTCTCTCTCTCTCTCTCTCTCTCTCTCTCTCTCTCTCTCTCTCTCTCTCTCTCTCTCTCTCTCTCTCTCTCTCTCACACACGCACACACACACGCAATTGTCTTTCTATATACTTCTTTCACGCATACTCATTTCTCACTCTATCTGTCCGTCTCTCACACACTTCTCACTCAGTCTCTGTTTCCGTATCTATCTGTCTGAATATCTGTCTGTATACCTATATATATATATATATATAATATATATGTCTGTCTGTCTGTCTGTTTATTTTATTAACTCACGCTCTTCTTTAATCTTTCACTAAGCTTAAACATTTCGATCTTATAAAAGCTGTTTTCTCAACAACACAACAATCTCATAATCCCAAAAGAGTGACGCCATTTCATACAGTCTGTGTTTATTTTACATCTTAGAAGTGTAACAATGACTGCTCCTCTTTCTTCTAAATCTTTCCGCAGTCTTCCTTGATCATCTTGGCAGCATTATATATGTAACATGTAGTAATCATAATCCCTCTAATTTAGGTCGACCTTAAGTTATATGACAAATACCACTCAGGTGAAGAGTTGAAGGCTCAATAACAAACAAAAATTACTCCGTTGAATCATTCTCTGATATATTTCCTTACAAAAAAAGAAAAATATATGACATCCATGCTCAAAGCAAAATATGAGTAAATAACCGCGCGGGACACTGCAATGATCTGACAGGTCAGTTTGTCCATTGTGTTTGACCACTGTACGGTGACTGACCATTGACGAACACCAAAGGTACTTGGAAAGGGGTAAAAATGATCAACACTGCTAGCTAAATCAGACAAGGGTTTTACGTGTTCAAAACTAGTAAACGAATTCACGGCGATATGATGATTTTATGGTTGTTGTTTTTAACGCTTCTGAAAGGTAAGGTATCCGTTTTATTATATACTGTATGTATCAAAAATATATATATATTGCGATGTTTATGTATAATTATATGTATGTTTTATTAATAAGTAACTTTAATGTAACGTTCTGAAAGTAAATCATGTTTTTAACCACTTTTAAATAACAGACAGAGGGATGTACATAAATAAAACTACGTGAGTAGTTGATCTATCAGGTAGATAGGTACACATACGGTAAAGAGACAGACAGACAGAGAGAAAAAGAAACAGACTAGGAGTAGAGAGGCAGGGAGATGGGTAGAGATAGACATAGAGAGGGACATGAAAACTGGTTATTAAAATTAAATAACAAAAAACTTTAAGACCAGTTTATATATATATATATAATAGGCTAACAGTTAAAATACGAACAGCATTTTCACAGTTTGATATTACTGATTATTTGTTAATATTATTTAAAAACGCACACTCCTATCACAGTTCTGTAATTAAATATTTATGTATAATACCATAGGGTTTTATTATTTATTTATTTATTTATTTATTTTAATATTTATTTATTATTAATTTTGTTGTTTGGGGTTTTTGTTGGTTTTTTTGTTGTTATTGTTATATCTGGTTGTTTTTTGGGGGGGTTAAATATTTTTATTTTTTTTTATTTTTTTTATTTGTTTGTTTGTTTGTTTGTTATTGTTTTGTTTTGATTTGTATCGGTTTGTTTGGTTTTTTGTAAATTTCTGTAGAAGTGGTTATAAAATTTAGTGTATATTTTTACAATCTCAGAAGCTGATTGCCAGTATCCAGCAGACGAACTCACTCTTCGCAACTTCATTTTAAATGGATACGAAACTGATATTCGGCCCTATTCTTTAACGAAGGTAACCACGTTCTTAGGACTGATGTCTTTAAACAAACTGGTAAGAATCTTAAATAACACTTACTCTGTCTTTTAACAGTAATTTGTGGAACTGTGTGATGATCGTAACACTAAAATACTGTGTAAATAACATCAAATATTTTAAACCTTTCCCGTGACAGTCCGAATGAATAATCTAAAAAGAAATTCTGTATTTTTCCATGTTATATTATTACTGTTTTGAGAGACCTGTTATCATTAAAGACAAATTTTGACAATAAAATAATACTGTTAAAAACATCTGAAAGCCGCCATTTCATCTATCTTTAGGATTTGTGACAGAGAGAGTTAGCGTAATAATCGCTGTATTTTTATTTTCCCGACAATGCTACCAGAAACTTCAGAGAAAATCCGCATACGCCAAGCAAACGATGACGTCACGACTATAGAAAAATGGTGGTGCCCAAATGTTTTTAAAAATTTTGTTGTTATTAATTAAGACTGAGTGGCGAAATAACACACACACAGAGACACGTATATAATATCAAAAACAACTATATTTTTTGTATTTTGTAGGACATGAATGCACAGACGATGTCACTGACAGCATTCTGGTATACGGTACGTTGAAATACTTATCTCAAAAATGTATCTTTTTAGAAGCATTCTTCACATAAATAAATAAATAAGTTTAATTACACGAAAGGTCCTATAACAATGAAAAGTACAACGATAGTCACTTATCACAAATGTCAATATCAATAAACTTTTCAGGGATGGTCTAAAGGCTTGTGCGTGTGTTGCGTGCTTGTGTTGTATGTATGAACATAGGACTTTGTATGTGTGTGTACGTATGTGTCTTACACGTGCCAAAATATTCATGCTACTTCCTGACAATAGGATGTAGAACTGTAATAATTTGTATCTTTAAAATTTGTTTTATTATTATTATTATTATTATTATTATTATTAATTGTTTAAGTACAGATTAAGCCTAGATGCAGAAAATCGGATAATCCAGTAATCTAGGTCACCTTTGGTTCAAAGCTTGCCAGATAAATGATCTGTATCTGTTATACAATTATTGTTTATGTATGTATGTGTTTTATTCTGTATGTTCGAGTTAAAGTGTGCGTATACGTTTGTATGGTTTGGCCATGTGTGGGTTTTTATGGGTGTGTCCATGTATGTTTTTCTTTCTTAATATTTAGGACTTTTGTTGATGTCTGTATGTGTCTGGCTTGTATCGTGTTTTTTGTTTTACATTATGTCGCTGTGTGTATATTCATGTCGCTGTTTATGTATGTGCATGTATTTATGTATATATGTATATTTTATGTAAAGAATATACATATTTTACATAATGACAGCACAAAAGATGAAATGATTGTCTCCAATCGATGTGAAAAATTTTGTCTAGGTTCAACAAATCTTTTTTATTTACATTCTTTCCGCTAGAAAATATCGTACCATAACCGTACATAAATTAATTATGGGTCGCATCGTGAAGGTTCGATCTTGCGACCCGTCACCTCTCGGGTCGGAATTCTAAAAACTGAAATAACCGTAGACCAGCAAATGACAGATAGATTTTCAACACTCACACTGTGCTTACATTGCAGGTTTGGCATGATAGTCGACTGATGTGGAATCCTGCAAGTTATAGCGGCATTAGCCAGATTATAATCGACCACAAGAAGATATGGAAACCAACACTGGTAGTGAAGAACGAGTAAGTGCGACATTATAAATACATACATACATACGTACATAAATACATACATACGTCCATATAAAGAAGAACTTTTTAAACAAAAAATTATATTTTACTATTTAATTTTTAATATTTCGGTTATTGTTTTTTATTTTTCTTCTTTTATTTGTTTTTTTATTTATTTGTTTATTTATTTTATTTTATTTTATTTTATTTTTTTTTTTTTTTTTATTTGCTTATTTATTTATTTATTTCTTTCTTTCTTTCTTTATTTATATGAATGAACTAACAAGTAATGGCGTAAACAATTAGATTTTGAAGTAATAAAGATTTATTCTTTATTAATAACGCTGTTGTTGTTGTAGTAGTAGTAGTAGCACTGGAACTAGTAGTAGCAACAGAAGTGTAAGTAACGATCGACAACAGCAGTATAAGCAGTAATAACAGTAGTAGCAGTAGCAGTACTAATAACAGTATTAACAGAAATAGTAGCTGTCGTAGCAATAAAACGTTAGTTGTAGTAGTGGGGGGTAGACGTAGTAATAGCGGTAGTAGTTGTGGTAGTAGTGGGGGTAGACGTAGTAATAGCGGTTGTAGTTCTGGTAGTAGTGGTAGTGGTAATAGTGGTGGTTGTGGTGGGGTGGCAGTAGTAGTAGTAGTAATATCAGCAGTGGCAGTTGTAGAAACAGCTGTTGTTGTGATAAAGTTAGCAGTAGTAATAGTTGCAGCAGAAGTAGCAACAGCATTAGTAGTAGAAGCTTCAGTAATAAAGTTTTTTTTATTTTTTCACTCTAAAATTATCGGATTCATTAAAGCGACAATTATAACTTTATTAGGCATTATTATTACTACTACTACTACTACTACTACTACTACTACTACTACTATTAATATCATTATTATTATTATTATTATTATTTTATCTGTTTCATATTATCTTATAGAGTAGGCACCATTGGAATGATAGATGGTGCTGGCGTACCAACAAGAATATTTTACAATGGTATGGTTGTGTGGATTTCGCCGATCACAATGAACACAATATGTGAGGTGGATGTCAAGAGCTACCCGTTCGATACTCAGGAGTGTCCGGTGGAACTCTCTCCCTGGGGCTACTCAACAGTGAGTATAGCATCAGACAGTAGAAACAAATGATTTTGCTAATATAATAGAAATACATATATGTCTACGTATGTAAACATACTTAAAAATAGGTTCAACTGTTTAAGTAATTACATTAAGAATAAGTTAGTTTGCTGTAGTATAGTGCATAAACAGAACCGTACTTGATTATTATTATTGTGTCTTTGTTTCTTTTTATTAGAATGCCTCTCTCTCTCTCTCTCTCTCTCTCTCTCTCTCTCTCTCTCTCTCTCTCTCTCTCTCTCTCTCTCTCTCTCTCTCTCTCTCTCTCTCTCTACACACACACAGAACCATAAATCATATTTTGATTATTCAGATTGCTAATTAATTATTATAATCTGAATCACTTAAAATATTAACAATGTCATACTGTAACTGAATGCAATCCACTTATTCTAATACCTTTTTTTCTTCTTTCTTTTAGAACGAACTGGATCTTGTCCCAACGGACAAGTTCGCCGTGAACCAAGAACTCTACGTCCAGCAAGGCGAGTGGAGCTACTTATCGTTCTCAGTCGCCATCGCGAATATTTCTGACCCAGTAAACACGCACAGAACACTCAAGTTCAAACTGACGTTTTCGCGTCGCTGGTTGTTCTACAGTCAGTATCTTATTCTTCCCATCATGATGAATTCTATTCTGATGATCTCTGTCTTTGTCGTGCCGGCCGACTCGGGAGAGAAACTGGGATTCTCCTTAACAGTTCTCCTTTCCTTTGTCGTTCTCCTCACCATAGTAACAGACAATCTGCCTCCCATTTCTACCAAGACGTCGGTGCTACGTAAGAATTATTTTTGTTATTCGTAGTATTATTAATAGTAGTCTTAACAGTAATAGAGTAGTAGTAGTAGTAACATTAATAGTAGTAGTAGTAGAAGTAGTAATGGTAGCTGATGTAGCAACAGCAGTTGTAATAATAGTAGTTGATAATAGTAGTAGTAACAGTAATAGCAGTAGAAATAGTAATGTAGTAGTAGTTGTAGAAATAGTATTAGTAATAGTAGTAGTAGTAATGTAGTAGTAGTAGTAGTAGTAGTAGTAGTAGTAGTAGTAGTAGTAGTAGTAGTAGTAGTAGTAGTAGTAGTAGTAGTAGTAGCAGCAGTATTGGTGGTGGCAATAATTGTAATAGCAGGAATATTTATATATACATTACTCTTTTTTTTAAATTTCATATTACCAATTATGGTAACGATTATAAGTAAATTAAAACAGTATTTTGATTATTTTCAGAAATCTATCTGTCAGTCTTGATGATTCTTGGTACGGCCACAACCCTTCTCAGCATCAGTGTTCTAACTTTTTACAAAAAAGACGAAAATGAACACATTTCACCTTGCTTACAGACATTCACAGACTACGTCATTGGACCCATAGTGTGTCTGCCTTGTCAACGGAAAACATATGTGCAGGAACACCTGGGTAGTGACAGCAAACTGAGAGCCAGAACAAATGGAATCATGACAGCAGGATTTCCTCAGGAAAGACCCCGTTCTGTGTCGTCAAGGAGTGTTTCTGGAGAACAAGTGTGGAGTCAGACGCAAAAAGACAGAATGTCGTGTAAAGATTTTGCTGTCGTTCTGGATAAGTTTCTGTTCAGAGTGTTTGCGACAGTTTTGTTTATAATTACACTGAATATGGTGATGTTTTTTGTTGTACAAAATTAGAGAGATCCGTCTGCTTGGATTAGAACTGTGACAGACATAAACTAAGCCGAGGACTGATCTGTGAAAAATATGTTTTTGTGTAAATAGCCAAAAATAAATAACAAAATGAAATAAATTACCTTGACTTTTATTTAGATCTCTCTCTCTCTCTCTCTCTCTCTCTCTCTCTCTCTCTCTCTCTCTCTCTCTCTCTCTCTCTCTCTCTCTCTCTCTCTCTCTCTCTCTCTCTCTCTCTCTCTCTCTCTCTCTCTCTCTCTCTCTCTCTCTCTCAATAGATATTTTTCCTCTCAGACTAATTCACTCTCTTTCTCTCTATTAGTGTGTGTATGTGTTTGTGTGTGTCTTTAATTTTCACTCTCTTGCCTGTCTCTCAATTTCTCCACTTCTTTTGTTCTAACATTTTCATTCTTTTAAATCTACAGATTATATTTTTTATTATTCTTTGTTATCTTGGTGTCTTTGTTATTTCGCATCCTTCTTCATAAACAAACCAAATGGTACGAGCAATTCCGTGCTATTCTGTGTTTTGAGCTTACGCAAGATCTGTAATACAAATCGAATTTTGATCATTAATTTTACCAAAGTACAACATTAACTAAATGACGGTTGAATCGTCTCTTTTACGATTGGCCTTACAGGTCAGTTTACAGTTGTTGTTTACAGCAAAATGAACGAGGCGTATTTTAAGAAATACGTTTTGAATACCCGATAATTACAGAACGAACAAACAAAGGTTTAGATTTTCAAATGCTAATTCAAGTTTTGTGCAGCCGATTAAACTATGATGTACGAACGTCTACTGTGTTGCATGTACATTATATGCCAATTTCATATAAAAGCGTCACCACGTAATATTTTTCAGTAGGACGTTAGCTCTTCCAAAGCTGTTTGTCCACAAGTGAGACTGGGAGACAGCAGTATCATTAGTTTTGAGATTATCTACGAGAATGGCGATGGTTTGGTTATTTTTATTGCTTCTATTAGAGAGAGGTAAATAGGTTTTTGTAATAAATTTTGGTTAAGCTGGTAGGGTGGACTACTGTTCGGTAGTTTAGTGCATTAGTATCTTATAGTAATTCAGTTCATAATGTGGCATACTATATTGTATTATGATGCTATATAACTATATCCAGTTATATAGGCATGGAGCTTAAGAAACTAAATGAATACTTACTTTATTTTCAAAAATTATTTTATTTTAATATATATATATATATAATTTTTTTTTTTTCAAATGGCGCTCAAGGCATATACCTTAAATATGTATTGTTTAATCTCAAAGATTAACGAAAGATTAAATAAAATTTTGTTTGACGACTTACTCATAACATTCTTATTCGACGATGAATCCTATTGTTTGATTTGAGGATCATACAGATTATAAGAGATTAAAACCCGTTACTCTTTTTCAGTTCGAACAAAGTATTGTTTATATGCATCTTCATCTAGACATGATAGCAGATACCAAACTCTTTGACAAACCTCTGATATGAGCCATTGGCTGTAACGGGAAAAGGCATAAAGTAACTGGATAGGATTTATGTTATGTGTTATTATCCCTCGTCCAATACTTTTAGTGAAAAAGTATGCCAAGACTGAGAGTTAAAATGTAGAAATTTTTAGTGTTTACAAAAACTTTCGCAACATCATAATATGTTTAAAATTGTAGAGGTACGCTGCCAGTATCCGACTAAAGAGGCAGCTCTGCGTTATTTTATACTCGGGAACTACAGCACAAACATTCGTCCAGCTGCGACTATAACAGTTACCGTGGCCCTAGGTGTGATATTTTAAAATAAACTCGTAAGTACATCTGAATGAAGAAATGTTTAGGTAGTACTGAAATATTTAAAGTCTATTATTTTATTGATTGTACTTCTCTTCTTCTTTCTTCTTCTTCTTCTTCATCTTCTTCTTCTTCTTCTTCTTCTCTCTCTCTCTCTCTCTGTATAGTTGGGTGTATGCGTGAAATGGTAATTACGTTTATTATCTATTTAATTGTGACGACTTTAAAGATTTGGACGATTCACACAAGATTATTAAGTCTGGTTACCTTTCACTTCTTTGAGATTGCTAAGCTATTCTACTGGAAGGTATCGTCAAACCAAAACCATTCGGCTTGAATTCTGGATATAGTATTGCGATATTGAACATATAAAAAGAAAAAAAACTTAATAAGTCATCTGAGTGAAACTAAGAATTATTTACTATCATAATTTATTTTAAAATTTTGTTATTGTATTGCTAATGATTATAATTTGTTTGAATTTTTTTTTTTAATTATTTCTTCATTTTATACTGTTGTATTTTTAGTAATGATCTTTGTTTTGTAGGATGTGAGTACGCAGACGATGTCTCTCAAAGGATTCTGGTATACGGTAACAGTAGACATTTTGATACAGAGGCTACGACGATAACAACAGAAAAATTAATTTTAAAAAAAGCAACAAAAATAATAAAAGGAGTAGTAGTGTTGGTATGGTAGTAGTAGATATTGTTGTTATTGCAGCTGCTGTCGCAAAAGAAAGAAACAAATAATATTAATAATAATAATAATAGCAGAAGTAGTACTACAGTGGTTGTAGTAGTAGTAGTAGTAGTAGTAGTAGCAGTAGTAATAGTAGCAGTAGTAGTAGCAGTAGTAATAGTAATAGTAATAGTGTTAAAAGTAGTTGTAATAACAGAAGCAGCTGCAGTAACTGTAGTAGCAGTAGTAGCTAAGATAGATGATGTAGTAGCAGTGGTGGCGGTTGCTTTAACAGCAGTAGTGGTACCAGAAGCACAACTGGTAATTGCAGTAATAATAATAGCAGAAGTAGTACTAATAGTAATAACAGTAGTAATATTTATAGTACATATTACGTAGATATTAGTGTAGATATTACCAGTGTTGTTAATGACAGTAATATACTTCGATTCTAGATATGGACTGATTACCGACTGCGTTGGAATCCTGACGACCATGGCCACATCAGAGAACTTATTCTCAGCCACAGCGAGGTCTGGAAACCACCGCTTATTGTTAGTAATGAGTAAGTTGAAAGAAAACACAGTGAACATCATTTTTAAAGCATGCCTTTGCTGTTGCTATAAAATACTGCACATTTCCGAACTGTGTTTTATTTGTTTATTTCTTTGATTTTCTTTCGTTAGTTACTTTCTGACTAACTAACTGACTGACTAACTTACTTACTTACTTACTTACATACTCACGTACTTACTTACTTAATTGTTCAGGGTTAATACAGCTGGTCTGATAGATAAAACAGCGGTACCTCTAAGAGTGTACCGTTCTGGAATGGTAGTCTGGAAACTGCCAATCACCATGAAGACGACTTGTGAAGTGAACGTTCAGAATTACCCGTTTGATAGTCAAGAATGTTCCGTGGATATCACAGCCTGGGAGTACACTGTTGTAAGTATTTCTGTTTCCATGGTTGGTTATATCACAGTGATACATTATTTGTTTGGTATGCAGATTGTTTAAGAACGAGTTCCGCTAATGAGTCTATCTCGTTCTAGCAAGTGCTCTATGACGTGAAAGGAAGCCAAATTAATTATCGTTACAAGTATAAAGTATGACTAATTGTTCATTAACATTTCGTTTGTTTTAATGTAAATAACAAAATATGTTTTCTGTATAGTGTATGTCAACATACGAATTTGAGATGAACAAGCAGCTCGTCGGTTAAGTCATATTTTGATTATTCAGATTGCTAATTAGTTATTATAATCTGAATCACTCAAAATATTAACAATGTCATACTGTAACTGAATGTAATCCACTTATTCTAATACCTTTTCATTTATTTTTATTAGGACGAATTACAGCTTTCACCATTCGAATACTCTCCTGTCATCAATAAAGTCTATACAGAACATGGTGAATGGGCGTATAAGTCATACACCGTCAAGATCTGCAATATCTCAGGCCAAAACAGCCTGCACCAGAATATGCAGTTCAAGCTCAAGTTCAAACGTCGTTGGCAATTTTACAGTCAGTATCTTATTCTTCCCATCATGATGAATTCTGTTCTGATGATCTCTGTCTTTGTCGTGCCTACTGACTCGGGAGAGAAACTGGGATTCTCCTTAACAGTTTTGCTCTCCTACATTGTTCTCCTCACCATAGTAACAGAGAACCTGCCTCCTATTTCCACCGGGTTGTCAGTACTACGTAAGATGTTTTAATTTAATGATAGCACTATAAAGCGTATTCTTTGTTAGCAGAAGGAAAATATTTCCAAATAATTATAATTTTGTTTAAATATATTGTAAAAAAAATGTAGAGCCCATCTGTACAATAGATAATTAACATTGGAACACATTATAAAAAAAAGAAAATGAACAAAAAATGAATAAAACTCAAGACGTATTCTATTTATAAATAATTATCCAAATTCTTAGCTTATTGATAATTATTTTATCTCACTTGTTGGTTTATTTATAATTTACTTTAAAGGTTTATTTTCAGGTCAGTAACAAGATATTTTTAAACCAAATTTCTGTATCACAAAACTAATAACAAATAATGACAAACAGTTAAATGAACTTAATCACTTGGCACCGAACTGCAGGCTTATATAATAATATTAAACATCATACTTTATAGTTAGCACTTTTCTTCGTTTCAGAGCTCTATCTGTCTGTCCTTTTGGCACTGGGCACGCTCACAACAATTCTAACAATCTGGATTCTAAAACTGCACAACAGAAAAGGAACCACACACATCCCGTTCTGTCTGCAGAAATTAACAGACCACGTCATTGCACCCATCGTCTGCCTGCCTCGTGGACGAAGTAACCGAGTCGAGGATGGTTCATCTCGCGATGCGAAACCAACAGCTAATGGCGAAAGTCTCCCATCCACAAAGTTCTCGACAAAGACTCAGCATGGGAAAAGGAAAGAATGTCTTACAGAGACTTTGCAGTTGTTCTCGATAAACTGTTTTTCCGGATGTTCGGCGTGATCTTGTTTGCCGTTACTTTGACCATGATTCTGTTTTTCGTTTATTAATGTTAACTAACAAGCGATTATTCTGCTGAAAAAAAAAAAATTGTATGTTCGCCTGTCGATTATGATAATTTTGCAAATACAATTTTGAATATACATTGCGAAGTATTTCTTCGGTAGTCTGTTTGTCTGTTGACCACAATCGTATTTAATTACTAATTCTCTTAAAAGCGAATGCAGTTGTACCTTGACTTACGAGTTTAATTCGTTCCGTGACCGAGGTTGTAACTCAATTTGCTCATATATCAAATGAATTTTACCAACAGAAATCAATTGAAATACCATTAATCCGTTCTAGTCCCCCAAAACCACCCCAATTTTTTGTAACGTGTTTTTAAATAAGATATATATATATATATATATATATATATATATATATATATATATATATATATATATATGATTAATATTGTATAAAGACAACATAAAAGAGAATGAAAAGAAATAAATTGGTTTTGTAAAGTTACAGGGTTAGGATTTCGCCATCTTTTCATAGACACAGGTCCGTAGATTAGAAATTATTTTAACGCCTTTGGCTGGAGTTATATCCTTTATCAAGCCTCCTGTTTTAGTATGATACATGTAAAAAGTACTTCGCTCGTATTGCCTAGCCATGTTGACTATACGACACCTCGCTCATGTTTTTGTATGATTTCATGATTTAATACAATGGATATCATCCGCTTCTTCTTGACAGCACTGTCCTTTGCATTGATTTTCTTAGGATCCATGGAAATTTGGCATGTTCACAGCTCAAAATGCGAGCACAACACAACAGAGATGCTTCCACGGCGAGGTAACCACGTGAAGCAAACGAGTGAAACGCGGAATGCTGAGCGGGTGTTGTGTTGTTCGATGCGCCAACTAGCAGCAGTGATCTGAAGCTCGGATTTTGTCTCGCAACTCGAAGCAAAAATCTACCGGGCGACTGCTCATATATCAGAAAACTCGTAAGTCGGAGCACTCGTAACTCGAGGTACCACTGTATATTGTTAAATAGATTGATTTTCATGTTTTCGTCAAATTTTCAAAGAAAATGTAAAACGACTGATCTTTTAAGAAGAGGCTGTTTTAATAATTTAATTTTAATTTTATTTATTGGTTTATTTATTTATTTATTTATTTATTTATTTATTTATGTATTTATTTATTATTATTTTAATAAATTTCATATACCCGTATTTACTCTAAAGCCGTCTGATAAATAATGATTTCATTTTTTTTTCTTTTTCTTTTTTTTAAAATATATATATATATATATATATATATATATAAGATATCAAATATATTTAACATATCAAACCAAAATACCCGACACTACCCCCATATATATATATATTTATTTATTGAGTTTTCTTGTGGGGTTGTCGTTTTCTTTTCCTTGCTTGTTTATTTTCGTTTTTTCCTTCAGAGTTTCTATAATAACAGTTGTGAATAAATCCATTTATTTTTTCTTGTATATCTGCTTTGTTGCCTGTCATAACAAATTCTATCCCAAAAAACATCATGGTTACCTGTGGATATCCATTGCTTTGGATAGTTATATACAATTTATACTTACATACAGCTTAACACTATAGTTATGAATGACTTTTGGCATTGTTACATTACAATTCATACACTGATGTTTACAGTTTGCTTTGGTTTATTTATACGTACGTGTGGCTTTCGATTTTTATAATATAATTACAGTTATTAAACAGAACATTTCACTGAATTATTAGTAAAATGTCATTAATGAAATATTTATTATATATCCCGACGTTATAAACATTAAAGTAAAAGCTTGTTTTGTGTGTTGTTTCGTGATTGGTCAAGTGAAAACGCTGGCTGTGTTTGTTTTATTTTTCTAAAACGTATGACAGTTGTATCCCATCGAGTATTATGTCCAATAACAGCGTGTGTACTTAGGCGAAAGGTTTTAACAGTAAGGCAATTCTGATAGTTAAAAGCGAAATAACAAAATGGCGCGGATGTTGTTGTTACTTCTAATACTACTACTTCGGAAAGGTTAATATTGTTTTTTTATGATGTGTTATCAACGAAAAGGTATTTAGTATGTAATAGAGAGTGGGAGGACTATAGTGTTAAATTTATTTATTTATTTATTTATTTGTAATAATTTTATTAGTACATCAAATGGTTTAAAGACGCGTATTGACTAAAAACTAAACACACACACACACACACACACACACACACACACACACACACACAAAACACACACACACACACACACACACACACACACACACACACACAGAGTTTATTTAATTATTTAACGACAATACAAGACATTATAATAATAACAGAATTAAGAATACTCGCAAACATTATTTATTCCATTTTCTATAGTTAGCCATTCTATAGTCGAAAGTTAAATACAGTGTATTTCTTAGCAGTGTTTGTATTTATTTACTGTTTGTTTGTTAGTTAGTTAGTTAGTTTGTTTGATTGTTTTCTTTGTTTTGTTTTGGTGTTGTTCTTTTTTGTTTATTATAATATTTTATTTTTTGTTTATTATTTATTTATTTTATTCTTGTTGGATTTTTTTGGGGGGGTTTCGGAGGAAGGGAATATGCATGTGATTTAATATCTTCCAAGATTCTCTATAACATCGGAAAATATCTTTAAAAATAAGTGAAGATATTTGTGAAAGTATATGCAATATAATCGAAGATAGGCATATGATACGTTTGTTAGTCATATAAAAATAGCTTACGATCTTAAATTTGATGTGGTCTGTAAAACTAAAATGTAGTTAATATTTTACTACTAGTTCAAAACTAATGCACTCGTACTAAATATATTCACACACGTCCGATCACATGGCTGATCTTTACAAACGTGGGTCACACTTAAACTACCACACCGGGTTACTGGGAGAACAAGCTAAACAAGATGACTAGTTGTTTAGTGTGTTCTGCAGCAACAACAGGTAAATACATGTAAGTCCAAATAAATTATTTGAATAGAAGGTCTGAAGGGAACAGAGAAATATTTCTCAGTCAAGTGAATGAAAGAGGAAAAAAAATAAATAAAAAACGCAATAAGTAAAATCAGATGTATTGAAACAAGCCATGAAGCATTTCCAGTTATTTTTCATAACAGCAGCATAATAAATAAATAAATAAATAAATAAAAATTAAAGACTTTGAAAACATAATAATAATACACAACAATAATACTCCAATTACTACTTACTACAACTGATATTAAGAAGACCAACACAAACAAAAAGACAACTAATAATATTAATAATTACTACCTCTGCTGCTGCTGCTACCAACACCACCCACTATTACTGATAATAATAATAATAATAATAATAATAATAATAATAATAATAATAATAACAATAACAATAACAATAATAATAATAATAATAACAATAATAATAATAACAAAACATTTGTTGTATTTTCATTTAAAACTGAAACTTTTTTTCCTTTTTTCCTCCCTGAAATGCATTATCTAAATTTTATGCTTCAGCATTAGAACAATATTTGATTTTTTTCAAATTTTAAAAATCAACGGTAAAAAGAACTATACTAGTTGTAAACTAACGATTTACTTATGTTCTGCTTGTGTGAACTTTTTCAGAAGTGATGGGTAATTATACAAGTGAAATGATGCTGAGGAACACAATTCTGTCTGGTTACGACAACGACGTACGCCCTGAAACCACAACTGCAGTGTCAGTGACTTTGGGCTTGATGTCTCTAAACAAACTTGTGGGTATTTTAAATAACACTTACGTACGTACACCATTGATACATACATACGTACATACCTATATAAATACATATATACACATACATATATATATATATATACGTCCATACGTATATACATATAAACATACTTATATACAATGTATATATATAAACCATTAAAATACATAGATATACACGTACAAATATATAAATATATACATATATAAATACACATGTACACATACATACTTACATATATAGGTCCGTACGTAGTATATCCATATATACATGTGTATATATAAACCATTACAATTAAAATAATTTAAGGTATCATTAAACAAGCATTCATTGATTTATTTATTTTATATTATTTCTCTTTGAAGGATATGACTGCACAGACAATGTCTTTGACGGGGTTTTGGTACGTGGTAAGCTGAATTGAGACTCTTCTTAATTTGCTAAAAACCGTTTTAGTTAACTGTTTTTACTGTTTCATTTGCAACGCCAAAAAAAAAAAAAAAAAAAAAAAAAAAAAATAATAATAATAATAATAAATAAATAAATAAATAAAATAAAATATTGTATTATATGCATTTCTTTCTACAAAAAACATCAGTTAAAAAATTACTTACCAGTTTTTAAAGGTAGCGCTGATGAAATCTCGGCACCGAATTTCTTCTCTTATAATTGTCATTATTCGGTAACAAACTACTAACTGTCACTTAACATAATTTACTTACTTACTTACTAACTTACTTACTTATTTACTTATTTATTTATTTATTGATTTATTTGTTTGTTTGTTTGTTTGTTTGTTTTGCGTTCATCTGCTTTGCAGGTATGGAAAGATATTCGTCTGACATGGAACCCCAACGACTATAGCGGAATCTCTCAGCTTGTTGTTAGCCACAAAAAGATCTGGAAGCCACCACTCATTATAAACAATGAGTATGTTTTCATATAATAAAGAAATATTTCTAGATTGTTGTAAATATTCCATAGATAATGTTGTGGGTTACAAATGTTTATTAATTAGATAAGCAGCACATTTCTGTTAAGAATTCTAGACGATGCAATATTTCAGTTCAGAATCATTATTGTATTTAAATTATTTTTAATTTATTCGTAAAGTTATGTGTGCCTGTTTTTCTTGGTTTTTTTTAGAGGTTAGGCTATATAGGTGTATGACTGCTGTATTTGTCTGAGTGTGTGTCTGTGTGTATGTGTCTGAGTTTGTGTTTGTGTTTGTGTGTGTGTATGTGTGAACAACTTTATAACTAGATGTGAAAGTTTTTAAAACTTTCTGCACTTTTCTATGATAAGGTATTTTAAAAAGACTCTCTCTCTCTCTCTCTCTCTCTCTCTCTCTCTCTCTCTCTCTCTCTCTCTCTCTCTCTCTCTCTCTCTCTCTCTCTATTTTTCAGAGTCAATTCAATTGGTGTTATCGATGGAGCTGAAGTACCAGCAAGGATTCTTTATAATGGCGACATATTCTGGGCATCACCAATCACAATGAACACAGTTTGTGAAATAAACATTCAGAGTTATCCTTTTGACAGTCAGGAATGTTCTGTTGATTTGTCATCCTGGGGCTACGCTATAGTGAGTATATATATATATCTATATATATATACACTAGACGTTACGTCACAGTTTGTAAGATAGAGGCTAGAGACGTTACCTCACAGTTTGTAAGATAAATGCTGTAGACGTTTCCTGACAGTTTCTAAGATAGAGACTACAGACGTTATCTCACAATTTGTATAATAAAGGTTATAGACTTTACGTCATAGTTTGTAAAATAAAGCCAGAGACATAGTTTCTGCAATATCGTGATTACAACATAACACTTGTAAACACAGAGCGATATATATAAAAGCTATTTCATAAATGTTAGTCTTTCATTAAAGAGTACATCAAGTTTTAAAATGTCTCGGTTCGTTTTATATTCTAATGAGATTCGTCTCGGTTTTATCTGGTGTGTTTGTTTCTCATTTTATTAATTTATTTATTTGTTGGTATTGTCTTTTACACTGCTGTTTTGTCAGAAGAGGAAATACTAACTAATTAAATATCCACTACATATAATTTGTCTTATGTCAAATGTACTGGAAGAAGTTGTTATGTTGTATTTGTATATTATCAGCCCTATAATCCAACAGCACAAACAAAGCACCGTGAAAAAGCATTAAAATAATAATAATAATAATAATAATAATAATAATAATATCATCATCATCATTATTACTTTTTTATTTTTTTTTCTCTCTCTACATTTTTCAGAATGAAATAGATCTTCTCTCCGATCCAGTGAAACCTGTGGATTATATGTTGTATGTACCCCAAGGAGAATGGAATTTTATTTCATCGTCTGTGTTCTTTCTTAACAATTCGGACGAAATTAATACGTACCGAATCCTCAAATTCAGGCTCAAGTTTAAACGTCGCTGGTTGTTCTACAGCCAGTACCTCGTTCTTCCCATCATGCTGAACTCAGTTCTGATGATCTCTGTTTTTACTGTGCCTCTTGATTCCGGAGAGAAACTGGGATTTTCCTTAACAGTTCTCCTTTCCTACGTCGTTCTCCTCACCATAGTAGCAGACAATCTGCCTCCCATTTCTACCAAGACGTCGGTGCTACGTAAGTATTCTGTTTCACGCAGTGTGTGTATGGGTATGTTTGCTGTTATTGTGCTGGGAGGGAGTGGAGGCTGTGTATATGGATTTTTATGATGTTTTGTTGTTTGTTTTTTTTTTTTTAGGGAGGTGTGTGTGTGTGTGTGTGTTGTAGTTTAAAATTGTCGGGAAATTGTTATGGTTGATGTTGTTTTTGTTCTTTAATTTCTTTGTAGACTAACTATTCAACTAATTTTTCTATTCCAGAGATTTACCTTTCAGTCGTTATGATTCTTGGCACGGTCGCCACTCTTCTAAGTATTTGGATCTTAACACTCTACAACAAAGAAGAAACACAGCGCATTTCTGCCCGTTTACAGAAATTTACAGACTACGTCATTGCACCTGTCGTCTGCCTTTCGTGTCAAAACAAAAACAAAGTAAATGAGTATTCATCCGCCGACGCCAGACCTGCAAAAATACCGTCTGCGAAGACTATAAAACTTGAAGACGGTCGTGAAATAACTGCTGCTTCACAATACAATTCCATAAACGATGCATCACATGAAAGAATGTCGTACAAAGATTTTGCACTTCTTCTAGACAAATTTTTCTTCAGAATGAGCGCAACGGGCTTGTTTATTCTTACTTCCACGATGATCTTATTTTTTATACTGTAATTCCAGCAAAAATTACATAATATGATTGAAGGGAGAATTAAGGATTACTCTGCATGTGATATTGTCATGAAAATAACAAGCAAAAATGTCTAAATTTGAATTCTCATACCACTAGGATATCTTGTTTTAGGATTGTTTGTTTTTTCTTTTTTCTTTCTTCCCCACCACCCCACATCATAAATATATTAAACATTACAGTATTTATTATTTCAGCTTTTATTCAACCTTTACATTATTCAGAATAATAAATTCCTGTTTCTAGTTAAGAGCATGCGTATGTCTGAGTGCACGCGCGTGCTCGAGAATGGTCCTTTGTCAGTTTATCGTTTCTGTGTTTCTGCTTCGGTATATAAAACTCGTAATATCCTGTCTTTCGTTTTATTCCTTAAATTTTCATTGTTATAGATAGATGTGCTTTATAACAGCTTGTCCTGTTTAGTATATTAAAATAATTGACTATTAATCTTCGGTTCTCAAATTTAACCGATGTTCACCCAAAACATTAACAACAGAGTGAATGTGTTATATAGTGATCATAGTAACATTTGTTTGTAAATCTGTACTTTTTCTGTTATTTTGGGACGTATCTCCGACAATTTTTCTCTCATTAATCCTTAAAGTATATCTCTATTGATAAGAAGAAATAATCCAAACATATTCTGTATACCTTCCAGTTGTTTTGTATTCTTGGTTTGATATCCAATCATAATTAATAACAACAAATGAGTGTTATTAAAGTACCAATGCGCGGCCATTTTTCTAAAGTCGTTGAGGTTATTTCAAACAGTACATGGACCCATTTATTCTGGTTGCTTTTCGAGCAAATGTTTTGTAATTGTTATTTTGTTGTCATACTGTGTTATAAGCAATCATGAATTACCCAAAACAATAAAATAATAATCTGAAAGCAAAGAGAATTTTATATGATAATTTATTTGTAACGCCAAAGGAACCCGTTAACATAATAAATTTCTCTTGGGAAAACACCATGCAGATTGCTCTATTGTATATTATTCATGCTTCATTGTGCGTTATATTGACAACCATTCGACAGATCGTTAATTTAGACTAATACAGATACCGAACCATTTATCCAGCTTCCAGAAATCCGCAAAATTCAGAAAACCGACTATTATTGAAACTGACTAGCTTTCGGATTAGGCACTCTTTACTTTAGTTTCAGTGAAGCCAGTTCAAATGAAACTGTTGTTGTTTAAGTTCTTATTTGTTTCAGTTTACTCTGATTTTCAACTATCAATCTATCTAAAAGACTAGCAGAAAGGCAACTTGCTGGTGAAAAGCATTTTCAGTATTGTTATTTTAAGAATTTAAAATTAATTAATAAAAACACAAACAGAAATGTATTAATTTGTGCCTGTTAAATACAGTTTCATTATTTATTTTTTGTTTATTTTATATTTTAAGTAAAGATTTAGACTGTATCCTCAACATTTTGTTATATTTACCTTAGTTTGACACCTAATTGCCGATATGTTTTTCGTTCATTCATTCATCGACTGTTCTGAGCTTGCCGGATTATTGGCTCGGTACTTGTATCGTGATTTAGTTATTTAATACATTTTTTGACACAAAATCAACAAATTATATTTATACAAAGTGTCTCTAACAAAAAAAAAATGGTTTGTTTGTGCTTTAATCGGTCTGATAATGGATACAGTCGAGATGGATATATCGTCAAGTGTAATTAGAATTTCCATTAGCCTTAAACGCTCAAACGTGGCTTTTTAATGCATTTTGGTAATTACTGTTTGGTTAGGAACTGATTTCCAGGGTTAACACAAGTGTACATTATATATGGTTTATCTAAAAATATCTAATTTCAATTATGGATTGATAGCGCTCTGTAAATTTAACCAACATAGTGTTATGGACAGCCCCATATTTAAGTTGCATAAAGCCAAAATGTGCTAGATCATACCATTATTGCGCTGATCGGTTTTAATTTTTTTTTTTTTTTTTTTTTTTTAACTGTTTACCGATTTATTTTAACTGTTAATTTCAATTATAATTCTGTTTTTACATGAAAAGTTCCTCTGTTTAACCCTTAATATTAATATATTAAGTTTAGTATCCTGCATATTAATTTATACGATGTATCATTTCTTTTTATTTGAAAAAATAAATAAATAAATAAATAATAATAATAATAATAATAATAATAATAATAATAATAATAATAATAATAATAATAATAAGGGGGAAAGAAAAATCGGCTACTTTTCTTCATATTTGTTTTTCTTTTTACTTTTTAAACATTATTAGAAACTCATGTTTATACATCTGAAAAGATCAAAAAAAAAAAAAAAAAAAAAAAAACAATACTGAAAAACCCTAGTGCTTTTGTCGTCATTGTTATTTAGAAAACGAAATTAAAACAAAAACTAAAACGACAAAAAACGAAACACTTGATAAAGAAGTCCCAATTTTTATTGGTCTGTTGTTTATAAGCACTCTTACACTCATTGTGTAGATATATTAGCACTTTATCACCGGATTTCTCACCTTAAGTTCAGCCGAATTGTATGGTTTAATGAGAGACACGTGATGGTTATTATCTAAGTTCCTTTGACATGAAAATTATTACAAGGGTTTCTATCGTTACCCATAAAACTTGTAAATTATTTCAAAGGTATCTAACGTGTAAAATGTTTGAAAAAGCCTTGCTGTTACATTCATGATTCTTTTTAACTTATGTTAATGTGAGACATCTGTGAACCTTCAGTTTTTTTTTTACAAAAGTTCCTAAATAATATGGGGACACCATAAGACTAATAAGTTATTTCGAAGGTTCCTAAAACACGAAAGTGTTTTTGACTAACGACATTAATTAATCATTCGCTTGTAGTTTTATCCTCATCCTGCTTACAACTTGATAAAACAGAAGTAATCTGATCATTCCTCTGCAGTAAATTCTGAGGAATCTGAGACAGATCGCTAATTGGTCTAAGTGTTTGTATTATGTTTCCTTGGCTGTCTTTATCAAATGATAAAATCATGGGCACCAAGCCTTCATTATTTGTCACCATGGGAAAAGAATTTGCTGCTGGAGTCTGAGAAGCCGCGATGGCTGGACTGAACAAAGCTGGACTAGGATTTTGAAAATCTGGTGAAGTGGTTTCGTTAATGAAGGATGATGTTTGGCTAATTTCCATTCCGTTAGAAACTTGGGAAGCCAACGACGTCGACGCCTGCTGATTTTCATTGCTATTTTTTACGTTCTGTGCTGCTGGAATCAGACGATTTTTCAGCTGAGGATCATCACCTTCATTTAGATCTGCTTGGTCAGTATCTATGATCATGCTATCCCTCACATCGTCTTGATTGTCTTTCTTCGATTTCACATATGCTTTCATCAACTTTGTTATGGAATCTTTTGTTTGGTGGCTGTCACTGTTACGATTTCGAGGAGCACTTCGCTGTTCTGGAGATAGGCGATTATAAATTCTTTCTGTGTAAGTTTTCCTTTCTCGAGTTTGCTGACGTCTGGATGTACGGACAGGTGAGATGTCCTTTCTCTTGCTGTTAGATTTTGCTCCAACAGGTCGCCCCACACGTCTTTTTTTTGCCTGACCATCTGAAAACAAAAAGTATTTGTTAGAACATCAGCAGCTTAAGTCTGATTAAAACCTTACGTGCAATGAATAGCAGTGTAGAGTTTTTGGTTTCAGTTATTGATTTCTTTTTTTTTTTTTTGCTTTTTATTATTATTATTATTATTATTATTATTATTATTATATACTTTAATTTGTTTTTTTCTTTTTCAAATCAGGCATCAAGATTTTAGTTTTTTGGTTAATTTTCAGGTCATTTTATTTCTCAGTAAATATTTAGAAATATTTAGTACAGCAAAGTCACTTAACTGACAGACTTACAATCATTTGCGTTTTAAAACTTAATTTTAAAGGTTTGTATAAAAAAATGAAAAAAAAAACAAAAAAAAACACAGTCTTTCTGTAAATATGAAAAGCAATATGATCTGAAATCTAACCTCCATCTTCATTCTGATTTAAAACCTCTTCACATTTCATCTTTTCTGAAACTTGTTTTACTTTGGCCTTTTGATAATGACGTCTGAAATGAATCCAATATGTAAAATTATGCTTCAGTGAATACTTTTGGATTTATTCTTTTCTATAATTTTTGTCATGCTATTTTGTTTTCCTTTTTTGTATTCTTAGCATATTTATTTATTTATTTATTTATAATAATAATAATAATAATAATAATAATAATAATAATAATAATAATAATAATAATAATAATAATAATAATAATAATTATTATTATTATTATTATTATTATTATTATTATTATTATTATTATTATTACTTGAAGAATTATTATTTATCTTTTTTATTTACCATCTTAATTTAATATTATGTGACACCAGTATAATTTAATTCAGAACTGAACACAATAACTAATAAAAGAAAACCAGTCTTACTTCCTTTTTCTGGAGCCATATTTCTTAGGTTTAGAACCTTGAGAATCAACTGACAATGAACTTGTTTCTGCAGCATCTTTTTCTGTACTTTCTTCTACCTCTGGTACAGAGGTCATAGAAAGAAAGGCAGGCCACAGGAAGATGGACTCAAATCTTGATTTTAACCTTTGGAATTTTTCACTTTTGCGTATATTAGAGAGAGGATCAATCTGGTTCTCTGTGGGATGATCATCCGAGGAGTTAGCCTGCAATACTGAACTCTCCAGCTCTTTCTTGTCTCTGTTCTCTTGTTTCTTCTGGCACTGAGCTTTGTATCGCTCAGCTTGAAATGTCATCTGCTTGCTTTTCATCACCAGCGTTCTGTAGCCTTTCAGTGATGTGGTATTTGGTGGAAGAGTGCGACAGGTAATTCTTCCAAATTTGGGATTCTTTATTTTCGTTTTGTTTTTGTTGGTAGTGTCACAATTTTCCTTTACTTTAGTCATTATATTTTGGGTTCCTACTGCAGACTTCGCAGGTAAAATCAGTACAGTGTTAGCAGAAGTAAGGCCTTGAAGGAGCACGAGAGGAGGCCTGATTCCCTGTCTGTGGGACAAGACCCCAGTTGACCTGAATTTTCATTGTTTTTCTAGGAAATAGAGCTTTTGCAGAAGCATCACTAGTAATCTTAGTTTGTGAGCTGAGAATGTTAGCTATAGCAGAAAATTTGTTAACTAACTGTGAGTTACTGTTTTCACATTCTTTAGATGTTTTACATTCATTCTGTCTAGTTTGTGGACCATTTGTTTTGTCATTACTCTCTGTATTCTGTCCTGAAATTTCTTTATTAATCTATCACAATTTCACAATCACTGTCATCTGGTGCAGATGATGATTTTGCACTCACCAATTCACTATTAGAAGATGTCTTTGCATTAGAATTACGATTTGAATCACTGTCTTCACCTTTTGCTATCTCTGTATTCTTTTCATGTACAAGTCCTCTATTGTTATTGGCATTACCATTATTCTCTGAACTATTTTCCTCAACTAAAGCTTTTTCTGATCTAATATCTCTTTGTTTTCTTTTTACTGAGACATCTTTAGATCCCGATATCTGTTCAGCACCATGATCACCATCACCATCACCATCATCATCAATAATAGCAATAGATGAAGCATCTTTATCACTCACAGAATCACAGATGTTATAGCAGATACTGGTTAAAGTGCTGACATCGTTAACAACATCAAAATCAGCAGTGTTCTTGTTGATCTTTTGTTCGTTGGCTAATTTGGCAGCAATTTTTAAAATCTGATCTGTGTTGATTCCAAGTGCCTGTTAAAGAATATGTAATTTGATACCAAACAGTTTAATAAATTAATTAGAATATAATAATAATGGAAGCATAATGAAAAATAAATATAAAATTCAAATAAACAAAATAAGAAGGTATCAATAATGGTTAAAAATATTATATATATATATATATATATATATATATCACTGTCACTAAACACTAGTTTAAAACAGTATTTAAAACCAATTAATAAGCAAAACATGTGCAAGAAATAAGCAAATACAAAAAGGTGCATGTTTTAATATATTTACCTTACAGTACATGGACATTACAGTGAATGAGATTTCATGTTCTTGTTCTTTTGTCAGTGGATCAGTTTTAACTATGTGAAAAAAAGAAAAAAACCCATAAAATTTACGATTATTCCATAAGATAAAACAACTTGAATACTCTTTATAACTGTTTGAGTTGTTTTGGAGGAGGGTGGGTTTTTTGGAGGGGAGAGGGGAGTTAAATAGAAAATATAATTTTAATTATTATTAGGGAAGTTATTTCAGTAAAAATCCTAAAGACCAACAAATAATAAATTGACATCTTGACATGTTTTACATGTTAGGAGTTAAAACTTACAGTTTTATGTACAATAATTATTCCATAGTTGCCCTTATCAGTTATATAAATATACCTGCTGAAATATTTCATGTGCTACATGCTGGGAAGCACAAATTATTAACAGATTTTGATAAATTAATTATTGAATGTTAGTTGGAACCAGAAATATAATCAAGAGTTACAAATAGGAGCTCTGAACAATCAAAATAACCTTGCCGTTTTATTCTGTAATATGAATGTATCCGAAATATATTGCATTAGTTTTTTTCATTCTTTTGACTGTTAAATTTTCAAAAACAAACATGATGTATAATCAAAAATACAAATTACATAATCTTATGTTAATAGAATTAATAAAATCATAATTTTTCCATTTTTGTTTTTTAAATTTAAGAAAATCCTGTATTGATTTTGTCTAAAGACCCAGTTATAAACGAAATTCTTGGATAAATTAGGCAGTTAACATATTCCACAAAATTAGTAAATTTATATTTCTACATTGACAGATGAATATTATAATAATAATAATAATAATAAAATAACTTACAGAAATATTTCCTTGGTCGACCGAGTCTGCGATTTCGTTTGGTTAAAGGGGCAGACAAAGCGTGCAAAGCTCTACGCAGAGCATTGTTCAGTCTGCTCTGTTCTTGTTTCGTTGACGAGTGATATGGCTTTGTTTTTTTCTTTTTCATTTCCTTATCACAATTACTCATCTTCTGAGAAACCTCAATCAGAGATTTGACTGTCATGTTGCCAGGCAAATCCTTCACAACATGACTTGCAACCTTGTCTTGCTGAAATATGTAAAACAGAGAACAAATAAATATCTATAAATATTTAACATAGTGTTTCAGTGAATGTAAATTTATTATGCTCACATCAAGTTTTATTGTTCTTTTGACCAGAGAACGATACCCAATAATTGAAAACAATCATTCATTCATTCATTCAACCATTTGTTCTATAAAACAAAGCAGCACTGCATATACATATTAATATACACTGATTCTCTCTCACATACACATTCATAGTGATATCATCTGTACACTTACTTTGATTATTTATAACTTGTATTTTCTTAAACATATTATTGTCCTTGGTATATCATATTTTACACACACACACACACACACACATACATTTACATATACATATACACATACATACAAAGATACATATACATATACATACAGACACACACACACAAATATATATAATGCAGTTAATAAAAATAGTCCAAACATTCCTTCACTTACATTTTTCATCAGTAACAATATGACTGTTCTCTCAAAACTGGAATGCATAGTTATTTAGTCATTAATACCATTTATAAACTGATTATGTGGTTTTTGTAATGACAGTTTGAGAGAGAAAACTCGGTAGCATGCCACCACCCCACTGTTATTTTCAACACTCGGGGGAATTTTTACATGTTCTTCCAAATACTTCAAATTACATATGCAACAGTTCTTTACTTCTTAAATAATTTTAAAAGAATAAAAAAAATGTAACAACAAGATATTGTGAAAGAAATAGCTGACAATAGATTGACATTATTAAACCTTACCATATTATCTGTACACATCTGTGCTACCATGTTTGCCAGCTCTTTGGGATCTCTGTTACTGTAAACATGTTGACTCCTTATCTTCTGAATGTGCAGAGAGATGAGATTCTGCAAGGCCACCCTGCGCTTCCACAGTTTGGCAGCCGATGCACTGATTTTAGTGTAACTCAGAACACAGGGAGGTCTAGGAACAACTAGTTCACCTTGTTTGAAAGAGAAATCAAATATCATAAATAAAATATATGATAGCAAAAGATAATTGAATTAGCAGTAACATTATTGACAGAGGTGGTAATTAAATATTAGATTGGTAATTAAATTTGACAGCTGATGCTCAGTGTAACTCAGAACACAGGAAGGTCCAGGAACAACCAATTCACAGTATTCAAAAGAGAAATAAAATATCATTAGTAAATAAGTTTGTGGCAAAAGATAATGTAACCAGTAATAATGATATTAATATAGGCAACAATTAAATATTAATAATATTAAATATGTATCGAGAAGTTGACAAACCCTGTTAGCCTGCCCCCATAATATAGTAATTGAGTGTGTAGTTATATCACTCTGTATTATCGGACTGCTTTACCTTTAGCCTGATCCTGTCGCTGTTTTTCATAATCTTCTTTAAAGACTCCCATTTCCGACTGAAACTTTTCCCAGGTCAGCTTTTCCATTTTTTTAAAGTCTGACACAGTGAGATTCTTTCCCAACATGGCCTTTTTCGTTGATTCCTGGGACAAGGAATTTAAATTAATTCTTTCCTAACAGCATGTTTATTTTTAAAAAAAACTACCTTTGCTGAATGTTAAATTACAGCAATATGATCTAATTAAATTATTTTTTCGCTACATCCAATTTCTTTCTTAAAGACAAGAAAGCAAACATTTTTGATAAAGATGATTATTATCAGTTTGGATTTTAATGTTGAAAACACAAATATTATGAAAAAAGATGGTAAAGATTAATCCTCCAATAAACCAAAATATGTATGTATGTATATATATGTATGTGTGTGTGTGTGTATATATATATATATATTATACATACACACATACACATAAACACAAACAGATATACTCACACACACACATACACAAATATATATATTTTGGACTGATATATATATATATATATATATATATATATATATTATTCATTTTTCCATTTTAAAAAATCTTATACATTTTTTTTTAAATGTTAAAAAATTTAATATAAATTAAAAAATTAATATCATGTTAAGAAAAACAAAACAAAATCAAGGAAAGAAAACAAAAACAAAATTAGTAAAATTAAACATATTCAAAGAAAACAAAAACAACAAATTACGAAAACATTCATAAAATTAACTGTATTCAAAGAAAGAGAAAAAAAGAAACATTTAACAAAAGAAAAGATAATTAAATGTGGATAACAGAATTTTAAAAAAAGTTAATAATTTACAGGCAGAGCTTCAAACCACTCTGTTAGATGTTTCCACTTCATGAGTCGTTTGTATCTCTGCAACGCCTGGTTGTCTGTCCGTCCATCCAACTCTTTTACAATATTCGACCATTTTCCTGTCACCAAAAATTCACTTGAGAATAATAACATTAATCTATAATAAATATTACAATGTGTCCTTTCAATTGAAATGTCATAATGAAGTAGGAAATTATTTCTAATCTTTTTAACTTCCATAAAATATACAAAAATTTTAAAATTTTAAAAACAATTTAAGAAAAAAAAAGACACTTGAAAGGAATTTTGAAAAAATAAATAGAAATGATTCTGAATGTTCAATGAACAATAAAAATACAGTAAGTGATTAAGTAAGCAATATTTAATGCTATATTAATATATTTTTTATTTTATTTAATTCAGATAACTGTTTCTATTTTTTTTTGGTTTTTTTTAGAAAAGACCTAATAGTTTATAGCAAGCTGACTTAAAGATGGTTCATCAAACACAGGAAAATTATTATTAAAGAATGAAATATACAATTCATATATATTAATAAAAATCATTTTAAACAACCCTTGAAACTGAATTTTAACACTTTTTATAGAGACTTAGACATTAGGAACAATGATAGATATATATTTTATTTACTGAAATATATTGATACATTACTTTTTGGTCTACTGTTATATACTTGATTAAATCAATATTTTAATTGTAACTGATCAAATATTCCTTAGCAATAAAATTTGAATTAAAACTTACCTTCTCCGTATTTTTCAACAAGGAGCAGTAATTTTTTATCTTCCTCATATTGCCATGGACCAGAGTTAATTTTTGGATCAAGACAATTACAGAACCTGGATAAATATATAAAAAAATATCAGTCTCAAATTTGCCACAGAATACAAATAAATAAATATATATACACTGTATAATGATTGTTACAAGTAAATATAAACAAAATTTCAAAGATATTCTATAAAACTATATTTTCACATATCATTATCTAATTATTTGTGTAATATAAAATTTATAAATATATGAAATATAAAGTGTTTGGCTTTAGTATTAATTTTATATATACAAGATAACAGAAAGTGGAGCTGAAAATAGGCCACAAAATTAACCTTTCTCGACACTGTGCGGGAGATCGTCTTGGAACAAGTTGTTGAATTTTGGTCCAGTCAGTTTGTCCTATTAATTCTACTGCAGCAATGAGCATCTAGAAATTATACAGAATCTAAAACTACTAACACAAATACTTTACTTATTTTATTAGTAGTCATTGCTTGTGGTTTGTTCATGCTAATTTAAATAGGAATCACACTGTTTTCTCTGTTTATATATTACTCAGTATCTTCAGTGATACTTGTAATTTCTTTGTCACTGCCTTAGTGTGGTGATTTTATTTTGACACCTCGCTACTGTAAATTTATCCTTACATTCTCAACAAAAAATAATCTACACATGGAGGGTTAATTATGTTATAAGGCAATTTAAGACACAGAAACATTTCTGTGGGAGAAAACAAATTATTATTATTATTATTATTATAAATTAAAATCAAAATCTGAAAGTCATTTATAAAACAAAAAATAAAATTCTTTATTATAAGAAGACAAAACAGAAAAGCAAAACAAAATTTATTGACTGATTTGAAAACATATTAGGTTGACTAAAAACTCACAGCATCTTCTTTTTCAGTCCACGATCCTCGTTTTAGAGAAGGATCAGTCTGATACCATCGTGTCATACACTCAGATGAACTTCGACCTTCTATGTAAATTGCAACTGAAAAGAATTTTAATCAAATTTAAAACATACACACACACAAATAGACACTAACTTGAACATACTTATATGTTAATCTAAATGATTATATGACCAAAAAAATGTTTTAAATTAATTTTTATTTTAAGTAAAAAGGAAAGAAAAGCTGCTTACATGTCTGTTAAAGAAATTCAAAGACTAACCTTTTTCCCATATCAGTCGACAACCAGTTGCCTTAATTTCCTCCACAACTTCCTTAAGTAGATTATCTTCTTCTTGTGTCCAAGAACTATATTTATAGGAAACAAATACAAAACAATTTAATTAGCACCAGTTTAGCTAAACAACTGTTAATAGTGATTAAGTTTAGGTCATAGTTTTCCACAATAACCATGTGTTTTCTCAGGACTGTTCAATATTTTGAACAATGATGTCATGGATCAAGTTAATAAGATTCAATCCTATTTCACACTTTCTTCATGCATTTTAACATTTTAATATTTGCAGGAGAACTTGAGGATAAGAATACCAAATCTGAAGGTCATACAAATTGATACCAAGTTTTAACTGGATGCATTTTGGAAAATCTGTGCAGATAATGAAATTCAAAAAAAATAATAATAATAATAATAATAATAATTAATTTTAGAATTAATTTCAGTCTTTATGGATCTCAAATTATACAGTTAACAAAAAAGGATAAATGATAAACATTTCTGGACAGGATAAAAACCAAAGGAGGCTTAATGCTTAATATTTATAAAAAAAATAGTAAAAAAATTAAAATAAATAATAATAATAATAATAATTAAATTAAAAAGTAAACAAAATAATTACTTTCAAAAAATAATGTAATACAGTTTGCTATGTAGAGATTAGGAATAGTGCCCAAAGATTACCTTTTTCCTCTGTTTTCTCTATTCAGATTAATCTGATAATGTTGAAGACATTGAAACGGTGATCGATTAGTCTACAAAAGATAATTAACTGTATCAATAGAGTTCTATCCAATTTATTTTTTTATTATAATTTGGAAACATCAAATTAAATACTAACTAGATATCCCAATAAAAATATTTTAATATATCAAGTAATCAGCATGTTTCTTAGAATATTTGATATTTGTAGTTTGTAATAAATTCATTTTAAAATTCATCTGTAAAATTTAAACATTATGCTATGTTAAATGAAACATTTCTCAGTTTTGTTTTAAATGAAAAAAAATCTGCACTGAAAAACATTTCCATAAAGAAGACAAAATTAATATAACAATTATTCATTTGAAAAAAAAAAAAAATCTTGTTAATACCTTTCTGCATTAATTAACTTCATAATCTTAGTGATATAATGTAAGAATATAACTCAAAATGATATATACAAATAAAAAGATTGTAATACAGCACATACCAGCAATATATTAAAAATGGTAACCAAAACCGAATGAGATGCTTTAATATTAATTTCAAAAAAATGTTTGAGCATCTTACCCCAAGCTCTTTTGCAATTGTTTCCCAATTTTTGGAGTTGTGCTTGTGAACAAGCTTTGTTAATTTTGCTTCTTCAGCTTTCTGCCATTGAGATCGATTAATGTGAGGATGCAGCACATTTTTCCACATTAGTTTACATGATTCAAAACTCCTGTTTCCTGATATCTGTTAAAATATGAATACATATAGTCAGAAACAAAATGTCTCCTTTTTCTTCTTTTTTTGTTAGATATGATTTTGTATTAATATGCTTCTATTCATACGGTTTAAAAAATGTTATATTACTATGACTACACACCAGTGAAATGAATTATGTAAATACTGTTAGGAATAAAACTGGTATCTAATATTTTGTAATAAAAAGTTAAAAATGAACTGGTATCTAGTAATTTAATATGAAAAGAAGTTGAGAATTAAACTCATTTTTATTAAAAAGAAAACAAAAGTTTAAAATATTTTTGATATGTAGGAATTAATTTGATATAAATTAAAAGAAAAAAAATTATATGTATTAATTTGGCATAAATAAAAAATTGAAAAACTAAATTATATCTAATAATTAACTGTTAATTAAATAAACATTAAAAAACCACAGATATTTAGAAGAAAAAAAAAATTAAATAAACATTTACAAAACAGATATTTAGAAAAAAAATTATTAAATAAACATTTAAAAATAACACATATTTGAAAAACAAATTAAAACAAAAGAAATTATTCATACATCAAGAATGGCAATTTTCATCCAGTCTATTTTGCTCTCATCTACAAGATCAAGTAGGTCTGATATAGGAAGCTTTCTGAAGGAAAAACAAAAAGAAAATTAAAATAATATGACAAGATTATTTAATAACTATTAAGAAAAAATTACAAAAAGGAAAACAATATTTGTATGAAAACTAACTGCTTTGTAATACATGTATTATATTAATAATAATAATAATAATAATAATAAAAACAATTATCATTATAATTATTATGTTGTTAAATGGAATAAAACAGGATAAGAAAAAAATACATTTCGTTGTTACAAATTTCTTATTTCTTTATTTTTTCTTTTAATATAACCTTTGTATGCCAAATACAATTATAAAAATTTATTTAGACATATGTTTAACAAGGTATTACATTCATGTCATTGTTTAAAACTTATTTTAATACTCTGTGATCTGAGATAATACTCACTTTATAGAAATGATCTCAGCATTAATGGACTTGATTTCTTTGAGAAGATCCTGGACTTGTTTATTTGCCTCATTCGCTTGTAACTGAACCTCCAGTGTCTCTCGCCTTTACCAGAAAAATAAAATATTGTGTTTTATTTATACCTAGATCATTAGTATACATGTGCGTATGGGTGTATTATATATTTATTGTTGTTCTACAGTGATACATTGATCATTAATATACATGCCTGTTGTATATATACCATTAATTGTGTGCAGATGTGTGATTGTGTGTGTGGAAGCATATAGTATTTGATTTGAGTATTTATGAAAATGTTGAAATATACAGCTGATAAAAATAAAAAATTGGATATGAAACAGAAACAATGTGAATGGTCAGATAATTTTTGAGTTTTAATATCTGTTTAATATGAAAACATTAGAAATAAATTACTTGGCCATCAAAGGTTTTAATGCCATTTCTAAGCATTCTCTTTTCACACCTTTAATCAGTTTCTTTTTCTGATTACTATACCCTGTAATGAAATATATATATAAACGTAAGAGTTTAAATGATTTTAAATGAGAAAATAATATTTAGCATTTTTTAAATTAAAAAATTAATTACAAAAACAAAAAGGAGAAAAAGAAATAGAAAATCCACTAATTTTTAAATTATATCTCCATAACATCTAGAATAACTTTTTATGTAAACAATTTTTATTCATCAACAGTAAGTAAGTAGATTGCAAATAAATCTAATTATTTTGGTTATGTATACTTAAGAAATAACAACTGATGATGCTATAAAAGTAATAATAATAATAATAATAATAATAATATGATAATGATTATGATGATAATGATGGTGTTAATCAATAATTATAATTGACCATGTAACAAAACAAAATGAAGAAACTAAAGTTTTTACTAACTGGAAAAGTTTCAATTAGTTTTAATATTCATAAGATATCTGTATTTAAATCAAAAAACTTACAAGGAGTGAGTGTGACTGGATCCACCTTTTTCTCCTTTATTATGTTCTCTTTTGTGTAGACATCTTCATTGCTTGGAGGACACTAAAGAAAGTTATTACAACAAGTTTGAATTAACAAAAATTTCCTTCAAAATATTTTAGTAATAAATAACCAGTTTAGCAGCATTTTCAGTAGACATTGTTTTGATAAAAATAAATGAACTTCAAAATGGATATTTTAGTGAAAAGAAGAAAATTAAGTTATTATCAGATATATTTTTAAAATAAATCACAAACTTCAACAACATTTAAAATTTACTAAATTTTCATAAGAGAATCGTATTTCATTACAGATTATTTTTAGTGAAATGTATTATATTATCAAGAAAAGGTAATAAATGTTGATGTATAAAGTATTAAATGATTCATAAACTACATTATAATGCAATTACAGTTTTATATTAGATAAAAAATTGTTTATTATATCTGTAGAGACAATATGCATTTTTCATATTTTCTATTAGGTCATTATTCTTATAGACAGCAGATGGAAAATGAAATTCAAATGACTTACTGCTCCACTGGAATCCTTAAAGAAAGGCACCATAAATACTCTAAGTGGTCTGGTGTTACTAGGACCTTTGGAAGGAGCCCCACCTTCAATCTCTTCTTCCAACGCAGCCTGAAACATAAATAATTATTGATAACAAACTTCTGTTATTGTTATTATTATTATTATCATTATTATTATTATTATTATTATTATTATTATTATTGTTATTGATATTGATATTGATATATTGATATTATTAATATTGTATCATACATATTTAATTCTGAACTTGTGCTAAACAAAAATTAATTGGTGATGGTAAAATATAGTCAAAATATTCATAAATATGAATAACTGATAATATATAGTAGTATTAGTACCACTTTTTTCTTCAGCTTTTCTGAGGTTGTTGGGTTTGTCATTGTTGTTCTTTTACCTTCAATATTTGGTGATTTTAAAACAAATTATCTTTGAAATTGTTGGAAATAATTTTAAACTGAACTACAAAATAATTTTTCCAAATCATGATTTAAGATCATGGAAATAATAAACTATTACTTTTGTTGATTATTTAATTTTTAATAAAAAAAAATAATAATAAAAACCCCAACACAAACTAATATTATTATACAAGTATAATATTTAAAGAAAATTAGCAAACATATACTCATTTTATGAAACCAGTAAATACTAAATTATATAAATGTACTGTTATAAAATAAATTATTTTAATACATATACATCATCATACATTTCACAAATTCAACCAATTATTTTAAAAATAAAATCAGATAAATATTATTAAAAAAAAATTATTCTTGTTTTTTAACAAAATTGAAAAAAAAATCCAGCAACAACATATTACTTGTTTTTGTCTATTTTGTGTAAGAGCATCTTGAATCTTTTGAAGTGAATTCAAAATAACTTCCTGGTAAGCTCTGTTCAAAGCCAAGCCACTTTCCACACAAACTGGGAGATCTTCACCATCTTGTTCTCTCAAGTTTTTAAGTGTTGTGTACACATCATCAACTGGAGTAACACGTTCCTAAAATTATTAAAAACAATAGTGAAAAAGGATTCCTAAAACCTTTTTGGGATATAAATACTAAAACTCATAAAAGTTCAGTTTTTCTTTAATTATATCATGTTATGGCAATACTTGATGACTGTTAAAGTTTTGGAAAATAATAATACTAATAATTATAATAGTGAAAGGTAAGAAATCAATTTGAAATTTCTCTAAGTTTTGATAAATGAAATTTGTGTTAGTGATAATTAATACTGCAGTTACGATTTAATATTTTGAGAACATCTTTGCTACCCATTACCTGTGTAGTATGTGATGATTTTGTCCCAAAACTTGACTGGTTTGATACATCTATGTCAAGATAAAATACTAAAATAAATGATGGCAAAAATATTTTATTTCTATATTATACCATGCATTAAAAACTGGTATTGTTATTTCGATAACATATAAAATAAGAAGAAATTTTAAAATATTAAAAAAAAAAAAAAAAAAAGGCAATGAAATGTTAAGCTTTTTTATAATACCCAAAATTTATTTTTAATAATTTCTTCATTTCTAATTATTTTTATAAAAGTATTCCGACACTGCCATGTTTTAAATATTATTTCTACGTTTTTCTGTGACATTAATTATTTAATTTAAATGTATTGTGCCAGTGTTGTTTATAAATATAATATTAACTAAATTACGTAAAGTATAAACAGTTTCTTATCTTTAATTAAACACTGTTAAAGGAATTAAAAAATTAAAAATAAAAAAATAAAACCAAAACCTTCGTCTGCATGTAAATCATGCTCCTCTGAGTTGTCCAAGTTTATCAACAAACAATCATCGTCGCTGTCGTACATGTATTCATCGTCGTCACTGTGAACTTGAAGTGTATCTTGCAGACGTTCAATATCTTCTTGAAGTTGGACTCTTTCAACTTCGTGGTCTGTCTTTACGTGATCTTCCATTGTTTAATTCTAAGAACAAAAATAATAATTTATATGCAACTATGTCAACCCATCACATTGCGCCATTTTGCCAAGGCACATGCATTCTTTGATGTTCTGATGCCTTCGGTAGAGAAATCCGAAATTAGCCGACATTTGACGAATGAATTTTACGGAATGTCGTGGCAATAGTTGTAGCTTTGAGACAGTTTATTTGAATGTCGTACTTTTACGAAGCATTTTATTAACCTGATGTTGGATGCTTCTCCTTGATTTATGCATTAAAAAATGCTTTAATTTTATAAAGCAGAATTTAATCAGACTTATTCGACCCCTTGTTAGTGTACGAATTCGTAGTGGCGGATCTACATTTTGAACAATTATGGGGGCCCTTCGCAAACAGCAAATGAAGTCAGGATAACCACTGATATCGTCTTCTGTGCAGTGTTGATGACAGGTTTTATAAATTTAGATACATCTCAGATTTTTATTAAAAGTTTAAGCAATATAGTTTCTAGGGTTTAGGCGTACTGAAGCCAGTGGCGTTCAGAAAACTGGTGACGCCCGGGGCGAACTCCTTGATTGTATGATCCAAAGACTCCAGTATAAGGCCTAAATATAAATCAACCAAATTTATTAAGTTCTTTTCTCTGGTTGGATGCCCGATTTGGATGTCAGGAGCCACTGGCCCTTCGGCGCCTCTGCACGCCACTGACCGAAGTTTAAGGTTCATTAATTTCATAGCAGATTCGCCTTTGCGAATTCAGTATGTACATCACAGAATTGACGTCATTCACCAATGTTTTTAATTATGATTATTATATAATGATGCTTTCTTAATCTTTTCATTTTTAATTTTATTTAATTAAATTTTTTTTTAATCAAAACAGATATGCGTTCTGTGTCTGTTACAGACATTAGTATGTGTCACTAATAGCTTTTACAATGTTTAACTTTTTCCAAATTCAAAGTCCTTGTGCAATCCTGAATGTTGCAACATTGTCGTTCGTAGCAATGCTGAAAACTGGAAATTGAACTGGCCAGAAATTGACGGGTATTAAGTAATTTGAAGAAAAAAAAAAAAAAATAAGTTATGAGTTTATTATTCATTAAAATTATATCGGTCTGTCTACCCCAAACAGTAGTTTCAATCTAATTATGTGAATAGTTGCAGAGATATAATTTGTAAGCTACCCCGAAATATTTGATTAGAAGGTCAATGCTTTTTTAAGACACATGAATTTACACAAATAAAAATAAAAATAAAATAATAATAAAATTTAAAAATTCTACATTATTGTCATTATTAATGATATTTTTTTAAAATGAAGAAAGAATCGTACTTCGAAGGAAAAGAGTGAATGTGGAGCTGTACTTCCGGTAGGTGTCTCGTGACTGAATAATTTTTTTTTTTTGAGGATTTCGAGTGGGAAAGTTCCGGTTCAATAGTTTCAACAGCTGATTTGCAGAATCATTTCTCAACTGTTAAGTTCAGTGCTATGGAGCTTTGTCAAGCATTTTATGTATAAGTTAAAATGTAAGATGTAATTTGCAGTGGACATTTATTATGCCATTTTATTCTTACAGTAACTCCTCCCTTCTAAGAACTAAACCGGAGCAACTTAACTCCGATCTCCTTAATACTATTACTACCATTACATTATACGCACACCCTAAATATTACTGATTACACGTGTTCATCTTTGATGTGGATAAAATGTTTAAAAGGTACACTGCATTTCCATAATATTTTTAATTGCAGAATAATACGATTTGCATTATTTTAATGAAAAATATGTTGTTAATGTGTTCACAATGATTTAATTAGTGGATACTATTATAATTATTATTAAATAGTGTTATGTAATACTAACAAAAAATAATATATCATGTACATTATTATATTATTTATTGTTTTTTAAATATAGTTAATGTGTTTACTGAAGTTACTAGATATAAAATTTATATTCATTAATTTTTTGCAAAATATTACAAAAGCTCAGACGTTTAATTGAAAAATGTATTTATTGCTTTTTACATGTTTTAATGGTAAACAAATATAAAAACATATAACAGTTAAGTGTTAAATAAATTTATTATTATTTATTTTAATTTTATTTTTCTGTGTATATATTTGTGTTGCTGTCACCGTTAATCATTCTGCAACCATTTGTAGTCTCAGCTATTTGTATTAATTCAGGAAAACAGAATACTGTCCTTGTTTTATATCACATATAAACAATACAGATACAATAATTTTGTTCATTTAAGTTTGAATCGTGTATACTGGCTCATGGTTTATCAAATCAGGCTATTTTGAACACGTCAAATGCTAATACTAAGGCATTACAGTTTTCACTATTAGGTTCTTAACACTGCATCTTAAAAGGAAACAAAATTAACATTTTGGAGACAACGAATAATTAATATGAATTTTTAAACTGAAAACAGAATAATTTTGTTTAATTCATTCATAACATCTAGTCTAAGTAACCTTTAGGTTTTTTTTATGCCTAAGTGTTTAAGATATACAACATTTATGCATAATTTAGGATTATTGTTGCAGCTATATAATGATAAATATTTCAATATGTCTAAAACGGAACATAACAGTGATACTGTAACAGATTTAATACACTGGTAAGAAAATACTTTTTTTTTTACAGTATAACGTTGTTAATGTTAGGTTAAAAATATTGACAAGTTTATTGAATAAAGTTACCTTATTGTTATTTAATTCAAAAGTATTACAGATTTGGTTTAGTCGATTTTGCTGCTGCTTCCAAAGCAGACTAAGTGGAACCAATGTGTTTACATTATGGCCACCAGTCTCCATGGAGACCGCACACAGCTTGACAATATCTTCCCCCTCCTAGAAGGATCTGATATTCGTGTGGCAGAGGACATTCGAAAAGTGATTTTGGAAAATCTCAAGAGCAGTAAGAAAATGTTTAATCAATGAATATTTGTTTTATTGATATTACAGCATTCTTTAATATAAAGAATCTTGTGTCAGTTACATTTCTTGTATAATGATATAAAACAGGAACCAGATACCATTACTGCAAGAACTTATTAAATTGGTTGATCCTGCATACCATGATACCTCAAGCCAGTATTTCTACCACTGATAATATTATTATTAGGCAGATTTCTTTTTTGTTTATTTATTTATTTTCATATTTTTATTTACTTAACAATTTTTTTTTTTTTTCAGTTTTTTTCTTTTTTATTTATACATCTCACTTTTTTTTACTTCTTTTTTAAATTATTTATTTATTTATTTATTTTTTTTTTTTTTTTTTTTTTTTATAAAACAATACAATTATGTCAGATGGAAATATTATTAAAAGCTAAAATAGACATGAATATAAAGAATATATTTGCTGCAGACTTTTGTTTGTTTAGTTTTTCTTAGTTATTTTATATTGTTTGTTTCAGACAGGGAATCATGGCTGGTACATACCTTGGTGGACTACTACTATGTAACCAACTCTGAAAGGGCAGGTGAAATTCTGACAGAAGTCAGAGAACCCCAAGACAAGGTAATAATAATCTTTCTTTCTTTTTTTAATGTTAAAATTATTTGTTTTAATAAGCTAATTTTTTTATTATAGGTAATCTTTAATAATAATAGTCATAATCAACAGAAAAGGAACATAACTCTTACTTCCTTAAAAAAAATAATAATAATAATAAATAAAAATATTGATTTATTATGATCAAAGTTGGATATTATACTCACAATATCATCAAACTTATCACATGATATTAAAACACTGTTAAATACTGAAAATGTTTTATTGTGCCATATTTTAATATTCATTTTTATTTTTAAACATAACTTATATTTGATCCAACAGAGTAAACTAAACAAAAATCCTCTTTAATTCTAGTGATTATGCAAGATTAACCTTTTCATTTTTGTACCTATAAATGAATAGTATGTGGTGATTTCTTCCAGTATTTAATAGACAAGCTGCAAGATGGTATAAAAAGTTCTGAACACAAATTACCAGCTTTGCAGCTGATGCTGTTTTTAGTTTACAAACAGCCACCATGGACACACAAGTTGGTGGAAATGGCCATCTTTAATGTTATTGTCAAGTGCCTTAAGGTCAGACAATTAATTACAGTTTTTATTTCAGTTTCATTAAATTTAATTTTATTTCTTGCTTTGAAAATGTGTTTTTGACACTAATTTCTTTATACATAAATTTGGAATGCAAAAATCCCAATTAGCCATTTGTTGTGTATTATATTATAATACTGATCTCTATATTACTTCGAAAGTGCTTTTTTTAAAATTATTTATATTGTTATGATTTGGTTGTTGTTGATCTTCTGTTGTCTGTAAAATTCTATTATTTCTTTGAAGTTAGTTTGGTAAATATGCATCAATATAAATTTTAAAGATTTTTTTTTTTTTTTTTTTCTTCAGACTGAAGTTGAAGTTCCTATAGTGATGACAGCACTTGTTGTAATAACATTATTGCTGCCTGTAGTTCCTGTTACTATAGCACCACATCTTCAAGACATTTTTGAAATATTTACTAGACTGGCTACTTTCTCTGTGAAGAAACCAGGTTTGTTTGCTTTTACATAACAGAAGTAAAAAAATACAAACCTTAAAAAAAAAACCAAAACATTTGCATGTTTCTATAATTTTTTTAAGAATAGATAGAATAGTTATTTTGATATAAAAAATATTTTTAAATCATCATGCTTGTTAACATTGTAAAAAGTAGAGGAAAATGGTTTGTCTTTTATCATCTACATGTTTGTATAATGTCTTCAAAATGGTCTGAGGAATATTTGATACAGTGCTTTTAGAAAAATAATAAAAATAAACACATGCTGCATGCTTGCTACCTATTGAAAACAAAAATTAGTAATGACTACTGGATTTTGTTTACTACTAGGTCACAAAAAAGAGCTTCAAACAAGATTTCTTTTTTTAAATTATAATTTTACTTCAAACTTTTTACTTCCAGTAGCTTATCACCTGTGCATATTTGTAAATTGTGTTCATAAAATAATTCATGCTTGTACTACATTTACTTACTTCCAGCATTTCCATTCATTTAATATCACCTCTTGGTGAGAATAAGGTTAAGTTTCATTTTCAGTTTCATTAACTTTTTAAGCCAATACACCAGATGTCTTTCTGCTCCATCTACAAATTGCTCTGTACAGTCTTTTCCATCGTCTATATGGGATGTATCCAGCCCACTTTCTCAGTTATCTTCGTCAGCAGTTTCTCAGAAAGGATCAGATGTTCACACATGTCTACGATGAAGTTATTATGGTAGATATACTATTTAATTAGTGGAAGGTATACTTAATATTTTGCAAAAAAAAAAAATTGATTAGATTGTTATTAACATTTTTGTTTTTTATTCATTTACTTTTTTTAAATTTATTTATTTGTTTATTTATTTATTTCATTTATTTATTTGTTGTTGTTTTTACTATCATTAAAACTATTACTATCATTATCTTTGTTCTTACTGTTGAATTATTATTATTGATGTTGTTGTTATTTAAAAATGGCCATTCTAAGATCAGCTCAAAACAAAAAAAATCTACATGTAATGAAATTAGTAATATTTTGAGATTGTTATGTGTGTTTTTGTAGCCAATGTTAGAGCGAGTTCGGCTTCATCCATTCTTAATAACTGGTAACAGGGAGGGTGAATTAACAAAGGAAAGGTAATTATTTGAAATAAAAATTAACAATTAACTATTAAAAACAATATTATTATAATAAACAGTATTTCTGAAATAATAATAATAATAATAATTGATTTGAGTAGCTTGTTTTGTTTTTATTTTTATTTTTATTATTATTATTTTTTTTTACATAGGTTTATTCAAAACAAAGCAATATTTCACTCTGATACAAATGTGCTGGTATTATTGCTTATTTTTGTTTCAGTTCATTACAATATTTTATTATTATCATATTTAGATTCTTACAGTTTATTCTTGAATATGTTTTTCTTTCACTGGTGATAGTTTTTATTATCATTATTATTATTATTTTTATTTGATTTGATTTTTTTATTTTCTATTTATTATTATTATTATTAATATTTTTGTCATATATTTGTAATAAATTTTCATAATTTTATGGGAACAGTTTTCATTTTCTATCTCCAACAGCAAAGTAAAAATAAATGTAAAAGATAACCAAAACTTCAAGATCTTAAGAAGATAAAAACATTAATAATTAGAAATATTTAGTTTTTGTTTATTATAAAAGATATACAAATTAATATACATTTTTTTAATGAGTGTTTCTTGATACCCAGATGGAAACGCATGGAAACACAAGATATTGTAGTGGACTGTGCTAAACTTTCTCTGGACACAATTGAAGGAACCTGGGAAGAATTGCACTGTCCAATATTTGCACGTAACAGATTTCAGTCCATGCCCAGATTACCAAGCTCAGATAGAGAGCCACCAGGAAGCCAGTCTGCCTGTATGTTTCAGTACAGTTTGCTTTACTAACTATTTATAATATAATTTTACATTGTTAGCCAAGTTTCATGTATGTGGCAGTATATTTTGTTTTGTTAATATTTATTACAGAATTTTATGTTTTTAACCAGGTTTCATGTATTTTGCAATACAATTTGTTTTGTTAATATTTATTACAGAATTTTATGTTAACCAGGTTTAATGTATATTGCAACACAGGCTTTTTTTTGTTTGTTAATATTTATTACAGCATTTTATGTTGTTAACCAGGTTTCGTGTATATGACAGAACGGTGTGGTTTGTTCAAAATATAATTTTACAATATTAATTCTGCAGTGTCCTATGTCAAAAACAAACATTTGTTAAAGCATTTGCAGAAGCTTAATCTAATAATATAATGGTATTAAAAAATATATTTTTATATAAAATTTCCTCAATGTAATTCACTCAGGTATAATTTTTATTAATGATAAAAGTATATTATTAACAACTGTAAAACAGAATTTCGTGAATTTTATTCTAGAGTTTAATTATTTTGACATGGCAATACAGATTATTAAATTAAAAAATGTGATGTATGTTTGGTATGATAAAAAGAGTCTTAATAGTCACTAGATTACCCATATTTTTTTGAAGCTTAAGAAATAAACAGTTGTAAAATACAAAACTATTTTTAATACATTTTTTTTCAGCTTCTGGCCAACAACAAACAGCATATGAAACCAAACTGCTTGAGTTATCTGGTGAAATGCCGAACTTAGATATCAATATGAAAAACAGTCCCTCTCTTGTTCTTGGTCTGTCAACTCCTCCATCTTCTCAGAGAACCACTCCAGCTACCAGCTTTATGGATATTAGTGCATCAAGCTTTCCACAATCTTTTACTGGTATCAGCAATTTATATTATAATATAGATAAATATATAACAAAATAATTTCATTCCTCTCTTTTTATAATTTAAAATCCTTTTCAGGTGATTCATAATTTTCTTTTAATGATACTGGTTTTACTGTTCAGAATAGTTTCATTTTTGCCTTCCTTTCTAAATCTAAATAGATTTTTAAATTTTTAAAATTTTAATATGTCCTTGAAATAAAAGCATGTAATTATTACTATTTAACTCCTAATAATTTTGTTTCTAAATTTTAATTTGTCTTTACTTGACAGGCACCAATCCTACCACCCCAGTATTACCATCACAAGACGTCACTCCTCGTCAGACTCCAACTATTTCTGAAGATCAGGTAAATTACTCCACTTTTTAAACTGAAGTAGCAGTCATAATTTTGATTTCCCTCATGCCTGTAGTCTTTGCTACATTGAGATGTAACAAAATCTTCAGTGTATTATATCATTTGTTTCAGTGATCCAAAATGATGACTGGGTACAATCTAGCTCTATCACAATACAGGTTTTTTTTTTTTTTACATTAAACAGCGATACCTACCTCAGTAATAAAGAAATTAATGTTTTTCATTCTCCAAGCTCAAGCTTATTTCAATATCAGTGCATAAGTCTTTTTCTGTTGTTTTGTTTGCTGTTGTAAATGAATGAAATGTTTTACCTCACATTCATGTCAGAGAGTGATCTAAATCTGACATCTTCTGTTTTCATTAATTATTTTCAACTAATGCTTTTTTACTTCTAATTTCATATTTCCTCACCAAAATTACTTCCTCAGCCTAGTGCAAACCGCAGCTCAACTTCACAGCGCAGTGATCAGAAGCGACTGAGTCTGGGAAGCAGTTCAAGTCGGATGGCAGTTTTCAGTGATTTAAAACTCACTCCAGTCTCCCAGCCCAGCAGTGTTCCCCCCTCCCCTCTGAAACCAGAGTTCACTGCCGAGCCACCTTTAGGCACACACAAAGCTCAACCAATGAAATCCACAGTGAGGGCATTACGGTTTGACCCAATAGCTGAAGTGCATAATAAATACGATAGGAAGAGTTCGGGTGACTCTGACAAAGATTTTACGGACAGTGGGAAGGCAGAACTGGAGAAAAGCTTGTCAGTTGATTCAGACGGAGCTGAAGGTGGTACTAACTTGACAAGGACTATACCACAACCAGTGTCAATGGATGAACTACATCATATGGTGCAGGACATCTCTGTACGTGATGAAGGTAAGAAAATAAAAATGAATGTACATTTATGTAGTTTTGTGTGTTTTTTCAGTGTTTGTATACCTGATTCTTTTACTTTTAATGGGAAAAGTTATTCAAACAGAAAAATTATTTAAATTATTTAATCTAATTTGTTTTAATTGTTTTTGACAGAAAATTTAACACGATTTTTAAGGAAATCTGTTTATATCTCTGTTTGTATATGTTTTATTTTCAGTCAATTTATAAAAGTTACACTTTTTATAAAGTTTACTCTTATGATCAGTTTTAGTGCAGTGAAAATTCAGTTACATCAGAGTAGAAAATTGAAACATACACATACACATTATTATTATTATTATTATTATGATATATTTTTATAACAGATTCATTTGATCAAGAGGTTAGTGAGCTGACCAAGTCAGACAGCAGTGACAGCTGTGAACAGCCAGTAGATCCTCAACTGACTGCCGAGTCTGTAATTCAGTTCATGAAGAAGGTGAATCGAATCCGTTTCAACAGTCTGACATGCGGCGGAAACTCAGAACTGAACACTCTAGGACATCGGTCAGTGTCATGTCCTCTCTTCAAACCTGAGAACGGTGTGGATGAGGAACACGAAACACTGTCTCGATCAGCATCGACGACGACAACGACATCCACATTTTGCAACATAGAATCGGACATTGCTGGCTGCTACAGTGCAGAGGAAATGGAGAACAAATGTGGAGGGGCACAGGTGGAAGCCAGAGTGAAGGACAAGATAGGTGAAGTGGCACAGTCGACATCGAGGCTTGGCCACACAGAAAGTAGCAATCCTCTGAATGTGAAAACAAGCAGGATGGGCAGTGAGACAATGTTTGACATTGTTAATGTTTTTCAGAGTTTGCTTTCACCAGCAACTGTTTGTAGCAAATGTCAGAATCAGTGCATTGCTAAAGATACAACAGGTTCTGGACAAAAATCATACGGTAACAGGCTTTAACTCTATTTATGTTATAGCATATTTGTCTGTACCTCTGTCTGTTTCTGTGTGGGGGGTGTAAAATACAATCAGAAACAATACCAACAGAGAATGATTAATTAAATAGTTCTAAAATTTGCAAATATCAATAGTACAACAATAATTATTATTGTATTTGTTTCTTTCTTTTATCTCTCTCTCTTTTTTCTTTTCTTCTTTTTTTTTGTTTTTTAATTAATTTTTAAAGAATTCCTAATTTTCTCTTCCTTGAACAATTTTCATGTCTGTTATTTAGAACATAACTTATATTTTATTTTATTTTTTGTATGTATTATCTTATTTTTGTTTCACATGATCAGAAATGCCACTGTTTAGTACCATGTCACCACCAGAATTACTTGATCAGCATTTGAAGATGGGTGGAGATCTGCATGCTAAAGAGCTGACAAAGATTCCATTGACAAGCAAAGAGAATGTTAACTGGACACATTTTGGAGGTAGGACATTTGTATTTGTTCTCTCCCTACTGTATTTAATAACTCAGTGGATGTATTTTGTATCAATCTGGATGTGGATGTGAGAATGCAGGATAAAAAAGAGAAAAAAAAGAACAGTTCAGACATAGTTCAGAATGTTATGTAGAGGATACAACTCCATCAAGACCATGACATGTTTGGTCTACCTCTCAACTTGAAAGTGTGTCTGTTTTAAACTAATTAAAAGATTTACTGAAAAAGAATATACATGTGTATAAATTAAGTTTGAGATAACCTGATTACATACAGTACTATGCAAACAATAATATGGATTCTAAAAACAGATGTGCAACTTAAGTCTGTTCAGATCATCTTGTGATGAGTTAGTTTAAACAGAACATGGTCATACACCCAACCACTGTCTGTATATCTGAATTGGATATTTATAATAAATGGTTGAAGGTCTAATAAGATTTTATTTTTATTTTTTCTTCCAGGTGTTCCACCAGCTGATGAGGTTAACATTCTGCGAGGACAGATTCTTCTTCTTCACAACCAGATCATGTATGAGCGAAACAAGCGAGAGATGCATTCCAAGAGAAACAGACGATTACTGAGAAAGATTGCTAATGCAGCAGCTCTTGAAGAACAGAATCATGCAATGGTGAGCATGTCTGTTATCTTCGCTGGTTCAGAATACATAAATAAAAAAATATATATATTTGAAGTAACAGAAATTAAATGTTTGAGAAATGTTTGGCTTTAATTTTCAGTTGGTTGCTGTTAGAATATAATGAGGCATTAAGATATCAAGAATATATTTTCAAAGTTAATATTTTATATTTTAGTGAAATGCTTATTTGAAGTATCTTTTGATTGGTATTTCTGATGCCAAAGGTAAAAAACTTCATATTTAGATAATCCTGGGATTTTTAAAAAAATGTTTGAAAAATTAACTTTTATTGCACTTTAATTACAACCATTTTTTTTTTTTTTTTTATGACTCATTTATTTATTACATTAATAAATTATAAAACATTTCTGAAGTTACACTTACAAGATATTTTCTTACTTGGATTTAGCATAATTAACAACAAATCATGATGGAAAATGAACCTTGTTACAAAACATTTGAAACTGCCATTTTATCCCTTGACATTGGCATTATGACCTACCCAGGTACACAGCAAAGTTATAATGGTATTGGGTTTTTTTCGCTGACAATACAACTGTTTAATAATAAAATATTATAATACGATAATAACTAAATAATTGTGAAAAAATATTATATTTTTATAAGGCCAACCAGATTGATCTGCAAGCCAGAGAGATTCAAAACATGCAGGTTTCCCTTCGACTTCTGCAGGATGAAAACCAAAAACTTAACGATGCCAAAGAAAGTAACGAATATGAGAAACTTGTTCAGTTCAGGTGTGTTTGTAATAACCTTTTACATTGTTAATGTGTTTGCATGCATTGCACAGTGACAAAATAATGTGCTACTCAGACACAACACACGTGTATGCAGATGTGTGTGAACAAACAATAATTTCAGTTAGCAAATCTTATATTGAAATTGAATTATAAGACCAGACCACCATATTCCAGTCTTAATGTGAGAATTTTTTTTTTTTTTTTTAATTATAAAATTGTAGTCTAAGAATATTTATTGTAAGCCATTATTTATAACTAAAGACATATTAAAACGGTGAAACTGAAGTATACAAGATGTGTTTAGGTGTTCTATGTAAAGATATACTTTATTATTACCTTTATAACATACATGTTTGTTATCTTTAGAACAACCCTGCAGGAGAACAAGGATCTTAAAATGGAAAAAAGTGAACTGAAGAGTTTGCTAATAACACAGAGGGAAGACCATGACAAATTGAAAAAGGTGAAAATTTGTTTAGCTGACAGTCATTTTAAGGCATCTGTTGAAAAGCCATAATTATACTGTAAGTATGATTGTTATAACTTAGCAAATGTTTTTCAAATTACCACTATTCTTTTTGTTTTATAGTACCTCCAGGAAACTGAATCCAGTCTGTTCACTGTGAGAAAGGAGAAAGAAATTCTTCAGAAAGAAGTTGCTATTACAAACAAACTAAAAGAACAGGTAACTTACTTAAAATGTAAGGTCTGATTTCATTATGAAACTTGTTAACAAAGCTTTAGTACTCAGCTTGTTATTTAATAATTAGTCTTTGTTATATAAACAAAAATTACTCTTATTTCAATTTCAATTACCTTTTTACAATTCTAACCAATATTCTATAATTTTTAATCAAAGACCATGATATGTTTTTTCTTAGTTTATGAGAAGGTACTTACAAAAGATCTTTTGCTGCTAACATGTGAAAGTAGCACATGGCGTGATAAATGTGGATTTCCTCATTTATAATATTATTGTACAAAAAAAAATATGTCTGAAACATAATGATAAAATGTCTTATAATGTCTTTAAACAAATATTGATTTATTCACAGTATTCAGAAATTGAATTTCATATTTTAGATATTCCAGCTGCAGAAAGAAATTCTGTTGATGGGTGAACTGCAGCAGAAGTCTCAAGAGAAAATAAACACATTGCGACCTCTACAGAACCTGAAGGGTGAACAAAACATTTCAGTGACATCACTGAAAGCAGAAATCAGAGGTTGCTATCCAAATTGTTAATCTCTTCATTAAACATATCAAAATAAAATAAAAGATAAAAGAGTTGTAAATAAAATACGATTTCATCCATCACATAGATTTTGGATAGATTTCAGAAATTATAATACATAATATGGTTGAGAGAAAATATTTTCATTCTTTTATGGCCTGATGATGCTTCCACATAAATTATCTTCTGCTACCATAAGGTAATATCAATTTGTATATATTAAATCAATTTAAATGTTTTCCTTTTGCATTTCTGAAAAAAAAGCAAAATAATTTTTAATATTTTGTCATTTTCACATTGTTAGATTTCACTTGCAGGTATTAGAGCTGACCTCAAACAAAAAACTGTTCAGCTGGACTTGCTGAAATCAAAGATTAGTCACTATGAAGAACTGAACAGAAAAAAGGTACAGATATTTGTATGTTTATCCATGACTTAGAAAAAAACAAGATTTGTACTAAAATACATCCAATTTACAAAAAAAATATAACACAAAAATAAGATCTGATTGTTAAGTTAAATGTGGTTTTGTTAAACCATGGTCTGTTTCAAAGAGAAGCTGATAGTTTAGTGGCAAAACCACATGTTTTAAACTAAGTAATACATTAAAATATGTTAAAGAATTAAAGTTTAATTTTCTTCTTTTTTCTTCACTTTCATGCTATAAATGAAATATTCTTATTGGGCTTTTTTTTTCATGTATTCACTTTAATTGATAATAAATAATAATAATGAGATATTTAAGAAATCATTTATTAATTTACATCAGTTTTTAAAAATTCTAATATTTTTAAAGGAAGTTTTTTCTTGTTATTTTCATATATCAACCTATTAAATGGGCAAAATGTAATAACAATGACTGTTAAAATATTTTTAAGGGGTCATCAAAGAATCAGTTCTTTTTCTCCAGTTTAATGCCATTAATGAATTATTTTTATTATTGTCATTGTTACCATTGTTACTATTTGTTATTCTTGTTGTTAATATTATTTTTATTATTGCTGTTATTTTTCTGAAGGAAATTGCTGTTTGCAGTGTGAAGAAGAACCTGGAGAATGTGAAGACCAGTCATGAAGATGAACTGAAGGTAATGATTTTCTTAATTTAACATTTCACTGATGATCTCTGTTTTAACTGGAGATAAAATTGATGTGTCATTATTATATTCGTTTAGTTCCAGAAAAATTTAATCTGTTAGGCATTGCGTATTTTTATTGAAAAATATTCCTTTTTGGATTCCTTAAGATTTTGTTTAAATACATGTTTTATTGCCCTGAAAAACAATTGGTGATAACAAGGTCAGGGCCTGGACTACCATACCTAGTTTTTATATACATAGTTAAATGAATATACATATACATATACATATACATGTACACATCCATATACATACATACATACATACATTCATTCATATAAATATATGTATGTGTGTGAAGCTGAATCAGTTAATATCACTGATGATGATATATTTTTTCAAAGTGAAAGTGTTTATTGCAGGCTGTGCAGGACAAGTATAATACCATCCTGAGAATAAACCAGCAGCTGGAGAGCCAAATTCTCAATCTGTACAGTCACATAGATCAGCTGTCTGGAAAGGTTCAGTCACAAAGTAAATTATTTTTAATAAAACTGTTGTTTTGTTGTGGTTGTGGTTACTTGTACTAGTACTATTACTATGATTGCTATGATTATTATTATCATTATTATTTACTAAAAATTATTGTTTGTTGTTAATTGTAACCAGAAAGTTGTTTTTTTTTGGTCAGTATAAAAATATTTTAAAAGATGTAGTAAATTTCAAAAACACTGTAAATTTATGCCATATATAATAAATCAATTTCATCTTCCATTAATTAAAACTTGCTTTTTGTTCATTTTATTGTCGTGACTTCATAATTTCATGACATATTATTTAATTCAGTTCATTTTGCCACATAAGAAATATCTTGTATCTTTTATTTTTGTTATTATTGGAGTTATTACTTTCCCCACCAAAGCTAGGATTTAGCTATGTATTATTATAATATCTCAGGATTCATAGGGTTAATAAATTACATTTTACTGTATGAGTAATATCTGTTATTTTTGTTATTATAGTAATTATTATTTTCCATCAAAGCCAGGGTTGAGTTGTGTCATTATATGTATCAGGGTTCAAAGGGTTTTTTATTTCATTTTGCCACATAAGCAGTGTCTCAGATCTTTTATTTTTGCTTTATTATGATTCTTTTCATTTTTTTCACCAAAGGTATATCTCCCGACGCTGTTGATCCACATCGTCCATTGTTTCAAGGACAGGAAAGAACTGATGATCCATCACTAAACATCAACTCACTCAACAACAGTGTGATAAAGTCTGGGACTTTGGAAGAATTTTCTTCAGAATGTTGTCATGGCGATCTGCTTCAGAGTCGAGAAAAATACTGTCATGGGGAGATTGATTCATTGCCAAGAGAGAAATCCTCATCGCAGTGTAGCGATTCTTCACTGATGCAGTCACAGAAGACAATGTACACAGACAGCGACGACAGTAAATCGTCTGTCAGCAGTAAAGCGACAGACAGTGGTTGCTTTGAGAAATCAACCAAATAAATGTTGTGAATAACTGCATGCTAGTGCTCGCAAGCTTGTATGCACATGCCACGCGTTCGTGTCCTTGTGGGTGTGTGTATGAATGTGAGTCTGTGCATCTATGTGTCTTATATAAATATATATGTGTGTGGGTGTATATATATGTTTGTAAATATATTAAATTATGTGCCAAGTTGTCTGAATGTTTATGTATTGTTTTTATGAAATGGTGGAAGAAGGACTTAAAGCCAAAATTAATTATTACATTTGTTGCATGTGCCTCTTTTAAAGTCTTTGCAGAAAATGGAGAAATATTTTTATCAGGTGTTGCAAAGCTGTTTCCTAGCTGAAGTGTGTTTTCCATTAGATTTTTCATGTTTTTTTCTGAAAAATGTGGCTCGATACATTATTTCATAGGATGAAAGATTTATATTTAAAAGAAAATAATAATTTAATAGTGATGTATGTTACAACATTTCCACTTAAAGTAAAAAGAAAAATGAAACATTTGGATGACGAATTATTCAGAAAAAACAGGAGATAAAGTTTTATAACTTTTCAGTTAAATATGGACATAAATGAATCTTAAAGTTGACTCTAAATTAAATAAACTACACTGCTGAATCTATCACATTTTTAATTGTGAAAGTACATGTAGTTTTACATAACCAAACAGGACACAAAATATATTACAGTTTGCGTTTTTGGATTTAGGGAAGTAACTGCCTGATAATTACATTTTAAATCTAAATTAGTCAGTAACTCATTATAATAAATCAGATTTCAGTTTTGACTGTGACATTTTTAACAGTAAAGCAGGCATTGAATTGTTAGACAGGTTAACTATCCTAATTTTTTTGAAGGGTAATATGAAGTTTCTAATGACTGAGGACATATGGTTTGGACTGTAACTAAAGCTTAAGAATTTATAAGTAGAGAATGTAGTAGTCAGATTATTAACTGAGCAGAGTTTGTGTGAACCACAAGTAACTTCCTTAGGGGGTAGCTTTCATATTTTTTATTTATTTATTTATATTTAAATTATATATATATAACAAATTAAGATGAATTCAGAAAAGTTAATTTAAATGTTTTTTGTCAAAATTATGTTTCCACTGTTGAGTTTTGTTAATTCTGTAATTTTTTTTATTTTAAACTTTAATTTATGAATCATTAAATTTCACAAAACTCTTTTTGCCACCTTATAACAGTGTCATAGACATTTGGTTTTTAAAAACTCATCTGTGTGCACATTTTTTATAAAAGGGTAGTGAATGGGCTTTTTTGGGGTGGGGGGCATTTGGTTTTTTCATTTAAGATTGTGCACTATATTCTGTTGAGCTGTTTGCATCAAACAGTGGTAAAGTTGAATTTACTTGTTTGCCAAGGTATATCGTAATGAGCTGTGTGAATAGTTGTCTTCAGATCAATGGAAAGTTTTATTAACATATTCCAGTTGGTGTTTTTTTTGAATATCAAACTGCTTTATTTGTGAATCAATGGCTTGCTTCATGGCTTGAGTTTAACTTCTTCATTACCAAAGTGGGCAATGCCTATTTAACAGCAAGACGTTAAAAGTGAATTTTAAATCTGAATAGGCTAAATAGTATGAACATTTTTCCTCTTGATTATTAATGGAAACTACAATTTTCAATAGTTCTCTTTTTCATTCAGACATCATCTGGAATCCATTATTTTTGAGTCCCATTATTTATAACAGTAAATTAACATGGTTCTTTACAGCTATTTTCAAAATATTCATGTATTTTAATTTTTACATGTACAACTACAATCCATGTTTAACTAAACTGATTTGTTCTCATAATCCATTATCTGCTTATACTACTGAACGAAAATGGCTCAACCAAGGATTTCCATTGTAAGCTAAAGTAATGTTGATATATGAGATGTGAACAGTTCAAACTTTATTTTTGTCTTAAGGGGATGTTCTAGCAGTAGAATCCACATTTAAACTATAAACTTTAAGTGGTTGTGTTCAGTTTAATAAATATCCTAATTATTATTTTCATATTGTCGATCCTCTTATTGTTTCAGTCAACATATTTAGCAACAAAAACAAATCAAATCTGGTCAGTTTTTATTAGTGTTATGATGTTGCCTAAATTGACCTAATATCACATCTGCTTATCAAATCAAATGCATTATAAAGAAAGTAACCATCTCACTTAATTTTCATTTTTACACACAGTATTACTTTTTTTTTTTTTTTTCATTTTTCTTTTGTATTAAATCCGCATTCAACTGCATTTTTTTATATATTCTGGAGTAAAATACCAGTCTGTTGAACTAATAATATTAAATGAACTGAAAGGTTGCTGAATAAAAAAAAATTGCTTCCTGAAAATGAAATATAAATTTGAGAAACTTGCACATCAGTATTTTATGTTCCAAACTATTGCTTTAAAAAACGTTTTAAAATTGCTCAATGAAAAATATATGTCGAGAAAAAGAAAAAAAATTATTTATGCACAAGACATTAATTTCATACAAATTTGTTCTCTACATTTATAATTGAATAAATGTACTTGTAAGAAATAATCATATATATTAAATAAATAAAAAATTAATCAATTCTTGTTGTTAATGTGTTGGTTTTTTTTACAAAATTAATTGTTCACTTACACACACAGTCTTTTCTGGATGTCAGTAATTGTTTTCCTTTTCCTCTAAGCCTTTTTTCCTTGCAACATTTAAAATGTTTGAAAATAATGGCTAGTTTTATTGAAAAAAGCTAGCATTTTTAACTTATTCACATTATTCAACACTGTTTAAAAAAGGCTGAATAGTTTATTAATCAAGGTTTTAGTACACGTCACTATAATGAGAAACTGCACAGTCTGGTTCTTCTTCCTATACTCAAGTAAATGTTAAGCTGATGATTTAGAGCGTGATTGATCCAAATATTCACTGTAATCGTATTCACGAAATGGTACATTGTCATCTATTAAACCTGGAAGGTAAAAAAAAAAAAATTCTGGATGTAAATATATCCATATGAATTAATAAAATTGATAAATTCATAAAACTGACTTCCAAACTAGCACCAAAAAGCATGTAGTATTAAGATTTTGATGGAAACAGCTACCTAAATACTTTGTTACAACCTAGATAAAAAATAGAAAATTAAAATAAAAATAAAAGTATAATTTATAAAGCTAAAGATATTTTTGAAGGACTTTCCAGAACCATGAGTTAACCAAATTTGCACAGAAAAATTCTGTGATTATAATTATTCAACTACACATAACTTTGCAACCACACAAGCTACTGAAATGAAATTAGTATGGAATACAACACTGTACATAACTCAACATCCCCAACTACCCCAATTTCATTTGTAGTATTACATTTGTTTAATAAAATCTTAAAATCATTGTTGAATTACCCTCATAAATAGCCTGTTAGTCACACTTAATCCTGCAACCTATCAATTCTGGCAAGTGCTCTGATTTTAAACTAAGCAACTGTGCAAATAATGTTTTTAAATTTAAAACTCTAAATTTCAAATGAGGATAGTTTGCATTAGTAGAAATGAAGGTAAAAGTTGGGCGCTACATTTTGTTATTTAAAATCCAAATCATTCTCAACATTAACGATTTATGTTGCATTTCTTTCACTGTTTCTGTTATTTATTTCCCCAATAATATCAGATTTCGTACTTTATTTTAGTAGTACAGATACTTACCATGATGTCTTGCCTTCATTATTTCAATGAGAAGTTTCTTGTGCTGCTTTTGACAGAGTCCTGTCTTTTGTGTGCCAAGAACCTCACCCGTGTGCGGAGAAAGAAACTGTGCTAGTAACTTAGTATTCTGAAAAATCAAAAACTTTCAAATTAAAAATAATTTCTTTACCTCATTAAACAGGGTATTTTACTATATATGTAGCTATATTCATAAAGGGTGCAGTGTAAAGCATGTTCCTGAAACTTTTATTGTTGTTTATACAATTTCATAGTTCAACGACATCTTCGACCAAATACATTTTTTAAATAAGCTTTGTATGAAATAATAATGCAATCATCCATTGGCTCTATAGGGGTTAAACTTGTAATTTAGCATGTGAGAAAACATTATTGTTTTATGATTACAAGAAATGTTAATTCAGTCTTAAAATAATTTTCATTTACATTCTTGAATTAGACACAAAAAATTAAAGGTTTTGAATCCATACAAGGTATTGCATGTGAAATTACTTAAGAAGATTTCTAACATTAACAGTGATATAAATCTGTTATTTAACATCCAGAATCTTTTCTTTTTTTTAAATATGCACTACTACATTCTTACATTCCCCCAAAAAAACTGTCACATGTCCAACAATTTCACCAATTTATTTAATCAAAATAAATGTACACTCGTCTTGGACTCACCAGTGAATTCATTAACTTATTTAATCAAATTCATTATCCATTTAATTAGTGGGAGCATTCTCCTTCATAATTCCAATACCTTATTTCACTGGTCTGAACAGTACTGATTTTACAGATTTCTCAGTTTCTTTTTAAATAATTTTTAGCTTATATTTTTATTTTGTCATACTCACAGTGTAGTCAATGACCAGATACTCATCTCGACAGATAGGGCATGGATTTCCTGTGCTTATTTCACCTGCCCTCTGTAATATTAAAACAAAAATTAAAAATATATTAAGAACTACAAAAATAATGTGATTCTAATATGTTTCTTTTTCCTTCTTTATATAAAATATTTGAATTTAATTTCCAGTATATCATTTAGCTGCTCTCCAGAAATATGTTTTTAAAATGTTATCTGACATCAAACTAGATTTCCTTTTATCTACTTTGTACATATAACTGTTTTAACTATTTGTTAAAATATATTTCAGCATGTTTTCCATTAAGTCTTCAAACATCATTATTTCATTCATTCATTCATTTAGTTATTTTGTTACCATGAAGTTTGGGTTTAATTTAAATAAAAAGTAAACAAAACAGTTTTAACAAAATAATATAAAATATTTAAGATGTTTAAAAATAAAAACATATCCGTACAATACATGTCTTGCGTGTTCTGGGTGCCAGCTGTCCTTTGAAATTTCGTCTGTAGTGCGTCCATACAGGTTTATCTCCATACGCCTCTTCATATGCTAAACATAAAGTAATGAATAAATATTTAAATAACTTGTTTATCTATTAATAATACTTTTCAGATGTTAAGCAAAAAGGATTTTTCAAACAACATTTATTAAGAAAAAGAAAGAAAAAATGGGGTATACGAATGAGGAAGGCTGTTACTCAACTACTCTAACTGATTAGAAGGAAGTGATAATATACACTGCCAGGAAGTTAGAAATGTTTTATTTAATAGTAGAATTTGACACATTTACACTCTATGCTTTTACAAGGCTCATAAATTAACCAAACTTCAATGTCATGTTACTGACTTCATAATGCATAGGTATGAAGTACTGTCAATGTTGCTTTCTGAAAATACACACCCCTTGTCAGAAGACTGATAAACAAAATTTGTTTAAACTATTACAAGTCAATTAACAAACTGTATTCAATAAAAATTTAGTAATACTTAGTTTGAAGACTAATAAAAAATCAAAAGGGATTGTGATCTTAAACTAATTAAAGTTTGTTAACAAGCTATATTAAATACAATGGAAGGCAGAATTTACATTTCATTTACTACTTACTTATATGTTATCTGAAAACTGATACAAAAAATAATCAGTTAAAAGATAGTATGGTTTAACATTCTTAAGAGTTTGTTAACGAGCAGGATTAAATATAATCTAATTCTGAATTCACATTATTAACAGCCAAAACATACTGCTTGGTTACCTAACACATTCTTTGAATACTGAAACAAACAAATCAAAGTAGTCCTGACTGGAGTCAGTTAATAAGCTGTATTAAATCAAATGTAAGGCAAAATTCACGTGTCATCTGCTTAGACATACTGCTTGATTATATAACATGTTTTCTCATGAATGATTAATTAAAAGTTAATTAAAAGTGGTTGTGATATTAAGCTACTATGAATTAATTAACAAGCTGTATTAAAATTATTATTTGTCAACACCTTCTACTTTGTTATATAACATATCTTTTGAAGACTGATAAAAAATAAAAAGAAGTTAACAAGTTTTATTAAATTAAATTTGATAGAACTTGTTTGCCATTCACCAAAAGCTATGTAGAAAAATAATAATAATAATAATAATAATAATAATAATAAAAGAATAACAATTTAAACATTTATTTTTCTGACCAGTTTTAACAATAATTGCTACCTTTCATTATTAGTTTGGTTGCCATTTAACCAGATGATCAGCCAAAAATGATGAATAAGAATAATGCCAAATGATGTTCAAGGCATTGTACCAAATATTTAGATAACTGCTAATCAATTTTTTAAATTTTTAAACATTTTTTAAAGACTGTTATTTTTTTATTTGAAGTTTTGATTTATCTGGTATCAGAGAATTATTGTTTATTTATGTAACAAACATTATAAAGCTTAGTTCAGTTTTACCCTAAAATACAGAAATCTTAATCAATGAGCAATATGTTTCTATTCTGTTGGAATATAGTTCATTCTGCTGAGACGATTTTTCTATATATATAATACTGAATGTTAAAGTTAAAACTATCAGACTGATTATAACTGAAAATATTTGATTTAACAAAATTTAACACAATTAATTACTATTAAATGTTAAAACTGATTATAAATAAAAATATTTAATGTAATTTTAACAAAATATAAATTTCATAAATTATTTACCACAAATACTGAATGTTAAATGTTAAAACTGACAGTCTGATTATAAATAATAATAAAAAAATTACTCTAACAGAACATAAAATATTTAACACACCTTTGCTGTTGAGGTATCTTTTGCTTGTCAGGGCATCCACTTCAATTCGAGGGGGTCGTTTTCTGTAAGGTTTTGCTTCTGTTGTTTCTTCAGCTTCACAAAATTTTACTGCTGACTGACTTACTGCACGTGCTATATTCACTGACTGCACAATTTAAAAAATAAAGAGATTTACATTTCTATACTACTGCTATACATTAAAGTTAGCTAACACAAACACACACACACACACACACACACACACACACACACACATTAACATTTCATTTTTTTCATCCAAATAAGTTTAAAACAAATAATATGAATAAAATTGTAAGAATATTTTGATTAGCTTTATTATTATGGAACAAAAATTGACATTTTCTTTTCTACTGAAAGTACATAATACTTAATAGACTGTATAAATATATACATAATTTGTTTATTGGTAATCTGTTTCATTCTTCCCACATATTATTATCTAGCATAAATCAGATTAATATGATCAGTGATGCCAAATGAGTGGAACTGACAGGATTTGCTATTTTAAGCTGTACGACCATTGGCATGTATGACTTTTAAGCGATTACTGCCCAAATAGTAGTATCCAGCAAATCAATGTACTGCATATTTTACAAAACCCACACCTGTATTATAGCAACAAAACTTGTCTCATTCTCAGAGATAGCACTGTACTTGAACAACTTTCAGTAACATATAATATATCTGATGATATCATTAAATTGGTATTGTGGGTTGATAATCATAATGGGATATGAGAAAAAGATTGAGAATTGTTAGAGGTCCAGAACTTTTGATGGCTTTGTCTCTATGACCCAGCCCTCTGCTCCCTGTTAATGATTTCAATATTGGTATTCGTGAATTTCTATTTCGTTAAGTTAAAGTTGTAACTAGAAAGTTAGTCTGAGGTCATTTCTAAAGAAACAATTTTATGTAATCATAATCATTATAAGTCTTGTTGTTTTGTTCAAATTGTTGTTTATGCTGACGTTGTTCTTAAGACAAATTTTAAGTACGGACTTATTACATCATCACATACAAACATTAATAGTAACACAAGAAGTGTGTTGAATACATGACTATGAAAGTATGATTACTTTTAACCGTAGTATTATTCCGATTGGAACCAAGAGAAAGTATAAGCATGACACTTATTAGTAATTCATATTTATACAGTTGTAGTATATATTTAAGTTAATAAGCAACTAATCATTAATTAAATACCTGTCCAGTGAAAACGACACGTTTAACAACACAGGCGACACATGAATTAACACTTGACAGAGCCATTTCTATACAGCACGTTTCTTCTAACCCTTACACGACGAGTTACTTCCCTTTTGTCATTGGCATATGAAGTAGGTTAAGTTCGAATACATTGCGTCATACAATTGTGACTCTTTCTCTGCATTTTGCAGATTTTGATGATCTTTTAAAAATACCTAATTTTTATGTCCATCTTATTGACAATATTTAAACACTAATAATAATAATAACCAAGAAAAAATAACACAATAATTTTGTATTTATAAAATAAGTGATTATAATCAAATCATAATAAAAGGAAGTCTGAATTTTCTGAATTTTAAAGTTTGATTTAATTTTAATTTTAATTAGTTTTTTATTATTAAGAATTTTTTTTTCTGACCCAAAATCCATCTGCATATTCACATAAATTTCTCAGACTTCTATACAAGTATATCAACTGTAGTTATATAATAATATATTTGTAGAATCGCCTCTCATTTTATCTTTTAGTCATGTTTACACCATCTAACCTATGAATTAAAAAAATGTCATGAGGAACGTTTCGTCGTTGGTGGTGCTTTTTTAAATCTGAAGAAGGATATAAAATTGTATAATGATCTAATGACTGTTTGTACTGTCTTTTAAGGTACTTTGCAGATATAATATTTTTGTGCACTAGCAAATAAATCGGCTCTTTTGTAAGTTACCAAAAGCCGTAAGCCAATCATCTTGCTCTATAGCCCCAGACTTCGACCGCTGAGAATCAGAATGCCATTTGGACAGTTGCAGTTGCTAAAGTTACTGTAATAGAATATTATTATTTGGGGAGGGTGTAAACAAACATAAATAAATAATGAATGTAAACTTTTTGACAAAATGCATCCAAAAGGCCATTTGCCTATATATAGATCGTTATTTAACCAAAATCTTAATTTTCTTTTCTTTTTTTTCCGCATGGCCTGGGAGTATAATTTATTACTTCCTTTGATTATTTTACTAGTTTGTTATCTGCCTCTATTAAACGTGTAGGCAAATACATGTAATTGATTAATTAAAACGACTGAGTGTCCGATTGTTTTAATTTTATTCAGAACATTTGATGTCTTCTATTTTCGACATTTATACACACACACACACATACACGCAGGCGCACACACACATACATAATTAAAACATTGGTAATTTCATGCAAAATTATTGATAAGTGTTTTACAGCAGTGTTGAGATGCGAAGGATCAAGTCTCTCGGGGCGCTCGCTTTGCTTGGTTTTTCATAATGGCCTGCGATCAGAACTAAGTTAGCCCACGGAAAGTGCATTCCTGTTTATGGAATAATGAATATGAAATATCCCTTGCTACAAAGCAAAAACAAACAGAACTCTGTTCTATTGTTATTATTATTTTATTATCATAATCATCATTATCGTTGTTGTTGTTATCATCATAATCATCATTATGGTTGTTGTTGTTGTTGTTGTTGTTGTTATTATTATTATTATTATTATTATTAGATATTTGATATGTAACATTTAGTTTTATTAATATAAATTGAAATAATATCTGAATTTACATTCCATGCTGTAAATTGTTTGACATGAGCTGCTTGTGAGATTTTTAATACAACTGTAGAATTGGGATCCCTGCTTAAAGTTATAATAGCTATTTGTATACATGTCTCTATCGAGGTATGTTTCTGGTACATATTATTAAAAAATATAAATGTTAACACCACTGAATGCGAAATGTGAGCTGATAATGTACATATCTGCAAATAAATTTAACATACAGTCAAAACAATTCATTTTATCAAACGTTTTTCATTCAGAAAGGACTGTTTTAATGTTAAACTGTGGATTTTTCAAGGATATACCTTCAAAATTCGAAATAGTGTCTTTTAATGACTATACATTAATTATTATCTTACATATTATAGCGGTGCTACCCCATGACAATAGTATTCCTGATTCAACACTGCAGTGGACGTTTAGGGTGTGTGTGTGTGTGTGTGTGTGTGTGTGTGTGCGCGCTTCCAAATTATTTTCAGTTTATTCAAGATTATGATGCTAATAAAGAATTGTATATTTAAAAAATAATAATAATATAAATTTAAAAAAATGCCATCCTTTTAAAAAGAGTCCGACTTTTTTTTCTTTTCTTTTTTGATACTGATAAATAATGTACAAAATTATTATATAACAGACCAAGGACATTGTATTTTACTCAGTCTAATGAGGATTAATGTTTTACATAGTAGCTTTGGAGTTGTTGTTTTTTTGTTTTTGTTTTTTTTCTTATAAATTTGTTCTATTTTCGAAGTGTCGTCATAATAAAACGATTCGTTATTTTATTTGTTAACAGTATGAAATAAAACACACACAGAGAGAGAGAGAGAGAGAGAGAGAGAGAGAGAGAGAGAGAGAGAGAGAGAGAGAGAGAGCATTCGGTCTTAAATATGGATTTTTTTTTTTTTTTTTTTTTAAATGCTTTACGTTATCATTTAATTTCTAATTCATGTCCGCAGCATTTGTTATAAAAGATATAAACTAATAATGTTCAGTGACGATGCTCTCTCGTCAACAGCGAGATCGGGTACCGATCAAAATAATGACCTTTTTGCCTATGGCCTACAACATCCACTTGTTGGCAACGAGCCCAGATTCTTGTATGTTATTAATATAGTTCAATACGGAGAGAATCGAAAGGAACTTAGAAAATATGTTACAAATAATTAACTAGAAAATTCAGTGACTCTATGTTTTTATTTTGTATTTTAACAAAATCAGTAAAATATTATATTTAAAACAAAACATTAGGTGGTGCTGTAATATATAAACATAATTTGTTGCAGTTAAAACACAATTTCCATTCCCCTTTGATTCTAAATGTGTCACGTGTGACGTCAAGTACACCGTGCGAAACCCCACATCGTTAGGGATTTGCTTTTGACTCGTAGAACAAAACAGTTTGGAAAAATAATTTCGAAATTTTGGTTATTTGTGCCGTATTTATACATATTATTTCGTACATTTACACGTATAAAAAAACGATTAGTAAAAGGGGACATTTTTCAAATTTTAAAAATATATATTTATTTGTAAACGAAAACCCAAACATTTTTATGATTTGATGAAAATTTCATTGAATTATTGATCACAAAATGCCATCATCACCATGTTACATGTATACATGAACATGGCAAAGAAATAATCAAATCTAGAAGAATCATCAACGATCAGAGTTTATTATTATTATTATGGTAGTACTCTGAAAGAAGTGAATATGCGATAAAAACTATAAAAGGAATAGTGTACGCAGAAGTAACTGCGTAAGTGTCTTGTGATTTATAAAATATTTTCTATGTAGGTGAGGCCTGTCTGGGTCTAACCTTTGTAAAGTAGTAATTTTTATTATTGAATGTGTATAGGGCAGATGTATATATTTGTGTTACTTAGCTGCAGGTTGGACAGTACTGTAAAAGTGAGGTAAGCAAAATAAAGCAAATTAAAAGTATTGCATTTCGTTAAACATGTCGCCATTTTGTTTTTGTTTTTACGGAGACTGATTGACCCTCATATTGGGAGTGAATAGAGGAATGTGTTTCTTCTTGTTAAGCAGGTTGGTATGCATTTGTGGCTTGTCAGATTAAGCGAATACGTTTTAAAGAACTTATTATTTTTATTTTTTTTTTAAATTTATTTTTATAATATGAAGCAATTCGAGAAAAAACGTTAACATAACGTTCCATGTTTAACGGTTATATCATATTGCCAAATAAGGTAATCATGTGACAGCTATTTTTAGATTTTTTTCTCGTTTCAAATATTTGTTCATATATTTTTTTAAATAGAGTTAAAAACTTACGGAAAATGTATTGGGGTTAGCTTAACAGTGATAAAAAAATATTTAATATTTAAAAAATTAATTATTTGAAAACAAATTCGAGGATAAATAACTGATGAACTATAAAATGTTTAGCAAAGTTAACTTAGTACTGTCATGATTATTGTTGACTTCAGGACTTGTACTTTTCAGGAAAGAAAATATCTTCAAAGAATAATTTTACATCATAAATAAATATCGGAATTAAGTATTTTATTTTAATAAAGTATAATTTCCCATAAGTATACTATTCTTTACCCACTTTTTAATTGTTTAAATATTAATTAAAATGAAAATTATATACATCTTATTTAAGGTTAATGTTAAACCCAAGCATAAATTTTATTTGGTAATATTTATCTTGTATAATTTCCAGGATATTTAAATATTCAAAACAAATCCCCCAAAACTGGTTGATTCAATGAAAAAACAATGTTAAAGAAATCTGAAACTTTTTGATAATTTGATATAATTCTTAATAATTTATATAATATCAATGATGAAAATGATGTTATGTTACAATCCATAGTTACAAAATTAAAATTTAAGAGAGAAAAATTTCTTTAGTAACATTAAGTAAAGATCATTTTGTCAGTAAATTCAATCTTTAATTAAAAAAAAAAAATCTTGAACTTAAAGTTTAATTGCCGTATCCAGACAAATTTTTGAACTGTGAATTAAAGTAAAAATTAGTAAGCATTTTGATTAAAATACTAGCAAATATCACTACATAAAAGTCACTCAAAATAATAATAAATAATTAGTGTTAATTCATTATGTTACATCGGGTACCACAAATGAATATTAACAGCATCTCATAATTTTAATCAAAACAGTGTGTCTTATAGTTCTTTTATAACATAATAATTTTATCTATCTATCTCTCTCTGTCTCTCTCTCTCTCTCTCTCTCTCTGTGTGTGGATATGAAAGGTAACCTGTGGCATCGCATCAAGAAAGTCATGAAATAGCAGGAGGAGATTGTGCATATGCATCTTACTGAATGAAGAAATAGTCATTAATAGCCACTGCAGACTACTAATGGAATGGGAAATGATGTGTAAAGAGTGACAAAGCTTTGGATCATTGCTCTTACAAACGAAATTAGCAGGAAGCCAATTTGCTCAACAGTTTTAAGGTTTCAAGTTAGCTAGGAATAATAAAAACTGATTTTTGATAATAATTCTTAAAGAAAATTTGTTCTTATTATTGGCAGTAAAATAAATTGGTGTAATTTGTTTCTCATAATCTAACTGAATAACTTGTACGAACAGATAATGGCAATGAAATAGAATAGTGTACTGTAAGCAGACTTGCTTTTAATGTTTGCATTTTTTGTTTACATTGTCTGTGTAACATGTCTGGTCTTGTAATAATGTTGATGTATTCTTATGAAGGTGAACAGGCGTTTTATATTACTGAAGCCTCTGATTCTGTAAGTATGAATCTACATAAATACAAATACACATGTGGAAATGCATGTTTAAGTATGCATGAATGAACACACTTGTGTCAATGTGTATAATTTTCTTCGTATTGTCATAATTGTCTCCCTTCTCTTTTCAACAGTTTTAAATGAACAAAACCTAGGCTTATTTGAGTGGCTTATCTGCAGTCATGGAAAACAGGTTCCAATTAAATGGGTTTACATGTTACATAATAAATGTTGGGGGTGAATGAATTGTAAATATTTTCCTTGTTTTTAATTTCTCAGTATTTTATTTTTTTAATTGTTTTTCTTACTATAGATGTTTTTATTATATATTTTTTAAAATTATTATTATTTATTTATTTATTGATTTGAATTGGTTTAAAGTGTTACAGACAGATTTTTGAATACTTAAATGGAAGTTTTATGATGGGAGGAAATGTCTAGAAAGATGCAATTTATGCTTCATTTACATGTACATAGATATATCATTATATAATATCCAAATATTCACATAAAGTACAGACATTTAATTTTTTTAAATTTTGCATTATATGAACATTTTACTTGAATGAAAACTGTAAAAGCATAATATGGTGATGCTAAAATTTTATATGAACAATTTCTATATTTTTTTTAATTTAATTTAATTTATATTATTTATTTTTTATATATTTTACTTGGTTTAAAAACTTCACAAACAGCTGTTTTCCATTATTTATCTGTTTTATTGTTATAATTTATTTTTAAAATGTAGAGAGGAAACAAATACTGGTTCGTATAAAAAATTTAAACAAACAAAAAAAACTTGGTAAAGAAAATAAAAGTGTATTGCCATTTTGTTTAGAACTCTGAACAATTTTCAAGTAAATTGTTGAGTGAATTGTTCATTGAGTTGGAGACCAAGGTAAGAAGAAAAATAAAATAAAAAGTCAGAATGAAAGATTTTGTGAAGAAATTGTATGCAGTGGGCAAGTGGTGGAATGTTTCTTGAAAAAACGGCAACCAGAAATTACACAATACATTTGGTTATTGATAAAATTCATTATTTCTTGTCTTTTTATTTTTTAATATTTTTAAAATTTTTGTCAGCTGATTTGTGAAAGAAATTGGACATTCATTTCTTTGCCCTTGCTTAGAGAAATATTTTAAAAAAAACATGTTTGTTTATAGGTGAGTGCTTTCTGCCTTGATAAAAACTTGTATTTTCAATGCATGGTACTCAAAATATTTAATATTTCTTACAGGGAAGATTGTGCATCTTGGTAACACAAATTAACAAAATGGACTGAGTAACCTTCAGTTAGATGTATCTGCTCTATACACATTCTGCTAAAATGTATTCATCAGACATTATTTATTTTCAATATTTTTAAAAACATTTGGTAATTTTTATCATACATGTTAAAAATTACATAATAATTTTGCCTAATTTCCAACTGTTTTCTTTTTACAGGCCTTTTGATGACCAAACATTGCAGTGATTGATGATGGATGCTATCCTCTAGTACCATGGTACACAGACTTTCCTCAGTCCAATTAAAAAACCCAACAACAACATTTTCAAACCTGAATACACACTGTAGACGAATGAGTACCTTGTGAAAAATGCAACTGATTTTTCATAGCCTGCCTCTTCACTATGTATTAAAAAAGACTATAGCCTATGTTACAGAATATAAATGTCCCTCTTTTTTTTTTTTAACCTTCTTTTTTTGTTAATTGTAACAAAGGCTATGAGGAATGATTTGCAGTCACAAGGTAACAAATGAGCTACAGGTTGCAGTACACACTAATTTAGAAAAGGCACAAAAAACAAACCGTAATCTTACTGGGGTTAGGAGACAAACCGATATTTTTTCAAACTTGTGGGATTTTACAAGGGATACACATGAGGAAAATATTGGGTTTTAAAATGGGGATGGGTATTCTGTATATATATATATATACAATATATATTTTTTTCTTTTCTTTAATGATAGTGTTTAAAAAAAATAAAAATGCAGGATGGAATATTGTATCTTAAATTTTTTTTCCTGCATGAGTATTTAGTAACAAAAAATAGGTATTGAAATATAAATTATATGAAATAACTTCCACGTCTTTCTAATTAACAAAAAATTGAGCAAGTACATTTAAATAAGTTTATAAATAATCTAAAAAGTGTGCTGAAACTTGGAATAAACCCTGATATATGACGGATAAAATTAGAGATCATTTACCAGACTGGTTCATTTGACTGGGGAACACTAAAACTTAATACGGATTTTCTCATCTATCTAATTTTTTTATTACTAATCTTTTTTCCTTTCTTTTTTTTTTTTTTTTTTTTTTTTTTTGTTTCTGCTAACTTACATTTAAATGTCCATGTGAAATACATGAATTAGAAATGCATTTTAAATTGTTTCTCATGGGAAAAAAATGTAGAATATTTTATTTACCTGTAGGTTTTTCTATTATTTTTTTTTAAAATTTTGTCAGTTGAAATTAATTTCTTTAAAAATGTTTATATAGAGCTTTTTTTTTTTTTTTTTTTTTTTTTTTTTTTTAATTGTGGTAAATGTCAGAATTTATTAGTAGATCAAATCTAATTAATAAATGCATGTCATTTACCACTGATATTCTCTGACAAAATATTTAAAATTTATTACATGCATTGACAATTTAGAACAGAAAAAAGTGGCATGATTTTGGACTATCCTTACTGATTTTCATTGGGAAAATCTCTTCACAAGATGTAGTAGTTTTTATTTTTGGTTTCCAGTTCTTTTAAGATTCTAGATCCAATTATACCCTGTAGTACACTATTATATGCAAGGGAAATTTATGTTGACACATCCAGTTTTAACTGTGATTATCTCCAACATCGTTGGTAATTATAACAGTCATGGTTATTGTAATGCATTAAAGGGATAAAATCCTGATGTAATTTGTTCAAATTCAAGTTTTGTTAGAACTAATCTAAAACTGGACAGTTCTGTCACTTTTCTGCACTGCCCTACTAATGTATGTTTGTGTATATGTATGTGCAAGTGTGTGTGTGCATGCATAATAATGAGTATGCTTTTTCTGTACGTGAGAAGGTATGTATAAAATGTCTCTAGCTGATAATCAGTAAGAATACGCCATCTTTTGAGAATCACTGTCCATAAAAAAAGATGCTGCCATTAAACATTCATTTATTTAGAAAAAACATTTAATTTGAATTGGTAGGCTTGTGGTTTTCCATTAAAAAAAGCACATACAGATTTATAGACTAAACATGTATTTATTTATTAATGTTTATATACAGCACAGCTAACAATGAAATAATCATTCACAATCACTATTATACTACTATATTATAAAACATTATTTTATTTGGTAGTTTCTTTGGCAGTTGTTTAAGCTGTTTCATTTAGTTGAAAAAGAAATAATTAGATTAAATGAGCTGCTGTGCATGAGGCTTGCTACAGAATATTTTATTCATTTAATTAAGAAACATCAGTGATAACTGAACAAAAGTGAAGAAGTATTTACTTCAGTTTTGCTTGGTGGTGTGGTTAAAATACGGGCATTGACCTATTGAAGATATTTATTTACTGAACACACTTATAAATGTGGCTTAGATTCTTTACACCACTGGTATTATGGTTAGGTTACTGGTTGGTGGTGAGCTTATTTTCAGAGATGAAATTCAATTAAGGAATTACATTTTTCTTTTCTTACCTTCCCCCTCCCCATGTTTACACTAAATTAATCTGTGTTTATAAACTAATAGGACTATAATTTATTAAATAATAATACATTTTCAGTGTTTATTCATAAATTTAATATATACAGATGTGGGAACAAATTTTGTGTAAAGAATTTCAGTCATGAGTGCTTAAAATAGGCTCTAGATATATCGGGTCTCAGATTTTATTTTTGTAGTCTTTGCCTTTTTGTTTTCAGTTAATGGAAATAATTTAAGTTACAAATATATATATATTATGTACATACATACACATATACATATATAATACACACATTTTGTTTTTCTTTAACAATATGTTTAATCATTTTTTATCTTTAATTTGAAATGTGTTATAATTATTATATATATATACATTTTTTTTCTCTCTCTCTCTTATTAGTAACCAGTAGTCATTTATACATAATTTTCACAAATGGAACAGCACAATCCATCTTTTTAATATATCTATTATAATGCAATGAAAACTGCTTAATAGGACACCAAAGCAGTTAATAATAAATTTATAACTTTATATGCATACTTTATTCAAGTGAACAAATAAAAGATTATTTTTCATAAAAGAAATTAAAATGCCCTTTAAAATGGTTTCCAAAAATAACTGGTTATGTAACAAGCATAGAACTGGTTAACTTAAAAAAATATTTTTGTTTTGTTTATTTATTTATAAATTAGTTTTTAAAAATAACATTTGACGGGTGCTAGTCAGAATGTGAGAGACAAGCTGTTTCAATAATTTCAATTACTGATAAACTGGAAAGTGTATACTGTGATGTCTGATAAAACAGTCACACAGCACTCAATACAATGGGGAATGGGATTTTGACACACCACAGTTTATAATTTATGTCTTATAAAAATGAAACTTGCAAGAACTATAAATTCAGATGGTAGCAGTTTTTTGTGTATTTTTTTTAGTGCATAGGACAATTCAATTTTCAGCTAATAATCTTTTAAAGTACTCCATGAAGAGTAATCAGGTCTTAGCAAGAACAGTATCATTATTTAATTTCCTAAATTATTTTCATTAAAATCTTTTTGTGATGCTATGGTTCTGCTCTGGAATTTGTACAGTTTTATTGTGTGTTTTTATTTACTAATCGTGGTTTTGAGTTTTCACAGTATATTTTGCTTTAATAACATGGTACAGTTCTTGGATTTTATTTTTGTTGGGAGCTGATTAAGTAAGAACTGAAAGTGTGTTACACCCCCACCCCATGAACCTGATGAATGCATACTCCTGATTCTTTTTATACTTTTTTTATTATTCATTTATTTTTTTAATGTCAAAAAATTATTATACTATACATTTAAGACAGATATTTGGCTTGCACAATTAAAAATATAAAAGTCATAGTTATTTAAAGAAAAATGAATAATACTGAATACATGAATTTAGTGTGGTATTCCTTGGGCAGACAACATTTTTTTTAATTTTTATTCTGTGGTTATTTTACATTTATATTTTATACTGAAACACTTGGATCACTATTAAACAACACTAATTAGGATTTTAAAAAATGGACTTACCTCCACACTTGTGCGCATTCTGTTTTGAAGAAAAAAGAACTTTGATAAAACATACTAATGTTGATGTTAGGTGGACCAAATAAACCTCAACAATCAGACATCCACAAGCTAGTAATACTGTAACTATATTGTCTATCACTTTTCTTTCTACTGTTTTTAAATCTGTGTATATTTTACTCCATTACAGGCTCCTGTTGATCCACACCAGCTGTTAGAAGCGTTAAAACCACTTTTAACCCTATCTGGGGGTATAAAAGGTGCAACAGAAGCTATCCGAATATCCAGGTATTTTGATTTCTACCTATATAATAGGTCATTAGCAATTTATTTTTCCTTTCTTTGTTTCTTCCAGTTAATGTTTGATTTTTATAAGTTCTTCATATGCATTTTTTTAATCTTTCTCTGATATGAAATATGCCCTGATGAAAATTTAAAACAGTAGTCCGTTTTTTTTTTTTTTTAAATTTAGATTAAATAAATTGATTTTGATTGAATAGAAAAAAAAAAAAACGTGTTATTTTGATATGTTTTAATATTTTGGGTGTTTTTGTTTTTATGAAAGGTATTTTAATGTTCTTTATTTGTTCTATTTACAGTCTTATGAAAGATGCTAGTAAGCTTGTTGCTAGATGTATTTACTGTAATATTATCAAATCAACACAAGATCAAGATGCTATTAACAAGTAAGTAATTTCCTTTATCTGCATTTAGCTATTATTTTTCTTTCTTGTTTCTTCTTCATTATTATTATTATTATTATTATTATTATTATTATTATTGTTGTTATTATTTTTTTGTTTTTTAAATCAGTTTTATTTGTTATAATGTTGCTTGTTGTAGGAAGAATGAATGTTGTTAAACAATATATAAACAGAATAAAGGCATGGATTAGGGCTGATCCAAGTCTAGATTAGCTCTTCTCAATTCAAGCTAGTATCCCAGCACTGGATTATCAAAGGCTATTCTTTTTTAGCATTAATACTTTTTTTTTTTCTAACTTAATGTTCAAAATATTGTTTTATTGAACATTTGTTAATGATTTCAGAAAATACAAAGACAGTAATTGCATTTTTCATTTTCACCTTTTTAAAATTGTAACAGGTTTTTCTTTGTAGGTAAGTTTTTACTTTATTTATCATTCATGTTTTTTTTTTTTTTAATTGTATTGAAGATTTGTAGAGTCAGGAGGCTGGGACATACTGAATAACTGGCTTCAAGATTCAAAAGAACTGGAAAATCACCCAGTGACAATTGAGATTCTCAAAGTCTATCAAGCCCTTCCAGTTACTGTGGATATGCTCAAGCAGAACAATGCAGCGAAAACAATAAAACAGCTGGGCAAAATTAGTGACGAGAGTAAGTATGTTGATATAGTATTAAGTCTAAACTGATGACAGAAAATGTGTAGAGCATTGATCTGGTGCTAGTATTCTGTTTCAGTATTTGTAAACACTGATGAAACAGTGTGGGCTGTATCAGTTTATTACTAGTTTGCATTGAGGAAATTAAGTGTAGTGTATTCATTTAATATTAGTAAAAATTGATGAAAGTAAGTATCTGCTGTTTTGATTTCATACTGCTAGGCTATATATATAGATGAGAGTAAGAGTATATTGTTCCTCTGTTACATGTTACAAGTGTGGTGCATTGATTTAATAGTAGTTATCATTGATTTCAAATAAGGATCATGTGAGAGTAAGTACATATTGTATTATTATTGTATTAAAATTAGTATTAAGTTAACGTTGATGAAAGTAAGTGTTAAAACACTGATTTGATATTAAATAAATTGATGAGAAAATGTGTATTTATACATTTTGTTTTACTTTATTTTATTTTATTTTATTTTTTAATTATTCTTCTATATATATATATATATGTTTTCAAAAAGATGTTTGTATTATACTGATTTGTTATTAGTATTGATAAGAATATCTAATAAATATTAATATAAAACACATACTCATTAATTAATTTTGTATGTATTTTTACCAAAAGTATTGATTTGCCTGAATTATTCTCCATGTATGTTCAAATTTAACAAGAAGAAAATTCTGAAAATTCTAGTTGGATAAATAGTGCAGCAGCATTTTTTTGATAAACATACAATAAAAATGTAATCTATATTTTTGCCTATTTCAGAGGTAAAAATGCTCTCAAGTACAATTGTAGAATCTTGGATGAAGAAAGTACGTGAGAAAAGTAGTTCAGAAAATGATTCTGGTATGTCACAAATAGTTATTCTTGTTCTTGTTTTGCCAAGCAATATATTTTTTCATTATTTATTTATTTATTTAATATATTTATTATATTTATTTATTCATTTTTTATCTTTTCTGGAAGAAGGATTCACTAAGTAATTTTTTTTTTCAAATGTATATTAATATTTACTTCATTATGGGTATTTATTTTTTTAATTATTATAATTATTATTTCTTCTTTCTTTTTTTTCATATGTTTATTTATTTTTGATGTTTTCAATGGGTAATAGATCATAAATGTATTTGATGTATGCACCATAATAGTTTGTAAATTTACTTTAAAATAATTTAATTCTCCCTTGAAGGGTCATATAGTTTGATGTTTTCTGCTGCAACAAATGAAAATACAAATATGTGTTTTTATTTGTCTAGATAAACCAAAGAAGAAAAAGGAAAGTAAAAACAATAAGCATAAAGACAAGGACAATAAAGAAAAGAAAGACAAGTCACAGCACCATTCACAACATCATCACAACTCTGATAGTGTTAAAGATGGAGACGCTAGACTTAAAGATAATACATCATCATTGGACTCAGCTAATAAAAATGATAAAAATGTTATAAATGATAGAACTAACCAGTCTAAAAATAGTGACTCTAGTAGTGAGACTACTTCCAAGAAAAGAACTTCAACTGTGAAATCTTTTTCAGGAAAATTTCGGTCAACAGGTTAGTAAAGGCAGAGAGAGACAGACGAAAAAAATGGGAATAAAAACCAAACCTAATCCCCAAAAGTTTGTGAAATGTCTCTGCATTATCAACCAAGCCCTGGTGTTAATGGTCTTTGTTTTTAATAATCTTTATTCAATCTTATGTAAAAATGTATTTTGTTTTATTGTGTATTAAAATGTACTTGTGCTGAGTAGTTTATTCATCTACGTCATAAAGGACTGTGTTATTTGAAGGCATTTATTAACATACATTATTGCTGCACTACACACCAAACACAAGACAGTAAAATTATTTGGAATGAAGCTAATTTTGTCTGTAAGCAGAAACCTTGATCAATACTGTCCACTAAAGGAATAAAATAACTTGCTTTTCTCATTATTTTGTTCTGTAAACAATATAAACATCTTTATTATTAAACTGAACAAGCCTGGAGAATACTTCATTAGCTTTATTGTCATTTGTTTCAGTTTGAATGAGGGATTACATGTGATAATAAATTGATAATCATTAAACAACACTAACTTATAACCACAAATTGCATTTAAATATATTACATTTTCAATTCAAAATGTTATACATAACAACAAGTTTATATTTTGAGAGAAAAAATAAAAGATATTTCAGTAATGTTCTGGATCAGTTTTTAAATATATTTTACTGAGTGTCCAAGAGAGCTGTGCAAAACAACAAATATACATTTTGAGAGAACAAATAAAAGACATTTTGGTATCAATAGTCTCAGTATTATTTAAAAAATAAACATTTGCTTCGTGTCAGTTAGGATTAATCAACTAAGAATGTAACACAAAGCAACAGTTTTATCTTGACGAACCTAATAAATGCTAGTCTTATAAAAAAAATGTACAGGGTAGTTTTACTGCTTTGGGAATATTTTGGGTTTCCATAATTCAGAAATAAAATAGAGACAGTGAAATTAATTATATATGAAGCCATTTTAACATCAGGCATACAATTATAAGGGATATAGTATACAAGTAAAAGGTAAATAACAGTGGCAGGAAAGATACACAGTCTGTTTAAGTATTACATAGGTATGTGTATAACCAAATTTAAAATGAAAAATTGGTTCCTAACAAATATATATTTAAAAAATTTCAGGTTTAGAAGATCAGACATTACCAGCAATAAAGAAAAAATCTCAAGATAATATTCCTAAAGCACTACCGCCAAAAAGATTGCTGTAAGTAATGAATTTGTTAAATAGGTATTTCAAACACTGGAATTAATTTATTCATCTGCCATCTTAAATGATGGATAATTTTATTAAATGTTTATTACTGAAGCATTTGTAAGGGAGAATGTTTGAAACAGAAACAAAAAACCACTTATTTGTAATTATTAATATATGATTTATATCACCCAAATAATTTTAGATATAAGTTTTTAATTTGACATTTCATATAACGTAAGTGCCTAGAAATTAAAAGGAAATAGCATTTAACAGTTTTAATGTGTAAAACTTGAATAAGCAGTTGAAAAGTAATAAATTAATCTTTAGTTAGTTTGTGAAATGATTTTCAAATTCTTTTGTATTTACAGTCATGATCTGAGACTTGATGAACACATAGATAAAAAACCTCGTCTTTCACTCAGTGTGCCACCACCTACATTACCTGGCACCTCAAGCAGTATTTCCCCACCAGAAGTTACCCATGGAAAAATAAAGTTAATTCCTCCAAAGAGACGTAAGTATAATCACCAAGAAATAAATTTTGATTATCTTGATAAAACAATTCATATGGAAAATGTTAAAGATAAAATGAAGTGTTAAATGTTGAATAAACCTATTACATTTATAAAATACACCAGCTTTTTATTTATTATTTTAACTTGTTGTTTAGTTGTTATTATTATTATTATTTTTATTTTTTTATTTTTTATTTTTTTAGAATTAAGCAAAGTGTATTTGACTTTTTTTAAATTATTATTTTACTTCTTTTTATTTTTTTATTTTTTTTACGTGCTAAAAGAAGTTCATTTTCATTTTTATTTTTAATGTTAATGTGAACTGAAATCTTAACTTGACAGCTCCAGCTCATGAAATTCAAGACAGTAGTGGTTTTATGGACAGTCTTACAAAGCCAGTGTCGTATGGTAGCATGAAGAGAAGGAAGAAAACGGCTGCAGGAAAACAAGCCACACCTCCAACTACACCATCAACTCCAATCTCACCTACAACCGCAATGGCACATAAACTTCCATCAGTTCCATCAGTATGCATTAACAAGATATTTTTTTAATGAAATTAGTTCTTTTTAATTATATTTATATACTTATTGTTATTTTTTATTCTTAATTGTTATTATTTTTCTTTTAAATTTGATAAATTTTATAAAATTCTTCAGATTAATTTTTTTGGGGGAGGGGGTTCACTTTTATGAGTATATTGCAAAGTATGTTATCTTGTTTTGAAAGGCAAAGTGATTTCTAAATTCCATAAATAGTGTTGTTGTTGAGTATTTCATGAAAGATTTATTTTTTAATTTTTATTAAGCATTTTACAAAAGTGCTTTGGTTTTTTTGTGTTTTTTCTTTGGCTTTTTTTTTTTATCTTTTATTTTTTATTTTTTTTTTTCCTCCCAGTTTTATCAAGATACTTTAGAGACAACGGAAGAAAGACAAGAGGAAAAAATGGAAACTGATGTTCAATCACCTACTGGAGATGACACATCTGAGAGTGGCAGTACCACAAAAACTGGTGATGAAGAACAAAACAGTGTGGAAATGGATAAAGAAATCAGCGAAGGTGGTGATGTCGCAGGTGTGTTTTTATTATCATTTTCATAATAATTCTTACTTAGCAAAATATGTCATAGTCTTGTTCAATGTTCATTAATTTATGTATTGGAATTATATGAGAAACCATAGCTTTTAATATTAAATTTTTTATCATTAATGATTAAATAAATATTAATTTTATTAAAATATAAGTGTTAGTTAATAATAAAAACATGTTGATAATTATTTAAGTGGGGTGAATAAGAATTTTGTGACAGCTTTTTTGTTTATGTCTTAAAAAATAATGACAAAAAAAAAATTCTAACATCATTTATACAGTTTTAGTTGTTCCAAAATAATTAGCTTGAGTAAAATATGAAGAGAAATAATAATAAAGTATTATCTTCAAGCTGGCAAGTTCATCAGACTTTAAATATAAAACTCAGTTATATTCAAATATATTTTGAAAGTCTTTATTTTTTTAATTATTTTTTTATTTTTATTTATTTATATATTTTCTTTCTTTATATTTTTTTCCTTATATATAGTATAATAATTTAATATGATTATATATTTATAAAAAAATGTTCCAGGATCTTCAGATTCAGTCAAAAATGATGAATCAAACAGTTCTGAGAATGCATCATCTGAACCAAAAGGAGTATTAACAACTGGAGCCACGAAGCGTAAAAAGCCACGAAAGACTGTGTCATGGGCAGCCGATCCTCATTTGAAGCAAACATTTTACTTTGAATTGGATGAGACTGAAAGAGGTGGATATTTATTTCTTATTATTTTTATATTTGCTTTAGTTATCAACATAATATTTACATATTTTAACATATTATTTTGTACAGTTTGTACTTTTATAATTTTTTTTTTTTTTTTTTTTCTGGAAATGTAACATTTACTTATTTTGACTTGTTTTTTATTTTCATTATAGAAAATGTTAACAGACCTAAAAATTTCAATGAAATGAAGAAGCAGGAAGCTCATTTGGACAAAAAGGTAATTTATTTTTATTATTATTATATATATATATATATGCAAAATAAGATACAGAATTTTTTTTTTCCATTCTACATGTAGGTTACAATTTCATGAGGAAATTTTTTTTACAATAATACAACCAAATTATTGTAATTTTTATAACATGGATCCATAGCAAATGTTATTTAATGTTCAGAATAAATTTAAAATGTTTAATGAATTTTCTTTTGTTCTTTCATTTTTACAGGCAATGGAATCAGCCAAACGTTTGATAAATGATAATATGGTGGAATCTATACAGGTATACATATTTTTTGTTTAGTAATTTTGTTAAATGTCTGGTGATTCCCCCTTGTATATTATTAATATGTAGGTTGTATAAAGCTAACATGATACAAATAATCTGGTTTTTAATTTCATTGAAATATTTTAAAATTAGGTTTAGTTGTTATTTATTCATCTTTCATTAAGCCAGAATATTAATTTTTTTAGCAATGGCATGATTTCTTGGCATTTAGAAAAAGTATATTAAAAATACCTTTATAAATATGTGCATTTTCAGCATAATTTCATGCTCCCAGTTTTATTTAAACCAGAGAAAGTTGTTTTTTATGCATTTAAGTACCCTTAAATTGTGATTGTTTTATAGTGGCGACGTCCTGCAGCCTTGGATGTGGTTGGTGCACTTGTTGAAAGAGGTGCTAACAGCATTGAAAAAGACGTTCAGAAAGCCAGAGAGCAGAAAGTACTGCAGGCAATATTTTTCGACAAGTCCATGTAAGTCATGTTATTTAGCAAAATGTTGGATTATTGGTATTATTCTTTGAGAAACTGTGTAGCAGACAATCATTTTGATAGATAGAACCTTCAAAGTTCTTGAATTTCTTCCACTTTGTTTAACATCTTTTGGTGATGTTTTGGTATCATCCCAGAGGATTTCTGATCTTTTAAGATTTGTTGTAATTAATATTTTTGAAAAAAAAACCTGTATATTTTAATATTTTAAAATATTTTTTATATTATTTTTCCTTTTTATTTTCAGGCTTCCAGATACTCCAGCTGAACCAGAACCAGAACCTATAGAACCATCACAGCAAAAAATTATTCCATTAGAAGATGTGAGTACTTCAGTTAATTTACATTTTAATTTGATTGTTAATGTTTCATTTTCTTTTCTTTCTTTTTTTTCTTTACTGACATTATTAAAATAAATACTATGCAAACTGAAAGTTATTTTTCATTATTTTTACCTTTTTGCATATTTGCAGGAAACTAATTCAGGTGAAGAATTTGTTCACACCTACGACAACGTCAAACCTGCGCCAATGATGTTGCATCCTTTGCCGCCAATACAGAATCCTAAAAACCCACAAGTCAGTCCAAACTCTTTACCGTATGATCCAGAATTTGATCCCAATGCTCAGATAGTCACAGCCAACGGCAGCTTTCAGCTCCCACCAGAAGTAGCAGGAGTTTTAGCATCCTTCCAAGTACCACATGGCCCTGGTGAATCACCACAGAGCATGGCAAACAACACCCTGGCCAATGTCCAGCACATACTGAACAGATTAATGGTGAGTTTGATTATTTTTCATTTATTGATTTTGCTTATCATAGTTTTCTTGGTTTATTTTCACTTTGTTTCTTTTTCATTTTCTTTTTGGGTTTTTTTCAAATTGGTTTCAGCTTTTATTTATTCATTTATTTATTTATTTATTTATTTGTTATTTAATGATTATTTATTGATTTATTGATTTTTAAATCTATAGTGAATTATATTCGTTGTATAAATACATTGATTTAGCATTTAAATAACTAAGAATTTTACTTTTTGTCTAGGCTGGTCAAGACAGCAAAGCTACGGAATTATTGGACAAACTAAAACAAGCACTTGAACCTTTCAAGAACCAGTTACCAGGTAAAGTAACTTTTTATTCATATTTCTTTAATTTAGGTTGAAAAAGTAAATAAGCCATATATATATATAGAGTGATAGATAGATATGTATACACGTATACACTTTATCTTACAACACATTTATAATGATCTAAGTTCATTTTCATGTAAATGTAGAATAAATACAGTATTGGTCTTCTAAACAAAATACATTTTTCAAATATATAGGGATTAAAGAGATGAATTTTTTGTTATGAATGAACTTCAGCATTGACAGAGCTTTAAATATTTATTATTTTGTTGTGTTTAGAATATCTACATGGGTACCTCCAGCCCAGTGGCCCCCAGCAACCTGGTCTTGTACCACTTGGGGGTATGCCTCTAAGACCTGGACTGCTTGGGAATGCTCCACCTGGTTTTCATCCCATGATGCAAGGTCCACCACAGGGACCACCAGGGCCTCGTATTTGTTTCCCACTTCCAGGTAATAATAACATAATTACAGTTTAAAGTTCATTCTGTCCACATGTCAGTTAAATACAAAAATAAGTAATTTTCTTTTGTTTTACTTTTGTTTTTGGGGGTTTTTTTGGTTTATAATTGAAAGGCAGTTGTCTGTTTTGAATGTGATAAATAATTTCTTTTGGGGAAAATTATTTTATTTCTTTTCTAATATTGTTACTAAATAATATATATATATATATTTTTACATTGTATTTACAGGTCCTAATCAGTTTGGACCAGGTGATGACCAGTGGGGAGATGGAATGATGGGAGGACCTCAAGGACCAGTGAGAATGCCAGGCCCAGGCTTTCCAATGAGAGGACCAAGTGGACCACCTCCAATGGGTGGACCAAGAGGCCCACCACCCAGAATGATGAGAGGTGGGAGAGGAAGAGGTAAATTACTAAATTTCATAATTAAAACTACATTAACACTGTTAAAAAAATACACATAGTGAGTTCACTTATAGACAGGTTAAGAGTCTTAAACACCTACAGTTACATTTAAAATATGTTTGTTTATTAGTTATTAAATTAATCAGTATATTACACTGAACCAGCTGGAAGAAAAAAGAAAATGTAATGGTCTGGTATTTTCTTGATCTTGAAAATGTAAAATGTTCATTACAGATTAACAACTGTTAAGAAAATTTTGTTTGGCTGGCTTCTTTAATGAAATTGTTTACTGGTTTTACTGTACCATTAATGAAAATGATTTAGTTTTTTTTATTTATTATTGTTTATTATTGTTTATTATTTATTATTGTTTATATATTTTTTTTAAATTTCAGGAGTGCCTCCAGTTTGTCGTCATTTTTTGGCCAAGAAAAAATGTCGTTTTGGCAATTCGTGTGGTTACCTGCATCCTCAGCCAGATGGACCACCACCTTCGTGAGAAAACTAATTTAAAAACTGGCAGCTGTTTGCTACAGCAGTGCAATTAAATTGCTTGGACATTTCGGGGTGGGTGGAGATGGGCTGTAAAGTGTTCGCAGTACACTGTGCTGACAAACATTAACACCTGAAGCTGTCAAAATAAGTGCTAATGAAAGATAGATTTCTTTTTATCAACGAACATGCCAAACTCTCAGTATTGTTGCTGGGTTATTGTTTATTGTTTACACTTATTCAAAGACAGGAGTTGGTAAACCAAAGTATCTTGCTGGACACAAATGAACCTTGCATTGGTTGTGACAGTGAGAAAGAAATTTGCTGAGGAGTGTTTTGTGATAATGTGATCATAATGTTAACAAAGACCAAAAAAGAAAAAAAACAGTGATTTTGAAGAAAAGTAGAACCATGAAAGTTTCATTAAGCCTATTTTACAGTTTGATGGTGTAGGTATTTTCATCTACAGGTGTTTACCTTAAAATGATCACTGATCAAGCTAGTATTATTATCTATAAAACTGGCCAGTAAGCAAAGAAATAAAATAACATATAAAAATAAAAACTCTTTATAATGAGAGCAAACTGAGACTTACATTTGAATGGCCACTGTGATTAAACAAAATGTTGTGTTACATTTGAAGAACAATTAACATTTAAAATGATGCATAGCTTCAATCCTGTGAAGTGTGCACACACAGATACTTGTAACTAGCTAAACTGTCAGTTAAATGGCTGCAGCAAAGATTTCCATAACCACAGAACACGAAGAAAGATTGTGCACATTCAAAATCATTTCCAAATTTTGTTTCGATTGTTACTTTTGTTATTTGTACAGTTGTTTAACAATATAAAATGTTGTTTGATGTGCTTGAATTTGTATGTGATTATGTTAATGTATAAAACTTGTATAAATGCATCATTTGTTACCAAGAAATCATTTTGATAACCAGTCATTTTAAATGAGCTCAATAAAAATTATCTATTTTTTAAAAAGATAAAATATTTATTTTTTTGTTTTTTCTCAAAATAGAGGAAAGGCATTACGTCATCTCAAAGGTGTCATTAAAACATTCTGTAATGAATTAGAAGATAAAAAGATAAGTGACATTTTTTTTGTTTTGTTTCCTACACAATGCATGAGTTGTTTTTTTCACTGATTATCATCCAGTGCTGATGACACCTAACATATCTATTAAAACATGATTTATTTAGTTATTACTGTATACATATTCCTTATTGAACAAATTAATTTAAGAGTAACAGGTCCCCAAAAATAAAAATGTATATTATTATTAATACATGTTATAACCTGTCCCATATAATGTGACATATAAAGACAAAAGGCAAAGGAAATTGCATGTTTGCAATTCATTTTATTAAGTAAATTAGAATCAGATGAATCACATGTATGCAGCAAGCATTAGTTATAACTGAATTTATTTTTTCTTTGTCTTGTTTTTCTTCTTTTTTTCAACCTGGAATAAGAAAGAAAACTTTACCATTAGTGTTTGTAAAAGGAATGATATATCAATCCTACAGCTTTTAACTATCAGTGAAACACAAGTGTGTCTGTTTTTTTGAAAATATGTATGCATCATTAAACTTTCTTCAGTGTCTTCCATGATACTGTCTGAACAAGCATGTATTCATCAAAGAAATTTTTTTTTTTTTGATTTTTTTGGGGGTTTAATTAATCAGATAAATAATTAATCTACCCTAAATCTGGAAAATATTCTACATAAAAATAGTTTTTATTGGATTAATAACAGTTTAGTTTCAGCATTCATTAAGCAACTCATGTTTCATAGCTGATACACAAAGTATGTCTTTAAACATTTGTAAAATTATAAATATTTCAAACAACAGTTATCTACATTTTTTAAGAAAAACAAATCTGCTAACAGAAAGTTTAGCTTTCTTTGGCTTAGGATGATCATCTTCAACATCACTGCTGTCGTGATCATTTGCATTATTATTGCACATATCTCCATTAGAAATCACAGCTTCATTATCCTGGTCATCTGAATCAGAATTAGATAACACCTCCATATCTTCATCTTCTGGGCTTTCAAAGTCTTTAGCTAAATAAAATACAAGTATTATAAGTCATTCAATTTTTAAGGATAAAACAACAATTTTTCATTGTAGCATTAAGAAAGGTTTATTTATACTGTTTAATAAATTTTGAAAGATGTTATTGTTATAATGACAGAAAAATTAGACTAAATGATATGACAGTTAACTAGACAGTAATGTATTTTATAAAATTTTCTTTAAAAATGTATTTAATTAATGATGCAATAAAAAGTAATCAACAGAAGTTTTTGCTGAAAATTTCAATTTTAACACAGTCATTAAAATGATCTCAACTGTTTTAGGTTTTGGATATATATCAGTAAAATTTCATTTGTACTGTCTTTTGGTTACCTGGATATAAATCTGACATTTCTGAATCTGATTTGTTTTCATCTTCTGAATCTAAGAAATCAGGAAATTTTTCATCTGTATCTCTTCTTTCATTTCTTTTTCTGCGACAAAATGGTTTAAATGTTTCACCTGTCTCTTGACATTTCTGCCCTGAAATATTTTAAGAAAATGATGAACAGAAAGCAATAACTTAACATATTTTAGATGCATCTGTTTGTATTTGAATTTTGATAATAAAATTTGAAACATTTTCTTTATTTTATGTTATTTTAATAAATAATTATGCTGCTGTTTGCACTCTAATTGAATGTGTTTACCATTTATTATTTTTTTTTTTATTAACTTTACCATTTATATTAATGTGTTAAAAACATTAATACTTTTGGTATATTTCATAAGAATAATATAACAAATTAAAGATGATGATTTCTAAAAAAAAAAAACAACTAATAATTACAAAGCAATTCCTTAAAAATTACCAATTATATTTAATGCACAGATTAAACCAATACCTGAAAAATAATTTATATCAGTATATTTACACAGGGTATTTACACTGTGAAATAAAATACATGAAGCCTACATCTTTCAAGTGCTTTTTTATATCTTCTGCCGTTAACATGTCTCATCACATCTCGAGGAGTCTTGTTTATCAACCGCAAAGTCAGTTTACAGAACAGCAAATGCCTGTATAAATATGAGCAGTGTTATTATAATCTGTGTGGTTAGTAATAAAAGATAAATGTTGTAAAATTCTTCCAGTACTGAGATATAGTTATGTGCTCAAAACAAGTGTGATTCAGCCTGTAAAGATAATAATTCAATGAAGTAAATATTTGGAATCTATCAGCATTATTAAACAACATGCATTCAAAGTGTGTTTGAGTGTTCATATTAGTTTGTATGTTTTTGTTTGCAACATAAAACTAAAAAGCATTGTTAAAATATTTCTTTTAATATTTTCATAAATTTAGTGAATCTGTAAATAAATCAATGTTAGTAACGAACATATAAATGGTTTATTCACTGTCTTAGACTTTAGATGGAAAGCAGAAATTAAAAAAAAAAAAAGTTTTTGTTTTATTGGCTGATAATATAACTATACTTTGAAATACACAGAAAATAAATAATTATTATAACTATTCTTTATTTTTTCAAATTTCAAATTTATGATTTACATGACTTAGAATTCACTCACTCCTCTCTTTTCTTTACACTTTGAACAAGATGTGGTTTATATTTCTCATATCCAAATTCTTTGTCATTGTACAGTTTCAAGAATTTTTTCCCACTGACATAACTAAGGATTGCATCTGCTTTGCATGGCATCTCATGACCACTGAGAGTACATTTCACCTGAAATAAATCAAAGAAAATTGTAAACTATATATAAACAGTGATGAAATACAGAAAAAAATATACATTAATCATCAAATATAATGGGATATGAAAAGAAGGTAAATAAACTGATCCATTGTCTTCATCACATGATCCAGAATTTGACCCCAGTTCTCTAACTGTGACAACCAACTGCAGCCTTCACCTAAATAGCAGTTTTAGCATTTTTCCATGTAGCACATTATTTTGACAACATGACTAGTACTATTATCTATATATATGTGTCACAGTTGTGCAAATATTAATCACTAATTTATTAATTCATAATTACTTTTCATGAACACCCCCAACCAAAAAAAAACAACAATAAAACCTAAGTAAATAAATAAAATTAGAACAATGATGTAAAATTATTTCAAAGAACTGTAGGTCAATTGTTTGCATGCAAAAGTACTAGTGAACAGTATAGAACAGTATATTATATAACATTCTTAACATGATATATTAAATCCTATTAATAATATTTTGTATTTATATTAAATACTATTAATAATACTATTATTTGATCTTGTTACTAAAACACTTTTTTTACTTATAGATGTTATACTGTACAATTATATAACTTTCCTGTTTGTCATTTTTATAAATATTAAGTAATATTTTTGGAATCATCGATTATATTTGATTAGAATAGTAATTATATATACTAAATATAGAAAAAAATATCCTCTATAAAAAGAATGTTGTTAATTGCTAACAGCTTAGTGATCAACCAATGGTCTGAGGTACAATACGTCGTAAGATCATTCCTCCCATAGTACACATGATCATTTATATGGGCTTTTTCCCATTACAGCCACTGTCCCTGCTACTTTATGCTTTATAAATATATATATTCAGTTATTTAAGGTTTTAAAACAAACATTCTTACCTTGTTAGTTTTTTCTTCGTAAACAAGAACTGGATATCTTGTCAACAATTTCTGAACATCCTTGGTCGGTATTTTCACGTGCACCCCAGAGGCTGCAGCCATTTTGGTTATTTTGATAACTACGAGTACTCTATTTCCGTTTCCGTTTTCCATGGCGACTGATAAAGCTTTGAGAGTTTGCAGAGATTATGTAATAACGAAATAATGTTTAATTTAAAGTAAGTAAGTAAGAATAATTATTTAGCACATCGTTAATGATTAATTTCAGTTTTTTAAAGACAATAATTTAAGAACTTATAAGCTTTTCTTTTGAACTTTATATTTAAAGGCTGTATTTTCATTTTTTCTGTCATAATGTTCACCATTGCTGTGTTTTCGTAGTGATTCAATTTCGTATTTTTTTTTACTGATAATCGTGTGTGTGTGTGTGTGTGTGTGTGTATACATATGCACACACGGATTGAACTATTGCTCTTTTTTTCAGAATAAACATCAGATGTACTTAGTGATAAAAAATATATATACAGTGTGATATAACAGTATGTTGACTCAAAAGTCAGATACGTTAATATTTACAGTATAGAACCTTTAAAATATAACTAGCATATTTCAGTGTATATATATATATATATATATATATATATATATATATATATATATATATAAACAGAATAAGACTAAGAGTAAACAGAATTTGTTCTTATTGTTGTTGTTGTTCTTCTTATTACTATTATTTATATTATTAGTTTTGTTGTTATTTTTGATTGATTACAGATGATGTTAATATCACAGAGGTTTTTGTCATAAATAAAACATTATGACCACTGTTGTTGCAAGAAGACAGGAGCCAATGGCTCCAGATACAATTGAAGGGAAGAAATCCCCAGATGAAAACAAGTCTGTTTTATCACAGCAGAGTAAGAGTAAATAGATAAAATTATTATTATTACTTTTATTACTGCTACTACTACTACTACTACTACTACTACTAATACTACTACTACTATTATTATTATTATTATTATTATTATTATTATTATTATTATGTTTTGTTTTTCAGTAAATAACTATGGTAAAAACTGCATGAAACCTTGGCTATAAATATTCAAATTTAAGTTGAACATCTATATTTAAATTATTATTTTAATAATTCAGTTAAAATAGAATATAAACAAACTGTATTGTGAATTAAGCCATTAAAAAGTATTTGTTATTTTATTTTTCTGTTAAAGAATTATTCTTTTATTCTTTATTTTTTTTTTTACCAATAATATAAATATGATAAATTTTTATTTCCTAGGAAGATAAATCTAATTATGTATAAGTTAATAAACAGTAAGAGAAATCACGTTTTAATTATAATACGAACTTTTAGGTGTTCTGCCTGAGCTGAAATCCAGTTCAACTGCCATAGACAAAACCAAGCCTTTACCTACTTCCTTGCAAAGTGATTTCCTACCTGATGAGTTGCTTTTTGCTCTCACTCAGTCACCTGCTGTCAAAGACAGAATAAAGCCACCAGGAAGCAAAAGTCTCAATGTGTCTTCAGTGAGTGTACTTGTTTATAATTCATTGGTTTAACAAATTATTTATTTAGTCAAAATTTTTATTTAAAATATTAAAAACAGATAAAATAAAATTAATAATAGAACGTGTGTGTATTACTGATTGTTGGGATTTTTTGGTGGGGTTTTCAAGATTATCTTTTTAATTGAATTTACATAACTTATTTCTTTTTATAATTTAAAAAAAAAAAAATTTTTATTTTTTTTTTTTTGTTATTATTATAATTTTTTTTAATAAAAAGTAAAATATCATTTTACACATTAATCTTTGTTTTATACATATTAGCGAAAAAAAGAAAAGAAAAGAAAAGAAGCCTCATTAATGAAAATCATTCCAGCATAGTGCATTTGTAATAAAGAGCAATGGAAATATTTTATTATTTTAAAATCTAGCTACTTTTTAAGATTATCAATGATGTTAGAAAATGTAGGTTTGAAAGCATAATATTAAATTTTCCTGTTAATTAATAACATATTTATCAATTAAAAAAAAGAAATTTTTTTTTAATTGGCATGAGAAACAAAAATTATGGAAATTAATATTATCAACAATTTCAAAAAATATATATTTATACATCTTATTTTCTACCCACAACTGACATTTTCATATTATCTAAAATAATTTAAAACAAATATTTAAATGGGATATTTTTGCTCTCTGATTTAGATTCCTTCTCGGCCAGCACCAGACAACTTATGGAGTTACAAAAGAAAAGAGAAGTTTAAACATCTAAGTGAAAACATTCCTTGTATTTGTGGAGCAGGAAGGTACCTTGAAATTTCAGCATTCTTTAAAATACTACCATATGCTTGATTTCTGTAGCTGTATAGTTTCCAGAAGTTTTCTGCCTTAACTGGATTATTTGTATCCATACGTGTATATATTTCCATTCACATGAAATATATCTGGCCTATGCTTCACAATGAAGAATGATGAAAAAAGAATAAATAAAATAAAACTTAAAAGGTCTTTAACATACTGGAAGTTTTTTGCTTTGTTTAATTATTAAAAATCTACATAAATATGTATACATTTTTTTTTTTTTTTTTTTTTTTTAATGCTCTTCCCGATTCTGCTTTAGAACACATCTGTTTATTGTAGCCACCTGTGTGTAATATCACATCAACAGTGCAAAACATCTTTTGACAAAGCAAATATAGATTATTTTTCATCAGTTGCTTACAGCAAAAAAGAACCTAAAATTTTCTGAGATCATTACTTATTTACTGTTATTTATAAAAACATTTTTTAATTTTTGTTGATTTGGTTTTAAATTACTGTTATTTTATTTTTGTTAACTCTACTTTCCAACACAGATTAAGTTCTTTTATTTAATTTAAATTTATTTATTTATTATTTTATTATTATTATATTTTTTTAGAGATATCTCATTTTTGTATGATGTCCCCAACCAAGGTGTTACAGGAGATAAACCTGACACAGTTGATCCAAGTGTGATAAGAAGAGATGCTGAAAAGAAGCAACACAAGGTAAGGTGTTAATTTTATTTTATTATTTACATTCTTTAAAATGTTATTCTTTGTTATGTTTTGAATAAAGGAATAAATTTGCAGCACTATCTGAATAAAAGGAAATACTGGCTACTGGGTGTCACATTAATGCTTGTCAATAAAATGAAATATATAAAATTAAATAAATAAATAAATAATAAAAATAATAACAACATAAAATGGGGTGTTTTGTTGAACTGAATTTAAAATATGTAAGTGTGTGTGTGTGTGTGTGTGTGTGTACATATAATAGGTAATTAATTATATTAAAAATTTCTAAGAAAATGTAAACATTTCAACATTAATAGCAATAGTGGTAATTTTAAATTTTAAATAGTTTTTATGTAGTTTTATAGATATTTGATTTAGATGTAATTTATATATTTTATTTATTTATATATTTTTAATGTGACGTATTTATTTATTTATTTATTTATTTATTTATTTATTTATTTATAATATTTTAATTTTTAATTTTTTTTCAGCCTCTTCAGTTACCAGACACACTTCTTCCTAGCGAATATCACATTGTTAAGAATCGTGGAGTCATGGGTATTGAATATGTTGAAGAGTAAGAATATCAGCATATAAAATTTTATTATAATATTATTTAGACAAAATCATTGTGGTTGTAGCATTAAATGTATTTAATTTTGGTTTATATAGAAGTTACAAATATGATTGTACTCTGTTTGTGTGGGGGTATGTTTTTGCGTGCATGCATGTGTGTGTGTGTGTGAGAAAGTCAGTCTGTATGTGTGAGTCAGCCAGTCACTGAATTACAGGGTATAGCATTTTCTTTATTCCTTTTTTATTTATTTTTATTTTTTATTATTTAATATTATTATTATGGTCGTTGTTGTTGTTGTTTGTATGCGAGTGATCTATTTATTTTTTAAATATACCTTAACTTTTCAAGGGAATATTTGTTTTAGTATAATATGGAATGACAGTAATAATTTGATTGTGGTATGTGTTCTATCTCTGTGACCATTTAATTGCATTTATATTAATTTTAATTTTTCAGTCAGTTTACAACACAGCCTGAAGATCATGAAAAACATCTGGTTTTGTTTCCATCCTTGTAAGTAAACATTTGTTTACAATCACAAGGTTTACAAAGTTTACTAAATTCAAGTTTTTTACGCTAAATAATTAATTTTATTATTATTATCTGATTACTATGACATAATAAAATGATAAAAATGCTATATTTTACACATATTTATTTATTAATTTTTAATTTTTTTGTTTTCATCTCAAATTACATTTTTATTGCCATCTTAAAAACCAGCTCTTTGTGTGTTCCTTTCTTCCATAAGCTAACAAATGCTTTAAAAATTTGTATATAATATTACTTTTTTTTTTTAGTGAATATTTTGTTCATTATAAACAGTGTGATGTTTTATTTGACTAATTCTGCTAATGTTTTTCTAATTATTATTAATGTAATAGGAAACCTGGAAGTAGATATGAAGTAGTACAGCTTAAAAAATCTTTTGAAGACATGCTGGATAAATTGGGGATTAATGATTTGGAAATAGAAAACCAAGGACCTACTCAGGTAAATACTGATGATGATGATGATGATGATGATGATGATGATGATGATGATGATTAATAATAATAATAATAATAATAATAATAATAATAATAATAATAATGGTAATAATGATATTTATAATGATAGTGTTAATAATAATATCTCTAATAATACTGATGTTGATGATGATAATAACAAACAAAAAAGCCTGTCAATTTACATAGATATTGCTATTGTTGTGGAAAAAAAATCTTGAAGATGAAACAAATTTCATTATAATGAAAAATAAAATAATGATTATCATCAGTGCAATATCTATTTTTAAAACAGAAAATGATGTAAAACAAATTACATATTCTACTTTTGTAAATGTAAATAATGTTAACAGGTGGATTATATTATATTAGCTTTTTCATTCATGTTTATATTCTTTATTTAAAAAAAAAAAATTAAGTTAAATAATTTTTTAGATGCACAATATACTGGAGCTAATCAAGAAAGAACAAAATATCTACAATGTTATTTTCCATGAAGTCATCAGACAGGTGAGTACCTGAAAATAATAAATAAAAACTGTTCTAAATTTATGACAGTATCATGACACCCCTGTGGCAGTAATAATAAATGGTCTTATAAAATTCCTTATTCTTCCAAGTTAATATTTAATGTTTAATTGTTTTTAGTCACTTATCATTGTTCATAATAAAGTAATCATGAGATAAACAAGTTGAAAGTAATTCAGTCATTAAGAGTTTACATCTGAAACATGATGATTTGTATGTAATCATCATTGTTCTTTTGTTTGCTCACTGGGCTAAGACCCATTCCAAACTGTCCCTGTCAGTGAATATTAAGTATAACATGCTAAGTGTTTTCTGTTTGTGGGAAGGTGCACCATAATGATAGATTAAGTAATGTATAAAAGAAATGGAAAACGTTTATATTACAGTAAAATTTGTATGTATTAGTTATATTCAAAAATAAATACATTCCTAACTATAGACATTAATGTTATAATAATTTTTTTTAATTTTTTTAATTTTTTATATATATGCTTTTTAAAATGTTATTTATTTATTTATTTGTTGTAATTATAATTACTCTAATAGTATATCTGATTATAACTGATCATTTTGTTTTTAGGTAACTGTGGAGTGTGCTGAGAGAGGAGAACTGTTATCTGCCATTCGTCAGAAATACTCAGATCTTCTCAGTAGAATTCCCATACAGATCAAAAGGTTCATATGACAACTGAACTTACTTCTCTCTGCCAGTCTGTGTGTGTATGTTTGTGTGTGTAAAGTATGTGTATGTATATCAGTTTATATTTGTGTGCATTAGAATATGTGTGTGATTGCATGAATATTTCAGTTGGTGTATGAATGTATGGAAGCTTGAATTTGTATAGTTTATGTTCATTATAAGAAGAAAAAAAACTAAGTAAAAAAAACAATGGTGAAAACTATAGGAAAGAAAATATTTAATTTTTTTTTTTTTTTTTTTTAAAACCTTGTTACATTTTGTAGAATTTTCTTTTGTTGCATCTTCTTTTACTTTGTTTTATTTTCTTTTATTGATTGATTTATTTATTGTTTTTGTTATGTTGTAAGTATAAAAATTTAATTGTGTTTTTCTACTCTTTTTCCAGTCTTCATGAGGAGGTAATGGCACAGAGGGCTCTGGACAGAAGGCTGACTGAGGAGTTGTTGAGATTCAAAGCAACCATCAGCTTTCTTACTCAGTAAGCCAGTTTAAAAATACTTTTAAATAATCAGTATGTATATCTTTCAAAGGTGGTAAAGGAAATTTAAAAAATCCTGAAACCCATAAGTAACAGCTAATTAATTTTATTAGCTTTGTGGTCATTATTTTGTTCTTTTTTTTTTATTTTTTTTTTTTTATTTATCAATTGTATTAATACTGTTATTTTATTTTATTTTTTTTATTTTTATTTTATTTTTATGATATGGGTTTCTTTTTGATTTTTAATATTCTCATAAAGTTTTAATCATTCATAATGTATAGTTTTTCTTGCATGCTGATAGATAGTTGAAAATATATCAGCCTGAAATAAAATAAAAACATTCTGATAAAAGACTCAAGTTCTGAAAAATATTTTTATATTGATATCATGTTTTTTTAATCTTTAATATTCTCATAAAGTTTTACTCATTGATAACATATAGTTACACATTGACAGGTAACTGAAAATATAATAGACAGAAAAAAAAAAAAAGCTTATCATTTTTATAATAGAAGTTCTGAAAAATGTTTTTGTGTTAACGTTGGTTACATTTTTAGTTTTAATGTTCTTTTGAAGTTTTAATCATTGATAACATATAGCCTGTGTTCACTTTGTCAGAGAACTGACTGTTGTAAAGGAGCATGATGATAAGGTGACAAGACAAGCACAGGAAGCCCAGGAAGATGTAAGTGAATATAAAAAAAAAAGAAGAGTATTTAAATTTTGTTAACTTTTACATATCAGTGTGTGTGTATGTGTGTGTGTGTGTGTGTGTGTGTTTGTGTGTGTGTATGTGTGTGTGTTTGTGTAAGAGTGAGAAAGAGACAAAGGGGTTAAGGATGGTCAGGACAGCTGAGACAAAGTGAAAGATAAAAACACATATTTATAGAAGGAAGGAACTGCTGAATACATTACTGTATGTGATTTTGTTTTTGAAATTAGTAACTGAGAATAACAATGACCTGTATGTGTTACTCTAGCTGAAACGTGCCCTGGCTGAAGCTCAGAAGAACACAAGTCTGCTAGCCGAGTACCACGACCTGTATGAGCTGCAGAGACATCGACTTGAAAAACAAGTGGTGATGCTGTCTGAGGAAAAAGAACTGTGGAGTACTGCATCGTACTCTCTGGCACTAAAGGTAAAACAGTCCTATGTTTTCTCAGCAGCTCAAAAGATTATTTTATTTCAGAATTAAAAAAATGTTTTGTTTGATGACTGTTAGTTTCATGTTTAGATATGTTAGTAAAGGCTATTAGGTGTCATTCAAGAATTTCTTGTATAATAATTTTATCATCATCATCATCATCATCATCATTATTATTATTATTTTTTTTTTTTTTTTTTTTTTTTTTTTTTTTTTTTTTTATTTTTTTCTTAATATTCATTTATTTATATTCATTTCATTTCATTAATTTTTTTTAATTATATTCATTTATTATTTTTATTTTCTTATTTATTCATTCATTCTTTTATTTTACATTATTTTTAATTTATTTTTCTACTTTTTTTTTTTTTATTTTTTTTTTTTTTTCAATGCAGGTAACTGAAGAGTGCAAACTAACCACTGCAAAACGTCTCAATCTGTGTGAGAGAGCATGGACCAAGCTGGCAGATCATTTCACCGTGCTGCTCAGTGACAAAGACACGGAGATGCTGACAGCTCTTCAGGTCCACGTTGACACGTGGCGCGAGTCCATCGATGACTTCCACCTGGCAGTGAGACGTCGTGAGGAGGAGACGAGAGTGAGGCTGAAGGAAATAAGATCTCAGATACAGCAGAGTCTCAGTGAATGCCACAGTCTGTACTAGTGAGTTCAGTTTACTAGCTTCTAGTAATAGATACACTGTACTAGTGAGTTCAGTTTACTAGCTTCTAGTAATTGATATTACTGTACTAGTGAGTTTAATTTACTAGCTTCTATTAATAGATAAACTGTACTAGTGAGTTAAATATACTTCTAGCAATACATAAACTGTGCTAGTGAGTTTAATTTACTAGCTTCTATTAATAGATAAACTGTATAAGTGAGTTTAATTTACTTACTTCTAGTAATAGATACACTGTACTAGTGAGTTTAATTTACTAGCTTCTAGTAATAGATAGTACTGTACTAGTGAGTTTAATTTACTAGCTTCTAGTAATAGATAAACTGTATAAGTGAGTTTAATTTACTTTCTTCTAGTAATAGATACACTGTACTAGTGAGTTTAATTTACTAGCTTCTAGTAATAGATAAACTGTACTAGTTGTTTAATTTACTAGCTTCTAGTAATAGATAAACTGTACATGTGAGTTTAGTTTACTCCTAGCAATACATAAACTGTGCTAGTGAGTTTAATTTACTTCTTGTAATAGAGAAACTAGATATTTAATTAAACTTTAAAATACACTGTACTAGTGAGTTTAATTTACTAGCTTCTATTAATAGATAAACTGTACTAGTGAGTTAAATATACTTCTAGCAATACATAAACTGCTAGTGAGTTTAATTTACTTCTTGTAATAGAGAAACTAGTTATTTAACTAAACTTTAAAATACACTGTACTAGTGAGTTTAATTTACTAGCTTCCATTAATAGATAAACTTTACTAGTGAGTTAAATATACTTCTAGCAATACATAAACTGTGCTAGTGAGTTTAATTTACTTCTTGTAATAGAGAAACTAGTTATTTAACTAAACTTTAAAATACACTGTACTAGTGAGTTTAATTTACTAGCTTCCATTAATAGATAAACTTTACTAGTGAGTTAAATATACTTCTAGCAATACATAAACTGTGCTAGTGAGTTTAATTTACTTCTTGTAATAGAGAAACTAGTTATTTAACTAAACTTTAAAATACACTGTACTAGTGAGTTTAATTTACTAGCTTCCATTAATAGATAAACTTTACTAGTGAGTTTAAATATACTTCTAGCAATACATAAACTGTGCTAGTGAGTTTAATTTACTTCTTGTAATAGAGAAACTAGTTATTTAACTAAACTTTAAAATACACTGTACTAGTGAGTTTAATTTACTAGCTTCCATTAATAGATAAACTGTACTAGTGAGTTAAATATACTTCTAGCAATACATAAACTGTGCTAGTGAGTTTAATTTACTTCTTGTAATAGAGAAACTAGTTATTTAACTAAACTTTAAAATACACTGTACTAGTGAGTTTAATTTACTAGCTTCCATTAATAGATAAACTTTACTAGTGAGTTAAATATACTTCTAGCAATACATAAACTGTGCTAGTGAGTTTAATTTACTTCTTGTAATAGAGAAACTAGTTATTTAACTAAACTTTAAAATACACTGTACTAGTGAGTTTAATTTACTAGCTTCCATTAATAGATAAACTTTACTAGTGAGTTAAATATACTTCTAGCAATACATAAACTGTGCTAGTGAGTTTAATTTACTTCTTGTAATAGAGAAACTAGTTATTTAACTAAACTTTAAAATACACTGTACTAGTGAGTTTAATTTACTAGCTTCCATTAATAGATAAACTTTACTAGTGAGTTAAATATACTTCTAGCAATACATAAACTGTGCTAGTGAGTTTAATTTACTTCTTGTAATAGAGAAACTAGTTATTTAACTAAACTTTAAAATACACTGTACTGGTGAGTTTAATTTACTTTTATTAATAGATACACTGCAGTAGTGAGTTGTATTTACTAGCTTCTAGAAACAGATAAACTATACTAGTGAGTTTGATTTACTTCTAGTAATACATAAAAATATTATTTTTGCAATATTTATTTAACTCAATTTCAGTAATGCCAGTGGACATCTAGTTAGAATTCCTGAAAAGCAGAATATGGAGAAAATTCTGACTGACATAAGGCATTGGGAAGAAGTAAGTAAAACCGAATCACTGAATCACCTTTTTTCAGGATCTTTCTGAAATAATACTGCACTGTTTTGTTTCTTATCTCAAAGTTTTTTTAAATAAGATATCATATAAAGTTGTTAATTTCCTTATTT
>CM022672.1:12552994-12675494 GCA_012295275.1 Chrysomallon squamiferum | reverse complement strand
TACATATAAATAGAAACAACATTTCAGTGATACATTCAGTCTATGGAGGTTTTGTTGTTATTGTCAGACTTTATAATTAGCAAAGGCTAGGTCAGTAAACTGAATGTAGGACTGTTTAAACAATAGTACCAGTACCAAGTGTGTATATTCATTTGCCAAACAGATGTAATTTCCAATTGAGTGATTAGAAGATTTAAGTATTTTGGAATGTATTATTATATACATAAAGTATTTATATTATTTTTCATTTTTTCTTAACTAGATTCCCATAGGTTTACATACTTTAATGAAAACACAAATATGTGTTTCATGTCCATGTTAAAATTTTATATTATTTTATTTACTGTTTAGGATTGATCCCCATGAAGCAATCAGAAAAGCACAACTTTGGGCATCCAGAGTTAACAGTGCTATAGACAGTGAAGACGCCAAACTTGTAGAACAGGTAAGATATAACAATAAAAGTTTTATTATTTTAATAGTCAAATCTAATTAATAAAGAGGAATTTCTGTGAATCAAGTGATAATTTGGTTGAATTCTGCAGACTGTTTAAAAGGTGGTCAACAAACAAAAACTTGATAACATAATTTTCAAATATATTCTGTATGTTAAATAACAGGTAAATAATTGTGATAATGTGTCAATATTAAACTCTTTTCATGTCATTCACAAAATAAAGACTTTGACTTTCGTCTTTCATATCAGAGTACAAGAAAACTTAGCTAAAATGATAATTAATAACAAAATTTTAAAATTGGTCATTTTAATAAATAAAATTTTATGCTAACTCCAGCATAAAACAAAACACACACGTTTATTTATTTATTTATTTATTTATTTATTTATTTATTATTAATTTTTTTTTCACTTCATTTTATTTCATTTTATTTTCAGGTCTCTTCTCTTCACTCTGAAATGGTCAGATGGATGATTCAGATGTTGCTTCGTGTGGCACCAAGCAAGGAAGGTAACTCTAATGAAGCTGAAGAATTCACCTTACTGGGCAGCCTTACAATACCACAGCTCACTGAGACTGCAAAAACACTGTTTGAAAATCTTGAGCAGTTTTCTAATTATGTCACACTGTAAGTAATAACAAAACTCTTTTCAGTATTATTCTTTATCCTTATTTAACTTAATTTTTGTTCATTTCATAGACATTATTTCACATTGTTTTACTTCATTTCACTGTCACTGTTTCACTTCATTTCATTAATATTTTTTCATTTCACTTTACTTCATTTCATTATACTTATTTTACTTCATTTCATTATACTTAAAAAACTTCATTTTACTTCATTTCATTAGCATTATTTCACTTCATTTTACTTGATATCATTAGAATTATTTTACTTCATCTTCTTTCACTTCATTTTACTTATTTTGGTCACTCTCCATTATCCCATCATCTACCCCATGCCCTATCACAATACAACTATCCATGTGATTTACAATGCTATGTCGAAACAACTGCAAAAATATTAAATAACAGGGAATAGAAAAATTAGTTTCCCCATTATAATCCATAATTACGTTATTGGGGGAGCTTAAAATATCTGGTACATTTACTATATTTGGTGGGTGTGCAGTGAACCTTAGCATTATCAGAGTATATGCCTGTAAAATTGTTATTGAAAACACATCAAAAGTCAGATTTTACAATTATTTACTAGATATATAATTAGATTATCTAAGCTGTGAGCTGCATTCTACTGAAGTATTAAGTATCTAATTTTTGTTTTTATTCAGGTGTTGTAATGGAATTGTCATGGAAAACACTAGAATAAGACAGGGCAACATGGAGGAAAATGCTGAGTTTGAAATGAATGAACTCAAAAGACTGAAGGTAAGATACCACTTTATGCGGGCTTCATCTTTTTGGCAATAACAGTTTTTGAAAAAATAGTTCAGAGACTGAAGAATTAATTAACAATACAGTCAACCCTCAGTTTAATGGATCTTGATTAAACAATTTTGGGATTTAAAAATCAAAAGGTTAGAAGATCCAAAGGAAAGAGTATTTATGTTTTATACATATTTGACCAGTGTCTATGAATCATGCAGTTGACTTTATCTGACAGCATTTACCACATAAACTAAAAGTATTATTTTATTTTTTACCCAGACATATGGAAAAACAAATACAAAAGATAAAATTCCTTTTCTAATCTATAAAACATTTCAATTCATAGCAAGGTTAGCTAACAGAGATTTTTAAAGCTGTGTATCAAAGTCCATCAGTTAACACCAGCAGTTTTCAGATTTCAACCCTAACAAGTTGCTGACACTTTATTTAAAAACAGAGAGAATATACTGAGTGGATCCACACAGCTCAGATCATGATGAGTCAGCTGACTGGTATGACAAGACAGGAACTGTTTCCCGTTCGTCTGACCGCAGTCAGTACTCAGGACACGAGTAGTGACTCACAGAAATCTCAGATCCTTGGCAGCCGAGAAGGAACCATGAGTGATGATACTGGAAGAAGCAGGGATAGCACCCCAGCAAGTAAAAAGAAGAAATCAGTAAGTGTGACTGTAATGATTCATCAGTAATTATGACTGTAATGATTCATTAATAATTATGACTGTGATGATTAATCAGTGTTACTGTAATGATTCATCAGTAAGTGTTTCTGTAATGATTCATCAGTAAGTGTTACAGTAATGATTCATCAGTAAGTATGACTGTAATGATTCAGCAATAAATACGTCTCTAATGATTCATCAGTAAGTATGGCTGTATTGATTCATCTGTAAGTATGACTTGATTCATCAGCAATTGCAACTAATGATTCATCAATATGTATGACTAATGATTCATTAGTAAGTATGACTTGATTCATCAGTAAGTGTGACTAATGATTCATCAGTAAATATGACTGTAATCATCAGTAAGTGTGATTGTTTTAATTCATCAATAACTGAGTCTATACTGATTCATCAGTGTGACTGTAATGTTTATCAGTAAGTGAGGTTTTTAATTCAGAGTAAAGCTGAGAATGTTTTCATTTTCTCTCAGACTGAAGAGGAAACTGAAGACTCTGACATCAAAGAAGCTGCAAAACAAGAAGAAAGAGGTCATCCAGCTGAATCATCAGTGTCTGACACATCTGGTGAATCCAAAGAAACTGAACCTGAGCAGTCTGGTGAAACAGAAAAACCTGTCGAAGAACAAACACTTGCAGAAACACCCAAACCTGCAGAAACACCCACACCTGCAGAAACACCCAAACCTGCAGAAACACCCAAATCTACAGAAACACCCAAATCTGCAGAAATGCCAATAACTCCAGAAACAGAAGAGCCAGCCACAGCTGAACAGCAAAAAGATGAGCAAAAACGAGATGAGGCCCAAAAACTGCTAAGCCACCATCTGATATTCCAGACATTTTACTGGTAAAGGCATCAGAAGAACAAGTTGATGGCAAAGAAAAGAGCAGAGAAAGTATTCCAGAGGAGAAAGAAGATGATTTTCATACAGTACAGTGACTTTTTTATTTATGTGTGTGTGTGTGTGCATGAGTAAATAAAATTGAATGAATGAATATTTTAAAAATAAGAATAAAATTAAAAATACAAGTTAAAAAGTAGTATTAGAACATTAGTATTAATGGTAATATTATTTGTTAATATGTTATTAGTAGTACTATTAGTAGTTGTATTTGTAGTAGTAGTAGTATTCCAGCTACTTTATTTTATTATTTTGTTGTTGTTGTTGTTATTGTTATTTATTTTTATTCAGATATATTTTAAAATTATGTTATAACTTTTAATTAATAGGGCTCGTCTGATTTTGTTGAAATTCTTGGCTCAGACAGCAATGTGCACTTGGAATCACTGAAATTAGACAGCCATGTAAGAACACTGTTAGCCTTTGACACATCTTTCTTTTAATGTAACTGTTACTAAGAGTATGTTATATATATAGTAAGTAATATTATATTTTTAATCATCATTAATTATAATAGAGATGATGATAATGGTAAGAAAGTCTTTATATTTAGGTATAAGTCCAAGAACCAGAAAGGATAATAATAATTATAATTATGATATTAAAACTGACAAGATTTATTATTGATTTACAAATGTATCACAGATATGATATTAAAATAGTTTATTTACTTCATTATAAAGCAACAATTTTATACTGAGCTCAATTGTTGACATACATTTGTATTATAAAAATAATAATTTGAAGTTTATTTATTGAATGTACATATAGCATTAATATGAAGTTTGTTTATGTTATTGCATTTAAATCATAACAGTAATATTAATATCATGTCTATATATTTATTTAATTGTAATTAAAAATTAAATAAAACATTATTTATTGCAATTAAATTATTACAGTAAAATAATTTTATGAATATTAATATCATGTTTGTTTAATAAATAATAATAATAATAATAATAATAATAATAATAATAATAACTATAATAAATAAATAATAATGTAATAATCAAGAATGTAACTTTATTTATTTACATACTTAATGACTGTCATAACTGAGCTTTATTTATTTATATATATACACACAGAAAGCTGATCTTGATACTACTGTGTCAAGTATGTCAAATCTGGATACCAAAAGAGCTTTCGAGGCACTTACTGCTGTGCATCAACTCCAAAACCAGCTTCTGTAAGTTGTCATGGTAACAGGCACCATTCTGCATAATTAATACTAAATAAATGGATGTGTTACTGTTAATAATGATGCCACTTTTGTAACATGGTATTACTATCAAAAACTCTCTGAGCAGACAGTGACAAAATTTCCTAGTCACTGAAATGACTCAGTTTGGGGTAAAAAGATACCTAAAACTGTATTCGTAATTATCATTGATGATAACAGAGATGATGATAACATTAAGAAAATCTATATATTTAGGTGTAGCTCTGAGGACTACAAAGGATGATAATAATTATAATTATGATAATGATGATAATGATAATGACAATAATACTGTTGATGATGATCATGATAATGATAATGATGACATTATTATTTCATTTTTTGTTTATTTTATTTATTTTTTTTTTTTTTTTTTTTTTTCATATTCAAATTGTTTTTTTGTTGATATATATATATATAAATTCTTCCCATAGTGGCTGTTTTTATAACTAATGTATCATGTTGAGACATTTTTTTTTTTTTTTTTTAACCCTCAGCTTTATTTTATAAACTTATTTAAAATGTTTTGTTCTACAGACTGACAGAAGAGAGAGCCCAGCTTGCTGAGGAGAAAGCATCCACGTTAGAGATTAAGCTCACCAAGGCCCAGGAAAAGCTGAGGCATTTGGAAAAACATATAGAGAAATGTAAAGATGCTTCCGACAGCTACTCTCAGATCTCCGTCTCTCCAGCTCCCAGTGTCAGTGGTACTTCCCAACCAACAGCGAAGGAAACAAAAAAAGATGAAAAGAAATCACCAAGAACAAAAGGTGCAAAGAGCAAAAAGAATAAATGAATAATGTCAGAGATGAGGATGATGATAATTAACGTGGTTTTAGTGGGGAAGGTGGAGAGATATGTTTTGAATAGAAGGGAAATGTGTTAGTCGAGTTGTGGCTATTAAGTGTTACTATTTAGTGGGGGCGTTTTATATATTTTTAATTTTTAAAAAAAAATTATTTTTTTTTGTATATATTTATTTATTTATTTATTTATTTGTTTGTTTATTTTTAATTTTATTTAAAATAGTTTTTAAATAGAAAAATTGTTACACTATCCATAATTTGTAAGGCTGAAAACAGATTAATTTTGGATTTTTGAGTACCTAAATATATATATATGTATGTATATTACAGTTTATTTTAAATTAATGTAATGTACACACACCATTGTCATTCATGACTAAAATGCCTGTAAGCAGTTAAGTACATATGTTACTGAATATATTAATAGTGTCATTCATTTATTATCAAACACATAACGTAATATATCCATTACTGAGTAGACAAGTAGCATAATATACCTATTACTGAATAGATAAATATCATAAAATAACTGTCATAGAACAAATAATTAGTGTAATTCTTCAGTTATTAAACTGCTGATTAACGATTATTTGAAAATGTACGAAAGGTTATTTACTTTTCATGTCATGTTTAAATCAATACCGATACCAAATTTTATTAATTTATTAATTCATATATAAATGAAACTGTCTGTTTGCAGAGAAACATAATCCTCATTATGGAGGTAAAGATTATAATTTGTACCAGTTTTAAAAGCTAAAAACAAAAGGATTTTAAATATCCTTAGCTAATTAATAGCATACATCAAGCTGGAATTTGAAAATTACTACAGCTATGACCAGTGCCAGTAAGATGCTAGTTAACTTTATAATTTTCTGTAACAAAATTTTCCTGTCAGATGTATTCAAAACCTTTCTGTATTTTTAACTGTCTAGATCTTAAATTATGTTAAGAGCAAAATTGTTTTGGAACATGCTGTTGAAACAAGGAATTTCAATAAATTTTTTTATTTATTTATTTATTTAAATTACTACTTCTACTAAACTATTTTTATTATTAATATTACAGCTACTATTATTATTATTATTATTATTATTATTATTATTATTTTATTATTTTCATAATTTGAGACAAGATATAATAAATAGAGAATTTTATAGAACAGCTATTTTCTTCAAACTTTAATATTTTAGTATTCTGTCTAAAACATAACAAAATATCTTATTTAAACTACATTTAGACTTGTATGCTTTTACATGTAGAATTACTTTCTTTCAAAACAAATCTCAACTAATTATTATTCTTGTTTTTTTATTTATTTAAGAAAATAATAGCAAGTTACATAAATAAACTGCTAATTCTCACACTAGTCTGCTTTTAGTTTCATTCCATCTTGATATTTGATGCCCTTGAAAATATTTTTTAAGGTTTTCAAATAAAATATTGGGATTTTAAAATAGTCTTTAATGCATATTTAAAATACTGTGTAATGATAAACTACTGCTACATTTTTAAAATAATTCTCACTGAATGTTATTAATTGTTTCATTTTTGCACAAACTCACAAAAATAATGTTACATAGAGAGAATGTCTATATAAACAAATATTTCTGTTATGTTTGGTAATGGCATTATTTATTGTAATTATTTCATTTATAATCATTTAATGTAGTTGATATATAGTATATAGATTTTTTTTTGATTTTTTTATAGAGGTAGTTGAATTATTATTAATAATACTGTTATTATTAATTATTACTAGTGCTACTATTGCTGCTATTATTACTATCATTATTATTACTGTTATTACTATTACCACTACAAATTATTATTATTGTTGTTATTATTATTATTATTATTATTATTATTATTACGGCTATTAAATCCACTATTATTATTATTATTGTAATTAATATTATTATTCATAAATGCACTTTATATTGCACATTTTACTTATTTAAAGTTGTATTTCTATTAAAAAAAAATTATTAAATCTTTATAGTAAGAGTTTAACTTTAATTTTTATTTAATATCGAGTTACTTCAAGATTCACTTATACTTCGGTTCACCGTCACTTGTAAATGTGCACACTGCGTTCATATCACAATATATATACATACTGTAACTGAGATTGTTTTATTTTCTTTATCTTAGACCAAACACTGTCCAAATGAAGAGACGAAGGCAGCAAAAAGTCTGTTTTACTACAGTTATAATATTTTTCATTGTCATGGTTTTGTATTGTACATAATAAAGAAATAAAATTATTATTATTTTTTTTTTTTTTTTTCTATTTTTAATATTATTTTTAGTAATTTGGTTTGTCTGATGACAGTAAAGTTTTTGTGAGTATTAAAATAAAAATTGTTATTTTCTGGCTATTGTTAAAGTCATAAAATAAAACTTGTTTGTATTTATTATATATCATGTTTAATTCATACCTGTGTACTTATCTATTTCTTTGTTTACCTGGCCAGCTAGCTACCTATGTGTCAATGTACCATATTTATATAATTATATAAACTATATATATGTATGTGAGTGTGTGTGTGTATGCATTTGTAAATGTGATTGTCTCAGTGTGTGTGTATTTGTTCTTGCATGCATGCATGTATAAATGTAGGTAGGTATGTAGATATATTTATATGTATCTAAATATGTTAGATTATGTATGTTTATATGTGTGACTATCAATATCTATATACAAATTATATGCATATTTCTCAATTTATATCCGTCTTATAGTCGTCACCTTCCTGCCTATCAAAATGTATCTTTTTGTTCAAATTGACTTCTGCCTTCCTTTCTTGCAAATAAAAATAGATAATGTATTCCTGTTTTATGTGATCATACATATGGATTGGGTTTACTTGAAACATGAGTGGTGTAAGCACCCTGAATGACAGATCTATGTTAAATATGGGCCAGTACATCTGTTTTAAAACTTCTAATGTCTCCTGACGATAATGCCAAAAGTAACTGTAATATAAAACTATTTTTAATATACAAATATATGAAGGCTGCTCCGAACCTTCATGAATCTCCGTCCACTTGTTATATTATTATTACTGTACTTCATTTTTAGCAAAGATTGGAGTTGAGTAATAAATATAATATCTTACTTTAGCAAGTGTATTTCAGCTAATGGTTCATCCCATAGATAAATACTTAAGGATTTGGTATCATTTTTCTATTTTAGTTTTTGATAGAGATATTCCACTTTGTGAAATAATGATTGCTGTGATATTGTTTTATATTTTAAATAAAAGCCTATTTTTGCTGACTTTTTTTTTTTTAATGTATATACATATTTTAAAAAGTGGATACTGCTGTGAATTTTTGTGTCTTATTTTAAGAATCAGTGGTATATTTTAATATAATCTTAAAAGATCTTGTTACTGTTTAAAAGAAATATGTAGGTAATATATTTTGTTTCCAAAAATTGATTTTTATTATTAGTCCATTAGTGATTCATATTTATTTTTGAAAAATGAATTATTTGCGTTATTTTTGACAAAAAAATGTTGAATTGTACTGTTTGAAATAATAATAAAAATATGTCCTGTTTCAGATTTTTTTTTTTTTTTTTATAAATAAACAATATCTGTATGACACTTCAGTTTTGTTTGTCACTTTACCTTAATACTGTTTGCTTATACTAATGCAAAAGAAATAGAAAAAAAAACAACTACTTTTTTTCACAAGTTGTTTGTGTGTGTGTGCATATGCTATTAATTAATTAATTATCTCAGTCATTATTGTCGTTGTGATTAATATACTCTGAGTGGGTGGCTAGACAGAAAGTTCCATTTTAAAATAGCCTATTGAAGCACATATTCTAAACAGACCAAGTCTTCAGTCAGAAAGTACTGTCAAGTTACAATAATTCTTTTGAGTTTGTTTAAATAAGTATCATCATCATCATCTTTCTTATTTTCCTTCCTCTTCTTTTTCTGCTTTTCTTTTTTATATACTTTCAATAAAGTGGAAATTCAGCTTTCTTCCCTCTCCTTTAAAAAAAAAAAACAAAAAAACAACGTATTAGCGAAATAAAACGTTGTTTATACATAATAAAAGTTAATAATAACAATAATAATAATAATTAATTATTATTATTATCATTATTATTATCATTATTCATCATCATCATCATCATCATTATCATTATTATTATTATTATTATTATTATTATTATTATTATTATTAATTCAAAATTCGGAAATAATGTATCGTAATGTTCTACAAAGTTTCTTCTTGTAACTAATATTGTGTTAGTTTGTACTTAACATGTTCTTACACGTTTGTCACTCTGACCTAGAAGTCACTGTTTGAACTTAACGAAAGGTCATATTTAATTAGTTCGACACTAACAACCGCCATATTTGCCGTAAGTGCAAGTCTGTCTCACGGGCAAACATCTCGTCTGCCTCTCGAGAGAACGAAGATTTATTTTTTCTTTCATTCTTTTTTTTTTTTTAAAATTATTATTATTATTATTATTATTATTATGATTATTATTATTATTATTTTAATTTTTTTTTTTATTTATTTTATTTTATTTATTTATTTTATTTTTATTTTATTTTTTTAAAGCAAGGTATTACTCATTAAAGGATTTTCTTTTTCAATTTTAATATTTGTATTACTTTTTTCCTTTTTTATTTATTTATTTATTTTTATTTTTGTTAGTATTATTGTTCCCTTGTTTCTGCTGTTTAGTAATGGATATTGTTTGTGTTGGTTTAATTAAGAGTTGTTTTTATTTATTTAATTTATTTATTTATTTGTTTGTTTGTTTATTTGTTTATTTATCTGTCTATTTAGATAGAGAGAAAACTAAACAATCATATTCAAACTTGGAAGATACAGATTTGTTCTTTTTATGTTTATACATACATACATACATACATACAAACGTGTGTGTGTATATATATATATATGCAAATATGTATTATACACGCATATACACACATTCATATATATATATATATGTATATACATACAAACACATATGCATACATGTATACATACATAAACAAACATATATATACACAGATATATTTACATGCACACATGCACGCACGAATAATTCATAGGATGTTTCATTCGATTTTGCACCCTTTGTTTTTTCTTTTTCTTCTTTTTCATTTAAATTTATTCATTTATTTATTTTTAGTGCATGAATATGAAGAATAAGAAAGCACAGGTGTTAACACGTAAAACGTTTTTCATTGTTCACACCGGTTATTTATGAAATATTCATTTTCGTTCGTGGACACTTCCACAGATAAGTTTATTTATGACCACATAATCCTGGACAGCAGATAGCTTTCAGCAGATCTGTAAGGAAACACCACTTACGTTTTACTATAACATATCGTCTTTTGGTGACCTCGTTTATTCAAGCATCTGATTTACATTTCATTATTATTCAATTGGTTAGTTAGTTAGTTATTAAGGTGATGTAGTAATAGTAGTTGTAGATCTAGTAGTACTAGTAGTGGTAATAGTTGTAGCAATAGAAGAAGTAGTAGTAGTAATAGTGATGGTAGTAATACCAGTAACAGCAACAGTAGTAGAAGTAGTAGTAGTAGTAGTAGTAGTAGTAGTAGTAGTAGTAGTAAAAGTAACAGTTGGAAAAGTAGTAAAGTAATAGTAGTAAAGGTTTTGGATTGGGTTCGTTTTATGATGATAAGCGTAGATATTTTTTTTTTTTTTTTTTTTTTTTTTTTGGCTTTGTAAGCAGAACTGCACGTACCACCCTATTTAAGATTTATGCACCAATTGTAGCCAACATAAGCTGAGTGATCGATATCTAGGCTAATCTTAACGTTCAGGAAAGGGGCGAGATTTAAGCTGAGACGTAGTATGTTACCAGCTGAAAATGTCGTATCATAGACCAGGGGTTTTCAAACTTTTTGACTTGCGGACCCCTTTATATTTCAGGCTTTACCTTAAAATAACATATATTTTTACATTTATTTAGGATATATTAGGATATATTACAAAATTATTGACCTGTTATTTCATGCGCTCACATTTACAAATATAAGAAAAAAGATTTCGATTAAAAAACATATATAAAATCAAACTGCCCATAAAAAGTATTCGCTGTCCACGGACCCCCTGTCTTGAGACGGAGAGTGGAGAGATGGAGAGTTTGAAAACCCCTGTCATAGACTGTTGGAGATTAAAATATTGTGTGTGAAAGCATGTTTGTGTATTTGTCTGTGTGTGTGTGTGTATGTTTGTGTATGTGTGTGTGTGTGTGTGTGTGAGAGAAAGAGAGAGAGAGAGAGAGAGACACACATGCTGATTGAGACACAAAGAGAAAGAGAGAGACTGATATAATGAGATAGACAAAGAGAAATGTGTAATTGTTATTGAATTTACTCTTCAGCAAATAATAATATACGTGAGACTGTTTGTTCTCACTAAGATAAACTCGTTAATTCCACCTGTTTATATGTAATCACCGTTGTTGAAAATCAGGCGTGAGAGGAGGTAATTACACGAAAATGAATGTATATCCAAACACAGACACATTATACGCCAACATAGGCTAAATACCCCAAAGGGTCGCCCTACATAAAATTTAAATTCTTTTGAAATAATTGTACAATTCTGAACACACACACACACACACACACACACACACACACACACACACACACACGATCTAATTAATACATTTTTCATTATTCCAAAAATATAAAAATAAATCGAACAACCTATAATGGGTTTTGTTGTTGTTGACTTTTTTTGTTTTTTAGGTGTTTTTTTTTTTTTTTTTTATTATTATATATCTATCCATGGCAGTACCTAATAACTTAACCAACCAATTTAGAAGGTGAAAAAAAAAAATAAGAAGAAGATGAAGTAAAAAACATTATAGGCTGTTCTGTGGAGTTCTTTTATATTTTTAGAATAATGAAAAATGTATTAATTAGATCTGAAAGCTTTCTGTTTACTTAAAAACAGTGTTCTGCTTACTACTAGTGTATCTATTTGACCTGATTTCAGTTGTGAGATGAATTTGTAAGGCAAAGATAATTAATTCTGAAATAACTCTGTATAAAAGTCAATATCGCGATAACTGAAGCAAACAGAAGCTGCACTATGTTATTTAAATATAAAAAAAATCCATCTTACTGATTAAAAATACAGCTGTTTACTACTGTTGTTGATTATGTTGTTGATAAAGATAAATGATTTGTAAGAATAAGATCTTTATTGTACAATTTTTTAATATGTGTCTCTTTATTTATTTTTTTATTTATTAATATTATTATTATTATTTTTTTTTTTTTTTTTCATTTTTAACTATCTTTTTGTTTTGAATGCTTTCCTTTCTTTTCTTTCACTTTTTCTATCTTTTTCTTTCTTTTTCTCCCCTTTTTGTCCATCTTATACTCTTTTGTTTTTTCTCTCTCTTTCTTTTTCTCAGCTCTTTTCTCTTTACTTCATTCTTTCTTTCATTCACTCTCTCTCTACTCTTTTTTCTTTCATCTCTCTCTCTCTCTCTCTCTCTCTCTCTCTCTCTCTCTCTCTCTCTCTCTATATATATATATATATATATATATATCCGATTAATTATGACATTAAGTTGTTATTCCTTAGTCCACTCAGAATGCTGTTACTATGGCAATGTATTATTAAATAAGTTAAGAGAAATATCTGCACGAACCGCTGCCACTCCTAGTTCATGGGATGGTGGCATACTTTTGTAATTAATACATTTAACACTGATTTTATTTATCTTTTCAAATCTCTTCTGATGCAAAGTTTCATCATGGTTGTTTGAGCAAAGGAGACTAAATAAATGAATACAATTATGAATTAAAGAAAACACATGGACCATATTTTGATAAAAAAGACATTAACATGTGTACGGTTCGGAAACTTAACATTTTCATTTTTTCTTCTTCTGTTATCAATTTGTCTGAATGTTTGTATGTGTTTAGGACTGCCTATCTCTGTCTGTCTCTATCTATTTATCTGTTTGTTTATAAATCTATAATTTAGTCTGTATAAATGTATATTAGTATCAGTGTATGTATGTTTCTATGTCGGTCTATATAATAATTATATTAAAGAAAAAGTAAATCAATTGTTATGTTACACACAATGTTAAGACAATAATTATATCATGGATGAGACTCAGAGAGGGAATTAACTTCGAGTTACAATAAGCCGATTAAAATCTATTTTTATATTAGCTTTTCCGACGCTGTCAGTAATTAATATTTATTTCCATATTACCTTCAGGAAGTTCTTATTTCCTACATTATTTAATTTATTATTATTGTTTTTACTGTTGCTGTTGTTTTTGTTGTTACTATTATTATTATTATTATTATTATTATTATTATTATTATTATTAAATAGACATAATATATTCTGTTTATTAATAATTATAGAAGTTCATGAAATGAAAAACGAAAAGGATTAATATGAAGACAATGTTGAAACATTTCGTATAAATTTCTTTCTCTCATAATATCTGAATTTCCCTATGTCTGTCTGCTTGTCTGTCTATCTATCGAATCTTCCATTATTGTTACATTCAAAGATAATCATACTATTCTCCCCAGCTTATCTTCCTAATTACCCTATTCGTTTTCTTAAGTTCACCGAGTTCTATGATTAATAACATCTACACATATCAAGACAAGGTGACTGGTAGATATAAAATACAAATTAATAACTTTGTTTGATATGGGAAATGTGTCACAGCGATGAATATGAGAAATACGTCACAGCGATGTAATACTGTCAAACAGATGCCATATTTAGTTGTTTTTTTAAAACAATCACTGAAGGTTACTGATATTGTTCATGCATCTGTGTTTATATCAGATATTTTTCCTTGGCATTTCGTCAAACGTTTAGTGTAGCGGATTAATTTGCACACGAAAACGAAATACAGCCAAACATAGGTGTTAGTTAGATGCAATACATACATATATAACTATATTAGCACTAAAGTGTTATATTTTCTGTGGTTAATCGTTAATAATATGCAATGTCGGTAATAAAAAAAAAAAAAAATAAAAAAAATAATAATAATAATAATAATAATAATAATAATAATAATATTAATATGTCTGCTACCTTACAGTTATTAAAATTAAAATGGCTGATAATGATTGATAACTAGAATCCATTACTTAAAACTTAATAACTCAAAGTCCAGACAGAAAATGACGCAACAGTTAGGAAATAAGGAAACGTTAGACCATTATGTCATTCGATTATTAAGTAAAGCTGTACGTGTTAAATCATTTCGTCAATGTTTCGTCATTGTTTCGTCATTGTATTGTTAAATAACATTGTTTTACAGGTAAATACATGTGACAAAGCTGATTTCAATGTTAAACATGACAGTAAAAATATTTCTGTTTTAAAATTTTCAGTATTATGCTATTGTTCTCGTAATTAAATTTAATACCTCGGTCGCTTTTATTATTGCTATTACTGTTGCTCTGCTGCTTCTGTTACTACTGCTACTACAACTACAATTACTATTTTAAAAATATTACTGTCATTAAAATTATTACACCCACTATTTTTACTATTACGATTATTTTTGGCTGCCCTAGAACCCAGTATTTAAAACATGGGTACACTGTTTTGTTTCTTTCTTGTGGAATAATGTTTTATGTATCTATCTATCTATCTATCTATCTATCTATCTATCTATCTATCTATCTATCTATCTATCTATCTATCTATCTAATAGTTATTTATTTATGTTTATTATGATTATTTTAATTTTCAGTCGAGGTCGAATCCATCTTCAAAAATTTACGGCGCACGAATTTACTACTAACAGCGGTATACTACTGTAAATAACTGTAAATAACCTAGGAATCAAAAAAAAAAACAAAAAAACGACAGGACCATTTACCTTTTTTCTACACACTGAAAGAAAACGAATACATCAAATACAAGCGATTTATAGCTCAACAGATCCCAATCCAGTGCATTCAGATCCTGACATCTGAACGGCTCGTCGGGTGGGCTGTGAAACCCCAGTTATCTCCCGCTCCAATATATAAAAAAAACATGTAATTAAGTGCCATTTAAGTACACAATGTCGTCCGCCTTGCGTCACTGCGTAGTAAGGTGATAAACTAACGGACAAGGTGATGTTGTCGGACGTTAAGTCTGCAGGCTTTATTTATGATTAATGTCGGTGAATGTGTACGTTAACAAATTAAGGACAAGGCCAAAACAAAGTGTTAGCCTATAAATCAGTTTCATAGGGCAGTTTCAAAGTGAAGACGAATTAAGTACTGAAATATATGTTTTATTGTTGTTGCTGTATATGATTTTGGGTAATACATGTTAGTAGTAGAAGTAGCAAAAGCAGCAGTTGCGGACATAGTAGTACTAGTAGTAGTAGTAGTAGTAGTAGTAGTAGTAATGATAGTAATAGTGGAAGTAGTGGTGGTAGTTGTTGTGGTTGATGATATGCTAGTAAAAGTACAGGATTGACACTAGTGGTAGTACTAGTATTAGTAGTAGCAAAGTTATAGTAGTATTAATGGAGTGGCAATAAAAAGCAGCAGCAGCAGCAACAGATATAGTGGTAGTTGCAGTAGTAGTGGAGTAGTATCAGTAGTAATAATGTGGTTTTGATGGTGGTGATGGTAGTAGTGGTAGTTGTAGTAATAGTAATTTTTTTACACAGACATTTTATCTCGAACTTCGGCCATTTGTTGTTGTTTTTTATTTTTATTTTTTGGCTCTCTTTTTTTTCTTTTTTATTTTACTCTGTTGTTTTCTTGTTCTCCATTTAATTCATATTTTAATTTCATCTTCTTCCTTCCTCCTTCTTCTTTTCAGTTCAGTTTGTTAGATCCTCGCCTCGAACATTCTTACTCGCCATTGCAAAACTCAACGAATCCCCTCGAATTCCAGCCACCGGTGTAAACACATCTCCAAACGTGATCTCCGCATTCTGTGATTGGCCTGTCTCGCGGCTGTCACATCCAAATGTTTGAGGAAGACGTTTTCACGTCTGACAAAAACAAGGATGTTGACGCTTGACTTCATTTCCCACAGACGCCGTTGTGGGACCACTCCAGCATGGACAATTATGATGTCATTCCGAGGTTAGAAGTATCCCCGATGTAAAGGAAATACAATACGCGTCAGTACCCGCTTTTCTCTAATCCCTCGGCCTCAGTAATTATCAGACCCATTTTCGTTGTGAAGCACTCTGGCATTATGCTTCTTCCGTTCGTATGTTTTCTCATGACTGTTATTATTATTTCTGCAAATATTTTGATCCCGTGTTAAAAGTTTTAGCCTTAGATTAGAATTAATGTGATATTTAAACTGCTTAGCTATATGATACCGTACAAAAAAAAAAAAAAAAAAAAAATTCTCAATCACTTGTTTTTATCGACTTTATTTCTCTGAATCTTCTTCCACTTTCCGTTAACTTTTTTTTTTTTTTTTTCCATCTATACACAAATAGATATTTAGGTTCGTACAAACGTATGTACATGTATACTTTATTATTTAAATATCTATCTATTGCTTGTCACTGCATAACACTCTGTTGTAGTTAGTTTTTTTTTACCTCTCACTTGATGAAGATCGCCACGTTGTGAGACGCTGATATCTGCCTGCTAACACTTGTACGTGACAGCTAGTCGAGTGCTTATAACCCGCAGCTGTGCAGTAAGATAAAACACATCATCAAGTCAGGAAGGATACATGGAGGTTCAGGTCATATAATGAGATATAGTGAGATTCGATATGAACTTATGCACAAATGCATATAGTCTTGCTTATGGAAAGGATTACTGTCTAATATAATATACGTATATACTATGTTCAGTCATACACACAAACATACATACATACATACATGCACACACATATAGATAGATACAAACATGGACATATATTCTTAGGTATATACATACATCACATAAATACATACAGCTTTATATATATATATATATATATATATACACACACATACATACATGTTTGTTTTCAAGTCTTTTGAATATAAGTCATGCATGACCGAGTTCTGTCTGATGTTAACCACATAAATAAAAAAAAATAATAATAATAAAAAAAAGTATAAATTGTGACAAAGTTTGACGTTAAAACATGCTGTCTATGCTTTGACAATTAATTAAATTTCATGAAAGCAGACGTGAAAATTAAAGAAACGGCAGATGGGCGTATGCTCTAAAACGACACATTAAAAACATGTGATATGCATCTCATAAACACTAGCACACAAAACACATAAAGTAAAACATAAATACACCAGCAGCACAAAATTCCCCACACATTTATTTTATTAACTGATTAATTAAAGTGTATTTATTTATTTATTTATTTATTTATTTATTTATTTATTTATTTTATTAACTGATTAATTAAAGTGTATTTATTTATTTATTTATTTATTTTATTAACTGATTAATTAAAGTGTATTTATTTATTCAATCATTCATTTTTTAAATTCCTTTTTATTTTATTTCATTATTTATTTTATTTATTAATTAGTTAATTAATTTGTATTTATTATTATTTTTTTTACTTAAATGTATTAATGTCTAATTTATTTATTTATTATGTATTAATTAATTATTATTATTATTATTTTTTTTTTTTTTCATGCCTTGTGCTCACATATAATACTACATTGTAGTTAATATCATACTGCTATTTAATATTATGAAAGAACGGACCGGTCTTTTAGATGTACAGAAATCATGAATTGAATCTGTGAAAACAATAAATAAATGTATCAACAGTTCTAAAAAACCCGTCTGTGTGGGAGGAGTTAGAAATCGATTGGATGGATGGCTGGACGTCATAGCCACACGTGTTCACACGGAGCATGTGGCACACTAGAGCTAACTAACGTACACACAACACAAATCTCCTTTGTAGCGGCAGGCAGCATGTCACTGTACGGTTGAACGATACATCCATCAGTTTATAAACAATCTTTTAAAAATATATATTCCATATTTCTCCTATCTGGAAACTGTGTGTGTGTTACAGAGAAGGTCAGCAGAGGAGTGCGTAATTATTTTTTTCTGAGAAATAACTTTGGAGCGTACAAAGAGAAAAATATGGCAGAACTCACAGGATATAACACCGTGCCGGCGCAGAATAAAAACGAAAAAGATGACAAGCCAGCGATTCCGGAGGACGACGATGCTGTCAAACTACGTCCTAAAATCACTCTGATTAATGGAATAACTGTTATTGTTGGCAGTATAATAGGTTCGGGTATATTCGTCAGTCCAAGGGGTGTTTTGGAAGGTTCCGGCAGTGTCGGTATGTCTTTGATTGTGTGGACGCTGAGCGGACTGTATTCTATGGTAGGCGCCTACTGTTACGCAGAGCTTGGAACCTCTATTTTACGTTCTGGTGCGGATTACGCGTATATTTTCGAAGCATTTGGACCTTTTTTGGCCTTCTTGAGACTGTGGGTCGAGTGTATGATAGTACGACCCTGCTCGAATGCCATTGTGGCTCTAACATTTTCATACTACGTTATCGAACCATTGTTTCCTGACTGCGACCAGCCTGATATCCCTGTTCGACTTCTAGCTGCTGTTTGCATTCGTAAGTAACTGGTTTTTGTTTTTTTCTAATATAAAGGCTGAATATTTTCGCATATTACCTTACCTCTAGGTACCTTACCACTATTGCTCTACAGTTTACAATACTGTTGCATCACCATGTGGTTCTCTGCGCATGCGAGTTCGTATCGACCAATGTAAATTAGTCCAATTGATTTTTTTTTTTAAACTGTATTTATTTTTATTTTTTTTATTTTAATGGGTACAGGACTACTGGAATAGAAGTATTTTTTATTTACACTGATGTTTAAAATACCACATATTAATATAAAAAAATAAAAAAAAATAAAAAATGTAAAAAGGTGTGTACTGAAATTTAAATGAGAACTTCAAGGCATTTATCATGATTTATGTCTAGTGATTTATGAACGGATCTGGGTCAGTTGATTGATTCATTACGACTTTATTATCCAGTTGATATTATTATTATTACTATTTAACTTCCTTTTTGTGCTCTCTCTCTCTCTCTCTCTCTCTCTCTCTCTCTCTCTCTCTCTCTCTCTCTCTCTCTCTCAAATAAAAACATGTAAGGTATATCTTTAAATATGCTCCAATAATTATTTTATGGTAAACAAAAGAAAAAAAAGAAAAGAAAAGAAAAGAAAAAAATTAGATTGGTAATTTCAGAAAGTTACCAGAGTAGCTATAAATTATATTGTAAATGTGCATGTTTGTTATATCTCTGTATCAGGTGCACGACAGAACTCCGATTACTTTATCTTTCCCTAATTAAAAAATAATAATAAAAAAAATAATAGTTAAATAATAATAACAATAATAAAAAATAATAATAATAATAATAATAATAATAATAATAATAATAATAATAATGATATTTGACAAAACTTTAGGGAAAAAATAAAAGGGTCGGATCTATCCAGTAACAGAGTGCGCCATTACAAGTGACTGCAACACACGGCACCTTCAAATGTACTCACTCACAACTCTACGGCTGGGAGAGACGCGCACTTAGCACTGACCATCTTTTCATCTTCCTGCCTTCCCCTCCTTGTTCTGGGTTGAAACACACCTTTTCTGAAATCTTCGATCCGCCCCTCGTGTATGCAGCCAGATGTTATTTGTATTTTTTTTTTTTACTTCTTTTATCATTGAGATTTAACATGTAAGCCATTAAGTGATAAAAACGTTTTTCTTCTTGACATTTTATATGTAATTTTACCTAAGCAGGACACAGTACAACGTGAAAGGTTACGGGATAAATGAATGCCAAAATATCCATTACTGAAATAAAATTACCATAAAGTGAATCGTTTGTCCTCTGAAAAATAAATAAATAAATATAAAAAAAAGCGTATTTTCCATGCTTCAGAAACTCTAATTTGGATACTGGTATAATTGTTTCATTAATATAATTATTATTGATTGAATAATCGTGTAATCATTGTAATCAAGTATCGTTTTTTACTGACTGGATACTGGTATAATTATGGAATTAAAACCAGTTGACCGGATAATACCTGATTTTTTCATGTCTTAATAGTAGTATAATTATTGCACTATTTGTATACCTGCATTACTATGATGTTGACTGGATAGCAGATATATATATATTACAGTGACAAAGAAAAGGATCTACGTGCACATCCCCACATTCTTTTTAAGAAAACAACAAGGCATTGTATTTCAGTGTTAACATTTTATAACGATTTTTAACGTGATAACCATAACAAAACATAGGTAAGTGTAACAAAATAACCGTAACAAAATATAGGTATGTGTAACAAAGTGGTTCGTAAACAGTTAAAATCACTGTTTTGATATAATGTATGTAATGTTAAGAATCCGTTTTCCCCCCACCTTTCAAGGGTATAATAACATTATAAGTCTACTTGAATCGAAAGAGTACAAACAAATAAAATCTTTATATAAGTAAACTATGTTTAGAAGGAAAATTAACTGGAAAATATATTAAAAATAATATTTTTTATTTTTATTTTTAGTTTTTTGTTTGTTTTGTTTGTTTGTTCTTTGTTATTTACGTCTTTTTCCAATTTAACATAGGTCATAATGACCTCATTATACTCATCAAATAAATTACACCACGAAACAAATACGACAGCAAACCATTTACAACTTTTAATGCCGTTTATTTCAAACTTTTCAAACAATTGTCGTCAGATGTTTGAAAAAAAATAACGAACACTGGTGTGAGTCCACGTGTTAGTGGTCTGCAGACATCAGTTTTTTTATTGGCTCTGTTCCTCCATCTGTTCAACGATATTCACGTGTCGCTACTGAATTCAAATAATACCTGCTGACCCAGTTACTTCAATGTTTTACAGATGCTGTGAATGAACTGCATGAAGTTTTCGTGTAGAAACAAAAAGTTAACAGTGCTTAACGGAGCATAACGATGCTCAGGTAATCCAATACCTCAGACGTGTCACATCCTTCGTAATGCAACAACGTGATTTCTATTTCGCTAACACGCCTATAAAATGTCTGTCTTTCTTTATTTCTTTTTTTTTTTTTTTTTTTTTAATCTGTTTTGTTTAAGGTGTAAGTGAATACATTTTTATTTTATTTATTTATTTATTTTTTTTTTTTTTTTTTTTTTTGAATTAACGAATTTATTTATTTCACTGAAAACAAATAGAACAAAAATCAAGTACGTTTACCGATTAATAGATTGATTGATTGATTTTAATATAAGGCAAGGGGGAAATAAGAAAAATGGATATTTATTGTTTTGTAATATAAAAATGTATTGTTGTTATTGTAATGTGTTATTATTGTTTAAGATGTTAGTTTTTATTACGTTATTTTATTGTTGTTGTTACCCTTGACGCTATAGTTTTTTTTTTTTTTGGTAATTATATAATATGCCGTTAGGCTTGAATAATTTTATTTTCACCGGTTTTAATTTTATGCATCCATCTGTGGTTGAGGATCAATGCTACTAATCTAGAAAACTATTTCTAACTTGCAGGCTATAATTTAGTTGTTTGATGTAGGGAAAATGCCTTCGTGGTGATGTAATGCGCCCCACCGCGATCTGAGGGGGAAGAGATCCCTGAGACTCGCATTCAGGAACCGGATTGCATAATATTGCGCAACTAAGATATTTCATTTATGTTATACAAAAATTAGCCCCCTCTCTCTCTCTCTCTCTCTCTCTCTCTCTCTCTCTCTCTCTCTCTCTCTCTCTCTCTCTCTCTTTTACTTTTCTCCGTAATTCAATCGCAGATATATTTAGCACATTTGTTGTTACGTATATTGGCCAAGCTGTTGCAACATCTGTATCCACGAGCCATTCACTGACCCGTGTCCAGAACAGTTGTTAAATGTGTGCTATAAAGATAATGGTGTGTCAGTGTCGTCGTAATACCTTTGTGGTTTAGCTGTTTTAATTATCCGTATGACAGGTATATCTGTGTACTGTGATGATAACTGAACATTTTTGTTTTAATTGGAAAATAAAATAGATGAGAATCGTAAGTTACGGCAGGTTAGAATAAACAGCTTGTCTGTATTTTATAGATTTTCTTTATTTATTGCCGGTACACGCTTACATTGGATACAGGACTGTCCGTTATGTTAACCACGTGTGTTGACATAAAGGTTATTTAATGTAGACGAAAAGCACGTGTATCCAGTTTTAACACTATATCGACGTCATGTGATTTAGGTCACGAGAAGCGGATTTTTTTTTCTGTGACGTCATTTATCAGTTACGTAAATGTTATGACATATATATATATAATTAGATAGATAGATAGATAGATACCGTAACAATCATAGCTAATTACAAGAAGCTAGAAATTATTTATTTATTGTTTCGTTTGTTTTGATTTACTTAACGTTGCCTTGTTTTTATTTGTTTTCAATTGCTTTTTAAAATTATTTTCACTATATGATTCAAAATTTTTAAAGTTATAAATTTATCAGTGCAGAAGCCTTTTTTATTTGTTAATTATTTATTTTCAAATCTTGTTAATCAAAAGTTAAATGCATAGTCACAAACAACTTGAACGATTACCTTGACACATTTTAAACACTACAAACGAAAATCAATCTTTATTGATTCAATCAATTCGCTTTTAGTGTATGGTTTTATTTGTCGTTATATTCAAACATCATATTTGACACACTGTATAGTTAAACTAACAGTTATAGAAGTCAGTCAGATCAAAATGACACTTTCCCGTCCCCAATGATTAATAAACCGCAACTTACTCATTAATGAAACAAAAATGACTAAAACTGTTGAGATACAGTATAAAACAGTTTATTAGCTTTAAGCCTTTCGGTTTTTAGACATACATTTCATGCATTAATAATCACATTCGGAGTATAATAGAAAAAGATAATATTACATTTTAGCTGAGGATACAAAATTATGACAAGGTCAAATTTGTACACATTCATGGCCATTTTACATTACAATATACCCATCCCGAACTCAGCCTATGCAAAATTCTCACACTGTGGCACTGAACCAAATATTTGGGATGAATAGATATTTTTATACAGAACTGAACATTTATATTTATGTATTGCGGTGCAGGATTTTATAAATATGGAACAGAACGCGTGCAACCAGGAATTTGACATTTCCCAGCAGAATTTGTTATTTAGCCTTTTATTTAATGTTGTTTTCCTTCTCTCTCTTTTTATGTGAACGTGTGTCTTCATCTCTCTAGTTTATTTATTTATTTATTTATTTATTTATGTATTTAATATGAGAATTGATAAGTTTGGTGTGCAGCATTGTTTATGTCTATCATACAATTCACCGAGGATGTTGTCGCTAAAGTTGCAGAAGTTGCGTCCCTTAACTGGAAACATATGCTTGTGAAAATATCAGTATAACCACATGACGGCGGTTAATCTATTCTTTATAATATTATAAATTCGTCCATTTTAACCCTTTCTATCTTAAGGAGACACGTAGCTGAGGTGGCAATTGTACATCGCTATATAATAATTTCATTAAGGATATCAGTAGCAGAATTCCCCATGGACAAAGCTAGACGAGTAGAATGGCGAATGATAAAATCCATGACGGTCGAACTACACTGACCACATTGAGAGTTTAGTGTTCAACAGCTGCAAAACTTGTAGAATGCTAATCCCAAACACAGAAAACATGTGTTAATAAGATGCAGAATACTGTATTAGAAAACTAGAAAGAACAAAATATTCAAAGAATTCATATTTATCTCTTCTCTTCTCACTCTCATTTCTTCTTCTTCTTTTCTTCTTCTTCTCTCTCTCTCTCTCTCTCTCTCTCTCTCTCTCTCTCTCTCTCTCTCTCTCTCGAATTCTGTTTTTCAAATAATAATAAAAGAAAGAAAGAAAAAACCAATAATAAAATAACTAAATGAAAAAATATATATTACTGTATCTATAAAAACAGTAATCGATAACATATGTTAGGTAATATGTCGTTATAAATGAACTGTGTTAACTAGATATGATCTAACTCTATATATTATTACAATCTTATCGTGGAGTCACGTTGCACAATTCACACGGTCTGTCTGACGATTTGTTCTGCAGGTTTAGCACATTCTCACATCATGTATGAAGCTAATACATGTGCAGCTAAGACAATACTTTATCTCAGGTTGGACGAGATAAACAGATTACTGAGCAAATAAGAAATGAAACAGATACGTTGTTGCTGTTCTTGTTTGTTATCATCGGCGACGTCATGATTATGATAACGATAACAATTATTTTAATTTATTGTTTTGTCATCGTCATTATTGTTGTTGTCTTTGTTGTAATTATTATTATCGTCATCGATGTCTACATTATTATTATTATTATTATTATTATTATCATCATCATCATCATCATCATCATCATCATCACCATTATTATTACTATTATTGTTATTATTAGTAATTTATGATTATTATTATTCCTTCCGTTCTCTGATAAAAATAAATTCAAATAATTTTAAAACAATAATGTTTTCTTAACTTGTTACTTTCGTGTGTTTAAAACAAACAAACAAAAACAGCTATTTTAAACTGATTGACTAATCTAATCATTACTGTACTTTAAATCTAATCATAAAAACTTCAGCAACAGCAGCAGCGGCAACAACTCGCCGTGAACGATACGGTATTCTCCCATAATTATACAGCTACTCAAGTGAACAAGACGTAATCACCGTTTACGTAATTGAAAACATTGCCATGAAGCACCCAAAGTCACGCACGCAGTCTCCTAATTAATGTAGTCACAACATCATGATCACATAACCTTGTTCTTAAGGCAAAACAAATGAGGCCAGTTTATCTAAAGCATATTCATGCAGTAGATTTCTGTAATGATATAAGTGGTCAGGTATGAATTAATGTTTAGCGATACTTTTTTTTTCATTTTTTTTTTTTCATTAATGATGGATAATAGGTATCGATCATGCTTTTATTGTATTTTTTTATGATAATATAAAAGAAGAAATTGGCTGTAGCCACCGTATGAGTTAGTTACTCTCAAGAATTTGATTTGTTGGTAGCGAGGAATCGAAAGGTAAAATAACTCTCTGCATGCACTGCAGTTTAACGGGAAATGACAGCCAATATTAAAAAGCTGTCTGTCTGTCTATCTATCTATCTATCTATCTATCTATATATATATATATATATATATATATATATGTTTTTTTAAAAATATATTGATAAATATCTGGTGTGGACAGAACAGTTATCAAAATATAATAATAACAAAAACAACGGTAATGCAGTGCACTGCCGTACATACACAAAGAACGAAAAACCCATTTCAAACAACGATTTGACATTTATATTCTGATATATTTAATACAGAGGAGAAAAAAAAACTGAATGCAATCAATCAATCAATAAAGCCTACTAATGAGATTATGTCTAAATCACATTCAGCCAGTAGATGTTGTTACCTCAGGCAATCTTCCCTTTAGTTACGAAAAATGAATTGCTTTTCTGATAAAGCTAAATAATCTCTCTCTCTCTCTCTCTCTCTCTCTCTCTCTCTCTCTCTCTCTCTCTCTCTCTCTCTCTCTCTCTCTCTCTCTCTCTCTCTGAGCAGCCTCTCTCTAGTAATATATAAGAATTTTCTTAGGAAATACTTTTTTTTTCGAACGTAATCCGAGACGTGATATTAATGCGAAATCAATAAGATCGGTAGAGAGTTTCCTATGCGCGTGGTATGCTAACTATCGTAGAGAAGAATGGCTGAGAGAAATCCTCGGAGATTTCTTAGGAGTTCAGTATCACAGCGGCAAACGTAGATCAAGCTGTATACCTGTCAGATTGCACGATTAAAACATAATAATATAAATTATGATAAAACTGTCTTTCTTTTCACTCTTAAATAATAACAGTAATAGTAGCAGATGGGCTAGATAAAGAAAGGATATAAATTTTTGATAATTTTTTTTTTTTTTTTTTTTTTTTTTTCAAACAAATTATAGTAAAAGGTTTATTTGTTTTGTCATGATTTTGTCATTATTATTTCAAATTATATAATTTATAATTTTATTATTGATTATTTATTTATTTATATATTTTTTGTTTCTATGTGGTTACTTTAAATTATTAATGCTTTAGACGCGACATCAGAAAAAAAAAAAAAAAAATAAAATATTCAACGCGCTGGATCACTGCGCCATAATTACATAGGCTTGGTTCAGCAGAGTGTTTGGACAACAGAGTATTTCTCTGAGTATTGTGTTGGTTCAGTGAACGCTTTCCACTTCACGAAATAGTCGAAGACGTTTCGCAATAAACAGGATGGTGTCTGGACTGCTGATACATGAGAAAGGTCACGTTCATCCACGTTTTTACAAGTTCATGGACCCTTCTGCCGTACCTTTGTTTATAAAATGTCTGTATGGACGTCTGTCTTTCAGTCTGATTACATCCGATTTCTGTTAGTCCAGTGATATCTCTTCTATTTGTGCCTACCTCTAAATCAGTTGGTATATTTGTTGTTTGTGTGTGTGTGTGTGTGTGTGTGTGTGTGTGTGTGTGTTCGTGTGCGCGCGTGTGTGTAAGTACTTATGTATGTATATATGAAGTGTTTCTGTATTTGTATTTGTGTATATATGTATTTTATTTATGTGTGTAAGTACTTAAGTATGTATATGTCAAGTGTTTCTGTATTTGTATTTGTGTATATATGTATTTTTGTGTATGAATGTGTGTTTGTGTGTGTGTGTGAAAATGTATATACATCCGTATTCAGTCTCAATCCGTATTCAGTTGAAAAGTTCAGTAAACTAAAAGTAACAATAACCCTTCTGATTAATTCACACTCACATCCGAACACCTAAATTGTTTCAGAATATATGTTAATGTTGCTGTCTTTCTGTTTATCTGTTTGTGACTGAACATTAGTTATCTGATGCAAAAAAAAAAACAAAAACAGAAACAGAAACAAAAAACGATTGCAGATCGATATTCTATCAATACTGCACGACAGAAACTTTTGCTGAGGCAGTATACACTGTCTGTTATATCCCACACGGGTCTGGGTCACAAGCCGCAAGGTAAACCGACACCCACACTGTCACTTCGCTATCGTTTAGCACAAGCACTTTTACTTATATTATTATACAACACCGTCGAGATAATTCTCTCGCTTTGTGTGCACAAAGGCACTGCAAAGGCGACGACAGCTCCGTCGGGTCGTTGTTGTGTGGAATTCGTCGGATTCGGCGACGCGCTTTGTGGAAAATACGACAAAGATATTTCGTCCGTAATCAATATAACACGACCACGTGTGTATAGGGACAGCGCCGGTTATTTGTCAGTCTTTGTCTATGTCGATAAAGATTATGATGAAACATTGACGGAAAGCTAAATCAGTGCAATTCTGACCTAACTAGACACATTAAAAAGGATAACGAGGAGATGCATTTGGAAGTAATTGCCACCCGTCCGGTCCATTTCCTGTTGTGCAGTGCCAGATCGTTCGCATAGAAGTGCACCGGCGAGTATATGTGTTAAACTGTTACTGCATAAATAATATTAAAATGGAAGACAGAGCTGACGACAGTGTGCGTCCAGAGCTGGAAACGATGAAAATACTGGAAGCCAGAGACGGACAGGCTGATGACGACACGGTCAATTTGAAACCTAAAATTTCTCTCCTCAACGGAATAACGGTAATCGTCGGCAGCATCATTGGATCGGGGATTTTTGTGAGCCCAAAGGGAGTTTTGGAAAACACGGGGAGTGTGGGCATGTCTCTGATAGTGTGGTTCCTGTGTGGAGCCTTTTCCATGGTGGGTTCGTACTGCTACTCCGAGCTGGGCACGATGATCCCGGCCTCCGGGGCTGACTACGCCTATATTATGTTCGCCTTTGGACCGTTCATCGCTTTCCTCAGACTCTGGATCGAGTGCATTATAGTCAGGCCCTGCACCAACGCCATCGTGGCCCTTACCTTTGCTTATTACGTCATAGAGCCGCTTTTCCCTGACTGCGAGCAGCCTGGAATTGCAGTGCGCCTCCTGGCGGCACTGTGTGTTCGTGAGTAATTTGTTCCAGGCCTTGGTCTGTTATAAAATGTACAGAAAAAGATAATTTCATGTTAAGAGTTTACTGGGTTTGAACAAATTTACAACTCGGCCTACTTGTTGGACCACCTTTGTTATTTGGGTCGCCTGTTAGTTACAAGTAGGTGTGTATGTTATTAACTCGTTTTAGTCAATAATCTGCTCTGATGCGAAAACATGCAGTGTAAATTTTATGTAGTTAGTATTTTTAAGAGTTTGTTCAGTTGGTTGTGTTAGCGTAAGCAGAGACTGAATAAGAGATAAATCCTAATTACGTCATTGAATTACAGTCGGGCTGAAGGTTCTTACTACATCACAAAGTTAAACTATATCAGTTGTTTTACTACTTATATCCTGCTTTAATACACTTGTATTATGTTACTTTGTTTCAAATACATGTATAACTAATATTATCTTACATTGTTTCACATATTTACTAATATCATTGTTTCACATACAGGTATAACTAATATTATCTTACATTGTTTCACATATTTACTAATATCATTGTTTCACATACATGTATAACTAATATTATCTTACATTGTTTCACATATTTACTAATATCATTGTTTCACATACATGTATAACTAATATTATCTTACATTGTTTCACATATTTACTAATATCATTGTTTCACATATTTACTAATATCATTGTTTCAAATATTTACTAATATCATTGTTTTCATAAAGTTATTACTTTGTTTTAAGATGTGTAATAACTTTGTAATAAATTCCTGTTTTAGGGTAATATTACTCATTTCGATTTTTATCGTTTTCATTTAAATATTCATTACTATGTCGTCGTCGTCATCGTCATTATCATGATCATCAATACTAGTAGCAGTAGTAGTTTTTTCCAGTGCTATTTTTTTCCGTATCCCGTAGTAGTAATATTAATAGTTGCACAAGAAGTTTTAAAATATCGTTTAATACTCACTGTTATATCATCATCATCATCATCATTATTATTATTATTATTGTTGTTGTTGTTGTAGTTATTATTTCTGTTATTGTTATTATTATTACTATTTTTTTTTTTTTTTTTTTTTTTATTTTATTATTATTTTTTTTTTTTTTTTGCAGTAGCATTTACATTTAATTAACAAGGGTTCTCTTTCCGAATTTATCAGTAAAATGCTAAATAATTAAAACAAGGAATATATGGTTCAATTAAATCATCCTGCTATTAATGGTCTTTAAAACAAGTTACGTTCGGTTTAATTAAATCTAAGTGCTATTAATGTTGTAAGCGGCACGACATGCCGTTATGCACACGCAAACACACGGCATTTTGTGTTTAAAACTAGTCTGTCGTATTAAACTGTGAGCCGCCCAGACGACATTGAACGACATTGGATGTTTCCAGAGCGAGGCGATGAAATGGCTGTAATTAATTATATATGTGACCTTAAATGACTTCTGCTGAGCACGGCCTATTCACCTACATAAATCACGCGTACTCGCCAGTTGTTAACTCTTACATAATGTGGGCTTCAGTTACTGCAGATAATAATTAATTACTGACGTGAAACACTTTTTTTTTTTTTTATATAATAATAATAATAATAATAATAATAATAACAATAATAATAATTTCAACAGTAGAGTGTCCATGATAGTGAAAATATTTTGATTTTCTCTTATATTATTCTCTCTCTCTCTCTCTCTCTCTCTCTCTCTCTCTCTCTCTCTCTCTCTCTCTCTCTCTCTCTCTCTCTCTCACACACACACACACACACACACACACACACACACAAACACGCGCGTTCATATATGTATGTATGTTTCTTTTTCTTAGATGGTTTATTCTCTGCTTTAAAATACCTTTGGCCTGTTACATGTGTGTATATATTATGTAAATTGGACTCATAAACAACTAAAAGTGCAAAGCTAATTGTTGTCTGCCTGTTACCATAGAAGATTTTTGTTTTGTTCATCGACACTCCTTTTTAGAAGTAATGAATGAAAAACCAAATAGTGTGTTTCTGTCTGTCAGTCAGAGAGACAAGAAATATGTGTAAATGCATGTGTACACACACACGCGCGTGCGCAGGGGGAGAGAGGTTTAGAAAAGATAATTATACTTTATATTCTGAATTAACAGAGGCAATGTTTTTTAAACAGGCGTGACGAAAATAAATCTTCGTTCTTTTCTTTGAATGTATTTATTAATGGAAACACAAAATTTTGTTACGAGTGAAAGCTTTATTACTTAGTAAAAGCTTGTAATAAATAGAAACATTCAAAATAAAACAATGTTCTAATTATTAACAGCCCATTTCGTTTATTTTTTTTTTTTTTTTTTTTTTTAAATAATTATTTGTGAAACAATGTTGAACACTATTTTCATTTCCTGAACTAGCAAATGTTCGTATTTTAAAAGCTTCCTTCGTCATTTAATCATTAACTATTTTGTTGACACCAAAAATCAGTCTTCACTGTGTCGTCAAAAAAAAAAAAAAAAAAAAAAAAAATCAGTTCAATGCCCCTGAAGTGTACTATAAGCAATAGATCAGTGGGTTTTACTGTAGCTGTGGAACTATACATTGGTAGGGTGACCTACACACACTGTTAATCTCCAACGTCGTTAAGACGGTTCATGCGTATCATGATGTCAATACTTTATTATTATTATTTTTGTTCAGTCCAAACTCTCTGTGACACAAACAGAACTAATAATAATAATAATAATAATAATAATAATAATAATAATAATAATAATAATAATAATAATAAATTATTAACAAACAAATAAATAAATAAATAAAACCAAGAAATAAACACATTAAAATGCTCTCTCTCTCTCTCTCTCTCTCTCTCTCTCTCTCTCTCTCTCTCTCTCTCTCTCTCTCACACACACACACACACACACACACACACACACACACGTTTTTTTACACACATTTTACGTTTTTATGTCAGCCTGCAAGAAACATGAATATTAACTTTAACCACCAAGCTATAATTGTTACGCTTGTGCTGTTATAATAAACTATTTCTGATTTAATGGTTGAAAATATCACTGCTTACGAATTCCCCGACGGCTGTTTTATAACTGTGCAGCCATTTCTATAAATAGCCTCCACTATAAATAGCCTTCAAACGAAGAAGGGAAAAGTAGCTGCGGGCTACCGAATACAATAATTTTTTTTTTTTTTTAATTTTTTTTTTTTTATATATATATTTTTTTTTTTTTAAATTTAATTTTTAAAATCTATTTCGCTACCTGATACCCGGACGTATTCCGTCTGCTTATCAGTGACGTATGATGCGTGCACCGCTTCTACCCAAATAGACCTAAGTGATGCAACTCGGTGAAATCTACGTTTTGTTTTCCACACCGGCATGTTGTAGTGTAGGCGTTGCTAACGTCAAACCTACCTGATGATGAAATATCCCAGACATTAACGCAACATTCATGTTTGTTTGTGGTGTTAGGAACGCGGCTTTATTAGAAGAGTATTGATTTTATTGTGTCTGTGTCTGTGTGTGTGTGTGTGTTGTTTGTTTGTTTATATGGGTGTAGCCGCCGTTGACAGGCAGTCATTCACTAGAAAACGTTTGTGGCGTTTGTCATTTTTCATTTCTATTTTTTATACTGTTTTATTTATGATTTTTTCTATTGACAAAATTAGGTTTAGGTTTTTTTTTTAAACTGTATTTTGTTACTGACGTTTTATGTTTTATTGTTTATTAAATTTCATTTATCCATTTTTTTTTTTTTTTTTATTATACCATTTTTGCTGTTTTATTTTTTGTTTGCTTGTTTAATTATCATCCTAAATTTCAGTAAAATTACACATGAACTGCAAATAAATATTCAGATCTGTCATAATTAAAAAGTGGAGGTTATTCTTTCAGTTTAATTTTGTATTAAATAATGTTCTGTTTTGATTGTGTGTGGATGTATGAATGTTTGTAGATACTGATGTGCATATGTGTATTTATTTATTTATTTATTTATTTATTTATTTGTTTTCTTATTTTATCTTATCTATCTTTTATTTTATTCATTTTATTTTAATTAAACTTGATATATTTTCCTGGTATTTGTAATCACTTCCAGCAAAATTCCTGGTGCTTATTGATACCACAGGGAAAACTAATAAATAGTGAGTTTGTTCTCTTTATTTCACATTCACTTGTCTGTCAGTCTGTCACACATCATCTTGCCAATAATTGAATTAAGCTGACTGAATTGATTTTAGGTTTTATCCACTCCTTGATTCAGTCTGAACAGCTTGAGCTGATACGTTTTTACGTTATTACTTTGGTCACAGATCAATAAGTGTGTGGGTGCTATAACAATGATATGCTTGATTTATAAAATAAAATAAATAAAATAAATAAATAAATAGAATGATAGATAAAATAAGTAATAAAATAAAATAAAATAAAATAAATAAAAGATGAGAAAAAAATAAAAGATAGATAAGATAAAATTAGAAATTAAATAAATAAATAAATAAATAAATAAATAAATAAAATAAAATAAATGAATAAATAGTTTTAGTGATCTTTTTTACTTTGTTACTTTGATCACTTGTAAATCTGGATCAATGTGTGTGGAAATTTTAAGAATAACATGCCTGCTTGAAAACACGATAACATTTTCAAAATGAGTACAACACGGTTATTTAAATAATATATTAACTGTGTGAAACTTAGTAAAACATAGTTTAATTAAATACTATAACAGTGTGAAAGTTAAGTCCAAATTAGGTTATATTAAAAAATTTAAAATTGATAAAATACGTTTTAAATTATATATTATTATTATTATTATTATCAACATAGTTTAATTAAACAATATTATCGTAATTAGTACAATTTAATTGAATTAAATAAACAGATACGACCACATCATCAAAATACCAGTGACAGAAGAACTTGTTTTATAAAAAGTTCAAATGACAAATAAAATTTCTCATAACTGTATAGTTAAATCATTAAAAACTGTTGAATAAAGTAATGATTGTATATGTGTGTGTGTGTGTGTGTGTGTGTGTGTGTGTGTGTGTGTGTGTGTGTGTGTGTGTGAACATAGGAACACATAGCGGTTTTGATATTTTCTGTTGAACAACTAGCAGAAAGGCAAGTTTTGATATTTTATTATAATGTTTATTACTGAGATTCACAGAGCCAGTGTGTTGAAATATTCAGTTCTGGTTTCACATCAGTCATATATAGCTTAAGTGATAAAATGTCCCAACTTTTCTTTCACATACATTGATTTTTTTCTTTGGAGTGTCCATTAATTATGATTCAGTTGCCGTTGTTTTACCAGCTAGTTTCTGTTTATAAAACATTGCTTGAGGATTCTGTGTCTGTTAGCAACGGAGGCAAAGTGTTGAAATGTTCTTGTATTATGACCATTGATTGAGATTCTATTTCTGTAGCTCTCTGATCATCATCAGTCATCTACTAAAGACATCTCGCTGTCGTGGTTAATTTGGTGTTGTCAAAGTCATGTACAGCTTCAGAGATCAATAACGCTTTTTTCTTTCCCTGTCTCCTCTCTTCCACTGAGAATAACTCACTTACTTCTAAATAATTTCCTGCTATCCTTTGTTTGGTATCTTCTATGAAAGCATTGCCTTCAGAAGAGAATAATTCAATTTAACAGTATAAATCAAGGTAGTTGTTGTAAGAATGTGTGATGCGTTTCAGTTTGGTGGTAAACAAAGGTGTCTTTTTTTATGGGTTTGGGGAATAACGGTGTATTTGTTGTGATTGGTTAAAGATACGTCTGAAATTCAGTTCAGCTAAAAACATAAGAACAAGTTTGTAATGCACAAATGCAGAAACATATAAACACATTTATATGCACATACATACACTTGTGTATATATGTATGTGTGTATGTATGTGTATATATATGTATATGTGCATATAAATATGTACATATATACGTATGTACATACATACATACATACATGCATATATAAAAATAATATAAGATAAACAAATAGCCATATAAACAAATTGTTAAAATCACATTTTATGTTGACCATTCTTAAGAACATAAAAATTCTAGGTCAAAATGTCATTATCCTAAAACGAAGTTCCAGCACTTGAATTGTTTTCCCTTAGGGCTGACAAACAGACTAAAAGCTCTTGTTAAAACTGTATTTCTGATACTAACGTGTGTGTGTCAGTATTATGGGAACGGTGGTGTTAGGGAAAATAAACGGAAACATATAAATAAATAAATGAATACAGAAAAAGGAAACTGAATGATTTTATATTACAGGTCACTCTATAGGTTTACAACATTGGGCCCTTCCCTCATGAAATAGGATTGGCTATGCTTTGTCCATCCCTAAATATATTCCTTTTTTATTTTTTTATTTCTTTCTTTCTTTTCTTTCTTTTTTTCTTTTTTTCTTTTTTTAACTTTATAGTGACAATTTTTTTGTTGTGTTTTTTTTTGTTGTTGTTACAGATACATTATATGCAACAGTGACATTGCTACTGTAATGTATTATGAAGATAAATTATCTTCACGTCATAGAATGACGTTATAATAGAAACTTCCCTGAATTAATTATCTCTAGGCCTATATTCAAAATGTTGTATTACATCCAAGTGTTACATTAACATTAGTAATAAAGAGTAAAAAGAAACTGAAAGAAAAAGAGAAAAAAGAAAGAAGAAGAAAAGAAAGGGGGAAAAAAAATGAAAGAATAATAAACTAAATAAAATAAAACCAAATGAACCATAATAAATTCTTAGGCATTCTGTGATATTTTAATACTTTGTAAAACCTTGTTCTAATAAATAGTAATATTCTGAATAAAACATTGTTCAAAACTAATACTGAGATTTACAGAAAAAAAAGGTTAAACATTGTTTCTTTTATTTACCCCCCCCTCCCGCTGCCATTACTTTGTTGTAATTTGTTTAGCATTCCTACCAGAGTTCATTGTATTGTACGGCCTCAAGATGTTGAAGGGTGTTAGTAATCTGAGGTGTTTTTAATCTTTAATCCAGGTAATTTTATTTATTAGTCACAGGTAGATGAATTTCTTGTCCTGTCTACCTTGTTTTTGTAGGTGGTTTGGGGTTTTTTTTAAATTTTATTTATATATTTTTTTCTTATTTGTCTTAAAACAGTTATGGCTGCTTCATATGTATTGTGTATCAGTTTTCAGAAAACATCATAACAGATGTTGGCAATAATCCATTTTTGACTATTTTGTTAGTATGTGTAATCAGCAGGTATAGGTGTATAGGTTATATTTTGTTAAAATATAATCTGGTATATTGGTTACAAATACATATACCTACGTAGATTATAATAATGTAACAACACACATAAGACATGTATTAATAAAAAGAGATAAACATGTATGTGCCCCCAAAGATTTGAACACACACACACACACACACACACACACACACACACACCAGTATACGAACATAAATACATATATACATACATTTATAACACACCTGAACACACATTCATTCACACAGATACATATGTAACACATCTACATGCACACATATACAAATAACAAATACACAATAATACATACAATAAAATACATAAGGAATATCCAAATAAACAAAACCAATATAAAGCCTGCTCCTTACTCAGTTATTAGAGATAGAATGTTAATTAGATGATTAATTATTCAGTTATCTGTATATAAAACTTCATCAACTGTTTCATATCCATTATTCTGTTACAATTATCAATTATCTCATTAATATTAATTAGAATGTCAATTATCTAATTATCTTCAAATGTCAGGCATACAATTTACTAACTATTCACTCAAAGTAAAAAAAAAAAATAATAATAAAATGAAATAGAAAATTGATCTTAAAGGTCTTCACCAGTACTTGTGTTTCTGTGATAGTGAGTAATATGGGTAATGTGGGTAATGTGAGTAAAGGGGAAAACAGACATAATTATAATTATAATTAGTTGCCAATAGCTAGAGAGTACAGTAAACTTCACTGTTAGTGTTCCTGTTAGTGTAGTTTAATGTAAATGTTTATTTATTTCATTTATTTTTAATTTTAATTTTTTTTGGGGGGGGGAATATTTGTTTATTTTATTTATTTATTTATTTATTTAATTTAATTTAATTTAATTTAATTTAATTTAATTTTATTTAATTTTATTTTGTTATTTATTATTTATTTTTTATTTTTTATTTTTTTATTTTAATTTTAATTTTTTTTTTTTTTTCATATTTAATTTAATCTAACTGTATTGTATTGTATTTTATTTTGTTTTATTTTTTAAGTTAATTTAACTTATTTTGTTTTACAGTTCTTCTCACATTTGTCAACTGTTGGGATGTGAAATGGGCCACTCGAGTACAAGATGTTTTCACTTACGCCAAAGTTGCAGCTCTCATACTCATCATTGTAACTGGATTTGTCCAGATGGGCAGAGGTGAGTGTCTGTCTGTCTGTCTGTACTTTCAACTCTTCTGTTTCTCTGGGATATCATTACGGAGACAAAATAATTTGATATAAGCAATTCATTATTCTAGAAATTTAATCCAAATATTTTCTCTTGATATGCTTTATTGAAATTGGCTTGTAGTATAGCTAAGAAATGTAATTATAATATTTGGTTATGGGCAGAGAATTGATTATTTTAGTAAATTAATGAAGAAATTGTCATTTACTGAACTTTACTGAGACTGACTTAAGCCGTAAAAAACTGGATGTAGATATAAAATTGAATGAAGAAAATATTGTTCATACACTTTACTGAAACTTGACAGATGGTATAAAAACTGTTATTTAGCAGTGTTTGGTTGTACACACTGAGTTGATTTATATTATAAAATCTGTGTTTACAATGTTTGGCTGTGGTCATATTAATATTGAAAACTGTAGTAAATTAACAAAGTAATTTTATTCAGTGAAAATGATGTTTGTTATATGACTGTAATAGTATTATGATTGCTGGATCACAAGATTTGATTAATTCAGCAAATTACCTGAGATGTTTTGTCTCCACATGTTTGTGAAGACACAGTGGGATCTGTGATAGCTTTTAATTATTAATTTTATCTTATGTTATTTTTCAATCACAATATGGCAAGGGCCGTAACTCTGAGTGAAATTATCTATAATGGCACTCTCCATAAACTGGCTTATTTCATCAGTCCAAACAATATGATTTTAAATAGTTCAGTATATGTGTGTGTGTGTGTGTGTGTGTGAACAAGCATTCATACAGATTAAAAATAATTATTAATCTAGATATTTCATTAGTTTGTGAGAAGAATACTTGTAATTTAAAATTCATTTTATATTTTGTCATCATCAAATTAAACAAATGTTTTTTATGTTGTTAATTTTTTTCTATTTTTTTCTTCTTCTTGCCTATTAGGACACCTGGAAGCATTTGACAAACCATTCGCAAACACAGAGACAAACATTGGAACCATATCACTAGCTTTCTACTCTGGGCTGTTTGCTTACAATGGATGGTAAGTTAATATAAACTAGTAACAAGAGATTTGTACCTTATTCCATTATTATATTTAGCTTTGTGTTTGTTTTATTTTTATTTTATTTTATTTTTATTTTTTTTCATTTGGGCAGAAGGAGGATATAAGGAATAAATAATGGAGGTGTGTGTGTGTGTGTGTTTCATGTTTGTGAATGAACACATGCATGTAAGTGTGGGTATGTTGTTCTTTCATGCATGTATACTTACATTGTCTTGAAGGAGGTTACATTGCAAACACCAAAATTATTAGTTAAAAAACATGATGTGAAGCTGCCGTTTTTTTATTTTTGAAACTGCAGATGTGAATGTATCTATTTATAATTTTTAATGACTTTCTTCTTGAATTTAGGAATTACCTGAACTTTGTCATAGAGGAACTGAAGGATCCATACAAGTAAGTAAATACATGACAACATTTAAATCAAGTGAACAGAAATTTCCACAAAATTTATTACATAAAAAGAAAAGAGAATTAAACATCACAGTATCTACTTTTTATATATAAAACTTAATTGTAATTTAAAATGACTATTATTATTATTATTATTATTTATATGTAAATATATAACATAAGTGCCATGTATAACTTGTTTGTTTTAAAACAATAAATGTAAATCAGAATGACTGATTATTTATTAAGAAAAATTTGTTAAGATATAAAATGGGTAAAAACTAAATTCCATTTTAGTTTGATTAATTATAGTAGAAATTAAGGTCTAAAGTTCTTATTTATTTTTTGTTTTTATTAATGTTGTTTATATATTTATTTACTTACTTACTTATTTATTTATTATATTATTTATTTATTTATTTATTTATCTATTTATTTATTTAGGATTATTCTCACCTATTTGTTTATTAATTAATATATTTTTATCTCTCGCTGTTTAGGAACTTACCGAAGGCTATTTGGATTTCTATCGTTCTTGTAACGACCATCTATGTGATGACAAACATCGCTTACTTCTCCATAATCTCAACTGAAGAAATCTTGGGCGGTGCTGCAGTTGCTGTGGTGAGTGAACATGGTGCACGCAAAGTACTTTACAGCATAAAGACATTTAGAAATAGCAATAACAGTCACGTCAGTATTAATACTGGGTTGAAGTTAACAGTTTGGGTTTATATCACATGGTTTTAAAAGTGGAAAGAAATCTAGAAAAGACAGTTATTAATAATGAATAGGATTTTTATTTATTTATTCAAGACTACAAAAATGAAGTAACTGAAAATTACCTTTCTGAATCATCATGGTTACTTTTATTTGTTACTGGAACTTTTAAATTTATTTTATGTTGTTTTCCGTAAATGCTGTTTTTGTCTTCAGATGTTTTCTAAGAGAATGTATGGCTTCATGTGGTGGATCATGCCTGTGTTTGTCTCTCTGTCCACTTTTGGTGGAGTCAATGGCATCCTTTTCACAACCTCAAGGTTTTTATTTCTTTTCTTTTCTTTTGTTTAATTATTTTATTTTATTTTATTGTTTATAAATTTATTTTTTTATTTCATATTTATTTTCTAATTTTTTGTTTGTATTTGTCTTTTAAATACATCTGTTATTAACAATGAATATGTAATAGTAATGTCAATTTAGTAATAATAAAAATATGTTATGTGAATTAAACAACTTTTATATACATTCGCAGGAAACCTTCCTCTAAACAGATACAAATTTATCAGTATAGGTTTCATTAATAATACTGATTTTCTTAATTCTTTTCTCATTCTTTTTTCTTTTCTTTTTCTTAATTTCTTTTTTTTTTTTTTTTTTTTTTTTTTTTCTTGTTTTTTTTTTTTTGAGTACGTCAGAATTCACTTTATGATTTGTAATAAAAGCAGCCATTGTTTTATATGTAAATGTGTTTATTATTATATATAAATGTACCATGCTTTCAGACTGTTCTATGTGGGTGGGAGAGAGGGTCACATGCCCCAGGTGTTGAGTATGGTTCAGATACAGAGAATGACTCCACTGCCAGCCTGTCTGTTCATGGTAAAGTGTTCTTCTTTTCTTGAACTTTTTAACTCGTAGTACAAGCGTTATCAGACAGTTTATGTTTTAGTCAGATTTCGGTGAATTAACTCATTTATAAATTATTTGATCTTTTCTAGTATATTGAATACATATTACAGCTTCATGCTCTAGACACGTTTCCAGGTGTACTGATGTTTCAATAATCAGGGTTACTTGTTGTGTTTTTTTTACTGATGTTTTATCATAATCACAGGGTTACTTGTTATTGGTTTTATTATTTACAGATGTTTTATCACAATCACAGGGTTACTTGTTATTGGTTTTATTATTTACAGATGTTTTATCACAATCACAGGGTTACTTATTATTGGTTTTATTATTTACAAATGTTTTATCACAATTTTATTATTGGTTTTATTATTTACAAATGTTTTATCACAATCACAGGGTTACTTATTATTGGTTTTATTATTTACAAATGTTTTATCACAATCACAGGGTTACTTATTATTGGTTTTATTATTTACAAATGTTTTATCATAATCACAGGGTTACTTATTACTGGTTTTATTATTTACAAATGTTTTATCATAATCACAGGGTTACTTATTACTGGTTTTATTATTTACAAATGTTTTATCATAATCACAGGGTTACTTATTATTGGTTTTATTATTTACAAATGTTTTATCATAATCACAGGGTTACTTATTACTGGTTTTATTATTTACTTATTATTGGTTTTATTATTTACAAATGTTTTTTAATCACAGGGTTACTTATTATTGGTTTTATTATTTACAAATGTTTTATCACAGGGTTACTTATTACTGGTTTTATTATTTACAAATGTTTTATCATAATCACAGGGTTACTTATTATTGGTTTTATTATTTACAAATGTTTTATCACAGGGTTACTTATTATTGGTTTTATTATTTACAAATGTTTTATCACAGGGTTACTTATTACTGGTTTTATTATTTACAAATGTTTTATCACAGGGTCTGTTAACACTGGTGTACCTGACGTCATCAGATATCTATGCTCTGATTAACTATGTCGGATTTGCTACCTGGTTGTCCATTGGTCTGTCAATAGTTGTCCTCCTGTACCTCAGATGGAAGAGACCAAACATGCCAAGACCTATTAAGGTATGAAGTTAAAAAAAAAGAAAAAAACAGCATCAAACAAACTTGTAAATTTTGGGATGATATATTTTAAGTTACGTTTCTCTAGAAGAAATAATGAAAAATCATTTGAACTGTTTATGTGAACATAATATACTTGACTACATACATTATTTAGTTCCACATACATTGATCAGAATTTATGTATTTAATTTAATCATCTTTAGATGGTTTATATAACCACATGTAAATACTTATTACATTCATTTCTTCATCCTCTGTGGATATACATGTGCATGTTTGACTACAGCTGGGAAGTATGAATATGACTTTGTGACAAATGTACATGCAGAAATATATAACTTGTTTCCAAGTTTCTTTATATGTTTGTTTTATTTCATTTTAGTCTTTTAAGTTTATTTGTTTATATTCATTGTCCAGTTGATATGTATCTACGATGTTGACTAATATATTTTTAATGGTTTTAAAGTTATGTAAATCTGTTTTTTGATTGCAGGTAGCTCTTGTGTGGCCAATCTTGTATACTCTGTGCTCTATCTACTTAGTTGTGTTGCCACTCTATGCTAGTCCTGTTGAAACAGGTAAGCTTTTAAATTTACACTTGATTATAACTGACACACTAGCATGCATAAACTAACTAACTCTATCTCTCTCTCTCTCTCTCTCTCTACATACATATCTACATACCAGACAACATCCACATTCCCCTACATTCTGATATTGAAATAATGAAATGAAACATTGTCTTACATATATATATATATATATATACATACATGCAAACGTAAATTCATTAATATATATATATATATATATATATATATATATATACTCACATATACAAATTCTGAATAGAAAAATTGTATGCCTATTTATGATTTATATTTTATACAGAACAAAATCACAGACATAATGCAAAAACAGAATAGATACACCTTCTATAAATTTGGAAAGTTCTTATGAGCCATTAATAATGCATCTTTTAAGTAAAGGGAGATAATCTGTTTCTGGTATTTTATCCATCTACAGCAATTTATTTGTTTAATATGTTGTTTTATGGATTGAATTATTAATATTATACAAAAATATTGTAAAATAATTTTAGTATGGTGTCTTTTATATAAAACAGTTTATGCATTATATTTTCACAGTAGTCAGGAAACAATAAAAAGAAAAATAAATAAATAAATAAACAATAAAAATTACCCCAAAAAATACTCATTTATCATTAAACAAAAATAATAATAATAATAATTTTATATTTTATTTTTCTCTCCTAGGTATTGGTTGTCTGATAATAGCCTCAGGTGTACCTGTATACATAATATTTGTGTATTGGGAAAGCAAACCAAAGGGCTGGTATAACATGCTTGGTAAGTAATCAAAATGTATATTATACTGTTTAACATATGTTACGCTGTATATCTGTTAGTGTGAGAGACATAACAGGTTATGTATGAGATATGCACAAGATAAAACGGATTTTCTACATTAGAAGAAATAGGTCATAATGTAAACATGTTTTTTTTTTTTTTTTTTCAAGATGTAACTTGACATGTGTGAGAGATTATGTCTTAAGGAATAGTATGACAATGAATTTTATGTAAGACATAACAGCCTGCAATCACAACATGATAGACACACCGACAGACAATGTCTATGAAATATTCCAGATCATAAGCATTAATAACATGAAACAGTTTTCTTTTCAACATCTTATGCAAATAATTTGAAATCTATAAATTAATCTAAAAGTTATTTTACTGTTAATATCTTGTTGAAAAGACAAATGAAGAGTTTTAAAAAAACCACAATCTAATTTGGACAGAAATTTCTACTTTATGCAGAAATGGACTCATTATAGTTTTATGTTAATTATTATCACTGTTGTTTTATATATAGTGTTCTGTTTTAAGAAATGTATTTTTCTTTTTTTACAGACAATATTACCATTTTCCTGCAGAGACTTTTACTGGTTGTGCCTGAAGAGAAGAAAACATCTTGATAAATTTGATTAGTAGTCTAAATATACTGACATTCAAAAGAAACACCTTTATCACTTTTAAAATCAAGAAGAAAACATCTTGATAATTTTGAAAATACAGAAGAAAACATCTTGATGATTTTGAAAATACAGAAGAAAACATCTTGATAATTTTGAAAATAAAGTAGAAAACATCTTCATAATTTTGAAAATAAAGAAGAAAACATCTACATAATTTTGATTAGTAGTCTAAATATACAAAAGAAGCACAGCCAGTTCAAGGCATATTACATTTATTTATCTGACATGAATTCCTTGTCAAAAAACAGATAACTATAAGTTGCATCAGAACTTGGCATGTCATTAAAGTGTTTTCTCATTGCAGTCATATGAAGGCATTACAAAAATATTGCATTTAGATCATCATGGTTACACAAATAATGTTGTTTCAGTAGTTAATCATGTGTTTTCTTAAGTAAGCATGGGGTTTATTTTCTGTGTCAGTATAAACTGTAAAATTCTTAACATGACTGATAATAACAACAAGAAAATGTTATTTTCACAGTGGAAAAGAAACATTTTGGCACATATAGCAATATGAAAATTTCTATTTTCATTTTAGTGAAATAATTACAACAGCCCTGACATCACCCATTCATCTTTTTTTTTTCTTTCTGCTAAAGTGTGCATCAGAACATATTTCCATTTTATAAATAATATCATTGCTTGATAGCAAGATGGTCATAACATTGGGATTTAAAACTTCTTCTTTTTTTTGTCATATTCATATTGTCCCGTTTTGATTTGCATATAAAAAAAAAAAATCATAATTTTTTTACTAACAAATCAGGCTCACACCTAGAATATATATATTTTTTTTTTTTTTTGCATATTCAGAATATCCAGCATTGATTCTTTTTTTTCTTTTTTTTGCACCTAAAACATCACAAGTATTCTGCTAATAGCACTGCCTGTGGGAAAGGTTGCTTTGGTCTGGTTCTAAAGTGAACAATCTTAGTTAGTTTTGTCATTTAAGAACAACTCTAACTGTTCTCTGTTGATAGCACTGGCTATTCAGAAAGATTTCTAGGGTCGACATTTCAAAAATAATTTTGACCTACAAATGTTTTTCTGGCTTTTCACATGAAGATAAAAACAGATTTTATTTGTGTAATTTTTGTTGTTGAATTCCGTTATCAATGAATTTGTGGCAGAGAACTTCACATCCAATGATTTCATTGTAACAACCAGACTTTTCTTTTCTTTCCATTGTTTTGCAGTTTAATATTTTATCATTCTATTTTGAGTTAATCTTGACTGATTTATTATACTGTTGTATAGTTTTCTGGGCATTTTTATTTGTTATTTCGATTCTTTCTTAATTAAAAGGGTGCTGTATTCAAGTTACTCGTAAACATTCATAGCAAACACAAATAAACTGATTATAAAATGTGTTGTATTGATTTGTAAATTGTGTTATTGTTTGTTGAGTTTTTAAAAAAATTTTCTTTAGAAATACTGAATGTTTTACAGATGATTTAAAAACTCCATAAAATAATAAAATGTGAACTCTAATTAATGTGATTGTGTTTATTGGTGTGTGTATTTACAGACGTTTAATTTGTGCTAGTAGTTTGTGTGTGAGGTAGAGATTTTTATACTAGGTTTTAAAGAATTTTGTTTTCGTTAATAAGCCAGTTTAAACTAAGTGTTTTATTAAAACACATTCTTATATGTGAAGAAACTCTTTCATATAAATATGTCCATATATAAAATATAGATGAGTGTGTACCAACAAGAGACATGTAAACACAAGAGTGTACATTATACACACATAAATACATGTATACATAATATAGTCAAACAAAACAAGCTGTAAGCATACTATACATGTAAACATATTTGTGTACACAAAAGAAACTAAATCCATCAATGCAAAGACAGATCATTAGTTCAAATAATTATTATAAATCCAAAACCAAAATGTTTTATGTTATATTAATACAATGCTTTATTTTTAGAAAATATTTTACTCATAGTGTGAATTCTTTTCAGTTTTTAAAAAAATTAAAATTTCATTTTAGAATTTCATTTTTTATATATTATATATATATAAATTATTGGTTTCTCGTTTGAGAAGAAAAAAGGATTGTTTGGAGTGTATTATTTTTTTAATATTTTTTTTTTTTACTAAAGACAACAGATATGTGTGATCCATACACATTATATGTAATATATATACATATACATATATATATATATATACTGATATATTGAATATATCCTTAAACATCCATGCTTGTGTATTATTTTGTAACACTGATACAAAATAGATTTTAATTAATGTCATTTTGAAACATGCAGATATTCTAATTCATGTCTGAATGAATGAGAAAATTAATTGCCAAACTATTTACAAACATTAATTCATCAGATTCAGTGGTATTTATTTGAAATAGTGTTATGCATTTTCAATAAAAACACTTATTATCAAGTTGCTATGCTACCAAAGTGTTTATAAATTACACTTCATTCATGACTTTAGTTTAAATCTCTCGGTTGACATCTTAGGATGGGAACATCATAAGCAGAGTGTTGAAGCCAAAACTATTCACAAAGTTTAGTTTAGTTCAGTCATCATTATGTGAGAGGTTAGGTTCATAATGGACAAGATTTTTTTTAAAAATTAGGTTCATTTCATTCAGTACATTGCGTTGAATTATGTATATACATTTCACAGCCAGACAAAAACTTGAACACATCAGAATGTTTTCAGAACACATTAATCAGAACTGTTCACAAAATCTTATTTATTTTATCATACAATACTAATATCCCAGGCATGAGCACTGTGAAATGAATATTTAAGCTTTTATAATACCATTTCAATAAAGCTTGGTTAATTAAAGTTTACAGAAATGCATATTATTAACAGCTAAACCTATTTTAATTAACCAATTTGCCCATTAGTTTTAAATGTTAATATTTCAAGAATGTGTATAGTTAATTGAATGTTACAACCTCCAAGAGCTACAACTGTTAATATTTCACTGCATCAGCTGAACTGCCAATTAATTTTAAACTTGACAATACAATTTCAGAAAGACTTGGTTCATTTTCTCAGTGGACTGTTTAAAATGATATTTAAAAAAAAAAAAGAGCTAGTCAGTTTTATCATCAGTCCATTAATCAAACTGATTTACATTTTATACAGAGTATATATTTACAAAACTCAGGATTTTTCAGCTAAAAGTTGTTCCTTATTTGGTGAATAATTATATTGTTGGACATGAGTGTATCTACTTCAAAACAGAGAGGTTTTTTTTTGTTTTTTATTTTTTATTCTTATTAAATTTAATTATTTCCTGCATGTTTGAAAAATACATGTGAAATACAAACACAGGTTTTATTGTAGAATTTACCAGACAGACTAAAAAATTACTGTGAGAATACATATCATAAAAAATAACTTATTATAGTTGACAACTATATGTATATTACAGAACTTAAAATAAATTTCATATTCATTTCATTGTAAAGAAATTTTTTATTAATGATATTTAATTTGATTCTTCTGTATTTCTGTTGTTGGTTGGTTGAATTTTTTATGGTTTTTGTGTGTTTTGTTGGGATTTTTAATTATTTTTTTAAATCCTCATTTTAATGATGAATAACACAATAACTGTACATATAAAGCAAAAGGACAAAATTTATTTAATAGTGTTTGGTGATTTTTGATAATTATTAAAATCTAATAAGTTCAATTAAATAACTTCTTTTTTTCACATTGACAATGTCAATAATTAAGATGTTAACAAATTTTATAATTCAATAATAGTAATTAAATAATGTAAGTAATTATAATTAGCAAATTTCATAATCTGCTAATTGTAATTAAATAATTTCAAAATTGAAACACTATATTGATTTTTAATAGAATATTGTTGATGATAATATTAATGTTAATGATTTTTATTATTAATTATTATTTTTAATTTTTTTTTATTGTAGATACAGAATCAGTTGTATGTTAATTAATGATGCTGAATAATTACTGTAATTGGAATGACCCAAAATATAAATACTTTTTTTTTTTTAATTAAATTTTTAAATTTTAAAAACAATTTTGTTTTGCATTTATATATATATATATATATATATATATATATTTTTATAACTTTTATAACTTTTTTTTTTTTTTCCATTTATGTCTTGAAGATTTATAACACATCAGTATGGAATTTATAATAAATTAGTTTATTTGTATTCAGAAAGAGATTAATAGTAAAATGTTTGTTGTGAAAGATATTGCTAATAGCAAACTGTTATTAAATGTCAATACTGAAAATAGATTTCTGTTCTGACAAAACTGCAGATTTTGTTAAACATTTAAATGTATTCAAATTGTCAGTTAAGTGTTATTGTCTTGTATAATTATAAAAAAAAAAAAAATGACAGTATAGAGTTGGTTAAATAACTATTTCATTTCTGCAAAATATGTATCATAATTTTTTTTTGCTATTATTTCAAAAACTGGGTATCAAATACAACATTTTTTTTTTATTTTTTTTATTTTTATTTTACTTTGTGATTGGAACATTTTTGGATTTGGGGTTTTAATTCATTTTTTTCGTTTCTGCTGTATAAAAAAAATAATAATAATAAAATAAAATTTCATGTCCATGAGGGTTATAGTAGTTGACATGCTTATATAGATATAAAATGATTTCAAACTCTATTTTGTTGTTAAACCTGTATGCAAAACAAACGGGTCTAATAATGTCTTATACTGTAGTGAAAAAAAAAAATTATTATAATAAAACATTGTCAACTGTCTTTTGTGTCTGTTGCTTTATTTTTTATTTCTTCTTCTTTTTTTATTTTTTAAAATTATTTTTGTTGTTAGTAGTGGCTTCAATGGTGGTGATAGTACTAGTTGAAGTAGCAGCACCAACAGCAGGAGTAATAATTTTAATAGTAGTAGTAGAAGTAGTAGTAAGCAAAACTATTGATAGTTATATTTGAACAATAATAACCATAAAAACAATAAAATTCATCATTTATAAAAACAACTGTAACTAATTCAGTACATATGGAGTGTTGACTTCCTTCTGACCCTTAAATTGCATAAAACATTTAATAACATTCATAAACAGATCTTTCTCTTAAAATACAAAACCTGCCATTCACGTATATTATTATAATCCATTGGTATGAACCTTGTTTCACATTGCTACTGCTTTGCAGTATTTCCTGCTCCAGCCTGGGTTCCATGCATGTTTCAACAAAGACTGTGAAAGGTGTTTCACTGTTTGTGGGAGGGTACGTCCATTCTTGCTAAAAATAATAATAATAATTTTTAAAAAAAGAAGAAGAAAGTAACTCATGGGAAGAATGTAGAAAATTTCCTCACATTATCGCAAGCAACATGTGGAAATGTACATTCTGATTTTTGATATTTGGAATTCATGGTTGATCAGCAAGTAGATAAAATTATATAACAATAAAATGATAAGAATGTTTTAATTACTCTGATTGTGTCACTGTCTGCTGAGATCTTTTTCTGTAAATCATTTTCTTCTTTTCGTTATAAAACTGACCAGTTGGGCTTTTAAGAAATTCACGAAAATATGGTTAGAATGTTTGTAATCATGCCATAACTAGACAATCATTGAAATGTGGCAAAAACATTTAATCACAGTTATGTCTTGTATCGCAACGATGTCGGTAGACTTCAAACGGTAACCGTGAACATAATCGAATTTATTCAGTGGATATCGTTTCTATCGAAATAGAGTTTTATCGTTTATATTTTTGAAATAAAATATTTGTAATAAAAAAAAAAAAAAAAAAAAATTGAAAGTCGTCAGCATTTGCCTCATTTGCCTCAGTGTTGCCCCATTACAACATACACGTAATTTCTTAAACAAAAAAGTAATGATATGATTCATTTTTAATCGGACGACGTAATCAGTCAGAAATTAGGGTAATAATGTAAAAGATATTACTTATTAGTCAAATAATGCCAATCCTATATCTTGTTAGATCTAAACAAGTGTAAACATACATCTTGGTCAACGACTGTAAATGATCAGTGAAATAATACACATTCTTTGAATTTCAGTTTTGACGACAATATAAGTTCTCCCACCTGTTTGGATTTACATCCCAAGCTGTACAGAACCAGACCGCCATCTTTTGTGGTTTCTTCAGTGTAACAAGCATAAATGTATACGTCACAATTTAATTATCATTTACCCAATTATATCAGTTAATGGCTGGATTTTTTTTTCTAAATTAATTATTATTATTATTATTATTATTATTATTATTATTATTATTTCATGAATTAAAAACAAATATTTATTGACCACTCAACATTGTGTTAATACTAGTGTTTTTTAAATATTTCCACAGAATTTTAATACTATAGTGTTAATGTGAGAGAGAATAAAATGTTTTTCCTAGCACCAGATTGAGATTTCGGATTAGCTCAAATGTGAAACTGAGAATCATATTATCTTCTTCCATATATATACAGAAAAATTTAAATTTTAAATATTAAATTATAAATTTATATGAACATGAGTACTAAAAATGTCACAAATTAATCTATTTAATTAGACTGAGTGTTTAGAGTGTTCGTGTAAAGCATGACAAGTAACCATGGTAACGCATTCAGCGTATATGTATGTACGTGTGTGTGTATAGGTAGAGAGATATGTTAAAGAAGATACTTTTGTCTAAATTCAGTACAGAAATCATTAAGAAAGAGTAGAAAAATAAATTTTAAGGAGATGACTTTTAAAAAAAAGTAAATTTTAAAAATTTGTGAAATAGTTGTGAATCAGTGGAAGAAAAACTTAACTCATGATAAGGACAATGTTCCATGTAAACAGATCGCCAAGACAACTAACTCTGCAATAAGGCCTTTTTGTAGGCTATTTAAAAGCAATGAATTTAAAAGGAAAAAAAAAGAAGTATGTAACAGATATTATTTTCTGTTAGTGTTGTTGTTCTTTTATTATTATTATTTTTTTTTTTTTTATATAATTGTTTTTTCTATTATTCTTTTTATTGTTTTATGTTTTTAATTATTTATTAATATTATTATCACCACCATCATCGTCGTCGTCATCATTATCATTATTATTATTACTTAAATTGACAAAGTATATAACATTATTATCAAAATTTAAATACATTTTATTATTATTAGAAGAAAATCTAAGAAACTTTTTTTTTACCTATCATGGGATATATTTTCTCTGTATGCCAGGAGAATACCATCAAATTAAAATCAATGCAAATTAAATATAAATATACCGAACTCTGTTTGTTTCTCAACTAGTGGCGGGCCCAAACATTTTAACATCCTTGGTTGTGTAATCATAAATGAAATACATGTAATTGATGAACTGTATTCGTAATTATTTATAACGGAAGCATGTCACGGCTAGATATATTAATCCTAGTCACTGTTTTAATTGATTGGTTTCAGTTTGCATAGTTCGTGTGTGAGTTTTATACTTCAAGTGAAGTAAATCTATTGTACATGAAAAATTCTTAAATCCTTCGTCATGTTGCTAATGATTTTTGCTTAAAAAAAAAAAATATTACCTTTTCCCCATAAAGTACTATAATATTGCAGATTAATTTTAGAACATATCAGCAGACGAGAGTTTCCCTTACAAATATATCTAGATCCGGACCTAATTGTTTTACCGTTGCTTTGTTTATCTCAAAACACTTCACATCATGTTTTATTTATCACAGCGAAGATGGTTGAGAAAAAAAAAAAAAAAAAAAAAAAGGAGGAAGAAAAATACAACTCAACCTTTTTTAATTTCTATTTATTCTATAAGCAATTTACTTATTATGAAATCAAACCCACATGAAATAGATATATAGTCCAGTTATCTTAAGCCTTATACGTCTGTTTGTATGTGTGTGTATGTGTGTGTGTCTGTGTGTATATATATATATACAGTATATACAATATTGGGGAAAGCGCTGGCGCAGGAGGACAAATCACGGCCTCATGACCCCCTCAGATACCCAGACGAGACTAGAATGTACCGCACCCATTTGCCCGCACTCCATAGGCAGACGTTAACGTTCGGCCAACAAGACAACCTAAAGCAAGGTCGCTCAGTATTCGTATGTATGTATGTATGTATGTATGTATGTATGTATGTATGTATGTATGTATGTATGTATGTATGTATGTATGTATGTATGTATGTATGTGTGTGTGTGTGAATGAATGTGTCCTTGTTGGTGTGTTATGTAACTGTGGATACAGTATTCTGTGCATAATTCTGAGTAACTTATTATCGTCTGTTTTCAGGTTATACTCTTAATTGAAAAAAAAAGTTTTAATGAGTCACAGTATCGTCTTCTGGGAAGACGTACTAACAGCTTTCAGTTCTCACGGTTGTTCTATTCTTGTCATTGCAATAACAAGTATATCTACGATACAATTCCTTTTTGATATTTGTTTATGATGATAATATAAGCCATAACTATATAATGTTTCGGTGTTATCTGACGCGTTGAATATACAAAGCTTTTCGATAACATGTTTAAGTTTACTTAAAACAAATCTGTTGTGTACATAGTCAGAAAAATAAAAATTTAGCACACATATACATTCAGACATATAAGCATGATAACATAATAACATTTTGAATTACTTATATACAAGGCAGAAAGTTTTTGCAGTGAGTATCAATAAAGACAGTTATAGAAACAGCCTTTCATTAAATTCTCTTCTTTGTTTGAAACCAGTTTATTTTCATTAGCTACATTAGTTTTATTGAATGTTGTATCTATTTATTTTTATTTATTTATTTATTTATTTTTGGTTATTGTTGTTGCTCTATTATTATAGCTGTTTTGTTGGTGTTTTTCTTCTTTTTGGTTCTTGCTTTTTCTTTATATGTCTTTATTTTTATATATTTTTAAAAAAATTTAATATTATTACTATGTAGTTTTTTTGTTTTTTTTTTTAATTTTCTTCCGAAGTCTCTCTCTCTCTCTCTCTCTCTCTCTCTCTCTCTCTCTCTCTCTCTCTCTCTCTCTCTCTCTCTCTCTCTCACATATATAAGAACATTTTTTTTAAAATTTCCACTTTTAAAATATACACGTCAATCTAAATCAAATTGATATTTAACTCAGCACTTTCGGTTTTCTCAGCTCATCTTGTTGTATTATTCCAGACCCAGTCTCTTATTTATTTCTTGGTGGTAGTGGGGGTTTGTTTCTTTTGGGTGGGATCTCCGGAGCCGTTGTATTTTTGGGTCCGGTTTCGAGACCTTTTGAAACAACATCAACATCTGACATTCTTACATAGCTGTCATCACCATCATTGGAAGCAGAGGAAGCGATGGAATCGTATCGTCTGACACTACGAGAATAACAGAACATACACTGAACAGATTTAACTTTTATATCGTTTAAAAAATTCAGATATTTTTCAGTGATTTTAGTTAGTATGTGTGTTTAGTAAAAGAAAACGAATGTAGATATAAAATTCGTTAGTGTTTGTAATGTTTTTGCAGATTTCTTTCAAATATTACTTTCTCAGTCTGTCAGTCTATTTATCGGATTCTCCGTCCCTCTATCCATCTATCTATCTTGTCTCTCTCTCATTCTCTCTGCATCTAACACTCATTCTATTTCTATCTCTATCTCTCTATCTACCTACCTATCTTTTTCTATCTACATATCTATCTGTCTATATCTCTCTTTCTGTCGTTTTTCTTTTCTTTTTTCCCTTTTCTTTTTTTTTTTCCTTTTCTTTTTCTTTTTATATCCCATCTCATCTCTTCCTATTTTGTTTCCCTTCCTCTTATATACCTTTTTTCTATAGTCATTGTTCCTGGCCCTTTTAAAGCTGTATATTAATTCTGATTTTATAATTTTTTTGTTCTGTTTAAAAAAAACCAATTCATGTGTAAGATAATTCACCTCTTTTCTAATGAAGATTCTAAATGAGTGATGATGTCATCCATACTTGGTCGTTGTTCCCTCACGACGTTCCAGCACTTGGTGAGCAGTACATACAGCTGTGTGCTGCACTTAGACGGCTTTGGGAAATACTTCTCCAGGTTTTGACTCGTCAGTGTATAGTACCTCTAAACGTAAACATTTTCATAATCAACAGTTCTAGCTCAAACTATTTTCTATACAACGCTAATAATTTTAAAACTGATTTGTGCGTGTTATCATAGCTGTCTGTTTGACTGTCTGTCTCTGAGTATGTAGTGTGTGTGTGTTTGTATGTTTGTATTTGTGTGTGTGTGTGTTTGTATGTTTGTATTTGTGTGTTGTGTGTGTGTGTGTGTGTGTGTGTGTGTGTGTATTGATAATACGTATGTGGTGATGAATGCTCACATCTTCCTGTGGCAACGCATCAAAGGTACTCATTGGCAGACTTCCTGGTTCACTGAGATATCTAAACGCTTCCCAGACAATCAGAGCAAAACTGAAGACATCACTCTGTGTTGAGTAGATGGCGTTCTTGATCACTTCTGGAGCTGACCTAATCAAAATCACACAAAGAAAAGTTACATCGTTTGTTAAAAGGAAACAAAAAGACGAACCAGAGATTAATACAAACATTAATATTAAGACAATCAAAAGACGGAAAGACAGACATGCACTTATGTGATAATAAGACGCGGATAATATTGCAGAAAGAAGCTTCTTGACAATGATTATAAATATTTACGTGAAATGACTTCGTAACTTGCCTTTTCAGTGATCTGTTGCCAAGCAGTTCAGGGAGTTTAACCCACGACTGTCTTTGGTTATTTTCACCTTGTGGTAGTTGGGCCATTCGAGTCAGCTGGGTAAACCACACCTAAACCAGTTTGTAAGTTTTAAAGTATTTCAGTTATTATTGGTTTTATAATAGCGTTTCTTGGAAACAAAGCACCAGTTTCTTATGAAGTCATCTTTCTTTATTAAGTTTGTTAATTCATTACTGAAATAAGTTTTAAGGATTACTAAGCCTACAGTAAAATTAAGAAAATATTATTAAATTCATTCATAATGAGATATTATTATTTTTAATAAACAGATTTTACAGTCATTATGAAAACAGAAATTTTCTCTTGTTACCGGAACGAATTATTTTGTGTGTATGTTAAATGAATAAATTAATTTCAGTTTCTTACAACAGAGAAATGATATGGATATGTTACAACAAATTTAATTTGCATATGTTACCCATAATTAACACGTGTAACATAAAAGACCAAATTAATATTCATATATTCAAAACAATATTTTATAGTGAAAATTTTAATTAGTTTGAGTAGATGACATGGATAATCAAATTGTTGTTTTGTAAATACTACCTTTCTCTCGCTCAAGGGGTGCACTGCACGCTGAACTAAGATGTTTGAAATCATAAGCTCTCCGTGGATCCAGCCTTTGTTGTGAAGATCGCGAAGGTTAACAGCAGCAGTCTTTAAATCCTGTATATATTCTTCTTCCTCATCATTGTATTTCCGAGTCACTAAGACTTCATCCAGATACACATACCCATGAGTCTGTTTAGCTAACGAGATTTCCTAAAATTAGATAATAATACCCATCAGAAGATTTGCAAAAAGCCCTAGATACCTGTTTAAGAGTGCATGTAATACGAGTCACAAGTTGGAATATAGAATAAAAACAAATATTGTAAAATCGCAAAAACAATCTTCCTCTTCATCGCCATTTTATAACTGCTGATTATCTTTTGATGTAAGATCCTCAGTTTATATGAAGACTGTTATTTTTAGTCATGATATAACATATTTAAAATTTGTCCTGTTTGTGATTGCGGCAACGATGGCTACCAGAGAAAATCACAGAGGTCTTACTCCAGTCAGAGTTTTCTAAAATCAAATTACAGGCAAACTGTCCACAAAGAGTAAGGAAGGACATGCACCATACATCTTTAAGTTAAGATTATTTGGTATAAACACAGAGATAAATACAAAGGAAATTTTGCCATCAACATGCTACGTGCAGTTCTCTGTGATTAATAACCAGTTTTGTTATTGTTGGGGTGTTTGTTTGTTTGTTTTTTTGTTTGCAGTTGTTATTGTTGTTGCTTTAGAAGAGAACAAACACTGTTTTTTTCAAACGATCACGAGGAACAGGTTACAGTGGAAAATAACCCAGTAGGAGAACTGACAAAGACTAATCCTACGACGCCAGTCATAAAGAAATTATTATTATTTCTTTTATTTCAGGTAGACTAAATCATTCCAGTTCCCTACTTAGAACAACTAACCAGTATTTTTTCATGATCTGTGCTGCATATTTTCAGATTTGGTGGAATCCCTGGAAGGTCCTTTTCATTTATCAAAGACCAAACCTGAGTAGGAGAATCGGATGAAATAACTTCTTGTATGATAATCGAATCCTAAAATGTGTGAAAGAAAAATAAGGAATATTTAATATTTAATAATCTCTCATTGAATGAATGGATGATTGAATGAACTGATGATTGATTGGATGATTGATTAGAATGAATAGTTTGATGGATGGATGAATGGATGATTGAATGAACTTATGATTGATTGGATGATTGATTAGACGATTGATGGGTCAACTGATTGACTGACTCACAGACTGACCGACTGACGTTTTATATTAAAGGTTATCATCTATCAAAAAACAGTTCCGATAGTTTGCAATGTTTTGTAACGTTGCATCTACATCACTGGAAATAATACATACCTGGTCAAAAATGAACGAAGGTCGTCTGACCAGTCCAGCTGAAAATCCTTTTCCGCTGTCCACTGAGTCTGTGCTCCCCCCTGGTGAGGTACACGGAGACGGCATGACTGAAATTAAATACTGAAACTTTATGAAGTATACTTTGTAAAATAACAAAAAAATAAAAATAAAAAAATTAATCAATCAATCACTCAGATGCTATTACAATTACTAAAACTGTAATAAAAATATTGCATATTTACAAACTACTATTATTACTACTACCTTCGTTACTGCTATCGCTACAACTGTTAGTATTACTTTTACTATTACTATTATTATCAGCACTACTACTACTAGTACTAATACTGTTATCAAATTAATTAATAAAATCGCTATTTTCAATAATGATGATAATAATAATGATGATAATAATAATAATAACAATAACAACAACAAATTATATTTGTGTGGCGCGCGTGTGTATGTAAATATATATATATTATACGGACATTAGGGCACTAAGTGATGAATGAATTTTTTAAATGTGCAAACACATTATGAAGCAGTGAAGATTTGATGCATATTGTGTCTCAGTGCTTGCTGGTGGAAAAAAGAGACTATTTTAACTGAATAATAAAAAACAAAATAGTGCTAAAGAAGCAATGCATATGTCATACAGTGATGAAATTTGTTAAATAAAACAACTGGGAAAGAACCTTTTTAACCCGTGAACTCAATGAGCACAATATTTATAAAAACTGATAATAAAAATGTAAGTAACATTTACATTCTCGCACACAGTCATAAACATTTAGTACAGATAAGGAGAGGGGCGGAGGTAAAAGGATATTCAACACATTCAAAAGCTTACCCGCCGAAATTGGAATTCCCTAGAACAATACAAGGTAATAAATAACTACAGTCAAACCTTTGTTAAAAGTGAACAGCTATTGATCTAAGTTAAAAAAAAAAAAAAAAAAAAAAAAAGTTTGGTTGGGAAGGGTGATGGCTTTTCCTGAGGTTTTATATTTAAATACTTGATAAATCCAAGGACCCGCAGAATTAGTTCGGTTTTGCGAGGGTCCGGTTTTGCGAATTTTCACTGTATTGTTATTTTACTTATGAGATTTATCTGACGTTTTAAAATTATGTGTATTAACACAGAACCAGACTGCATTAACAATTAAAACAAGAAATATATATTATGCTAAAATGAATGACATCGATGTTTTAAGAGATTATGACTGTGAAAATAGTTAAAAAAAAAAAAAAAAAAAAAAAAAAAAAAAAAACATTTACCAGAAAGAAATAAGCAATTGTATATCATATCAGAGTGCTAACATTATTTACAAAAGTTAACAAAAAATTACTCTTTTAAATTCTGTGGCTGGTGTTCTTTCAGTTTTCAAATTAGGAAATTGTCGTTGAGCCTCGGCGAGAATCCTCACGCTGGAACTGCTCTCATTGGATGCTGCACAGGTAAAACATGTAAATATATTTAATAAGTGATATATCCGAATTATCTGTAATGAACGAAATAACGTACATATACATTGGCTTGATATTATTTCACAATTTGGTAAAGACTTTCGGAGTATCTCTCTCTCTCTCTCTCTCTCTCTCTCTCTCTCTCTCTCTCTCTCTCTCTCTCTCACACACACACACACACACACACACATGCACGCACATATACACATGCACATGCACGCACATATACACATGCACATGCACGCACATATACACATGCACACACACACACACACACACGTACACATACACAAACATATTCACAACACACATATAACTAGAGAGAAAGAAAACGAGAAATAACATATTTTTAAATAACCACTCACACACAGAAATTCTCTCTCGTGTGCTTTTTGCTCGAATTCTGTCTCGATTTCCCTTTCTGCATGTGTATATTTTTAAATTCAGTGTTTATTTATTTATCCTTTCATTTATTCAGATATTTACACAAATTTGTTCATTCGTTCAGTCCGTTTCTCGATGGTTCTTTTTGAGTGAGTTTTCGTGTTTTATTTTAATTAATTATTTACATGTAATTTAGCACAGTTATTTATTTTACAGTCGTTGTTTTACAACTTGCCTCTTCGTGTTCTTATGTCTTCTCTTAAAACAGATTTAATCTCCTCGATGGAGGGTCGATTTTTCACCTCGGGCTCGGTACATTGGCATATCAGCTGAAACAGTTCAGCACTGATGCACGGTTCATGGCACAGGGGCGTGGTCTTTCCAGTTATCTGATTTCAAATTATATGTTATATGTCGATTAGTCAGCGAAATTAATAGAAGTCAGAGTTACAATTATTATTTAATTTTTTATTTGTGCTTTGTTGTACATGATTATCTCTCTCTCTCTCTCTCTCTCTCTCTCTCTCTCTCTCTCTCTCTCTCTCTCTCTCTCTCTCTCTCTCTCTCTCTCTCTGTTTTGTTTTGTTCTGAAAATGTATTTTTTAGGTTTTCGTTGTTAATTTATTTTATTATTATTATTTTAATTGTATCTGGATGGTTCTGTTGAGAGAGATTTGGTGTTTTATTAATTACAGATTTATACATACATACATTCAAACACATACAGAAGGGTATTTAGGTTTTAGGTTAATAATATTCTGTATTTCATTTATATTTATTTATTTATTTATTTATTTATTATTATTATTATTATTATTATTATTATTATTATTATTATTATTATTATTATTATTATTATTATTATCTTAATAATATTTTACATACGAGCTGTACCACTTCGGTGTCATCTTTGCCTTGATTATCTGAATATGGAAGACAACCGTGAGTGATGATTTCATAGATCATGTGACCAAACATCCAGATATCTGATTGGGTGGAGAAACAACGTTTCGTTAGAGATTCAGGAGCCGACCATCTTGTTGGAATACCATTGCATTCTGGTTCTAAATGTAGAATAAGACGAAAACTGAATAGGAATAACTTTAAAAATTCGAAAAATCAGCATTTTAATATCGTATAATCATGTTACATGGATTATTTTTAGCATTTAAGTTTACATCTTTTCGTTTTTATTACAATGGTAACTAAAAGTAACTATATTAACGTTTTTTCACCTTTTAATGTTTTTAAACATAGTAATTAAAATGATGTAAATAAACTTTTAAAGAAGCTAGGGGTGTGTGTGAGAAAAACCCACAAAAACATACCAATAACTGGTGCTGCATTATGCTGACTCCGAGCAAGATGAAATCGAGCCAACTTAGCTGTGGAACCATCCACAAACACACTGTGAGCTGTCAGATCTCTGTGAACAATTTTGTTCTTGTGAACGTACTCCAAAGCATTCAGAACATCGACAAGAAACGATTTCAGAGTCTCGACTGAAAACCAGTCTCGATCAATGCTACGGTGAACGAGAACGTTCTGCAGACAGTTCTCAGTGTAATCCTCCGTAATGTAGAACCGAGGAAGCAGTGTTGTCCAGTGATAGCCCAGAAGCTGCACAATGTTTCTGTGGCCAGAGATGATCCGCAAGAAAGATATGTCGTTTTCGTGAGGCGTGAGGCGGCCGTGTGAATCGGGCCCGTCTTTGTGTTCGTTAGCTGGAAGTATCTGAAAGTGGATCAGGCCGTGGTTCTTTGAAAATAGCAAACTGAAAATCTCCCAGCCGTCGGGATGCTCGTTCTTTATCCGTGATCCTTTCGTGCTTGGCAGAACACAGTGCGACAGAAGAGACTGAGCAGCCGAAAGGTTGGCCTGGATTATTTTTTCACTAAAACATTCCTTGTCCACGAACAGATCAACAACGGTGCCCTTTATGTGACTACTTCTGTGAAAGAGCAACTGCTCGATGTCATTAAAGGTTTTCTGTGATTTCAGCGTGCACACAATTGTCTTAAGTGTCCGTGCGGCGGTCTCTGCACGATCTTTGTTTTGTATTCGGTCTAAAATAATTATATAAAATCTTTTAAACATACTGCTAGGCTTTTATTTCTCTCTGTTCCTCTTTCTTTCTATCTCTGTTTCTTTATTTTTATTTATCTATATATCGCTCTGTCTGTATCTATTTTTATTTATCTACCTTCCTCTGTGTCTATATATATACACCGTTCTTGTTATCTGTCTGGCTTCTCTTTAAATATATCTTTCTTTACTTTCAAAAACACACACATTTTGCAAAATAAACTACAATAAAATATATATATATATATATAAGTATATTCTACTAAATGAATTTGAAATTTTTGATATTTACCAAAAAGAAATCTCAGTAAGGAAGTAAAACTGTTCATGATGAAAGTGGACGACAGGCTGCCCCATTTCGCTGATTTTGCAGATGAAGCTGAGAAAGAAAGTCGGCGTTGGGTCGCCAGTCTCTGAACCATTGTCGGAAGACAAGCAAACAGCTCGCTTGTTGGCTCTTGATATATCTGCAGTATATAAACACATTATTAATAAAAGAAAAAGAAAGAAGAATAAAGGAAAGATGTTTCTACTTATATGCATTTTACTCTGAACAAAAGACGTTTCTTTTAAATGACGCAAATTACATTTTACTACAAAAGAAAAAACAAATGATACTGAAAAGTATAGTACACAAATCAGCATGGATATGAACTTTTTATTATAAAAATTTGTTTTTTGTTTATAATCTCGCCTCACCTTTTTCTGATTATGATTATTATTATATATTTTATATTTTATTTATTTATCTTTTTTCGTGAATCTCAAGACAGATTCTAAAGAAATTTTTGTGAAAGAATCAAAATCGTATGTGGCATTTAGAATGTTATTTAAATGATAATAAATAAAGTGATGATTTTGATGATGATTATCATGGCAATGACAGTATGTTAGTGTTAACAATAATACAGTTAACAACAACAACAACAACAGAAGTAACAACAATTATCATTGCTAAAATATAACTATAACATTTACCTCTTGTAAAATCCATATAAGAGCCGCGTGGAAGATTTTCGGTTTCACAGACGACAGAGCTTTAACGTTGGCAGTCTTGCAGGCCTGCACGGCCTCTGCCACCTGACAACATTTGATCTTTTCGAAAGCCTTTACGGTGTCTATCGTCGTCCTCCGATCCTGCACGACATACTCGTTGTGTTTTCTGCTGTCGTGGTAACTTTTCATGATGACGCCCAGAACTGTCAGGTACAGCTGTTCGAGTTCTCTGTACTCTGCGTCGTCCAGTTCGGAAGTCGGGCACTTCTGTTTAAGAATCTTCATCAGGTTCACTTCAATCAAACGAAGGATGTAGTCGTTCTCCGCGCTCGCTTGGTTTTTCAGGATCAGCATCAGGGCCAGTTCTCTCGCCCTCCGATGGATGAAACCGCAAGAGTCCGGGCAGTGAAGAAACATGACGATGGACAACGTGGCCTGGACGTCCCCTTTCACCAGGAGGTTGGGCAGAGCCTCCAGCTCGATGTATCGCTCGGTGTGCTTCTGCTGGTCACCTCTGTACAGTTCCGATGTCGTGGCGATTCGGAAACAGTCTTCGTAAGATGAGTCTGCGATGAAAGGCAACGCAAAATTGATTATTATTGTGACTGTACACGTTTTAATGACGCAATATCTAAAGATGGCGATGAATGGCTGGTATTTTATGACTGATAAATATTGTTGTAAAACTGACACATGTTATGAACTGTTGTTATCAATCTAAAGTTATTATGTAAAGACAATAGAAAAAGAAAATAATAATAATAACATCAACTACATAATTCTAAATACCGAGTGTTTTTTGTTATCCTTCAGTACGTACAAACCCATCACACATATTAGTTGTTGTTTTTTTTAACTAATTACACCTGTAACTATTTATCTACTTACATGTGTACAGTCTGTGAGGTTCCCATGTTGTAAGGCTTTTCAGGACTGCCGGTCCGCTGTCCCTTTTACCAGTCACATCAGGAAGAACCGTGAATTCGAGTTCGTATTCTGACCGACGGTCTTCCATGGTCAGAAAATTTGGTCTGAATTTAAAATAAATTATGTTAATGAATCCAAAAGAAGGCGAATATATAAACATATAAATGCATGCATAAATCAATAAATAAATAAATAAATAAATAAATAAATACATTCATACGTACATACAAACACAGACATATATACATACAAACACATCAACAAATACATGCATACTTACACACATATGCACACATACAAACATTTATAGGCTTTTACTTACTCTTTCTAAAGACTTTACTGCTGTTCACCTTTGTACTAATAAGCTAGGTAAATGGATCTACTAAAGGCTAAAAAACTTATTAATATAGCTTTTAGTTATGGGCTAACACAGACAATATTCGACCAATCACATGCATACATTATCCAGGAAGATACAGCGATTATAATATAATTACAACGGTATGCTATCGAAAATAAATTAAGGAACACTGATTTAAAGTTTTCATATAATTTAGCAGTAGTTAAAAGATAATAATTGTTTTAGAGAAGAGTAAGAAGGTGCCGACATGAATTCCGAACAGAACCAAGTCAATAAATGTAATATACAGATACCTGATACACTGGATTATATATTCAAAACATCATGAAAGGAAAGATTTTTTTTTTTTTTTTTTTTTTTTTTTGAATCTGTTTACCTCACGAATAATTTAGGGGACGTAGTTATCAGAGATACTTTATCGTTTTTCATTGGGTAACTAAGTTGTATGTACAGGACACGACTTCCTTAAATATTAATCTTTGAACTGCTGTAGTCTGTTTGTTTAGGAAATATTTGTAATAATATGATTACTAACTCCTTAACAATGGATTAAAAAAACCAAAAAAAAAAAAACGTGGACGTCATTTCTAACAATAGCATTATAATATCCAACTCTCCATCATCAATAATTATTTATTTAAATTAAAATTTTCAGCTTAGTCTACAATAACAACAATAATAATATGTCATGTTTTACGTTTTGGATTTGTAAACACGATCTTTATTTACCGTCAAGGGCAAAATTTAGTATAAACAATAAACATAATGAAACTCATTACACTTTCATGGGCCGAAACTAGACTCTTTTTGAAATGAGGCAAAAACACTTAATCGCTGATCGGAACGGGGCAAACAAAAATTGGGAGTGAGGTCTTTGGGGCCGAATTCATTCAGTGGGTATCGTTTCTCTCGGAATAGAGATTCGTATTTTATATTTTTAAGAAGAGAAGAAAAATCATCAAGTTCGGTATGAGGCATTTGCCTCTTTTGCCTGAGTGTAGTTACGGCATGACTTTAAAAAAAAAAAAAAAAAAAAAAAAACCAGCTTGGATAAATAAACATTGGTAAAAACCTGCAACGTGACAACTAACAGAAACAGTGAGTTTATAATTTGGTGTATAATTGTCACAGGACAAAATTTGATACATTAATCTTGGATAAATAAACACTGGTTAAAACCTGTAACAATTAATAGAAACAGACAATTGATAATCCCATCTGTCAACACAAAAAGCAAACAAATATGTAATTAGCATGTCATTGACTTTATGAGAATAAACTGTACGATTACGGTACAGAGAAGATTACAGATATATAATAACAAAATTAAAATTAAAATGCACATATGTGGAAGTTTAAAACGTAAACTATTATGGCCCAAAGAAATAGTAACAATTAAGCATATAACAAATGTATATATGTGTGTGTGTGTGTGTGTGTGTGTGTGTGTGTCTCTCTCTCTCTCTCTCTCTCTCTCTCTCTCTCTCTCTCTCTCTCTCTCTCTCTCTCTCTCTCTCTGTATATGTATGTATATATATATATATATATATATATATATCTTAGTCCAGCTTTTATTACAACTAAATAAAGCTTAATGTAAATTACACGTCAGCAATATTGATCAGATATCGTGCTTCAAAATAAAATCATCTTCCTCCTTTCAGTTCAGATAAAATACAGGATGTTACGGATAAGCAGATGTGTACTTTGGACTGTAAGTAAATGAACTCGGGTATAATGGTGTTTTATCTGGAAGAAGGAAGTGTTTTATTAACGACACAAATTCAACACATTTTTAATCTGGCATCTTAAATGTGTTTATAAACGTAATGCTGTCACGCGATTAATTTCTGTTTATGATTATTATTATTATTACTACTACTGCTACTATTACTATTATTTATTTATTTATTTATTTATTTATTTATTTATTGATGTTTTTATATTTTTATTTATTTGAAGCAAGGGATCTTTTACATGCATCTACAAAATTTAGCGCAGTCTTTGATAAACCAGTTACAGCTTATTAACAGTTATTACCATCATTCATTTTACATTTTATTTTTTTATTATTTTATTTTATTATATTTTTATTACATTATCTTCTTCTTTTTAAAGTAGCAAAATATAGTGCTGTATTCTCAGTAATAAAAAAAATTTAAAAGAAGAAAAAAGAAAGGAAATATTATAAAATTAAATATTTTTGATACCACATGAAATAAAAAACAAATACACCATTATCCATTTAATAATCTTTATTAAAATATATGATTAGACAAATCTATAAAATGTTAGGTTGCATATGTCAATAAATAAAAGTAATTAAATAAATAATATTTATCATTATTTCATTTATCTACAGAATATAAAACATACTAAAATTTAGTTCTTTGTCAATAAACAGTTTACTAAAAGGGTATCACAGTTGTTTTTTGTATAAAATTTGTTTATTACATTAATAAATAACTGTAAATGAAGATAAAACAAAAATACATATGTACACACATATACATATAAATACACATAAATATGCATATATGCATATATATATATACATCCATTCAAACAAACAACCAAACACACATATATACAAACACACGTACACCCAGACACACACACATACACATAAACACATGCACATGTATACACACACTCATATACTGACAAGTATATATGAATTTAAATATATAATGATGACATAGGCAAACACTAAGAGAACAAATATTATATTTACTATGATTCACATCTATAAAATTTATCTAAACATGAAGATACACTGCCAGTTATTTATCTGTGTGTGTACACACATACACACACAGTATAAATTATCATTTACAGATATACAGATATAGATATAAATATTTGACATTGTATCTTTGTATTTAGATTCTTATTTACATAATCACTACAAAATTGTCAAACTATATTCATAATTGTATATATTTCCATCAAAAAATTAAAAAATAATTTTATAAAATTTTATATTATAAGGTTTTGAAATTTTTTATCAAGTGTTTACCTTTATACAAATTAAATAAAAATTTAAAAACAATTTATATATATTTGATGAAAGCATTATATATAGTAAGGAAATTATTTGATAAAATATTCTAGTATATAATTATCACTATTTTATCAAAACAAAAATATTTTTAAAAATATCTAATCTTTTCATATTTCAGATAAGGTTAGATATTTTATCTCTAATCTTTTTTTGTTGTTTTTGTTTTTTATTATCATATTTAATTATCAACAACAATAAACTAAGCATTTAATATTTTTAATTTATTTATTTATTTTAAATTTTCAACTTTCTTATTTTTTAAATTGTTTTCCTGATAAGTTATATACCATATGCAAGATAGAATTATTTTTTTTTTTTTTTTTTTAAATTGCTTATATTTTAGTACACAAATGTGTTATTTTCAGTACAAAATAAGAAATATGTTTGTTTTTAAAAAAAACCCATCTTTAAGCAATCATAAAAAAAAGGCTTTTCATAATTATAATTAACATGATTACAAAAATAACATTTACTAAAAAAATAAATAACAAATAAATGAAAACAAAAAGGTCTGTTAATTTTATTCATGATATTTCTGGCCAATAAAACCCCATCAATTATAACTGTTTCATGATTACTTAATATTTCCCAAAGGGGAAAATAAATATTAAAATATATTAAAATTCACTTATTATAGGTACAAGTTAATCTTTTAATAAAAGCTATTCTATATATTTTATTTTTGCTGTCTTTTTTATGAATTATTATTCAAAACTCTAATATCCATTTTTTTCTTTTTTTAATGCCATGAAAAATATAATAGTGAAAAAAAAAATAATAATATTCTACAAATTTTGATTTCTAAAGAGATACTTTTTACTGCTGATATCAATCAGTTTAAATATTAAAATGAAAATTATTCTGAAATAAAAAACTGGTGAATTTCACTAGATCAGAATATTAACAAGGGAATGGCTTCATGTGATAGTGGGTTTTTTTTCTTTATCTATTTAGCTACAGTTTAGAAGTCATCATCTTGATGAACTGGTTCATCTTCAAAAGCTCTTTTTGCTTTCAGCAGATTTTTCTTCTTCTTCTTTTTACCATGCTTCACTTCACCATCATTATCATAACCTGTTTGTAGTGACACTGTCCCATCAAGATTTGTGTTAGCCCTCATCAGCTCTGTTCAGTAAGTAAAAATAAGGTAATGAAGATGAAATTTAAAGTGACTGCATCAAAGGAAAAGTAACGGAAAATACAAAACAATAAATTATAATGAAAGAAATATAAAGCAACAATAACTAACATAAAGGAATTTAAAATAATACAAAAATATAATAAAATAAAATAAAAACAAAACAAAACAAAACAAAACAAAACAAAAAAAAAAACAAAAAAAAATAAATAAAAAAAATAAATAAATAAATAAATAAATAAATGAATAAATGAAAATTAATATTATTAAAAAGAACCCCAAAAACAACACTAAGGAATATAATTTAAAAAAAAAAAAATTACAAATAAATAAATAAAATTAAATAAAAATTAAAATAAAATGAAATAAAATAAAATAAAATAAAAACAAAACAGAAATGATGACAAATAAAGAAAAAATTCTTACCCAGTGGTTCATCATCATTTCCATAATCATAATCTTCACTGAGTGATGTTTTGGCATGTTGTACCTCTTTCTGCAAATCCTTGGCCAATTTTTTAGCTGCTTTATCACTACCTCCAGTTTCTGTAACAGAAAAATTTATTTTACATCTTAACAATGGTGATACAAAATACATTTAGAATAAAGAAATATTTCTTTAAATCTTTATCTTAATGCAAAAAGTTAATAAATTTGTACAATAATTTGCTTAAACAAACAGTTAAGCAAATAAAAATATACATATACAAACCAATTAAAAAAAAGAATATTAAAAAAACAAATAATAATACACCAACTAGTTTTAATAATGAACATTATCATTAAACCAAATACTGATAACACACAATAAATAATAAATATAAGCACCATGTAAAAACATGTTAAAGTTGAGAAATATCTCATAAAATATTCAGTTTGAACAAAAGTTTGCAGCATTTAGACTAGCTTATCACAGAGAAAGATGGTAAGTTCTGGTAGGATGGAATCATGAATCTACTTCAAAGATGGCAAAAGGTAGTGGAACAAACTGGCACATGTGTTGTTGAATACCTAAATACTGTCTTTGAATTTGACTTAAAAAGTGCTATGAATTTTTGTTCCAACCCAGTATCTAAGTGAAGATAATTAATTTACCTGTTACAGCAGATTCAACTGCTTCATGAAGTTCATCTTTTGATAAATTGCTCAATGCAGCTAGTTTTGTTAACAGTTCTTGTTTTTCTTCCTGTTGGCAAAATAAATATATATATTTATACAATTTTATATATTACTTTATATATATACACATACAAAACTTTGATAAAATTTTCAAATAAACACAAACAACCAGATCAACTGCACATATTCTGTCTTTATTTTACTTGAGTCATGTCATTTGTTGACTGGAAAAGGAAACAGTCACATGTAAGCGCTGTATGCATCTTTTACACATCTTATTCAGGTCTAACTTTCTTCAGATAAAAGCATGTTACTTATCATTTTTTTAAATCACTGTTAAAAAACACAGAATGCGTTATACACACACCTCCAGTGCATTCTGTAGATCAATCTCAAGCTGTGTGTTGAGTTCCTCTCTACATTTCTCCATCTCCATCTTCATCTCCTTCTCCAGATCCATCATCGCCTTCCTGTGTCTCTGCTCCATCAGACTGCGCATCAACACCTGACTGGCCACACTGAAACAAGTAACATAAGTGTTTGATGGGCCACACTGAAACAAGTAACATATGTGTTTGTTTTGAAACAAGTAACTGCCATATTGAAATAACATCTTCAGCTTACTGGCCATATTGTTATAAATAATATCAGTGTAAACACTCAGTGGAAACATACATTACAACAACCAGATCATTGTTTTTATTTGTAATTTTGGTGACTAATCTTTGCTAACAATAAACTATGTTAACAAGTCATGAGGATGCATGAGATTAAAAATGTTCTTCCCTTTTTATCATAATCAGAAATGTTAAATAAAATAAAACAAAATGAAATAAAATAATTATAAAGTTGATGTCCTGTAAGATTTGTTTATAATTATTTTTAGGAGAAAGCAAAACAACTTATGAACATTTTCGTAAGTCATTTTCTTGCCATGCTTTGTATTTAGTGTTCTAAAACAAATAAAACAACAACATGTGAGTATGAAAAAAGGTTTTGAAATACATTTTTCAGTATAATGATTTGTAAAATATTACCCTGCTCCTCTCTGTATTTGACTTTGATATTCTTGTTCCACTTCTTCCTGAATAACATTTTCAATTTCCCTGAAACAGACACAACTCATAAACTTTACTGCCAATTTCTTAAATCTTTAGTGAGCAGATATTTAAGAAGAGATAGCAACTGATCAGAAGAAGAAGAAATAATACTAAAATAGTGAAGTTACTACAGACTGAGTCATTAAGTACTTTTTTGTTATTGTTGTTGTTCTTACATTAACAAATGAAATAATTAAATAAAAAAATAAATAAATAAATATATAAAGCTTATGAATAGAAGTAAAATTTTATATGAAATATAACAACAGATAATTATGTAATTCTAACAATGATATTAACTTTATTTAAAAAAACAAAACAAGAAATATATTTTGTGCAGTGTAAGAAATAATCATTACTAACCTTAATATAATTACTCTTATTACTGGTAATTTTTTTATTTATTTTTTTTTTTATTTAATTTTTACACAGGAATGTTTTCTTTTTTTTATTATTATTTTCATTCTGGGATTGTTGTTTGTTTTTCAAAAACAAAAAACTAAATTATGATCAAAATTAAAGCCAACTACAGCAATGAAAACTGGCCTGAACATAATTTTTTTCTAATTATCAGTAAAATATTTATTTATTACCAAGCAAACCACAAAACTAAAAAATCATACCTCTCCTTCTTGTACTTCTTTGCTTGTATTTTTTCAGCAAGTATTCTTTCCTGACGTTCTCGGTTGTTCTGAATCTGTTCATTCAGGTTACTCACTTGGTTGTAGTGCTGCTGGATTAGCTGGTCAGTGTAGCTTTTGGGCAGGTTCACATCCCCTGTCATTTTCTTTTCCAACTGTTCCTGCAGATGTAAATCAATTCAAGTAGCATTTAAACAAAATTATATATTAATATTTATTTTCCCCTACATTTATTGTATTTTACGTATAGAGCATATTAAAATTTACTGTCATTTATTTAATAAATATGCAAGTTTATTTATGTATGAATATACTGAGTTATCTTTCCAGCAAATGTTTATTTATTGTTGATGAATATTTTTTTTAAATCTCTTTGACTGTATACACATTGTTTTATAATTTTATATGACAGAATATACATGTTATATCATTTTGTAATACAGAATATACCTGTACGTTCTATTACATAATTTTAGAATGTTTACCTGGAGTTCTTTGAGTGTTTTGTCTTGTTTCTGTAATAAAGCCTTTCTTCTTGCTTGACCAACCTAAAACAAACAATAAAAATAACATGTTTTTATTTCTTGTTTTATATACTTCTAGTTTGTTTTGTATTTATTTATTCATTTATTTATTATTGTTTAAATTATTTATTTATGATTTTTGTGATTACTTCATTTACTTTTGTTATTACTTTGTTTCTTATTCATCTGTGTAATACAACTTTTACATATTTGTTTGATGTTTCATATATATTTTGTTCCTTACTTATGATTTTTATTAGTTATTTATTTATATACTTATTTATTCCATTGTATTCTATCCATTCTATTTATTTATTTAACAAATATTTATTTATTTATTTATGTATTTATGTATTTATTCTATTTATTTATTTATGTATTTATGTATTTATTGATTTATTCTATTCTATTTATTTATCATTTATCCATTTTATATTATTTCATTTATTACTTATTTATTTTTCATTGGAACAATACTAAACACAGCATTTATTCATCAGTGTAATAAGATTTACCTGAAGACGTCCAATCAGTCTGCCTATTTCTGCATCTTGCAGTTTGAGCGCCTCTTCAATCTCTAGAGCTAACAGTCTCCTGTGTTCCTTCACAGCTGCCTGTCTCGCCAGCTCCAGCTTCTCTTCCTCAGCCTTGATCTGTGCTTCCTAGATTACACAGCAAAAACATTTTACATACTCAGACAAATACAAAGTATATGCAGTACATACACTTACAAACAAGAAGTATATATACACACTTATAAAGAAGTGATATATACATATATTCATTTAGATAGATAGATAGATAGACAGACAGACAGATAGATAGATAGACAGAAAGACAGACAGACAGACAGACAGACAGACAGACAGATAGATATAGATACAGATATGGATATTGAGATATTTGAAAATCTGAAATTTCTTCGGAATTTTATTTTATACATGTTGCTGTGTTATACTCTAGAAAGACAGGATAGAAATACTAGTGACAATAATGTAAAAAGATTTTAGTGCATTCATTTTAGCATAAAATTATGGTTATCTGTTTACTTGTTAGAGGTTTGTGTATGTGGAAATCAGACATTGTGTAAATAATATTTAAACTTTATTTGTGGCGAAAATGAAGGTTTCATTTTTCTATATTCACAGTTAGTAGTTATTTTATTTTATTTTATTAACATCCTGTATTTATGAACAAAGTATCCTAACTTTTATGCAGTACAGAAAAAAGTAACTCTAGTAAAATCAACAATATTAGTAAAAAAAAGAAATAACTGGAACAAAACAAACTAATATTAAAAAAAAAAAAATAGTATAAAAAAATTAAAAACCCAAGTAGTAATATAAAAAAAAAGTAACTAGGATAAAATAGACCAGTACTGATACAAGAAAGATATCTTGTATAAAACAAATGAGTATTAATATAAAACAAACCTGTACTAAAACAGAATAACTTGTATAAAACAAATACTAATAGAAAAAAATAACTTGTATAAAACAAATACTAATAGAAAAATATAACTTGTATAAAACAAATACTAATAGAAAAAAATAACTTGTATAAAACAAATACTAATAGAAAAATATAACTTGTATAAAACAAATACTAATAGAAAAATATAACTTGTATAAAACAAATACTAATAGAAAAATATAACTTGTATAAAACAAATACTAATAGAAAAAAATAACTTGTATAAAACCAACCAGCTGCTGCTCCAACTTCTCCTGTTCTTTCTTGTTTGCTGTCAACTTGTTTAACTTGATTTCATCTTGTTTCTTGTGCAGTTCTTCCAGTCTTGCTCGTCGTTGGTTCAGTTTGATTTCTAAACTGGGGATTTATAATTAGCAATTAGAGTCTGTAATCCTGACTAAAATATACTTATTACATAAGGTATGTTATATTACAATTATTGTATTTGTGAACAAGTTCAAATATTAAACATGTACATTAAACATGCAGTATTTTATATCACAGTTTTTGTAATTATGATCTCATTTTTAATAATAATATAAAATCCTGGCTTTACCATTTTGATGTATTCAATATTTTGTATTTTTAGGATTGCTATCCTATTTTCAGAGCATATGTTGACAAATATATCTGCATGCACTGTATGTTAAATTTAAATGTTGAAAGATCATCATGTCTATGCATTCAAACTAAATTAAAATTATAAGTGAATGCATTAGCAAGAATTGAAAAAGTCTATGTTAGTAACATGTATCAACCATGTTATATGGCATAAAATAATTTTTATATTTTCCTTTGAAAATTAAGTAAGATTCTAAAACAAAACAACAATGTATTATTATAAATGAATAAATCTACAATGTTTTGTTTCAAAAATAAAAAAACAAACAAACAGCAGTCAGCTCTGTGTTCTTTATCAACAATAAAACTAACCTTTTCTGCTGCCGCAGTTTGCTACACTGCAGCTGGTTGGCTAAAGCTTGCATATTCTGCTGGTGTTCCTGTAAAACCTTGTTCTTAGCTCTGAATAATAAAAAATAAAAAATAAATTCTGCTCTGTGAAATCAGACTCAAGAACTCCAAACAGTACTTTTATTGACGTAAAACCTAAATTGCTTTTAAAACTAGTTCAAATATCAAAAACAATCATGATTTTGAAAAAGTACGGCCATTTCAAGTAAGGGATGCTACCAACTAGGTTGAAAATCAGTTTTCTAAGCAGTTATAATTTTTGATAATGAGAAAAAGTTCATTCTTACTCATCTGTTAATTCCAGATTGGATTCAAGAACTTTGCTCAAAACTGACGTCTGCTGTTCAATCAATGTCTCCATTTCCACAGTATCCTGTTGTTCCTTACTTTCCAGTGCCTACAATATTAGTATGGGATTTTTTATTTGTTTGTTTGTTTGTTTGTTTGTTTGTTTGTTTGTTCATTCATTCATTTCTTTATTTGTTATTTTATTTCATTTATTAGGTTTTATTTATTTCATTTTTATTTATTAATTTATTACAATGACGGTAACAATAGCGAACATAATAAATCCAAAAAATAAAAAATAAAAACAAATAAAAAAAGTAACAAATAATTAGAGCAGTTATATAAGTGCTGGTTGTGAATATTGTTTATTGTGTCACACAAAAGGTTGTGCTTTTTAAATATTTAAAAATCACCAAGTTATTTGTTATTAGTATAAGTTTTATAATGCACATATTATTATATCAAAACATTATTTTCATGTATGAAGAGTTCTAAAATAATGTGAATGGTAAACAGGGAAACCTAAAATCTTATAAACTCTTCTGTGTATAATTAATATCTTTTTTCTTTCTGCTTTTTCCCCCTTCTTTATATTTATTGCCAGAAATCTACTGTTCACATATACTTCTGACATTGGTATTACAGGTCATCAGAAATAGTAACTGCACAATAAAAAACAATAATTATAATAATAAAAAGAATGTTGATTGGTATTAACAAACATTATAAAAAGAGTCAAATAAACATACCTGTAATCGCTGCTTCAATCTGTTTTGCAGTTTGTTTAACATAACCTGTTTTTCTGCATCTTTACTTGCTGCAACATAAATTCTTTTTGTTTTTTTTAATTATTTATTTAATAAATACAAAGAAATGTTTAGCAATCTGTTTACAGTAACCACTAGTACTTAAGTAATGAAAGTAAAAAATTGCATTAAGAAAAAGAAACAAAGAAAATATCAAGAATATATGACAAAAGATGTAACTAAAAAGATGTACAAGATTGAAAAGAACTAAAAAGATGTTCAAAAGAACTGAATTATCATTGATGTATATAATCAATTAAAACAAGAAAAGAAATTTGGAAAAATGTACAAACTACATTATGATTTTTGAACTGGAACTCAGGTGTCTTCAATGCTTATTATCGAACATTTATTCTTTTACTGTGTATTCCACCACTATAGTGGTGCTTCCCATTTATTAAACCCTTGTCCAAACGTGTAAATTTACCATCGTGTGCCTGCAAGTGTTTGTGATGAAGAGCCATAATGCGCTCTATTTCTCTCTCGTTCATGTTAGTCTCTGACTGGATGACGGGAACAAACAGTTTGTCCTCTTCATCTAGACCTGACTTCAGCTTCTGCTGTTCTTCCTGAAAGTTGCAATGCAAACTTTTGATGTTTCTGTTTTAAATTATTATAAAAATATTCATTTTAATTCATCTACAATAAATATTCCTATCCAGCTCTGCAAGATCCATCATTGAACTGCCAATGAAATTTATAGCTATCTTTCATTAGCATTTCATGATCATAGACTTGTTCAACAGTTACCAAGCTCTGAAGCTAACCTTCATAACCTTCTATGCTCAGAGACTTCTAAAAATTATCTTCACTAAGATCATGGACTTCAATCTATCCATTCCTGGACTTTTAAAGCTTACCTCCATTAATGTATTGATTCCAGTACTTCTAAAGCTTACCTCCATTAACCTACCAAGATCAAGGACATTGAAGTGTCACCATTATTAACCTTAACACTTACTTTAGTAATCTATCAAGCTCTTTGACTTCTAGAGCTTACCTTCATTAACTAGTTAAGTTCATGGACTTCTAAAGTTTACCTTCATTAACCTATCAAGCTCCTGGACTTCTGCTTGATCAAGATCTGTACTAGCTTCTTCCAGTTCTTTGTGTTGACGTACTAACAGTTCATGGTATTCCTAAAACAAAACAACATTCTGGGGTATTTTTTCACTGTATGCTTTAGTAATGACTGTACAAATAATCTAATATACATAATTATATCTAGAATAGCAGACTATTATTTGCCTCAATAAGGCTGAAACTAAACTGATTAATATTAGGGAAAAAACACCTTTTAACAATGTGTAAAGAGTCTAAAATATTTTGTATTCTTAACAGACATTTAAATAGAGTTAATCATTAACCTTTGCTGGTAACAAAGTATGATACAAGTTGATAAGAATGCATGGTGACAGACATTAAATGATTATAATTATTATGTAGAAAAGTCATGAGAGAATTATTTTATTTTTTTTTTTTTTTTTTTTTTTTTTTATCCTGTTTTATTTATATATTTTTTTCTTCATTGATTTACTCAGTCTATTAAGTAAATCTGTCACAATAATAAAAAAGAATAATTATATCGGGCTGCAGTCTTTCTTACAAATTTATTACATTACTGGTATCAGCAAAAACTGGTAAAAACACAAAGTATGTATATGAAAGATCCACTTTAATTTATTTAAACTGTAACTGATGATACCTCTTGTGTACATACCTTTATATACTCAGCAGTGTTTGTGCTTTGAGAGGTTTTCTGGACATGCAGAGCTCTTTCCTTGGCCTGTTTATCTAACAGCTTTTGCATGTGTTTTAATCTCTTCAGTCGCAGTTTCTCCTGTACAGTCTCTTTTTCCTTACTATAATCTGTAACAAAAACACACTAGTAGATCAGGAATATATAAAACAAAATTAACATATAGAAAATAAAATCAGTGTTCAAAGAAGCATCATCTTAGACACATATGTATTAACTTACCTATAAAGATTTAAATTATTGCATTAACATTATAAAACGGTTATAGTTATGGTAATACCATGATATTCAATAACATACTGTTTTATATTTCAGCAATAACAAATCTGTTTAAATTTGTATACAAATCAGAGATCTTTGAAGACAACTGGTATCTTTTCTAGTTCTGAAGATAGCCTAATCCCAAATAATTAATATTATTTATCGTTATAAACAATTTTTTAATTGTTTTTCCCTATGTTTAAAAAGTCACTAATCTCTTCAAGATATAGTATTTATGGGTTTTTCCTTTTCTATTTTGTAAATATGAATGGTACAATTATCAGTGTATTTAACTATCCACTCACTGTCATTGACACTCTTCTTATGATGTTTCAAGTGAGCTATGTATTTGTGGAGTATTTCCTCTTTGTTTTTTTCTGTTATCTTGCCATCACCCACTTGTTTATCAAGCAGTTCATCCATTACAGCAACCCTGTTGTTCACCTCACCATTTTCTGAATCTTCCATCAGCTTCTTGTACTCAACCACTTGACGTCTTCGAGCCAATCTCTCTTCAAGATTCTATTGAAATTAGATGACATCTTTATTCAGTGAACAAATAAACATCAAACACAAATCTATAATCAATAATTTATTTACTTTTATTTACTCTAATACAGCAACTTTATAATACGATAAAATGAAGTTAAAACTTGCATTTTAATGATGTAAAAATTTCACCTAAATATTTCGTATTTGTTTATAAAAAAAAATGAAGGCTTTTTTGTTGTTGTTTGTTGTTTGTTATTTTGTTTTTTGTTTGATTGATTGTTTGTTTTATTTTATTTGGTTTTTATAAAATGTTCAAGCATCTAGCAGTATATAATTTGAAGATATAGTAAAACATTAACATTATTGACGTATTTAATACAATAAATTCCATACAATAATTTTTTCTTGTTTATGGGAAGGTGCACAAAAAAGAAATCTTGCTGCAAGACAGAGCAGTTTCATTTCCTTAACTGTCTGGTTCTTTTTATTATTACATATTATGCATAACAACAGAATTAAAAAACATTAAGTGCATAACTAAATAAAATAGTTTTTCCATGTTTGAAAAAAATACAGGTTTAAGTTCTGTATTTCAAATATTTATCTTTATTTTATGTAACATTATAGGTTTAACATTTATTAATATCTTATAAACTCACTCTTCTTCGACGAGCTTGTTCCAAACCAAGTTTTTCCTCTAGAAGAGCCATATTTTTCACCAACTTGTCTATTAATGCTTGAGCCTAGGAAATTGAAAACAGTCTGTTTAATTTACCTTCATCCACATTACATATATCATTCAAAATAAGTTATACTATAATATATTCTCAATGTATTATTATAAGTACAATTAAAAACAAAAAATAGTTCTTTCTTCCTTATAAATTATTGTCTTTAAGACTGCTTTAAAGAAAGATTGCTTTAAAGGAAGTTTCAAATGATTCCGTTTTCATAAAAATTACATTTTTTCAGATCTAAGTGTATTGTGACAGCGCAAGGCTGTAGGACATTTATTTAAATACAGCTGAATATTTTGAACTATAAACAAACACATCTCAAATACAAACAACAATAAAATCGGTGTTATTTGTTTAAATACAGTTAAACATTTTGAATTATTAACTAATATATTTCATATTATATGACAAGGTGAAGAAATTAAATCTGAGTTGTTTAAACATTGTTGAATATTTTCACTGTTAAACTAACATGTCTCAAACAGAAATTGTTTAAATAGTGATCACCTCTGCCTCAGTCATTCCAGATGTTCTTATTAAATCCTGTCTTATCTTCTCTCTCTGTTCTCGCTGCAGTTTGGCCTGAAATTATTTTTTAAAAATACATTTAAATGTATCTATGTGTATGTGAAAGAGTTTATATGTGTGTGTTTATATATATAAATATATAAAAGATCCCTTGTTGCTAATAAAAAAAGAGTATCTGATTTATCAGTATGTGATATCTTTTTTTATTTTTTCATCATCTGTTTAGTTAAAAACAACATATAAATGTGTAATACCATAAAATCTTAAATTAAAAACATATTTCTCTTTTTTTTTTCTAAAGGAAAAAAAACAACCAGGTGCAATTTTAAGATTAAAATTGTTAATTGTTTTAAAAGAATTTTAATCCATATCTTTAAAAATAATTTTTGTTTTTTTAAATTTGATTAATATTAATTCATAAATATTTAAAAATAAGAAAAGAATATAACATCCATCTTTAGGAAATAATAACAAACTGAAAGAAAACAAATTAAGATATTAAAACTATGTTACACTGCTTAGAATTCATTTCTTTTCCATATCTTTCTTACCTGTCTACAGAATAAATAAATAAAAGTATTACCAGTTTGTTGTTTCCCTCAGTTTGCAACTTCTGTAATTCACTTTCAAGTTTCTCAGGATCCTTCATTAACTTAGGATCATTTCTCAGTTTCTAAAATGATAAATCTTAATTATCTGTGTGTTAAGTTTAAAATATTAATCTTTATAATTAGGTCAGAAATATCTTTACTATAACACATTATGTGACTACTACAATTTTCTCAGGGTTTTATTTTGCTTTATTTTTTTTTAAAACGATCAAAAATGGAAAATGTCATCGTTGCTTCTACAAAACCTGTTTATTATTAGTAAAGGTTAGATTGTAAATTATTATTATTATTATTATTATTATTATTATTATTATTGTTATTGTTATTGTTATTGTTATTTTTATTATTACACTTTTATTTATAGTCTCCAAATTCAAATAAAACAATTATTTAGAAGTACAGACAACATACTGGGTTTGATTGTTAATACCACCATAGATACACTTTAATCTTCAAAACTAAAAACTTTACACTGACCATTTATTTATTTTTCTTATTATTTTTATTTTCACAAAATAAAACAAAAAATATCCTTAAGACAAAACGTGTGTAATTATTTGAATTCAAAAATATTTATTATAAATAAATATTAATAATTCATAAACACAAATATTTCACAATTAAGATGAAAAAATAAAGAATGAAATGAAATTAAAACCTCTTCAGCTTCTTCTTTCTCCCTCTCCACAATATTTCTCAAATCTTTTACATCTTCTTTGACCTTTTTCATAAACATCAGGTAGAAATTATCACTGATGCTATTCTTCTCAACTTGTTTTTGCAGCAAACTTTCCAATGTCGCCAGCATCAGCTAAAACGACACACAACAATTACTTACAGTCTACAAAAATTTTATGTTGAAGTTTGGATTTTTGTTTTTATTGTGATGAAATTTTTTTTTTTTTCTTTTTTACTACTGCTATTACTACTACTACTGCTACCATCTACTAATGCTAATACTATTACTTTTACTACATCTGTTTCTACTACCATTTCAACTATACTATTATTAATATGATTATGGCTTCTATTGTTTCTTCTATTATTGTCTTATTCAAACCGTGTCTTTTTCTTCTTGTAAATCTTTTTCCATGTTAATGATAATATCCATATCTTGATCAACCATTTCCCCATCACAACCAGCACTGTAACAACAAACACATTATTTTCAAAATTAATCATCATAATATTTTTATAATTTAAAAAGAACAATTGTTCTTTATAAAAAAAAAATAATAATAATAATCTTTTCATAAATTTGATTCATTAACATAATAAATTAAATATAAACGTGTAAAAACACAAATATACATACCTACATAAATATATGTACACCATACATACACACATACACACACACACATATACATACATACATACAAACATACATATATATGTGCATACATATACACACATACATGCATACATACATTTTGTTTTCTTTAAGACAACAAATATATAAGGGAGTACATTTTCCTACATTATTTATAAAGTTTGTGTATGTTTTGAAATGCATTTAATAATCAGGTTTAAATACAACTTTACTTTAACATAAATTAAATTCAGTTCTGAATAAATCGACTGAAATAAACAAATAGAGAGAATTACGTATTAGGTTTAAAACATAAAAAGAAATTATATACGGGTATTATAGTTATGCCCGTGATTTAGCAGTGTCACAGACAATTATCAGCAGAGTTAAGCCATCTGAATGATAAGCTTATTAGTTTCATTTTGTTTCCCTTATGTCATTGCACATTTACATATGGATATAATGTTTTTATATAATAATCTTAAAAAACTATAAAAAATATCAATAAACCATTTTTACAAAATTAATACTTTGCTGTTGGTATTGTTTTTGGTGAGATTTTTTTTTTTTTTTTTTTTAAATTTTATTTTATTATTTATTATACATTTTGTTTTTAATTAGTTATGACATAATATTATGAAGGAATAGTGTTACAATACTTTTCTTTCTTTTTTCGTACAAAAATTCATAAAATCATAAAGATATAAATACATCATATTTACAAAATTAATATGTCATTGTTGCTGTGGTGGTGGTGGTTTTCAAGAGCTGTTTATTTTATTTGTTTATTTATTATATTATTATTGTTGTTTTGGTGGGTTTTTTTTTGTTTTATTCCTTTATTTTCATACTTTTTTCATTCTATACTTTTATTTTATTTTACTTTACGTTATTAAATAAACTATGACATGATATTATATTATAAACTAACATCTTTGTATTAATTTCAAAGCCATTATCAATCAGTAATCCAAACTGACGTGCCTCACCAAAAATAATTACCGTCATATTAATAATTTACAATCAATATGACTGTACATGCTTCAAATGACATACTTCTTGTTTTCACGTTGTTTTTCTTGGCATTACATGGGCACAGTGTGAATTAATTAATTTAATGAAGAACAATTACTGATTTTAATCATCCAGCAGATTTCACTTTCCTAATAAACACATGCGGCTTTCTCATTGAAGTGAACATTAATAATGAACCACAACATGAACAGCAGCATGCATGCTAAATTATTATTCACCTTTTAATTACATTGGTTAGTAGTAGGTCAGTGTATCTGTATTGCTTTTCAATATGTTTTTATGAGAGAGAGAGAGAGAGAGAGAGAGAGAGAGAGAGAGAGAGAGAGAGAGAGAGAGAGAGAGAGAGAGAGAGAGAGAGAGAGAGAGAGATTTTATTTTTAGTCATTTATTCTTTGTTTTTTATTTTATTTATATATTTTATATTTTTTACTTCTATACTTTATTATTATTGTTGTTGTTGTTGTTGTTGCTGTTTTTGTTACTGTCATTATTTCTTGCTTTTTTTCCTTTATCTAAAATGCCACTGGAATTTGAACACTCCTTTTCCCAAGGACTGCAAGCCTAGTCATGCTCTTCTGAAATAAAAGGATTTTGTCATCTACTATTTTGCTTTGTCAACTAAACCCAAAGCCATTGTGAACAACAACAGAACTATTGACATTTTCTGGGTGAAGGTTATTAGTTCTTAACACAAATAGAAATCTAGCAGTACTGTTAGTGCCACAAACAGTAACATCAATGAAGCATTCACAGAATTTTATGCATCGTGTAATCTGATCCTATTCAAATTTGCTTTACTTATGATATCTGATATTATTTGTTTGGTCAAATATTCAGAAGGGGGTTGTTGTTGCATTTTTTTTTTTTTCATCCATCTGTCCAGTATGTTTAGGTATTTGCTTCAAACAAAGATTTATTTTTATTCATATTTTATGAAAGTGTGTGCGTGTGTGTGTGTGGCTTGGTATTACTATTAGGTCACAAACCTATTTTAAAGAGAAATAAATGTGTATAATTGTTTTATTTATTTATTTATTTTTGCACCAACATATTAAGTTTATATATTTTTCAAGATTATAATTACAAGCATGTTTTGCTAAGTTTTTAACTACATCACATCTTAACACTCAACATGTATGATAAAAAAAAAAGGTATCTCTTGCTGAATATCAGTATATTTTAGATATAACACTATTAACAGAAAGCATCTGATATAATACTTTGTAGTAAGCTAAATATTAATAGGTTTCATAAGAAAGACAATAATGATGTCACCATTATCATGTTTATATAACTGCTAAGATGTCAATAATCATTCTTGCAACAGATGAAATTTGTTAAATGAGAACATAAAATGACTGGAAATATTTCAACGTAAACCTAAATCTGACGGTGTGACTGTAAACACAATTAAATATAAAGACTTCTTGTCGTGAACAGTTCTACTCTTTGGTGATTTTAATGAGTTTTTGAACGTGAAAATGTAAGAAACATGATTATTAATTCATATAAGCCATATCCTCTAGAGCAAATAATTACAGAGCCAACAGCACAGGGTGCTATTGATCACTTTCAGGTTACTAACAAGGCAAACAGTATTTACTTGTGTGTAGGCCATATTTGGAACATGTCATTATTTCCCTGTCTGTATTCTTTAGAAAACTAAACTAAAGACATATGGCATATTGCACTTCATTACTAATGTATCCATGGATCATTTTTTTAAATGATGTGTCAAAATATCTTTGACCCAGTAAATATCATTCCTAATCCTAGTGCTGTTGTCACTGGTGTGTCTTAAGAATGTTTATCTTAAGTAGTGAATAAGTATGAACCACTCACTGAATTGAAGGTTAAGCATACATAAAAAAAATACAACTTTTTATTAATGACCTAGAATTGTTAATTGATGGCTTAAATTAGCCATTTGATAGGAGATAAAATTACTAATAATCACTGGCATGTGATTGTGTTTGCACCAAGTGTACAGGTAGAAAGTCACTCACCCCTTGGCCCTTGTTTTTGTTGTTATTCCATTTTACCTGCTTTATTTTTTAGGCTAAGCAAAATACTAAATATACTACTTGGTCAGGGATCTAATGTCACAAGTAAAAGAGATACAAAAGAGGAAACCAGTTAAAATGACACAAACCTGGTTGTCTGGACAAGAACGTCAACCATCCCTCGACTGAGAGCAGAGTTGACTTCCACATCTGAACAGGAATCATCTTCTCTGGTTTTAGCACTTTTTCTTCCAAACCTAGATCCTTTTTTCTTTTTCGATTTTGGTCTTCCATCAGAAATGGCAGTCTGTGAAAGTAAAACAAACAAAAAACTAAAAAAATGTTTTGAACTGAATAATGCTTTTTTAATTATATTTATATTAAAACTGACACCATTTGCATAGTATTGTGAGTTTATAAAGGATAAATTCAACATTTTTGAGTATTTTTATCACACTATAATCACTCTATATATGTTTGTGTGTATAGTATATATATATATATAAACACACACATACATATTCACATAGACATTAAAATTATACATTCATATACCTACAGAGACATTAAAATTATACATTCATATACCTACACTTATACATATTTTCCAGTATTTATATAACCACTCTATATGTGTGTGTGTGTGTGTGTGTTTATTTACATACACACACACACACACACACACATGCACACAGACAATAACATTATACATTCATATCCACACTTACACATGCAAATATATTCATTACAATCATGTTTATACATACAAATATTTACACAGACAATGCATTCACATTTTTTTAATTAGAAAATGCTTTTGCCTTTCTTCAACTTTCTGAGTGCATGTTTATGTATTATATTTAGTGGATTTCATTATTTTCCTTTAACAAATGAAAAAAATAAAATAAAAATTTAATTCAACAGTATACTCAACACATACTGTTACATACCAGTGCACATATAGTTAAGGATCAGTCAAATAATGACACAAAAAAAATCTGCTTCTGCAAATTCAGTGGATACTCTTTTTGATTAGCCATTTGGCATATTTATATATATCACACTATATATATATACTACATAACCACAGCCTTTGTTGTGGAGCACAGTTTGGAACTGGCAATAGCTTGATGAGTCTACCAAGAAGGATACATCCAAAAATCCACTGGAAATTAAGCTACATTCTGCTCTACGTTATTTATGTATATTTGGATCACCTATGGTTATTATCAGTTTATTTTACTAAAATCAGATTCACTGAAGGCTACATAAATAAATCCTTTAACATTTGCCTTATAAATAGATATCAAATAAATTCTTAAAAATATTTACCTTTTCTGGACTGACATATTCAGTAGTGACAAATGAATCCATTGTTCCTGATGCTATCATAGCTTCCTCCATATCTTGTCTCTGAAGTATTAAGATAAATATATAATTTACTATTCATATAATGGTATAACCAAAGTGAAATAATGTAACTGATGTTTATATTGTTTTTTTTTTTTTTTTTTTTTTTTTTTGCAGTTCTGCTTATTTGTTGAGTTGTTTTTTGTCTGTCTATGTTGTTTTGGTGTTTTTTTTAGGGGGTTTATGTTTTTTTTTTTTTTTTTTTTTTTTAATTTTTTTTTTTTTTTTTTTTTTTTTTTTTTTTTTTTTTTTTTCAGTTTGTTGTTTCTGTTTTGTTTTTATTGTTTTGTTGTTGTTTTTTGTACAGTCTGGGGAGCGTTTGATTTTGTGTGTGTGTGCGCGCCAGTTCGGGCATGTTTGTGTTATTTATTGCTGTCTTGATGTTGGTGGGTTCGATCTGTTTTATTTTTTGGGAGGGTTGATAATTTGTATGTTTCTGTATTAATTATTAGCTGTGTTCTTTGAGAATATTATATCCGTAAAAAAATGAATAACTGAAATGCAGTAAAACTATTAGAAATTAGAATGATAATAAAACATTATTAAAGATAAAAGATATGAATAGTCTACCTTTTTCTTTTGCCAATCTCTTAAACATGGTCTGACTAGGAGAGCAGTGACAATCGCTCCCAGAAAAAGACCAAGGAAAAATGCCCCTGCTATCCATCCTGGATGTGCACTGAATCCTGTTTGGACAACTTCGATCGCCACAGGTAAACATATATCGCTCATTACATTCGAACATGACGCCATTATCGCACCTGCAGTTCTCTGAATCAACCTTTAATTGTATTTCTTAAATTTTAGTTTATCAAAATGTTGTCATAAGCTGTTTATTTGGTTAGACATTTCGAGCACTTTCACTTCCTGTTAAGTCATGCAAGCCGCCATTTTCGTTGTTGTGGTAAATAACCAACCGTTGCTTCGTGGCAACGGTTTTCAGATGCCCGCGAAATTTACTGTTAAACGAGGCACTGACTGGGGTGCCTTGAAACTGACTGCAGTGTGTATTTTTCAGAAAGCGGTAAATACGTCAAGTAATTAGGTTTAAGATAACATTGTTTTTTATATATGCGTTAAATGACTGCTTTTTTCTACAGTAAATATACTTGTGCTATGGATTAACTGTGTGAAATATGAATAAGACTGGTAGGTTAATAACCATTAATGAACTTTTGTTTATCTCCCTGTTTCTTAGTGTTGTGGTAATTAATTAACATGTGCATGTATATATCCACGTACATATGAAATTATAACGAAAATACTGTTGTGGTTCTGTACAAAAAGTCATAACAGCCTACGTTTGTTTAATTTCCATTTATTAATTTAAAACAAAAATTTTCCCCTGATATTTGACAGTGTTAGAATGTAAACAACAACTATTGATGAAACAACAGTAATTTATTATTATTATTATTATTATTATTATTATTTTTAAAAAAAAACTACAAAGAAAACAAAACCAGTATATTTATCTTACAATCATTGTAATAACTTTAAATTATAATAAAAGAATTCAACCAGGTTTTATATTTTAATTTTCAGATATATATTATCATATATATGCAAATATAATGCAGATTTTGATACTTGTTCTTTTATATCCAAATATTTATATACCTGTCTATGTTTGTTTATGTGTAAGTGGGCATGAGAGTATGTATAAACGTTCATATATATGTGTACATGTAGAAATATATGTCTCTTCTATGTGTGGTATGCATGTGTGTGTATGTGTGTACAATATGAATGTATGCATTGTCAGCAGTATTTATATATGATATGTATGTATGCATGCCTTTATGTTTCCAAGTTGCCAGGCAGGACAAACCCTGATCTTTACACTAATGTTATTAAAATTAATAAGCAAAAAGTGCATATACAATAATGGGAAATGTTTCCTGGTGTTTTAAAAAGAAAAAGATGAGCACAAAAATAACACTTATCCATTAATTAAGTTACATTAAGCAGTTTAAGTGACATCTGCCTAGCATCTAACAATGCAGGTGTCACTAAGTAATCTGTTTAACGTCAGTACGTGATATCATATTGAAGACAGCGAGTCCATCATCCTTTCAGAGCAGCAAATAACAGATACTTCACTTGTCATATTAGTATTGATCTGTTAAGTACTATTTGTAATTAAGTTTTCTTGACAGTTTATCTGTTTTGCAGAGTTAATCATCCTGATCAATTGAGATCCTTCTTATTTTCGAACATTTTCAACTGATTCAATTTAATAAGTTAGATATCAGTGTGTTAGTGTATTTCTGTTTTATAATGGATACCATAGAAATTTAAAAAAAAAATTAAAAATACATTTTTTATTATTACTTTTTTATTTGTTTGGCTTGGAGGGTTGTTTTTCAAATTATTTAGTTTCTTATTAACTTTTTTAATACAACAAAATAAATCACAACATTGTATATCACTTTTTAATTATTATTTTGGCTCAGTGTAACTCATTAAATTGAAAAGATTGTTTTAAAATTGAAAACCTGAAAATATTTTAAATGATTTATTTGAAATAGCTGTATTTGTTTTAATGTTAGCAGTCAAAACAAAAAATAATAATAACAATAATAAGAAGAAAACATTAGAAACATTTATGCATATTTTCAATTAATGTATTTAACTTATTAATTTATTTATTCATTCTCTGTTATTCCACCACTATGATTATTTCATATTATGTCAATATCTTGTTACAAGAGAACATGATATGTGAAGAAACAAAGATATGTGATGAATTACCAAATGATGAACATCAACTGATTACCAGTAAAATATATTAGAACAAAAGTTTTTTTTTTTTAATTTTTAAAAAATTATAATATATATATATTTTTTTTTTTCGAATTATTTTTACTGGATTTAAATAAAAGCTGTTTCATGATCTCCTAAATGAAATTAGACACAAAATTTGATTAATACTTTTATCTGTTAATGTTAGAGGAAATAAATCATTCATATAAATACAGTAGTTTTGAAATGCAATCTACTGAAAACTTCAGATTTTTGTATCTTTTGAAAATGTTTTTGTACTGTTTACCATAATCTTCAAGACTTTATGAAATAGTTTAATAGAAATGTATTTAATTTAGTTTTACAGAAATATGTTTAATTTAGTTTTACAGGAATATGTTTAATTTTGTTTTACAGAAATATGTTTAATTTAGTTTTACAGAAATATGTTTAATTTAGTTTTACAGAAATATGTTTAATTCAGTTTTACAGAAATATGTTTAATTTAGTTTTATATTAATCTGTTTAATTTTGGTTTACAGAAATATGTTTAATTTACTTTTATATTGATCTGTTTAATGTTGTTTTACAGAAATGTATTTCATTTTATTTTACAGAAATGTGTTTACATACTCCAGACTCTGAAATTTAACTGCTTTAGCTCACTGGACTGACAGACAATGAAGAAAAACTATGTTTTGTTTTTAGTCAAGATCTACATTATATCTGTGACAGCACTGTCTGGTGTAGTTCATTCTCAGGTGACATTTGTAGACTTATGTAGTTATGAAAACCAGCCTATATCATCAACTGGAGGGCTTCCATTATCAGGACAGGTGAGATATCTTTGGTGTGTGTGTGTGTGTGTTAAAATATATTGTTCTGTTTACTATTATTGTTGTTAATAAAATTATTATTATTTCTGTTGTTTTAGTTGTTCTGTTCAGTTATTGTTTTTAGTAGTGGTGGTTGTGGTGGTGGTTGAAGTAGTAGTAGTATAGTAGAGTGGTAGCAGTAGTAGTAATAGTTTAATTTTTTAATTAATTTTCTTATTTCAAAATTCTGTGCAAAAAAAAAAAAAAAAAAAAAATGTATTTGCAGCAATCATTAGCTGTTTAGTCTTTAACCACCTGTATGATAACATCGTAAAACCATATATTAAATATCATATGTGGCAGTATAAATAACAAACTGTCTAATTTTAATTCCATATATATTATTATTATTTTATTGTTTGGATGTCCTATCACTGCCCATAACAAAATATGAGGTAAAATAATACTGATACAGAACATCTTAATGTCACAGTTTTTACCAAAATACAAATTAAACATAGCTAGAAAATATACTTTATATATTCTTGTATCACTGTAGGGACATTTTAAAAATGCACTGAATGTGTTACTAAGCTAAACTTTTCTTCTGTTGAACAGGTGACTTTAATGGTGTCTGATAATTCTGTTACGCCTGGTTCCCCTTGGCCGGTACTCGGTTCTGCAGACACTGTCCTTGGTAATGGAGTCCGCACACATATTCAGAATGTATCCAACGATTCTTCCATCACAGTCCCTGATGTCATCATAACAAGAACTCTTGAAGTAAGTCAATGTTACAGTTACTGTTAAGTGTTTTAATCTATTTTAAATAGTGTGACTGCATTTTGATGGTATTAATCGGGAAATGAATCAACATCAAATTTATTATCAGCTGTGAAAATATATCATAAACAAAGTGATTAGATTTAAATTAAAAAAACACAACCAGAACTCTTGAAGTAAGGCAACTTTTTATTTATTGTTAACTGTAACAATTAATTTTAAATAATATGATTGCATTTTCATGGAATTATTGAAAGGAAAATGCCATAAAGAAGCCAGAAATTAATTTTAAATAATATGATTATTTTTGTGGAATAAAAGAAGAAATTAGAACACAAAATATTGAAGAGACCAGAATTTTTCATTTAAAAACCTTTGTCATCATTATTTTTATCGTTAACTGTAATGATGTATTGTAAATAAAGTCTTTACACAAATTTTTTTTAAAATAATGTACAAAACAGATTTAGGAAATTCCATGAACCAGTGTTTTTTTTTTTAATTTTTTTTTTTTCTAAATGTTTTTAACTCTATTTGAAACTCATTTCACCTTGAAAGTTACATCCATTACACCTACAATGCCTCCCATTTTCAGAAAAACTGCACCTGCCTCTTGCTATTTGATATAATATAATTTTTCACCTTATGATTAACTAATTTTGTTGTCACATTTGTTTTAGATATTAATAGAACTTATAGCTGTAAAAATGTGCAGTTAGAATTTAGTCATCCATCAGTATTCCCAAAAGGCAATTTCCCATCCACCTAAATACTATGGCACATTTTTTTTTAATTAAAGGCAGTATTAAATTCCTGTCTGTGATAAGGTTCATATTAAAGGAGATTTCCTCTCATATAAGCAGAACACAAACTACATACACCTAATAACCCTTAGTGTTAAAATGATTTAAAGTGTCCTTAAACATTCATCTGTTCTTATTATCTATACTGTTAGGTACTAGCCTTTGAATAATACTTCATTTTCTAATTAAAATTATGATTATTTATGTGTTTGTTTGTTTTGTGTTATTGTTGCTGTTAGGATTATTTTTGTTTGTTTATTATTTTATTATTTTTTATTTTTGTTTATTTATTTATTTATTTTATTATATTTACTTTCATTTATTTATTTTTTTAAATATTATTTATTTTACAGATGATTGATAGCTCAAGGAAACCACCATTAGTGTTTTTTAAAACTGAGCTGCTGCATTCGGAGAACTCCACTGAGGCAACTATTTCTGATGTGACAATGAAAGAAACCGTCACAACTGGGATGTTGGCAATTCTTGGCTATCCCTTTGTCCCAGGGATTTTCACCCCTAACCTCACCAATGTTGGAAGAGTTTCAATAACCTGGTACCAAACAGCAGTCAGTTGTAAGTATTTTAATGGATTTTGTTTTCTATTACTTTATTTCAAAAATTGCTGAATACATTAATATCACTGGTCTCTGTAATAATAATAATAAATGTTCTTATGATAATGATCAAACAGATCTCAATGAAAACATCACTTCTCCTCAGATCACCAAAGTTATGCAATATAGGGTTCAGTTAGTACTTGGTAAAAGATTTAGAATACCTGACTGCTTGAAAGATTTATACAGACAGCAGCTATTATTTGACTAATCAGTTAGTCATCTTGCATTTGTTAGTATATATGTGTGTATGCATATGTATTATATTTGGGTGTGTGTATGTAAGATTATGAATTTGTGGAATATATTTATTTCTGTGTGGAAACATGAGGCAGTATTAAATAAGGTATATCCAATTATATGCTCTTGTAATGTGTGTATATATATATCTGTGTTGGTGGCTGTGCATGCATACAAATGTATATATGAATGGATGTGGTGTGGTGTGTATGTGTGTGTGTGTGATACCTTAAATCTGACAATTGTCAAATTACACAATTTCAGCAAACGACAGTCGGGTGATATCGTACCAGGCAGAGCCAGATGGCACAAATGGAGTTGATCTTGCAGATGGAACATCATGGTATTATTCCACTATCTCTTTCACTGATGTAAGTACTAAGAAGTAAAGAATATCTTATAGTCTTTTTGACTACAAAAATAAATAAATGAATGTTTAATCACCTCATAGCACTTTATAATGTTAATGTTAATTTTTGGTTCACTGATCAGCAGCAACCAATCATTTATTGTGACTTTCCCAGAACAGGAATTAAAATACTATGGCCTTTATAAACCAGTGGTTTATGGGAATTATCATAAGTAAATTTTTTACCACATAGGCCAAAACTAATGGATGTAATTAACATTTTTGCTACATCAAGTTAGAACTTGGGTCTGAAATCTGATACAAGTTTTTTGTTTGTTTTGAAGCTCTTTTTTGGAGAGTTTTTGGGGGTGTTTTTATGTATTTGATTTGTTTTTATTTTTGGGCTTTTTGTATATTTTTAAAAATAATTCATGAGTACAGTTGTTGGCTGTGTCATGATCACAAAATAAAATATGAAATAATTTTTATCATTCGTGTAATTTTTCTGATTTCAGACTGCTGGAAATTATTATGGACCAATAGAGTCATCCTTATGTATCAACCGAAAAAATGTTTATACAAAGAGTGTAAGTTAAAGTTATTTTTAAATTACTCAGTATGTTATTTGTTTATTTATATACTTTTATCTATGTAATTATGCAGGTAGTGTATTTGTTATTTTATAAATATTGTGAAATACTTAATTGTTTATGTTAAGTTAAATTTAAGTTAAATTTCACAAATTTTATTTTTGTCACATTTATAAAAATTTCAGGATAAACTGAATAATTAATGGAGCCTTTCTTTGATGTATATATACATAATAAATATCAAAGAAAATTTTCAAGGTAAAATTGCACAGATGAAAATTAATATTTCTTTCATATTTTTTGTAAATTTATCATAAAATTTGATATTGTATGATATAAAATTATTTTTAATTATTAGAGTAATAATGCTGAGTGTAGTAATAACAATAGCAAGAGTAGAAGTACACAGAAATATTTTAATCTGTCAGAAAAATAAATACTATAATTTAAATTCAAAGAAAATAATAACTTCAGAAATATTTAAAGTTACCAATAAAATAATGACTACAGAAATAAAAGCAACAGAATTATTTAAATTCAAAGAAAATAATGAAGATGGCAATATTTAAATTCAAAGAAAATATTAACTTCAGATATATTTTAATCTACCAGAAAAAAACAAGAAAAAAAAGAAAAAAACATCTACATAAATATTTAATATTTATCAGAATAATAATGACTATAGAAATATTTTAAATATGAGAAAATAATCATTTTAATTCTAATTTTGTTTTAGATATTCTATTTACATGGACTAACAGCACTGACATTTTTCATGGCTTTGCTTCTTGGCATTCTGCTGGTAATTCTCATTGTCTGCATCATAATGCGCTACTTTCTGAAGAACGGGAAGTGGTCAAAGGGTGTGTCTCCAGCAGAGGTAAGTAAACAAAGTAGACTTTTGACAGTAAATTATAAGCAAAACTCAATTCACACAAATTTCATAAAGTTCATGGCCATGACTAGACTCTTTTTGAAAGAGACAAAAACACATAATCACAGAGTGGAGCTGGGTAAAAAAATTGCGCCTAAGACCCTCAGAAGCTGTGATTCGAAAGATACAAAATCCTTGATTCTATCTGTTTATATTTTTAAATGTGAAATCTCAGTATGAGGCATTTACCTCAATGAAGTTATGGCCATGCTCTTCGCGGTTACAGTTTTCCATAATATCATGGCCATCATTTACAGGATTTAAGTATGCTTAAACAAAATGAAAAAAATTCAGTCACAATTACATTAGATTAGTTGTTTCATTTGGTATTAACTATATTATTAATGTGTGTATGTTTGTGTGTGTGTTTTATTTTAATTTTTAAAATTTAAAAAAAAAAAAATGTAAATTTTTAAAAATGTTTTTATTTTTTTATTTAAAAAAACAACAAAAAGAAACCCACATATAAATAAACATGGAAATAAAATTCAAAATAACAAAATCTCTGTTAATTTATTATTCATAAAATAATACTGTGTCTTTTGATCATCCCAGATTGCTCTTTAGTATTTTATTATACCCATTAATAAAATTTGTAAAACCATGTATATATTTTTAAGTGTTTTTATTATTATTTGCATTTTCAAATATGTTTTGAATTTACAAATTTTATTAGGAGAAAAAGTTTCAGGACAGAGGTAGAAAGATAATGATGGATCCCAAAGCTGCAATTAAAAAAGGACTGAACACAATAAAAGATTTCAGGTAACAAATATGATACAGATCAATATTTGACTAAAATACCTGTACATAAATAAGAATGAAGATTTGCTTTACATCAGTGTTAACAGTTATTAGTTGTCAAATGTGTATATATATATATTGTCTCTTTTTAACTTCTTTTTTCTTGTAAATTGCAGAAAGATTTTATATACAATTTTTTAATCCAGAAATTATTTAAATCAGAATTTGTTTTATTTTAAATAGTTGAAAATAAAGTTTTATGATAAGGAAACTTTTATTTCCACAAACCAGTGATTTGATGTTAGAAGACATATAATCTTCAACTAAATAAAACAACATTAATTAGAAAAAGGTACTGATTTACAAACTTTATTTTATTATTTGTAAAACATTATTGGTTTCAGAACACACATAATCCCCTAGTTAAAACAAACTTAACACTCATTATGGATTTATTTCAGTATGCTTGGATTGGATGACAGTATTGTGCTTATTTTAGCTTTAAAAGACAAGCTGCAGATGTTTAGAGAGGTTGACAAGTAAGTAGTATTTACTGATTATTTAAAAATTACCTCATGTAATATGACAGCTGGGATTTATAACCCAGGACAAACACAAATTATGTCATGTTGAAAAACCATACGTGCCAAACCAACAATTTTAACTTGTGTATAGTTATATAGCAAAGAATATATTCAGTTACATCAAGTATAACAGTTATTTAGATGTGTAGTCTTTTGAAATAGATTCACTTTATATGGATTTAAATGTATCAAATGACACCATTATTTACATTTTTAATGTTAATTCATTATTATTTCAATTGCTGTTGTATAGATTTATTTGAATCATAATCATCATCATCAGTATTTCTTATTTGAAATATAATTATCAGAAGTACAGCCAGTTTTTCTATTCTGCCACTCCTACTGCAGCTACTTCTGACACCACAAACACCGACATCATAATCTTTTACTAATCCAAATATTTTATCATGACTGCTATAACTACCTCTGTATAAATTCACAATACTGTTGTTGTTGTTGTTGTTGTTACTACTGTTGTTGGTGTTTCAGCATGGATATTCTAACTACAAATGAAGTGGAACAAGAGCTTGAGTCAGAGCAGACAGACATGTCAACTCAGGCCAGCATCCAGCTCATCCACGGTTTACATCTTAACAATGACATCAGCAAGCAGACGGAGGACAAAGTCATCAGTGATTTCAACAACAGACTGAAAACAATGGAGAAAAAGACAGACACTGAGTACAAGAAAGATCTGGAAGAAGTGTACGTCGATCTGAGTGCTAAAAACAAGGTAGAACATGTTGTTTTTCGTTATGTGTTGTATATAATATTTCACTAAAGGTCTGTGCCCATTTCAGAACGATGTTCATTTGACTGTTGGGTTTAACATATTTAGCCAACTGTATGATTGTAAGTGAATTATAAACTAAATGAATGAAAAATTGGTGAAGTAAAATTTATAGTTTTATGCATTATATACGACTGTTTTGTGTTTCCTATATCATCTGCCAAACTAGCAATTTTATTTTATTTATTTAATAATTTTTACAATCTTCAGGAAAAATATGGTGAACTGATGAACTTTCATCGTCAGCAGAAAAGAGAAGCAGAACAGAAGATAACTGATGTTCCTGAAGAGGTGATTACAAATATTTATCTCAGTTACCTGCTTATCTGCCAATCTGTTGAAAATAAATTCCAGAATCTGAAATCCAGAAAATTTAAAAACTCTAGTTTCTTCTTTTCCATATGTCATAACAGTATGTCTGTCAACCTCAAAAGAAATAATATTATATTCTAGACTAGATAAATAACAAATATATAATTGTCATGATTGATTACATGTTAATTAATGTTAAAAGTTAATTATTGTGTCCTATCATGAATACAACCACAACATGGCTGCATTATTGTCCTAATTTATTTTTAGCAAAGACTGATGTCTGATTCCAAATAAAAAACAAAATCATTTAAACATATATGATGTGTGTTCATGCTGTTACAGATATACTTTAAAAAGTGTAATTTTTTAATTGTGCAAATACCAGTAAAAGACTTTTAAAGTGACAAAGCATTTTTAAATCCATTTAATTCATACTGAAGGAAAAGAAATCATATCTGAAAGTTCTAGAAGAACAACAGCAGATAGAAGAAAATGAACTGATGTACATCCTTGCACTGGAACAGAATGAAGAGGCAGAAAAATTACGAAAGGTAAATGTTTTTTTTAATCTTTTTTGTTTCTTCTTCATTATATTTTTTCATTTAAATGAATTTAATTTTATTTTACTCTTCTTTTTCTTTCTTTCTTTTTTTTTTTTGTATGATGGAACAATTTCATGAATGTCTGATACAAACACAAATTTTCCACTATCATTTTTCTACATATTTTATTTGTTCTGAATTTTTATAAATCTATTAGGTAACATGACTTTTATTTTTTAATAAATAAAAATTATTAATATAAATATATTTATATTTCGTTGTTTCTGTTGCGTACTTGACATTTTTCAGAGATGCCTATTACACATTCATTAAAGGCTAAATATTTTTCTCTATGGTGCACAGACAAAGAAGAGACCATGGAATACATGCAGCTGATACTTAAATAACCTGTTAATATTAAAATGTGTTGACTTGGTGTTACATATTCGTTACTTCCAGGACTATGCTCTGAGGAAGAGGATGAGAGGCAAGGAAATCCAGCAGACTCTGCTTGAGGACACAGTAGTCCAAGGTCGTCTGGAGAGTGAACAGGCCGAGTGGTTAATGAAAGAACACAAGAAACAGCAGGAAGCCATCCACAGAATTTACGATGAAGAAATCTCACAGCAGAGGGTTGTTCTGGAGGAGAAGCTTGCCAGGAGGAAGGCGCTAGCCCAAATGAGTGTGAGTTTTGTGATAAGCATGGACAATAATGAAGTTATTTGGTTGTTAGGTGTGTTTGTCATTTTTAAAAAAAAAATTTTTTTACCTTTATGTCTTGAAATCAAAATTATAAATTTATATAATAATTAATATGCACATAAATAAGTATGTGTGTGAAGAGAGAGAGAGAGAGAGAGAGAGAGAGAGAGAGAGAGAGAGAGAGAGAGAGAGAGAGAGATTATGTTTGTCACTGTGTGTGTGTGTGTGTTTGTGTGTGTGTGTGTCTTAAACAGAAAGTGAATGTTCTATCAAATAAGTAGGGTTATGTTTTATGTCTATGATTTTAAAACATTTGATGTTTTAAACAGGAATCACAAGAAAATGACCACACTGATGTTCTGAACACAATGGCCACACATCAACTCACAGCCATACATAAAATGAAAAGGTTACTTTTATATCATAATCATAGATGGACTACTGCAGTATTATTTCTGTTAATGTATCTTAAATAATTTAAAAAATAATGATAATAATTAGAGATTTCTTAAAATAGTAATAATCCTTATCATATTTTAATAATCATAAGAATAGTAATAGTAGTAATGTTAACAGCAGCAGCAACAACAACAATAATAATAGCTGTTATTATTATTAAATCGTCTTTATCATCAGTATGATTAAATCTGATGACAATAGTAAATATTTTGTAAATAAAACCAAAAAATATATATTTATGTATTCAGTGAAGCTTAGTTTAAATTATTTATTTCAAGAGTTTGTTATTTACTCTTCTTTATTGTCTTAAATTTTTAAAACTTTTTTCTTTTTTTAATTTTCTTTTTTTTTATGGTAAATTTAATCATTATTACATCAACATCTAACAGCAAACAATATAATATAATGTTTCTAAAAATAATGATTTAGATTCCTACTTTTAAAAATTTGCAATAATGAAATTAAATTTGTCCAGGCAAGGCGTACTTGAACCGTTTGATGCTCAGGAGATCCAAGCCAAAGTGACACAAGAGATGCTGGAAGTAGAGGAGAGAAGAACAGCTGAGAAGAAGAAACAAGAAGATGAACTTCACAAAAAACTGTGTCAGCAGAAAAAACAAAGACTGGCTGAGAAGGTAATGACATCAGTGGACACTTCCAGGATATCAGATAAAGGGAAAGCACTGTAAATGTGGAAGATATAACTTTCAGAATGAGAGAGGTTTCAGGATAAACAAAAAAAAGCTAAAAAAGTTGTTGGTAAAAACTAAGGATAAGATGATAAATATATCCTTTCGAGTTGATATGACATTTTTTAAATCAGCATATCAATATATTTTGTTCAAATTTAATTATTAAATCTTACTGTTTTAAATATTTATTATCATTTTTTTTGTTGTTGTTATTATTATTATTATGATTATTATTTGTTTTTCAGAGACAAGATAAACAATATCAAAAGAAACTGGCTTTGTTAAAACAGAAGTTATCAGATATGAAGGTGAGTTACAGTAAGAATCTGACAACGAAATAATAATACATTTTTTAACATTATAAAATAAATCTGTATTTGAAGATTACTTTTATATTACTAACAATATTTCCTGAAATAAATTATTATTAAATTAATTTTGTTGTATATTTTAAATTTTGTTTTCAGTCAATGTATTACATATATTAATATATATACATAATTTCATTAAAATAAAAAACAATGTGTGTGTATGAGTTTATTCCTTTCTTTTAAAAAAAATTTTCAGACAAATTTGTTATATATTCTTTCACATCAATATATAATGAAAAATTGGCTGTGTTTTGTAATATACTCATATTTTTTGTTTTTCAAAGAAAGATAACCAAGACAGATCAGTTCAGGCTGAAGCAGGGGAAGCTACAATAGGAGTCATTGGTAAGTGATAAGATCAGTGGCTAGACATGACTGGAGAATGACACATTCCAGGATCAATCTCCTTCAGGATACCTGATAGGCCATTGCTCATCCCAAACACTGTCTCCTTTATCAAAGGTTATGGCATGTGCTTTCATAAGGGAATATTAATAATAACAAAAAGAATGAAAACGATGATGATGATGATGATGGTGATGATGATAATAATAATATAAAATAATGATGATGATGATGATGATGTCGACAACTACGACAATGATGATGGTACAAGTAGCCCTTGAAATAGCCATTAAAAATGTCCTCTTTTGTGTCATCATTTATGTAACATAAAGACATTGTCACTTTTTATTACCAGATGCTTTCCAATCTCCTTTATCTGAAATTCTGTACGAGTGCATCAGCATTTCTCTGTATTATTATTATTATTATTATTATTATTATTATTATGATTATTACTGATATTTTTATTCTTCATTTTCTTCTTCTCATCATCATCATCATTATTATTATTATTATTATTATTTGTAACAGATCCTGCTTTGTTTGCAAAAAGTCTGCTGCAAATTCAGTCAGAGCATCGCAGAGATTTGAGTGAGCTAGAGAATGAGATAGACTCAGAACATGCACAAGAACTTGCCAGAGTCAGAGACAAAATCAACGAAAATGCAAAGAACGAACTCAAAGTAATTGAGGACAATCTCCTGCTTAAACTACAAGAAGAAGGTATCCACTGCGTTAATTTATTTCTACAGAATTTAGAAACTTCATAGTGATACATCAGGGATATTGGTTTTTTTGTATTGATTACGTGTTAAATTTATATGGTCATTAGAATAATTGTTTTAGATGGGTAATGTGCTATGTGACCACATAGGAAAAAAGCAAGTTATTTATCAGCCTAATTTATATGATCAAATGGCTAGTTTCTATTTTTGTTTTTTTTGTTTGTTTTTGTTTGTCGTTTTTTTTGTTCGGTTCTTAACTTCTGTTTCTTTTTACTATTCTCAATGCCACCTGTTTGATATATTTTACAAGGTATGACAAAAAATCAAGTCAACAAACTTGTTAACCAAAACCAAAAAGAAATGTCAGAGTTGGAGACTTTACAACAAGAAAACAAAGAAAAACAGGCAAGAAAACTGCAGGAGGATTTGGCAAGAAAAAAACAGGAATGGGAACAGCAGAAAGCCAGAGAGAAAATAGAGCAAGCAGAACTCAGAGATCATGAAATAAAGCTGGCAAAGTTAGTTTCAGAATTTAATAATGTGTATATCTTATACAGTTTATATATATAATTTATTTTATCAGTTGTCTTCTATGGTTAAACATTCTGTTCACCTAACTGATTCAATTTTCCTGAATTAAACTTTGTTAATTTAATTTTCCTTTTGTTGCTTTTTACTTACCATATACTGATAATAACAATTTGCATTATGATTTTTAATTAAATATTCAAAATGCAAACAGTATTTTTGTCATAACAGATTGTTTACTCAGTCATATTATTATTATATATGTATGGCTGTTAATATTAAAATATGTGGAGGTATCATTTAACATTACATTTCTGTTTTCAATAACAATGATATATCATTCTCATACATATTTTGGGGTTTATTTTAAAACTAAGCTATGTTTAAAATTAATTTAAAAGTGTCCTGAAGAAGATTGATCCTGGAACCTATCATTCTCCAGTCATGTCTAACCACTGATATTACCACTTACCAATTTGTATAAAACAGTAATATATTACACAGCCATTTCTCATTATATTCTTATATGATGTGTACAGAGATCAAAATAAAATTTAAAAAGTGGAAGAATATGATAATTCTGTTCTGAAAAAAAAAGAAAAAAGAAAAGGAACACATTCACAAAAACATTTTTTTTTTTTAATTTTAATATAATTTAAAACTTAATTTATTTACTATAATTAGATTGTATTTATTACTTACTACAGCAAGCTAATAAACAGTCAGGTGTCTGTGTCTGAAGAGGAAAGAAACAGAATAATGAAGGAACACGAGATGCAGATGGTGAAGTTGGAGAACAGTTTAACACTGAGCAAACTGAGACAGAAACGAATGCTGGAGGAAAGACTGAGTCAGAGGAAAGCACAGCAGTTACAGGAACTGCAGCAGCAACAGCAGGCCCAGCTGAAGGTGAGGATGATTTTAGAAAATATATCAGTATTAGTAATTTAGTAGAAAGAAATGACTCTCTTTCTTATTGACATTGTTAATGATATTTTCTTATAATTAAATTATCATTTAATAATGTTAATGTCTGTTAAATCAGAAATAAAATGCTGTAATGAGCCACTATTATTTGTATTCAATACAGATTCAATACAGATTCAATGTTTGCAGTTTTCTTTATCATACATCAATGAATATGGTTAAATCTCGAATTTTTGTGCCTTATATTCAGAGATGATTAATAAAAGAGAGATTTTTTTTTCCCAGTCTATATACCTAAATTATAATAACCAATAATGTGAGACACATAAAAATCAATGTCAAATTTGAATTATGAATAAATGGAAAATCTGTACATTACAAAATACAGTATCAGTGTTGTAAGTCTTTGTTATTTATCAAATTCAGAAACGTCGTAAATCTGCCAAAACCAGAGAAGACGGTGTTGATGAAGAAGAAGACCATCATAAACAACTGATGCTTCTTAAAAAACAAGCTGAACAAAAGATAGCCATCCTTCAAGGCCAAAAGCTTGACCTTGATGATGAACTGGAGCAGATTCAGGCTGAGATGATAAAGGAGAGAGCAATGGCTTTAAGAGAGCAAGAAGAGAGACTAGGTGCAATGATCACAGCACTGCAGATGGAAAGAGCAAGAGAGGTTGGCAACCATTTTGTTTTATTTTTAACAGATAAATAAAGTGAACTAAAGTATACCTATAGCTATACAAGCAAAAAGCCTAAAACAATTCAAATGGTATTCTATTAGCAAGCAATCTTTATTAACAATAAAGTATAATAATATTTATAGCAGTCTAGTGAAAAAGGATAATAGACTGTCCTTTATTCAGGATCAATGGAAAAAAACAAGTACTGCTGACATCGTACTGCTGATAAAAATAACAAATAATAAATAATAATCAGTTACTTAAGATTTGTCATCTTTACCAATTTTATTTATTTAACTAACATTTTTGGGAAATCTTATATTCAATCATATATAGACTGTTGGTATATAGAAAAATGTTTAAAAATAAATAAAATATATAAGATTCTTTCTTAATTTTTCTAAACCATAATTAAGAACAATACACAAATGTTTTGGGGGGTTTTCAGACATGATATTAAAATTGGAAAACTGTATTTTTTATCAGTAGCTTTTTAAGCACTTTCCACTGCTACAGTAATCTCAACACATAAATTAAAAAAGTTAAAAATTTATCACGAGCCAAAATATTTTTAACAATGTCAAAATATACAACCTGAATTATAATAAGCATTAAGTCTGTTACATTTTGTGTGTATGGTTTAAAAATATTATATTACTGTTTTCTTGGATTAGCTTGCCAAAATTGAGGAACAACAGAATGCTATAAATAATCTGAAAGCCAACCTGATGGATGATCTTAATGACAGAGGCATTTTGTCAGCACCAGAATGTGAGAAGATTATTGCCAGACATAAACAGGTGGAATTTTAGTTCTATTACGGTTTTTTCATTATTATTTTTTTATTGGTATATATGAGCTACAATGTTTTGGGGTTGTTTTTGTTTTAATTATGATTAAGCTATTGTTACTTTTTTATTGTTGTTTGTTCTTCATTTGCTTTATTTTCTCCCTTTAGTTTTGGTCATTTTTGTGGGGGTTTTTGTTTTGTTTTAGACATAGGGATTTTATTTTGGGAAATTTTTTGGTTGTTAGGATATAGAATAGTTTTTTTTTTTAGGGTGTTCTTACTTCTTCATTTACAATTTAGGACATATTTACTGAACTAATTTCACTTCTTGAATATTGTTAAAAATAGTGTTTTTTGTATTTGTTAACAGGAGCAAGATCATTTAAATAAAACTTTGGAAGCACAGAGGATTAAGCAAGAGCAGGTAATTCATTTAATCCAAATATCTCTTTTTTCAGTTTTTAATATTTTTTAAGTTTACTGTTATTATTTATTTATTTAAATTTTTATTTATTTATTTAAATTTTTATTTATTTATTTATTTATTTATTTAATTACTTACTTATTTTTTAATGTAAAAAAATATATGAAATAATGATAAATATTAATGTTAATATGAGATATCCTGCAGGAGATGACATAATTTATAGAAATAAAATTTACAAAAAGAATATATATATATATAATATATTAATAAAATATAAGCACTGCTAACTAATCTCAAATACATAAATAAAGTATAGTTAATTATGGATAGATAGTTAAACAGACAGAGAGACAGACAGAAATGCAATCAGATAGGTAGATAGGTAGATAGCTAGACTGACAGAAAGACAGTCAGATAGACAGATAGATAGATAGACAGATAGGTAGATATAAGAATCTGTTAAATGAATTCAGGTCATGCGTCAGAAACTAGCAGAAAGATTACAGCAGCGTGAGAAGTCTCTGATTCAGAAGCAAGAACGGGAAATGCAGGAGGTGATAGCAGCCAGCACAAACAAGACTGCCTCCAAAATACGTAAAACAATGCTCATGCATAAACACATGCTAGAGCTTGAAAAGTTTAGGTATGTTATATATTATAATTTTACTTTGGTGTGAAAAATGTGGATAATTACTTTTCACAAGTCAATAGTATATTATCCAATGTAAATGAAGTCTTTATTTTAGTTTTTCTTTAGTTTATTATTATTATTATTATTATTATTATTATTATTATTATTTTCTCATGGCTGGACAGTTGCTATTTTCATTTTAATACATGACCTTTGGCAAGAGTTGGATTTATAATGTTTATTTACATAAATAGTTATTTTATTTTAGCAGGCACTCTTTTTGTCTTGCTTAAAGCTCTGAAGCACTTTTGAAATCATCACCTATTTAAATAATGAATGAGCTAAATTCCAAAGGCACCTTAATACTGATGTATTTTTTAATTTTGTAATCAGAAACCAGTCTGACCGAGAAGTTAGCCAGTTCCTGGAAGACATGAGACGTCAATACGAAGTGAACAAACTTAAAAAGATTCAAGAACAGGCTAGTAAAAATTTCATCTATGTAGATCAGTCTTCCTTCATGCTTTTATTTGTCAGCTTTTTCCTGTTTATAGACCATGATATGTGCTTTCCTTTTGACAGAAATGTGCTTATAAAAGATCCTTATTTTTTACAAATCAGAAAAAGATAGTCTGTCATGAAGATACTGTAAATATTTTGTCCTGTTAACAGTATGGTCCTTAATACACATATAGCATTATAAACATCACAGAAATTGTTCATTGCAGCAATAAATGAATGTGTGTATGCATTTAAAAAATATATATATTTAATGTAAGATAAAATAACATATTTATGCCAAAAGAATAATAAATCAGTCTCTTAAAAAGACAATTTTTGTTCTAATATCATAACGTAATATTTTGTTCCAGATAAAAATCCCCAATTTTTTACATTCTAAATTTACAATTGCAGCTGAGTAAAGTAAAAAACAGGGTAATGACCTTCTTTACCCTTTGTCAAAGTGTCATGCAGCAGCAGCCTTGTTGTTCACAGAAACTTTGCACAAAAATAAAAAAAACTTCTCATCTGGTTCTGCATTTTGCTCAGGAATTCATCTTTTTTAATTAATCATCAGAGAAATAATTCATCAAAATATTCAGTTAGATTGAAGTACCATCCAGTAATTGTGTGTTTCAGAGCACATAAAATATTATGAATAAATACATGCTTAGTAAGTATGAATAGTGAAAACAACATTTCACATTTTTAATTAAATGATTCCTGATTTCTGAATTACTAAAAATTTAATTTGACTCAACAGGAACTTCAGTTTATCTCTGGTTTGGTGAAGGTTGGCAGTTTTAAAAAGGAAGACCTTACGCATGTTCTTCAAATGCTGTTTCCGAGTAAAACAGTAGAAGATATTAAGGAAATGCTGACAAAAATCTACAATGAAAAAGACATTGCTAACCAAGGCGTCACCGATACAGAAAAGTACAATTTTTCACTTTTTTCTTTATAATTACTTTTGCAGCTGAATTAGTGAATAGGATAATACTTGGAAAAATGTGCAATATTTCTGTTATACCATTTCGTTCTTTGGTTGTATTTCCTGGGCTACATTTCTAAGGTTACTGGAAATAGCCATCGTATAAAATATCTTACTGGGTGTAATTTATTAGTATTAATTTGCCATAATAAAGCTTAACTGACTTTTATTATTCTTTACTTTATCTTGGAGTTAATGAATGAATGAATATTTGACACCTTTTCTGAACAAAATAAATATATTGGTAACTGTGTCAATATTGAATCAAATATACTAATAAAAATATTTTCTCTGTTTAATACAGGACTGATTGCCAAAGGCATTGTTAAAGATTTTTTAATGTATTGTTCACTTCTCCAGTTTGCAGTTTTTAGGTGCATCACAACAACAGAATGTCAGTATGTGTAGCTTTCATTGTTGATTTAATCATCACTGAAATTCTGCTATGTTTTCTTTCCTAGTGTGTTATAACTGTTACAGGTACCGAATCATTTATCAAGCAATCCTGGGACTGGAGGTGCTCCAGATTTCTAGACACATACTAAATACATACTTCTTTTGTAATCCATTAAAAATCTTAAGTATAGACTATGATCTATAATAAAAAATTAAATGAAGAAAAGAAAGAGCATAATTTTATTTAAATGATATCTTTACAAATTAATACACTTCTTAAAACACTTAAATTTCTTACGATATCATGTATGATATATCAGATGAAAATTAAAGAACGTAATTTAATTTGACAGGTATAATGACTTCTTGTGAGAGATATATCTCTACACAGCAACAGTCTCACTTAAACCATTCAACATGTATGTCATGTTAATGACTAATGCAGCAAGTGGTGACTTACTGCATGACTAATTTAAAGTAGTCACTTAATAATAATAATAAATAATTGCTGGTTTTCTGGATTTTCTGGATTTCCAAAAGCCAGATAAATGGTTTGAAACCTGTATTTGCTTGCTGTCCTTTGTAAAAAAAAAAATAATAAAAAAAATAATAATAATTCACTGTTATTTTATTTTACAAGCTGTTTTTCATAAACACTTTTACTATCATTTCAGCCAAGGCAGTGGTGTGAAAAGTAGCCAGCTAACAGAACGTGTCCTAGCAACCCAGGTTTCAGAAAGAAGACTTAGTCGACAGGGTTCCAACTTAAGTCTTTTAGGGTAAACCTAGCTTTTAGATTAAATTTTTTTTTTTGCCTACATTAGTTTATATCTCTATCACCCAGTTATTTGTCCATCATTATATATGCTTTACAAACTGGATTATGAACTTTCAGAGTATGCATATTTATTTAGGACATTAGTTACAGATGTTCACCTGGTTTGAGAGTTAATTTGCTACCATAACAAGAAAGACTGTGTTATCATTTAATTCTAATCTTTTAAATATTTTTATTCAGAATATGAATTTTTTATGTTAAATTATAGAAACTGTTTAGTTTCTTCTTGTTTTACTTTTTTCCTTTTATCCTAAACTGAATATAAATTTGAAGAAAATAAATTAATAAATAATTTCAAAATTTTATGATCTCAAAACTACAGTAAATTTTATGATTAAGATTACATTTTGAACAGTTTTTAAAAGATGTAAAGGCAAAGATAAGATTTAACGTAGGAAAATGACTTTCCTGTCACATATGTTGTGCACACAATAAGTTTTTTCCATTAGGCCAGAAGAGCAGCTTTCATAAGTACAACATTTTTGCCTCAGCCTACAAAAGATCCACTGAAAGTAGGTGCAGCAATAATGGAATAATGCACTGCGTGGTTATCTTAACTGATAATTTAGATACATTATTTACTATTTTCTAAAGCATCCAGTTTCACAAATTTGTGATAAAAGACAATTTTGGTGAAATATATTTAAAGAATTCTTACTGGTTGCATTTAAAGATGGCTGACAAAAGGCAGGATATTTACTCAGTATATCTAAAAGTTGTCAAATTTTATTATTATTATTATATTATTATTATTGTTGTTATTGTTATTATTATTATTATTATTATTATTATTATTATATAATCTGCATTACAATTAGTAGTAAAATTACAATACAGGTACCGGACCAATGATCTGGATTCCTTGGGGCCTGGGGCATTCTGGATTTGTGGATTTTCCAGTTTTCTGGTACCAAGGCATCTAAACACTTAAATAATGTGGCATAAACATTTTAAAATTAAAAACATAAAGAAATGATGATACACAACAGTGGCAACTTGACATGTAAACAATGCAGCGAGTGAATGAATGCCATGCGGCTTGAAAGAGTAGTTCCGGTCTGGTGAGGATAACACCCTACATGTGCGAACTATGAAACTAGCGTCAGGAAAAAACTTCCAGTTTTCTGGTCTTTCCAGATTTCAGGACAATTATAATTGGTCCAGTACCTGTACAACAATTATTAAAATAATTTTTCTGTGTATATTTATGGGGAAAAAAAAAATTAATCAAACACACGAGCATTGGAATATCTTTTTTGACACTCCAGATCATGTTAAACACATTTTTATTATTTTTTATTATTATTATTATTTTTTTATTTGGCAATATATAATTAAACTTCCTGTTTCAGATACAATAATTGATGTGTTTTACCAATTTTATTTATTGATAAAATGTATGCTGCTAAAACATTTTTTAAAATAAAAATAACAGATAAAAAAGTAAATAAAAACAAATGATCCATTGGAATATAAAATATATACATATATTTTTTAAATATTTTAAAATCTTATATTAATGATATTCTAGAGTACAAACAACAATGAAATTAAGTTATATATGTTGATTATCTCACAACTGTTTGTATTTTGATACTAACTGGTGTATGTATCAAACTTTGATGATTTATCTGCACAAAATATATACAGGAGTGAGTGTATTGTGCACTGTGAATTTGCTTTTAAATTTATTCTTTTCTTTTCTTCTTCTTATTAGTTAGTAGGAGTAGCAGCAGTAGTATTAGTATTGCTATTATTATTAGTAGGAGTAGTAGTGAATAATATTGATATTATTAGTTATAGTCTTAATATTGTTATCATTATTATTATTATTATTATTATTATTATTATAATTATAAATGTAATCATCTTTTAAAAAAAAAAACTATAATCAAAGTTATTTGTGATTTTTTAAGTTGTCAATACCAAATACTGCTGATGTAAAGGGCAATAAAAATATACCTTTATAGAATTAAAAGACTTAAATAAATAGTATTTATTTTCTTTCTGACTTTCTTTTTTCTTTCTTTCTTCATTTGTTCTTGATACTATTTTTTAGCATAATTTTTTATGGTATTTTCTGCAGTCTTATTATTTTTTCTAATGTTTCTTTTTATTAGTTATTAATTTCATCTTTACAAACAATTCTTACTAAAGCTTGTGATTTCTTTAACGTCTGATATAAATTTCATTTCAGAAGGCATCCCTCTCAGAGACACTCAGGAAAACAACGCAAATCTCTTCCCAAGGTGCAAGACAATGAGGACGACAGCGATGAAGCAGTTCCATACAGAAACCTAAGTTCAAAACCAAGCTATCAAAATAGAGCTTTTGACGACAACTTAATTATGGGAAGAAAACGAGATTCTGTCTCCAGCTACAGCTACAACAACACCCCTGCAGCTGAAGACGACAGTTTTTATAAGCCTAAACCAACTTACAATGATGTGGACTTTGTAGGAATGGGTGCCAGTGCTGGATTAGATGAAAACAATTCTCCCGAACTAGGGAGAAAACTACCTCCTTTACCTCAAACAAAACGTAAAAAGAAGAAAAAGCTTCTGAAACAATTAGCACACAAAAATGAAGAAGAATTACTCTAGGATTTAAGTAATATTTAAAGATTTATATTTTTATATATATTTGCATACTTTAAATTGTTCATTTGCTTTACATTTTATCTAATTAAATAATAGAACTAGAACTTAAATCCCCATTATTAGGGGCCCTTTTTTTGTAACATAGTTATTTTATTTATAAATTAATAATTTACTGATGAAAATTATTTATAATTATCTAAAAATAGATCATCATTAATTTATTGTTAATCTGCAAAACCAAAAAACATGAAGGGAAGCAGGATTAGTGATATTCTTACCTTTAATATATTTTTAGCATGTTTACACATACACATACATTATCATTTGAACTTTTATGAAAGTCTCTCCAGAAAAAGAAGAAAGATATTTGTTTTGTAACATTGACTTTGATGTGATTTGGCTTTAATTTGTCTGTTACCTGCAGCAAACATTTACCTAACCTTAAATCTATACAAAATTATTTCTTTTCTTTTTTTCATATCAAACATTTCATTTGGCCTGAAGCTTCTTAATTTGTCCCTTTACAAATATTCACTATATATGTGTGTGTATGTTTGGGTGGTTGGGTGTGTGTGTGGGTGTGTGTGTGTGGTGAAGGCATTTATCTTCATGTCTTTAATTAATGTTGTATTGTTTTCTTATCTAAATATAAGTGATAAGTAATACTTAATTTTCCCCCAAAAAAGACAATTTTTTTTCTTTTTTTTAACAAAGCTCCTTAATAATTCTGTTTACTGTTTTCTTAATTATTTTATTATTATTATTATTTATTTATTTTTATATCTTTTTTTTTTCTTTTTTTTTGTAAATCTTTACCTGGCATTACATCAATAATTTTTCTATTTTCTAATAATATATTTTTGAAAATCGTTTTTTATATCTGCCCTTTGCCTTTGATCAACAGTTTTCCCATTAAAAATTCTGTTCCTTTTTTTGTCTTATTTTTATTTTTTTTTTATTTTGTCCTGGCAACTATTTACTAGGACCCTTGCCTTTCATCAGCGCTCTTAAATTTCCATTTAATCTTTCTTCCATTGCTTTTAAACAACACCAAATTACCTCATCACCTCTTGATTTCAACTATTTTAATCTTTTTGTACTTTGTGCCTGATACTGCCAAATATTTGAAACAGATTTGTGCAGTAAGTAAATCTTGCAGCTGTTAACTCTTGTTTAAAAAACTCTCATGTTTGAACAAGAGATGTTTTGTTTGTTTATGGTAATTTAGACCTCTTCAATTTATTCTTTGTAACTTCTTGTGTTGGACAGTAAATATTTAAATGTTTTATAACAAGTAATGAAACATGTCCAATACCTGAGTATATTTCTTTATTAGAAAAGTGCCTTTAATAAAAAAAGTAATTAAATAAAATAATGGAAATAAATGTATACACGCAGACACACACACATACACACATACACACATTTATAGGCCATCACTGGATTTTTTTACTTAAAAGACAAGATGTATTTTTTTCCCAGTAAGAAGCGCACAAGCACATTTTTCACTTCAGTATGAAATCCCCAGGAAATGGGAAATATTATTTTTATTATTTATTTATTCATTTTTCTTAATTCCAGAAATGATAATTATATAGCTTAGCATTTTAAAGAAATATTGCATGATACTGTTTTATGAATCAGAATTAGCTAAACCATATTGACTCAGGTATAATGCATCAGTGTATCAGTAGCATTAGCTAATACATTTCATAAAGTGTGGATGTAAGTATTATACATACTGGCTGTGTATAATAAGGCTTGTAAACAAATATACTTGAGCATATATATATTTTTTTTTTTTTTAATACTTGAAATTTAATTGCATTATTACTTTTTATCATTCTTATGATAACATGTTCTGCTATGAAACTCTTTTATATTTTTTATTTATTTTTTTGATATTCTTATTTTTGAATTAATCAATTTACATTTCAGTTTTTTAATTTTTTAACAATCACAACAACAACAACAACAACAACAATATTATTAGTTACTAGTTATTAGCTGTTGCTTAAATCAATTGTTTGAAAACATTTTGTTAAATAATTTATCATATTAGGTAATTTTATTTCATTACAGTTCTTACTGAAAAAAAAACCCAAGAAAAAACATTGTCATGACAGATTATTTTAAAAGAACATTAACAGTTTATTACAAAACCAGCATAAGCAGAAATTAGTGTTTAACCAAATCTTAGCATATTTGTTGACTGGTTATTAATGTTATATTATCCAGTAATAAAGTGTGAAATACCCAAGTATATTTCATGTTACATCAGTTATGTAATTTTCATAATATGGTATGAGAAAAGAAACCATTTTATATGACACTTCTGTTAGCTATATCAAATCATTTCATATGCATTTTCTCAGAGATGACAGTACTTACCATGGACTTTGATAAATCTTTAATGGGGCATTGATTGGAATGAGAAATAGCCCAATGGATATAGATGCAGAAAATTAATCTTGAGAGTCACTGATATTAAATTCTTCTAAGTAGCATATTTTCTTTTTTATGAAATACATTTTAATCTGCAAGAATAAAAATTCATATTTATCTGTACAAGTAAGATTTGTTATCTCAATATTATATTTGTATGCACAGTTTATCTGCATGAGTTTTTTTATTATTTATTTATCTGAATAAATTGGTTTTATCTGTGATATTTAACTTTTAGCAGTAATTTAACATAAACTGTTATATATGCTGTTTATGTAAAACAAAGCAACTTTGTGGAAAACAAGTCTTATATTATTCAGATGTATTTGAAATTCTATATAAAATACAAAGTGTAGCAGTAATTCTTCAAATACCATCAGTTTAAATTAGCAACCAGAAAACCTAAATAAAATAAAATTATTTGAAATATTATTTATATCAGTAAATAATATACGTTATTAAATCTTGTTTTAAACAACTGTAGAAAATATATATATCAAAATATTTTAAGGAAAAGTTTCAAGATTACTTTTTTTCTTTTCCAACTACCAAAATGATATATTAAACGCACAAAAAAAACAAAAAAAAACATCATAAGAAAATGTGATATTAATAAATCTGCAAAGAAATAAAATAAAATAAAAAGATATATAGATAGATAGATAAATAAATAAATAAATAAATAAATAAATAAATAAATAAATAAATAAATAAATAAATAATAATGATGATGATGAGGTAAAATGTTAAAAAATGTCCAGATGGCTCAATGGAGCCTCTTGTAACAGATTATTCTGTTTTCCCAAAATTGCTACCAGCCTGGAAATCCACTTTTATCCAGACAACTGACTGAGTTTATCTTGAGGCTCCTATAAGAATGTCAATTTCAAGAAAACTGCTGAAAAAATTGGTTCAGTAAATAAATTTAAAAAAAAGCTAAAATGATTGACAAATTCAAATCTGGTACACCCAACAACCATTACTGACTCCATCTTTTTGCTCTTGCTGATTATCTGTAGCTTTCTGAAAAACATAAACTAAATTTACTCTGACTCTCCTTACAGATGTTTGTAGCAAAACTAAATATTATAATTTGTATGTGTGTGTATATGGATTGATGAAAAGAAAAACAAATACATCTTTGTTGGGTTTTTTAGTTTTATTTATTTAGATCTTCACAACAAATACTAAATATGTAGTTATAATAAAGGCATATTTAATGTTTCAATAAACAGTACATACATTAACAATGGTTCTTCTAACAAAATATATTTCAAGCATATTGCACATTACTTTATTTCCACTTTTTTCAATAACAACATTGAAAACAAAATAATACCATATATATGAATGCAAGTTATCACAGATATGTAAACCACTGGGGGAAAAAAAAAAGATATCCCTAAAAAATACACAACTTGAAATATCTGACCCACGTTTATAAGTCTGAACAAAAGATACAAATCTAGTATTTGTATGTTGCAGCCACATCACAGTGAGGTGTACGAGTCAACACTGTGAGCTATAGCAAAACCTGAAAACATACAACCCTGTTTTAACTTATAACAGTGATATGGAATTACATTTTAATTCTGCTTAGACATTGTTTTTATTTTTTAATAAAGTACTTATTTATTTTTATTTCTAACATTTCAAATATAGAATAAGCAACTTATTAATGGTAAAAATGCCACAGAAAATATTTCTAAAACAATGTTCACACAACTTTTTTAAACTATAAATAGTTTTCATAATTGCTGTGGTTATACATGTGTAATTATAAAACAAAAGCTTCAGAATCTAAATGTTATAGAAAATGACAACACACTGTTGATCAAATATAAAAAGCTGTTCCTGAAATTTAGCAAGGTGCTTTATTTACTTCCCTTTAATTTTATATACTAATAATTTTGTTTTAATCACATTCTTTTACACAAATGCAAAGTAGAGATCTGAGCAGATAAAACTCCATTAAATAGCCAACATCACTTGTAAATTCCCCACACTAGAGAGATAAAAGAAAGACAGAAAAAAGAAGTGTATCAAATCAATGCTACTGGTCATATTAACATTATTGTAATATGTTATTATTTATTTTTTCAACTGTCAAAACTCTAACCTATCTGATTATACATTATGAATAACATTACACAGCTGAAACTATCTTCATCAATGTGTTATGTTTATGTTGTTTCAGCACAATAAACTGTATAATTCTTATGTCTGATATTGTTTTTGGAAAATTCAATAGAAAAATAATATTTCTGGGTAAATGCATAAATGGATAAATAAATAAATAGATATAGATAGATAGATAAAGAAATAACACCAAAAAAAAAGAAGAAATGAAAATATTTATCAGAATATTTTAACTAATTATCCTGTTTAGACAGAAACTTGATTTTATTAGATAAAATGAAGCTATGTCACTTACTAAGATATATTACACATTGAAATACATTCATTAACAAGACCTACAAAATACATTTTACAGTACTACATTATAATTTATTTTTCAAAGCCTAATTGTTAGTTTTGCAAACTCACAGACAAATTTATTTAGCATATTTCACATTACTAATACAGTTCAGACCACAATTTGCCTGAGGTTCAGCAAACTGTTATGTAATAAAAGAAAACAGAGATTTCAACAAGAAAAATAGATTCTGAGCTCTGCTCCATAAACAATAAAAGTCATGATGAAATTTGTATAACAACAGACAGGTAAATAAATTAAATCTGTTAATTAACAAATACTGAGGCAGTGAAAATCATCATTTGTAGCTGTTGTGTAGATAATTATAAATAAATTAATAACATAACTGTAGGTAACTGTTTAAATGTTACTTTGGTAATACTAATACAAGCCAAGGGCTTGAAAATAGTAATAAAAATAAACAATATTCCAAACAATGTGATAATAACTTTTGCCAAAAATAAGTATATAGAGAATGTGCAAAAAATAAGCTAAAAAATATATTTAAATTTATGATCAGAAAGAGAACATTTTGGTTCTATCCTATTAATTTGGACCAAAATTTAAAAAAAATGAATAATTATAACACTATGGATGGATGAAATAAATGCACCAATCTTTTGAATAACAAAATCATTAAACACCCATATTAAACTTTAAACAAAGAAACTGAAAACAACAAAGAAACGGAACAAAGTAAATAATGAACTGATAAAATACATTTTTAAATGAAGAAATTATTAATCTGAATACTGAAATATAAAAACAAAAACAACAACAGAAAAATAAATTAACATGTAAAATAATCTCTTCAATAATAGGACGAGTTTTATCCATATAGTGTAATAAAAATTGGGAATGTTATATATTAATTTGTATGTTCGACTGTACATTCGTATGTAAGTTCATATATTAAGTATTTATTATTTTATTCAGGAAATAAATACACTTTGATTTTGAGGCAGGTAACAGATAAATGTTAATTTTAAAGGTATTAAATTGCAATTTGCCTATGTAATTAATGAAATCAGAATATATCTGTCATTACTAAAACCTGTTCAAAGCTGTGACTTCTGATCATTAAAGAAAGAAATAGTTAATATTTCAAACTCGATAATTTACTGAACTAAATAAATAACAGGTCTGTAAAACTTCTTTTGTATACTTAACATAATTATAAACAAACAGTGAATAAATATAATTTTAATTTCAGCTTTGTTTTAAATAAAAAGACAAACAGATCTATGTGGCATCACCATCCACTTTACAGTTAAATAAATTAAAGATTCTGGGATGAAGCAATGCATATTGATAGTCTTGTATATTTAACATGATTAATATCAATCAATAAATGAAAACAAGTTGCAAAATAATAATAACAAAAACATTTATAAAAAAAATAATTGTAATTTTGAAAAACTGAACAATTATAACAAACGCCCACCTTGTCAGTTTTAATAAATGATCATGTAGATATTGAAGCTTGCCACTCTTAAATAGTTATAAAAAATAAAAATAAAATAAAATATGAGGCAATTAATTCTTGATGCAAAGAATACAAGATCTGTGAACTTAAACTGCAGAAGCAAGATTAGATATAAAATAGAATTAAGTACCAAAACATACTGAAAATGTTGTATATATTTAAATAAACAAAATATGTTAACAGGAAAATTGTTTCACGTAAACAAATGAATATCAATTAAAAAAAATCAATCTGTATATATCAAGAACAAATAATTTTTTTTTATTTTTAAATGACAGAATATGTACACCATTTTTTTTAACCAAAATTAAATGTGCTTTTTTAAGTAACTATATATATATTATAGATTTATTATCCTAAATTTTGTGCATCATATCATTATCATATTGAAATTATAATCAATGTATTAAGAAATCCCTTATTATCATTAGGTTTTTAACAAAATTCAGACCTCTCTTGCAATTATTACAACTTTTCAACAATTAATATGATCTTTCTCTTTGAGTAATGGTTCTTCTGCCTCACAAGACTCACTTTGGTCATTTTCCACTTTCTCTGTCTTTTCTTGACTGTCTTCTTTAGGAAGAAGTGAGTCCATTTCATTGGCGTCCAGATCCAACTTGTTGTTTTCCGGTTTGCTTGCTGTCATGGTGTCATAAAATGAGCTGGTTTCGCTCCGCACTTGGGAGAAATTTTGTATTTTTGCTGTAACATCATCTATAAAATCTGTGATGCTGTCCTTTTTCTCAGTACGTCTGTACAAATCTGAATCATTGTTGTCACCCGCTGCATCCCCATTTTCCTCAAAACACTGGATGTTGTAGTTGATACGATTCTTTTTATCTGCACAACAGAAAACACAGACGTACATATTCAAAACATCATAACAGGTGAGAGATTTAGTTTTACAAACTAACTAAATAAATAAATAAATAAATAAATATATATAATAATATATCCCACATTTTTATAACAAACAATAGTATAAAAACATAGCAAAATAATAATAAACACCAAACAGCTTTAATTAATACTTAAATGTCAGATACTTAGTGTTAAAACCGTAAAAATGTATATCTTCTACACCATTTTAAACATAAATTAATATATTAAAAGAAAGAAAACTCAAAAAGAGTTATATAAAAAATCCATGACATCATAATAACTGATTGTTACTCTGTACTTATTGTCACCTTTATCATAAGCCATTAATAACCAAATGTTTCTCTAAAATTAATAAAGATATAAAAACTAAAATTGTAAGTGTAATGTGTTATCTTTTGAGTATAAATGTAAGTAAATGTAACCTTTCTCTACAAAAACACTCTTACGCACCTGATGTCTGATGCTGGAAGTTATCAGAATGTGAAACCTCAGGTTTTTTACCGGAATCCTCTTTTGTTGGAAGTAAGTCAAGATCGTCCATGACGACAGATGTTTTGTTTGGAGTCGAAGTCAGTGTGCTCCTGTGTGTGGGACTGGTGTCAGGGGAAGTAATGGAGGAAATGTCAGATTCTATATCTCTCGTCCTGTCGGAGGCATCGCTAGACTGTGACATCTGTCGAGGAACTAACATCTTCATCTCAGCACATTCAGCCTGGAGCTTTGCTAAATATGGAGCATGAGCTGCAATAGATTTCAAATACAAGTTTACTAGAAATCATCTTATAGTATAATAACAGAAGTAACACATTCTGAAACCCACATTAAAAACAAAATATATATATATATCTTAATACTACTTGTGAGATTAAGAATAATTAATAATATTTTCAAACACTTTCTAGTTTAAATGTTTCCATTTTTAATTCTTTCACATTTTCCCAGCTGACCATAAATTTTGAAATATATTGTAGTAACTAATTAAAAGCATACTGAGAATGGATGATCAGGATAAGTTCTGTTTTACCTGGTACATTCCACAACCCTGATACTTCAAGAGTTTTCAACTTTTTCTCCAGTTCAGATACTCGGTTACCAAGGATTCTGTTAAAAGATTTTTTTTTAAATAAAATTTAGAGAGATTTTGTATAGAGGGAAAATGGTTTAAGAAAATAAACTACAGACGTTATTGCATAGATTCCAGTATCATGTGACAAGGATGTTAAGTTACATTCAGAATCCATTTAAAATTAATTATATCTGTTAAATCTATTTTATTATATATACATATATATTATTATATACATATTTTAATCACTTGCTTCACTTCTGAATACAAAATAATTTACTCATCAGCTTTCCAAATATTGTAACCAGTGCTCTATCAAAGCTATTGCCATAAAATAACAATTTTTGATAAATATATAACTGTAATTAATCCAGTACTGGAAGTCTTGTTACTGACTTGTTTGTTTTGCGCTGATGTGACAAAGCCAGAGACTTGTCATTAATGGTTTCGAGCAGAGCACTGCAGAGTCCTTGCAGATCAGCCATGGCTTGCTGGGACACTGGCAGGCCAGATCTGCTCTCCAGCATCTGCTGGACTGCAACAAAAATAGAAAATTAAAAACAAAATTATTATAATCATCGGTTAAAACATATTTTGTAAAAGAAACAAAAGATTAAACCATTCAGTTTTGTTCAAAGAAATTAACAAAAAAAATAACAATGCTATCATATGTGAAGCAAAGCTGTTCATGTATTTAAGATATTGAACTATCTAATGCTTAATTTTTCTCAAGAAAAACACTAATGTTATTACAAATAAAACTAGTTATCCTGTTTATATTTTATCAGTAATTATTAGATAATTTCAAACAGTAGTTAAATGAGACGTCAGTACCTTGTTTTTGTGTGATAACCAGACCTCCACTTCTGCTCTGTCCTAGTTTCAAAATTCCTTTGTTTTTCTTCTTCTCCAGCATGCTCTTTAAAAAAAAACAATTAAAAAAATAGAATACATTAAAACAATATCTTAACTACAAGAGAGGTGCTACTCATCTAACAATATGTAAAAATATTTACATAACTACAAAAGATATATTTTAATCAGATTTAAATAAAACAATATCTTGAAAAGTATACAGAATGTAGACTATCTGTTCATACTTCATGTAATTCTGTACACTACCTTGTACTTTGAAGCTGTCTGCATGGCCATGGCTTTCTCTTCTTCCAGCTGTTTCAAACGTTCTTGTAGATATCTGAGACAATATTGGTAAAAATATTACACAAACTGTTAATTAAAATTCTTAATTTTCCTGACTAGTATATTTAATGAATTTAATAAATAAACAGAAAATCTTAGAATCTCCTTAATTTTATACACAAGACAAGACATCAAATCCTACTGGTAACAAAATGACTAAATTATTAATTTATCACAATAGGATATCTAGCAGTAAAAAAGCTAACCAATACAAATTAAATATCTGAATGTCAAAAAAATCCCTTTCCAGTACATAATAATAATGCAGTCTGCGACATTTGAAACAGGAAACAATAAATATCTCACTTGTTTTCCATAGCCAGGGCATCAATGTCAACAATTCGATTCTCATCTCCTTTCAGTATGTAGTTGAGCTCCTGATTAAGTCTGTCATATTTCATTTTGTATCCATCTCGCTCCATCTCCTGGTCTTCCTTCTCATCCAAAACCTGCTGCAAATCTCTCTCAAGCTGTGCATACTGTAACAAACACCAAGTTTTATTTAATGATGTCATGACTCTAAAATTTAGTCAGTCTTACAAACTATTTATATAAAAATAATAATTTCATAATTGCTGGGGTTATACATGTGTATTTATAAAAAAAATAATTCAGAAACCCAGAGAAAATCATGCATAATAATTTTTAAAAATTTATACTCTAATTAAAGTTAACCCAGATTCTAGAAAAATGGTCACGTAAAGTGATATGAAGAATTAACTTAGAGAGTTAAAGAATGTAATGAAACCAAAAAATAATTTTACCACTTATGTCAATCACATCTCCAAATGAAGGTGACGATATGTAATTATTGAAGAAAAACAATTATATATTAAAATAAAAATTCAATCTGGCTATCTTCTATGCACACACCTCTTTTCTTGCTGCCTCTAGCTGTCTGACAAGATCTTCTCTTTCGTAAGCAGGAAAATGTCGAGTGTTTATTCCCTCATCTGTGGTTCCAACTCTTTGTCTGGCAATCTGCTCTCTCAACAACTGAAATTATACATGTATAAAGAATATAACTTCAGAAAAGGATAAGTGCTTAAGTGTACATTTGGTGGTTCACCTTTTAGATAAGAATAAAATATAAAAATGATTATTCTGATTGATGACACCATTCCATAATTACAAATATACATAACAGACTGAGTATACAATAGCGAACATTAATGGACATAGCCACGATACCATCTGTCCTTCTTTAATTTTGTACATTTTTGTGGTACATGTCAACATTCTCATAATCTTGTTATTCATTATTAATAATAAAGACTGGTCACAGCAACAAATAAATTATTTACTTTTAAAATGTAATTTGTTGTTAACTCTACCAGTATCACAAGAACACTTTTAACAAAGAATAATTCACAAAATTTAAACAAATAAAATACTTTTAAAAATAGAAACTATGAATATATAATGCCATTACATTAGACATTTTGAAGAAAAATACATAAAGGAGTGCAACAGCTGCCAGATTGATTTTATTCAGAATTTCAAACAATACATCAACAGGAAAGGCATTAAAAACATAAATGCTTGATATACAAATAAATTTAGCACATGGCATAGAATAATTTAACATGTTTAAACAGATATGATGTGATGGGAAGAATAAACTCCTATATTTTTGCATTAAAATTGAAAAAGAAACTCAAAACGAGGCTTAAACAAAATAATAATAATTTCAAACAAAAATTATTTCATTAAAAAAGTGAAATATGTGCATCTTTGAAATTTAATAATATTGTTTACCTTGATGTCACCTTGAGCATCACTGAGCTTCTGTTTGAGATCATCCACCTCAAACTGAAGAGATTTGTTCTGTTCCTTAGCATCACAAAGAAGTTTCACCAGGTTCTAAACATAACAATAAGCCACATGTTACTGCTAACTTAATGGCAGATTAGAAGAATATACACTTTCAAAATATACCAGAAACATAACACTATTTTTTCAAACTAACTTCAAGTCAGCAGTTAGCCCAACAGACTGCAAAATGAAGTTACCTGAGACTGCATATCAGAATAGAAACCAGGATCCACCTGACTGAATGACAGACTAGGAGCAGCCTGAAATTAAAATTTTATTTCTGCTAATCACACTGGTTAAAGAACTCCTGTACTAATAAATAAACTGTAACTACCTATGACAATACAATAATGAATTATACAAAACTGATTACATAATTTAGGTTGATTTACATCATAACACATTTCATCTTGGTCAGATAACATTATTTCATTAAGATAATGTTCTATAATCTGCTCTTGGAAAGCACTGATGTTATATCTGTATATACTCTTTGTATATGATGGTAAGTATTTAGAAACACCCACAGAATAATCCCACTCGATTCCAAATCAAATAATAAAATAATTCTCAAAAATTAAAATTTGTCCAAAATTTAAATATACAGACAATTATGATTTGTTCACATTAACCGATAATTTGGTTAATATTTTTGATGTTGAAAAAGTGTTACATTTTTCAGTCACATGTAAATTCAATACATGTATAATTATGAAATATTTCATAAACTGTGCACAAAGAAAATTTTAACAAAAGAATGTTATTTAAAAACATACATGTCCAGCAAGTTGTTTCTTCATGCCTTGGTATCTCTCTCTTAGCTGCTCTGCCATCAGTTTGAACTGATCTCGTTCACTACGACATTCATCCAGCTCTTTGCTTAGAATCAAGAGAGCTTCATTTTTGCTTTCAAGCTTATGACGACAAATCTGGTACTAAAGAAATTAAGAAATATTTTTTCTTTTAAATGATAATTATTAAATAAATTGTGATTGTGTTTATGTGTGTGTGAATGTGTATGATTTTGGAAATAAATATAACTGCTGAATCGCTGATCTAACAATAACAGATCTCCAATTTCTAACTGATTTAGATCACTAAATATTGCATTTAGTATGATTTACAATAATAATAGTTACAAATTTATTATCCAGTTTTAGTGTAGTGATCGATTAAATTTAAATTTAAAGTAAAAGTGTATAATATGAAGTTCATACATCAGATGACTTTAACTGGTATTGTCGTAATAATTCTTCATCAGCCAACTGCTGTTCAGAGACCGAAATGATATTATTGATATTTTATTATTTATGCTAAGATTATCATTAATTTCAATTTTCAATTTTGCAAGAAAAACTAAAATAGATACCTCATTGTGCAGAAAGTCGTATTTAATAGCCAATTCTGATAAATCAATATCAGACATTTTAGCATATTTAAGTAACTGTGGCCTTATTTGCACCCTGTGAAAAGGGGGACAAAACATCAAAAAGAAAGATACATTATCCACGAACACGTCTCGACACGGTAACAGCTTTTCATTTCAGAAGCCATAGCTGTTTCGTTATGTTGTAGTATTTCCTCCTTGATATGAAGAGATCCGTTTTTCTGTGTTCGAAATAGAGGTAACCTCCGTTGCTGCTAAGCTGCTATTTAACTTCATTTTGTTCTTTAAGCAGTTTTCATTCCAGACAATATTCAATTTCGTTTATAATTTATGTCTGTAATAGCATACAAATGATGAAATACAATTAGTGATTGCTAATGTTCCGTTGGAACTTTAAAAAAGAAAACAAATATTTTTAGTTTTATTTATTTATTTTTTTTAATTTAAATCAATTTATTAATAGAAAATAAAACGTTGCACTTGTATAATATTAATTATATCTAAAGGTTTCATTCATAATATTTTTGGCAAGATTCTCTGTTTCTTAACATCTTTATATAAACTTTCTAAACAAACATTCATTTATAAATAAACATTGTAATATACTGACAAACACTCAGGTTATGCATATTCATACGGAGAAAGAAACATATATACAAAAGAAACAGACACATAAATATCCATAATTCATACATCAATGCAAAATGAAATACGAAAATAAAGTTTAAAACGAAAATAATAATTATAATACTGAAAACATTTAACTACAAACTCTTACTACGTACACAGTTTTAACGTAAGTATTTATAAACTACAAAGATAAAAATTAATTTAAAAAAAACAAACAAAAAAACAACAACAAACAATTCGATACATGAAACGGACAAATTTATGTTCAAACAAATTTTAATTTTTATCTTTGACTATGTGTCACGCACTTGCACACAGATGGAAACGCCAGTAATAGTAATTAAAATGTATTCTATTATTGGTTAACTTTGTTGATATTAGCGCTGAGAAACCTCTTCAGATTCTTTTCAAATCTTCTTCGTGCTTTGCTTTCCCATTGACTAAATGTTACGCAGACCTCAGCGTCTGTTTGAATTTTGAGCGCCATTGTTCCAAACGACATTACTAATATGCGAAGAACCTAGATATTAAACAGTCGATATAGAAATTTTTGTTCGCTGACAGATTTTGAGTTTGTAGATTCACGTCACACCTTTTTTGAAAATAAAAGTTGTTTGTTATGTATGAAGTTAAACAATTCGTATAGCGTTTTTGACATCGCTTTCTTCTTTTTGAGAAAGTTCCCGGATTTGAGATAAATTTAAGAGATAATAATAATAAATAAACCTATGTGTTAGTAATATAAACGAAAGTATATAAGCTTAGGTAACAATTATCTGCATTTGTAATTTTTATAAAAAAAAGTCTGTTTTTATTTGAAATTTATAATTATAAATACATAATAAATTTGACAATAAAGTAAAATACGTTCAGTTAAAAAGAAATTATACTTACAGAGTACATTTTTGTGAAAACTGTCGCCACCCAAAACATCTACAAACTCTATTCAACACTGGAAAATTAGAATTACTCACCGTTACTCATTTCTGAAATTGCGATATGGCGATTCACCAAAGTATTGTGATTTTTCTTACATTTATCTCCTACACATTAGCCCACTGTAAGTATGTTAGTAATTAATTTTAATATAGTGTTAAAAGTGTTGATTAAGAATGTAGATGAATAATTATGTTTCGTCAAAATACTACCTGATTTCTTTTGAAACTGTTTAAGGTTGTTGTTTTGGGGAATTTTGTTGTTGTTGTTTTTTTTTCTCTCTTTTTTTTCTTGTTTTTTTTTCTTTTTTTTCTCTTTTTTCTTTTTCTTTTCTTTTTAATTTAATTTATTTATTTGTTGATTTATAAAGATATTCGTATAATTTCATGTATATTTATATATGTTGTTCGCATGTGTGTGTGTGTGTTGGTATATTTTCCCCCCATAGTTATATATAAATTATTTAAATAACGTCATATTTTATTTACCCATTAATTTGCTTATTTAATAATTAATTAATGTATAAAATAGTTATTTAAATATATTTAAAAGTGACTTGATAAACACTGTTTATTTCATAAAAAATATATAAAAATCTACGAAACTGCGTCTGAGTGTGAATCTAATAACAAGTAACGATATAAACGATGAATCCCCCTGACTTCATTCCATGCGTACTCTTCTCAGTTAGGAACTTAAATATACACCTTCCGATCGATTGTCGTGGAAATTAGCATACTACATATACAGCTGTCTTTTATTATTATAATTTGTATTATTATTTGCAGGACAGCAAAAAGTAATGATTATATTCGGACTGTAAAACAGTTTTAAATGTTACTTTTTTCTTCTTTTTTTAATTTAATTTAATTTCATTTCATTTAATTTTTTTTTTTTTTTTTTTTTTTTTTTTTTTTTTATTTGTCACCATTCTTTTATTTTATTTATTGTTAATTTATTATTATTATTTTTTTTTTTTTTTTTTTTTTTTTTTTTTTTTTGATGTTGTGCCTGTTTAATAATTTTTCATAAATATTTCATAATTTCAATAATAATATTAATAATAATAAAAAAAAATGAATAACTGTATAATTGTATGTATATTCTTTGTACAAATTTAAAACTATTTAACTGACATTCTGCTATATCAAAAAGAGATATAGCAGAATGTCAGTTAAAGGAATTATAATTGGAATTACATATGTTACAGAAACTACTTTGCGTTAATATTGAGCATAGG